>OY728127.1:1214821986-1215446986 GCA_963277665.1 Viscum album
GCCTATGTCGAGATAGTGGATTATGGAATGAGTGATCGGGTTTTGGTGATGGACCACCTGAGACAATATTTATGGGTCATGATGTGATTTTAGATGTATATTATTCACCCTACCTAGAGCCTTAAGGTAGTGGTTTAGGATTTAGATGTTGGAGCATACCCTATTCCTTTAGGTAGTTCGTTGAGGTCATGGGAGACTCCTACCCCGAGTATTTGGGGATGGGTTGGGATATAACATATGGAATGACAAAATACCCTATATCATCGAGTTTTGGAAAAGGATTTAGCAAGAAACCATACCTACAATCCTTTTATATGTGTTCAAAATTATTGTACAAGGTGATTTTCTTCCATCCAACATAGAGCTGCTGTAGTTATAATATGGTCCCACAGTGTCTTGGTTAGTACAAGATGAACTGACTTCTATATTTGTATGTGCACTGTGTATTATGTTCATTAGTTGGTCTGTTTCTTGAGCAAGAATGTATCAAGTCAAAAGATATATTTATAATCTTAAAATTTATAACAATTATTCAATCATACAATGTTTCTATTTCTAATCTGTATTTTCTTCATAAGTATAATGTTGTGTTGGAAGTCTTACAGTTATAAGGTTTCCAATTTTACCGAATGGGGGAATTTCTCTTTCTTGGATAGATTTTATATTTAATCAATGGATATAAAAACTATATTTTAATATATGGATATGTAGAAAGTATATTAGATAGAAATATAACAAGTATATCATATGAACATATAAAAATTATATCAAATAGATTTATAAAAAGTATAGAAGATAGACTTATAAAGTTTTTCCCATATGAATATAATACTAGATAGAGATTTACTAATCCTACTACATGGAATGTTATACATCTCATTATAATGTTAAAAACTAGATGGCCATCATAAAAGTTTTGTTTTGTTGAATTCAAAAAAAGATAAATATGTAGTGTTTGATGCCATTGAAACTGATCCAAAGAAGTAAAAAAATCAACCATTGTAAGTTTCTTTCATAGATGTATATAAAAATAAAAATAACCTTGAGGAGAAGAATAAAAATAACTATATGTGATATAAATATCTCTTTTGAAAATTTTCAATGTCTCATTTCTAAGTGTGCTTAGATCTGTAATCATTATAGAGCTTGGCTTATTGAATTTGTTTTTTGAGGATTTCATTATAAATTCTCTAAGTTTTTGTATTGTAATTATTATTTCTCTTGATTGTGATTGAGGAATATCAGGGATAAGGGATATATGTGTGACTAATTACGATGAAATATGGATCCCAGGCTTATGGGGACAATGCTTTGTCTGATCCGACTGACTAAGGGATTCAAAGGTTTAGAAGAAACACAATCTGATTTGTTTCCATACATAATTTCAGTACTATAGAATTCCTTATCATTTTGGGTGACTATGAAGACCTCACTTATTATAGGTTGTGTATCTTTATTTATTTATTTTATTTATATAGTGTTATTTATATTTTAACTATTCATTTTTATGATGTTTATACTATATAGTATTGACCTATTTCTTACTCAGAAATTATAAAGTCTATCAGAATGATTGTTTATATAGTTGACATTCATTTAGTCAAGTTGTTAGGAAGTTTTAATGTTAAATTAATATAATCTAAAATTCACCCCCACTTGTAGTATTTTTTTCAATACATTCCTATTAAACATTTGGTATCAGATAAATTCTCTATATATATTTTCTTTCACTAACCGTGTTTGTAGAGAAAAGAATTTTTGTGATGGAAATTTTGCCCATTGGTACATTAGAAAATCTGAATCCTAGAATACCACCAATCTTCATTGGTTTTGATTATGAATATTGGAGATATAAAATTTTGATATTTTTGATTAATACTAAAGTTGATAATTTTTTTATAAGGATTGGTAACTGTAAGATCCATGATAAGGTAGTCATATCTTTTACTATAGATGAGAAGATTGAATATCAATTGAATTTCAGAGTTTGAAACACTTTATTGTGTTCATTGAAAAGGAACATGTATATATATAAATATATATATATATATTCTTGTGAGATAGTTAAAAATATATTGGAATATTTATATAAATCTTTTTTTATCATTTAATGTTTTTGAAAGTAGAATAGAAATGCTTCTGGATGATTATTAGGTTTTTGATTTATTACATGTTCAATCTGTTACCCAGATGCATCAATGGTTTATGAGTAATGTAATCAATATACTATCACTTTGAGTGAAAGAGTTATCTGATACAAAAATTATCATAAACATTAATGATATTATACCAAAAGAGTAGGAATTTAAGAGAACAACAATAGATGAAACAAAAAATCTAACAAATTTGAGATCTGATGATCTATTTGGATTTCTTATAAAATATTAGAGTAGTTTAAAAGGAGATGTAGATAATGAAAATATGAAGAATGTGGTATATTTTTCTTCTACTTATGGATTAATTACAACTAATAAATCTATGATTGTTGAAAATGTTTCAAAATTTTATAAGTATAAGAAGAATGATAAATATGATTTAGATTTTATTTTTTATAAGGAATGTTTAAGTGAAAATGCTCAGCTAGTAAAGAGGATGAATGTGGTATTTGGTATGAAATTTTTTTATAACTATATGATAAATTAGAAGGATGGATGTTAGAAAAAAGATACTTCTGAGAAGATATTTTATTAGTGTAGGAAACCAAGTCAAATTTTAACTCACTAAAAAAGTATGTAATTAAATGAGAGAGGTTTAAAGAAATATTATAAAGTTAATGGAAAGAAAAGGATTAATGATTTATCCAATTATAGTACAAGTGAAAGAGAAATATCTTCAAAAATTTATTCTAATTTAAGTAGTAATAGTCAAATGGTTGTTAGAATTTATATTGAATTTATGAATTTCAATCAATATTATATACATAAGAATATTTTATTACATAGATAGATGGGGATAGATTACCATATTCTACAGAAACGTATTTATATGTAACATTACATGAGAATATGAATTATAATATTATAAAAGAATGTGTTTGTGATAAGGAAGATATTGATGAATAGGATAATATAATTTCAAATATTAATTCTGATATTTCTAAACATACATAATATATATATATTAAATATAATTATAGATAAACTTATGAAGATAATAATTTGATTATAAAACATAATTTTGAAATTAATTGTCTTAGAAAACATCTACCTAATTTTATTTCTTGGGAGGGAAATTTTAATAATCGTAAAAAATAGCTGATACCAAATAAAATGAAATCTATAAAAGGTTATACCTCATGACAATTAAATTTTGAGTTAAAATATTTTTATTTCAAAAAATGCATATTTTTTAAAAAAATATCAAAGAGAATCACGTTGGAAATATATATTTTATTTTAATAATTTCTATCAATTTGGTTTTAATGAAGCCTATATTTATAAATAATTTTACACTATAAAATATAATAATCTTAAAAAATAGTGGATTTGAAATCTTTTATTTGCTAAGAATTCTAGACCCAAGAAATTTTGAGTACCTAAAACAATGTCAATTAATTATACGAAGAATGGAAGAGTACTAATAATTGAAAAATATGTCCCTTGGATTTTGAATTCACATGTTATATGATAGGTAAAAATACTTATTCCAAAAAATACAAAATATGAATGGTGGAAAAGTGAATTTTTGTGAGAATGCTCAAAGTTAATTTTTTTGGAGTTAGGGATGTTTGATTATTTTTTAAGGATTTAATTTTTAATTATTTTTTATGTTTTAGTATGTAAGAATAATATCATCATAATATATCACCTATGTAATAAAGGTTACCATGTGATTTTTGGAAGTGATAAATGTGTCGTTCAATTTTATGGAAGGTAAGTCACTTATTTTTACCAATATGAATGATAATGTTTACACCATAAACATAGAGGACCTTATAAGTAAATATCTATCATATTTAAGTGAATTATAAGATCATTAATTGATGGGGCATAGAAGGTTGGGACATTCAAATATTAAAAATTTATGTAAAAATTAAAGGAAAGGACTTGTGAGGGATTTAGATATGTTTATGTTTAATTCTTCAAAAGCTTTTTATCTTTATCAATATGGTGGGAAACATAAGTCAAGATTTAAATAAATTAGTGAAATGTAAACTTATGATCCTTTAAAGTTAGTTTACATGGATTTATTCTCACCAACACAAATTATTAGTATTAAATGAAATACTTTGTGTATGTGTTGGTTTATGGCATTTCTATATATGCATGGTTCTATTTTCTATAAAAGATATCAGAACCTATTTTTTGATATATATATTTTATAGCTCATGTTAAAAATTATAAAACATACCTTTGGTTACTATTATAGCTGATCATGGTGGAGAGTTATAGAATGTTGATTTTGAAATTGTTTTATTAAAAAAGGTACCTCACATAACTTCTAAGGTCCTACAACTCCTCATAAAAATGGTATCGTTGAATGGAAATTCTTTAGAAAATTACTAGAACATTTTTTTGTGTGAATACTCATTTGAAAAAAAAACATTTTGTGTAAAACTCTATGTGTTTACTTCTATAATATAAATCAGTTTTACTTCAATATTTTCTTTGTAAAACTTCTTATGAGTAGGGAACAGAAGAAAAAAAAATTACTTTGGAGTTTTTGGATGTAAAGTGTTCACTCTAAATTCTAATGACTATTTAAATAAATTTGATCCAAAATATAAATATGTGATATTTATTTTTATTCAATATCTAGTAAGACATGACATGTTTTTAAAAACCTAACTAACAGTTTTGGGGAATAATGCATGTTAAGTTTGAGGAAATTGATCATTTTTTTAAAATTTCAGAATCTATGTCTTCAAATGATATTTTTTAAACATATTTTCAACCAAAGATAGAAAACTCGTTAGATAAATGATTAATTTAAGAAATAATTTCATAATTTATACATTTTGAATAAGATCAAGCTATTATTTAAGAACAACATTTCACATATCCAAGAAAATAGTTTATCATAGAGAATCATACCATTGGTAATATCATTGGTTATGTTGACTAACCTATCAAAACTCATAGTTACTTAAGAAATTATTTTTAACATTGTAAATTTCTATATAAGTTTGACCCTAAGACACCTGATGAGCTTTTAGGTGTCAAAAATTGGATATGGTCAATCAAATTTGAACATAATAAATTAGAATGGAACAAGGTTTGGAATTTGGTAGAATAACTTAAATATATTCCTATGATTGGAGTAAAATGGTTTTTTAAAATAAATTTGACAAAAATGGAAGTAATTTTAGATATAAAGAAATAAATATTAGTAAGGATCATAATCAACATGAAGGAATATATTATAAAAGAAACTTTTTCACTAGTTATAAGACTTGAATCTATTTTAATACTTATAACCTTTAGAACATTGATAATTTTACTCTTTATCATGTGGATATAAATTGTGATTTTCATAACTATGTTCAGAAAGAATTTTTGGTAGAATGAACTTTTATTTTAGAAAATAACACATTTCTATAACCTGTATTTAGACTTACAAAGGAACTTTATGGACTTAAACAATCTCTAAGAGACAATAATAATAGAATTGTTTGATTTTTATTAAAAAACATTTTGTTAATGGAGTAGCTGATCCAAAAAAAATTATATAGAATGTTTTTAAAGATACCATCATTATTAAAAATATTTTCAACCACATTATAATTGGTTGAACACAAAAATTTCTTTTTTATTTTTATTGGAACTTATTAAGTCTTATTTGAAATGATCATGATGGGTGAACTAAGCCTTTAACTTATTTTTTAAAATTATCCAAATCTAGAAATAACTTTCTAATCCAAAACACGTATAATAATGATTTACTTAAACATTTTTGTTTTTAAAATAATAAAATTATTAGTACTCCAATATAATATTCAAAAACAATTGATCTTGATAAAACTAGGATACCCAATAGTCAAAAAATATTTATAAGGATAATTGTATGTTTAATATATTTCATATCTTCTTGTCTCGATTTAATGTTTATTGTATTTTTATGTTTGATATTTCAAGTATACATCAATGAATACAATCTTAAATATGTTAAATGAGTTCTCCATTATCTTAAAGGAACATCGGACCTTGGTATATTTTATTAATATAAAAGTGATTTTGAACTGAATATTTTTTAGATACCATCTTTGTTGGATGTAAAAAAGATAAAAAAAAGTATATCTAGAATTTAACACTTCTTATGAGTAACATTTATATAATGGTTATGAAATAAAAAACACTCAATATAACTTTATACTACTGAAGTAATATATAAATAATCCAAAAGTTGTTGCGCAAAAATGTTGTTAATAAAACACACACTCTATGATTTTGGCATGAGTTTTATTAAAACTCCAAATGTTTTTTTAAAAAAAGTCCCATTAATTTTTTCTAAAAAACCAGAACATCACTATGAGAAAATAACATAGACATAAGACACAATTTCCTTTAGGATCGCACACAAAAAGTATATATTACTCTTTAATTTATTAGAAAAAGAATAACAAATTGAAGATTTTTTATATAACCACTTCATTCAGATATATTTCGATATGTTGAATACAATATCGGTCTAGACAATATAAAATGATCATTAATATACAACCTTTTTTACCGATCTCATTAAAATTAAAATCACATTAAAAGGGGGGATGGCATTTTTTCAATTTTTTGATAACCATGGTTAACACATTGTTTATAAAATCTCTAGATAGATATTTTATAAAATAAGAATCATCATCACTCCATTAAAATGTGTTTATTATGATGTTTTTTTATAATGAATATTCTTTTTATAAAAATATTATATATGTAAGTTACAATTGTAACAGAAAATATTTATCAACTATGTAGGGTTCTTCATAAGGCACACCTTATATTCCTTATTACGCTATTAAATATTTTATAGGGGATATTTTATAAATGAAATGTTATAAATTTTTATGTTCTACTATATTGACTTATGTATGATAATGTAATTTTATATAAAAAAATATTATTATAATGATCGAAAGGTTAAAATTTATAATTACATAAATTTATTTTGATGTCATTGCTTCAAAGATTTAATATTAACTGTTATATCATCTAGAATTCTAATAATCACTCCATTTATTCAATATATTGAAGTAGTTTATCTATTATTTTTCTTTATAATATTTTTCTGTGAATCAGTTTTTTAACATTGATTTTTCTATGTTCAATAAAATTCATAGTTTCTCCAAAATATTCTGAGGCTGTTTGATAGTTTATATGGATTTTTTTGTTGATTTCACTATCCAAAATATTTTGCAAGAAATTATTATAGACATAGGATAGTTTACAGGTATTAATCCATTCTAAAATAGTTAATTTCTTTCCAAGGATTGTAAAATATTAGTGTTACAAGAAATGAGAATGATTTTTATTATCAAAATATTGTTATGGAGTTATATATTAGTTAAATATTCAATGAGCTTGATATTTTAATGAATAATTCATTTTTTCACTTTTTGGAAACAATGATAACATTAATATAAAAAATATGGTTGATATAGTTGGGATTCCTATAAAAGGTGAAGTTACATTTTTAACCCAAAAATTCCCAGATATAATGAGTTATTTTATAACATATCATAATTTTTTTATTAAATTTTAAATGGGAAAGTATGAATGATAAATCATTTATCACCATATGCAATGATTGTTTTCTATTGGATTCAATGTTTTTTACTTCAAATGAAATTGGATATGGAGGGTATAAAAGTTCAAGAGATATGTTTTCTTAATTTTCTATGACACATGTGAAATTTCAATCCAATAAATCTTGTTTTGTTTTATATTATATCCATTTATTTTGGGGTAGTAAAGCTAAATATGTTTATTTATCTATATTTTATCAATCAATTTTTTGTTAAGTTTATGGAAATTGAAAAGATATGGTATGAAGATACTCTTGTAAAAGTTAAAGAATATTAATTTGGATATAAAACAATCTATTTGGTGAGATTTGTTTAATTTCCCTACCTAGAAGAATTTTATAGATACATAAACCAAATATTTTTTAAAATAATAGCTTAATTCTCTCAAAAAAATTTATAAAAAGGGGAAGGCTCTTAAATCTTCTTATAAGTCTCCAAAAATAAAGCTTAATAATATTAAGGCTATGTCAGATAAATCATTCGTAGAAATGATGAAAAATAAAATATTATTAATTGAATGAGATCATAAAGATGAACTTATATTTTTTAAAACCATGGATTTAAAATAATATGTTTTTGAAAAAATTATGGATGATGATAAGGGGAAGTGTTATGATGTTAAATAAAAGAAAGGAAATATTTCTCCATATTTCCTTAGTAAAATAGTGAAATCGCATGAGGATGTTGAAAACAAAAAAGATATTTATTAGTCTAATGAAAGGAAAAAGTATAAAAAGTTGATAAATCTATTTCAATTGATAAGGGAAAAGAATTTGTTAAGATTGTTTTAAAAGATAAAGAAACCAAAAATACATAATTTTTAAAAAAATATTCTACTAAGAAAGTGAAATTCGAACGAATTTATAAATCATTGAAGAAATAAAAAAACTAAAGGATCCTTCTCCTGGAGATTGCATAGTGCATAAATATATATATATATATATATATATATATATATATCTAAAATCTATTATTATAAATGGGAGAAAATATCTTGGTCATTGAAATGAGAATCATAAAATAGTGAAAAAGCATCCACTTTGAGACTATGAGAAGAAATACAATCCAATAATGATGAAGATATTGTGATTTGAGAAATTTATCTATCTTGTTTTATCAATATAAATGAAACTTATCCCCATAGAGTTGGTGAATCTATTATTCCAAACATTTCAATGATTCCAGTAATTCAATTATAAGGTCAAGATCAATGAGAACTAAAGTGAAAATGACTTTCATCAATAAATTCATCATGATAATTGATGGAATAATGGATATATTTTTTCCAATATTATATATAGGTGAAAATTCATTCATCGAAACATTTATAATATCTAAGTCCTACATTATCATATATAACCTTCAGATTATTTTTTTAAATCGAAACAATGATTAATAATTTTAAATGAAAATTGAGAGTAGTACTCAAAAGGTTGAAAAGTATACTTAGGTGGATGAAACAATCTAACGAGATTTAAAGTGTATTTATTTGAAATTTAGGGGATAAATATGATTATAAAGATAATATCTATTATTACAAGAAGTATAAAAAGTATGTAAGAAAATTCTAAAGGGATATTGATGATTTGATATAATTCTCTATTCAATAAAATTATGATCTTTCTCAACATATGAAAAATGTTGATTTTCATGATTAAAGGCTTGTAATATTGTAGTCCAAACATGAATGAGAGGAGAAATAGGAAAAATATCTTAAGATGATGAAAAGTAATGTTAAAAAACATATTAATAAATAATTATTTCTTTTAATTTGATGATCATTATATTAATTAAACACCATCCTGTTATTTCACTACTTTTATTTTCTTATATAGATTCTTATTATTTCTTTAGAAAATTAATATATATATATATAATTTTTTATAGAGTGTTTCTTACATTTTAAAATCCCTTTCTACAAAAATTTATTTCCATGAAGTTTAAATTTTAAAATCACAAAGGGAGTGAAAGATAGAGCGCTCGAGTCGGGTGTAATAAATGGGGACTAAGTTCTAATGATTTTATTTAAACTCCACTTTGTGTTATGAATTATTATTTTAAAAAATGAGCGGTTGTTCCGTAAAAATACATATTTCTACTCTTACTATAAAAAATAGAATTTACTCATACAGTGTTTATATTTATCATATTTATTTTCATCCTATGATTAAGGTTATGTTGTAACTCTTACAATTACAAAAGTTTCAATTTTACAGAATGAAGTAATTTCATTTTATCGGATAGAATTTATATTAAATTGATTGATGATGAAATTCTATTTTATAGGATAGACATATACAACGTATATCAGATAGATATATAAAAAGTATATTCTATGGAAATATATAAATTATATCGAATGGTGTTCTAAAAATTATACTAGAAATACATAGAGAAATTATACCATATGAATATTTATAAATTATAATATATGGATATTTTTTAATCCTACGGGATGAAATTTCATACAAATAATTACAATTGTAGTAAAACTAAAGACCATCAGACAAAGTTTTTTTACGCTAAATCCATCCAAATAAAAAGATTCTATATCCGATTCTGTTGCAAATGATCTCATGAAATACAAAATTCGACCGTATCATTTTTATTACCCAAAAATCTATAAATAGTACTAAAAATTCAAGGAAATGTCAATTGAATATTTACAACATTAACAATGAATTTAAATTTTTGAAATGTATAATTATTGAGTGTATTTAATATTTTAATCATTAGATAGATTATCTTAGAGCATACGTTTTGTGATAAATCTAATGTAAATTCCCTATGTTTTGCTATTATAAATTATTTGTATCCAATAATGCTGATTGAGGGATCCTAGGTCTAGGGAGAAAAATATTTTTCTAATCAAGTTGGTGAAGGGATCCCAAAGATAAAGAGATGTTGCTTTGTTTGGTCAAGTTGAGTGAGGTCTTACAAGGTTTAGAAGAAAGAACGTTCAATAGGTTGATAATTGATTATACCTAAATTCAATTCTATAGAATTCCTTATCACATTGGGTGAATCAGAAGACATTACTTAGTGGAGGTTCTATAGATTTTTTATATCCTTTTTTTATATATTGGTCATTTTATTTCCATTTTAATTTTACATGAAGTTAATATTGTACCGTATTTACTTGTTTCTTACTATGAAATTATGAAGTATATTAGAATTACTATGTATCAAATTGACTTTCTTATAATTAATGATTTTGGATGTTATAATTTTAAATTTTTTTAAACTAAAATGTACACCACCTCTTTAAATATTCCACCATAAATACCTAGGAAATGGACTACAGGTTTTATTTATATATTTCCTATGAACATCCACTTGATCATAATATAAATCAGTATAATTAAGGCATTAGGGATTACTACTATGAAATTATACTCTCCCCTACCTTCATACATGACATGGTATTAGATGTATGTGGGAAGAGATTCATGTTTTCACTTAAGGAATGTGTACTTCTTGGATATGGGCACACAGTACACGTCTAGCATGTTGTGGAGGATATGGATATAATTAGAAGATTATGTGAGTTGGAATGGAGGCTTGTGTATTTTATTTTCAGTTATTTTAAAGAATTTACTATCCTATATTCCATTCATTTATATGATAATTCCATGTCCATATATTTCTACTTTGTTACACTTTTATGCAACACGTAGATAGATTTACAACTTTCTATTCTGGACTATGAGATATAACGAGGCTTCATGTTTTATGTCTATATGTTTTTGGGATTACTGTTATATGAATGGGTTATGACAACTTTTTATTATATTCATCCATGGCCTTTTTCCATATTCTATAGGACATTTTATCCCCAATAATATCTTAGTTCCTTGCAATTTTTTGACAACCAGCAGTGTATTTGGAGGCATTCCCAAGTACATACTCATGCTCAGATTCTAATTGGATAATTTGGGTCTGGGAATTACATGACATGTGATAATAACTAAACATTGGACATGCCCTTATAAATATAGAGTGTAAACTTCCTCTTCATAAAATACATGACTTGGGAGAAAATTGAAAATTTCACTCTATTTTCATTCTGGTTTTACACTCTAATCTTGGCGGATCTATGAAAGATCGTTTTCATCACTCTTCCCATGGGGTTTTGATTTATGAATTCTATAGTTTTATCGAACTAATTTGTGCACTCTCATATTTTTAGTAATGAGAATAGTATAAAGAAGTTACCTAAAAACATTTGTTTGAGTGATGTAACCTAGGAGAAGGGGGATGACTGATGTTACCTAGTTGAAAATTGTTCCTTGGTAGAATTTTTACCTTGTGGTTTTTATGAATGGATCATATTTACTCTTAGTGTATTTTTTATATTCAATCCTTTTCTATTCAACCAAAACCTTTTTGAATTTTCTTATATAGAAAATGGATCATCTTTCGAAAACCATTATAGAGGAAAAAAAGGATTCCCACATAGACCAATTAATTCATGATGTTGAGAAAGGATAGAGAAAATGTCACATCCTAGCCTAGTTCAGTCTATAAATAGTGAAATAACTAGTTGGTGACATGGCCACTAGCGCCCCTCCTCGCACACTTGAGAATACCGACTAGAATAAAGGTTCTGAGATGGTAAAATGGGTAGAATATACTATCTAGATCAAAAATAAATCTAGTGGAAGCCTAAATAAATAAAAAGAAGTGATATGAAAATTATACTTATAAGTAATAATAAATAGATAACTCGGACACAACCAAAAACATAACAAATCATTCATGAAAATGATATAACCAAAAGTACAAGGTAGATAAAATATAGTAGATAATATATACAGTAGGACTAAGCTAAAAAAGAGTAAATAAAAGACCCATCTCCTATTGGAATCCTGGCTGCATGCTCACCCCATCTCCCACATCATGTCTTAGTATGGATAAGTAACATCAAAATAGTAAAATCCAAGTAATAATGTGAATCTATTAAATATATCAAGATACCAAAGGATCATTTGAATAGAGAGTGAGTGAAACTCAGTAGGCCACAACCAAAGGTGTAAAATTCATTCCATCATGTAAATATTAAATGTATAGTGTATAAGTATAATAATAATAAGTAAATTAATGATGTTTAAATAAAAAATATTGTGCACAAGTTCCCTATGGAACAACAATCCCACTATACCTACTTCGATCTAATCCAGAATGTATCTGAACATTTTATATTTTATATATCATGGCCTATGACTCAGTCATGTGACCAAGGAATCCATGTATAACTGAAATAATATATAATTCAAAAAAGTTCCATGAAATTAATTATTTATCAAATCAGGGTAAACTAAATTGAAGTAAAGAATAATACAAACTCATTTGACAAATTATATTGTCCGAGACATTCCATATAAGTAACTCAAGTTTCTCCCAAGTATTAATCTAATTTATTTGACCAATGAGTCTGTTTAAGTCATTCCACAAAAGGAACCCATATATCACCCATGTATTTATAATTTATTTTACATAGGATACTATCTAAGGCATTCTATGTAAGGAAACCAAGTATCAACTATTTATTTATAATTCATTTAACCTATGGGATTGTCCAGGTAAATCCTTATTATGAACCCAAGTATCTCCCAATGATTTATAATTCATTTAACCAATGAGATCATTCAAGGAATTTTATATAATGAAATAAATTATCACTCAAGGGTCATATATGATGTAGTCACATTGAATTTAATATGTAAACATAGTCCATGGAAAAATATCCTTGAAAATTTACAATAAGAACATCTTTTAATCATTTTATTTGTAAGATACACAAGCGCATATTAATGTATTTAATTTCACCATTCTATTATATATATATATATATATATATATATATATATAAGAAAAGGGATAAGGCCTATGGTGCGAATAGTTAAAGTGGAACATAAGATTCCCATTCACTTTTCACCACTGAATTAATAGGAAAACCATTGTCACATAAAAAATTTACTATCACATGCCTTATAGAGTGGTTAAAACCTAATCCATCAACCTCCAATGGAACCAAGGGACTCATATTCAGGTTCAAAGAAATTTATTTATCAGAGTCTCTCATCTCATTTAGATCCTTTTTATATAAAAGAAACTTCATAATCTCACAAGTTGTTAGTAACATGGTCATCCCATTCACCCTTAATTTAAAAGAAAATAACCATTTCAACTGAAAAGTCAATTAAAAACACTCTATAATGTGATTTAATGATATATTCATTGTGTAGGAACCTAGAAATGTATCTTTACATTCAACTCAAACCATTTAAACCATCTCATTTATGAGGTCCAATCCAACACACTTCAAGGTGGGTTTAAATATATAACACATTAGAGTGTTCATATGAATTAAAAACAACTCACATTTATGGGTTATTTATGTCAAGGAAGGAAAACCACAATACAGAAAATTTTATTGTAAGGAAAATTGATTCATGGAGCCAAAAATTATTAATTGAATTTGAAATTTAATGTGTGTAAGATAGAAATTATGGTGCATAGAACAATAGATCAAAATATAAACAAATATATTTTGAAGTAAAAACACTAAACCACCTACATTATAACAAGGATGATTTAGTCGTCCATTATTGGCCATTGATTTAAGTCAAAAATAAGATAAATCAAATAATTAGACAAACACCTTCGAAATTATACATTTGATCTAACTCAAAAATAAAGTCCAATACAGAATGAGAAATTTTTAAAAATAATATAGAGGAGTATTAGGTTTATCTTGGGTGATCAAACATGGACAATGATGTTCAATTCTGTGTTCAAATGAGTAAGATCCTTCAAAACCTAGGAAAAGGGAATGTGACCTCCCATGACACCCCTCTTGTGAAAAAATGGGAGAAGAAGAAAGGGGGTTTAAGATTTAATAATAAGGATAGGAAAATCAAAATATCACCCTTTTAAAAGGTTCATAGGGTTTGGTCACATGGATTTATGAACAGTACACCAACCATTCCTTTGGAACTATCTCACCCCCACACCCTACACATCCATGGAATCCAAGCAATTAACCTCTTAATTTTTTTTTCAAACGTATCACATGTTCATAAAAACTTGGGTGAATAGTTTAATAAACCATGTGACACCCTTATAGGGAAGTATGGTTGATGTTCACGGTCATAAATAACGGTGCACTTATCGTGCACCTCCTTTTTCCTTTAAAAACTAGAATTTCAAAGCCTAATTATTTTGAAGCCCAACCAAAAACCTAGGAAACCTCATAGGGATTAAAAGTCATCCAAAAAAACATTTTAATGTGTTAAAAAAATATTATAATTATGTTTCAAATATACAATTGAATATTGGACCATCCACCTAATAAAAAACTCAAATCCCTTTAGAATTTCACAACTAGTTTAAAACATGTGAACTTATAACCACACCGCTTTATAAATTCTCATTCCTAAGAGGAATAGGAGGTGGACACATCACCTGCCCTACTTGGATCATGGAAGTTCATATATAAATGGATGAGTTTTATTTTAAAATTCCAAAATCGTCTCCAAGAATCACTTTATACGAAATGTACATAGGATTCTAATACTTAATCCAATTCTCCTTACCATCAAAGAAATTACAAGACTATGCTTACTAGATCCCTTCTAACTAGATAAAATATTTTGTGTTCATATCTTTTATAAACCTTCTTATATCACTTCCAACCATAGTTTCTAACTTTGAACAAAATATTCTGAGTCACAATACTCCTACTATTGGAATTGTCAATTGAGGCATGTCCTTATCATCCTAAATATAATATTAGAAAAATACCAAGTTTATCAAAATTATCAACTTTCTATTGATCAAATTTTAACCTATTAATCCAATATTTTCTTTGAAAAAGACCCAATCGAACCTTACATTGAACTCAAGCACACATAACGGATTTAATGGCTAACTAATGGTGATATATCTATGAAAACCCATTTCTTTCTCATTTTCATAATTGTTCCATCATAAAAACAACGAAGTGTTCACAATTTAGATCTGTTGGAACTTTATAAGACACACTAGGCCTTACACCCACACCAAGACTCCATCCAAGTCCATATTTTATCCTTTACCTATTATTTACCATGAAAACTAGATATAAATAGTTCCATTCAACCAATGGTATATGAAAACAAAAAACCCATTCAATGGTCGAGCTCATGATCCCATGACCATTCATAGAAGAGGGTCACCTACCAGTGGCTAAAATCTCACTCCCCACCTTAGGAGCATACTTATCATCATACCAACAAAACAGTTTATAGAATATCACATCCCATGCGACATCCATTATTCTAAATAACAATTTTCAGGGATAAAAATAATTTTATCATTAAGTAATAAATAAAATGTCACTCATTATCTATTCTTCCTTCCCATGAATGCTTCTCATGGTGTTTTTCAAGGTTCAAAACACTATGAGGGTCACTAGCCTCAATGAATAAATAATGTGCTCCCCACCTTATCGAAAAATTTAATCCAATGTGGGATTTTGAATCCCAAGTAATCACTCAATTAAATATAAATACATTTAGTTATCTTGGTGTATAATCAATTATCTATCAGTATACTCAGGATGATGTCATGATATTGAAAATGATTTCCTCTAAACTAAGAGTCCACTAAGATTCCATCCATAGGTGTTTATCACTCTCCAAGATCCATTATCATATTAAATGGGGATATATTTACCATTAACTAGCCCCTAAAACCAAATCATTGACAATTCATGTAAGTTTCTCCCTATAGGATAACCATCTCTCAAGACTCAGTTTAAATAAAAAATATCCATCATCATGGGAACCCATTTTACATTTTTCCAAATCTCTATGCCTCTATTCCCAAAAATTTCATAATAATAACAATTAATACACTTCATGATCCTATAAATTCACTAAAATTCAATATTAACCATTACTATGTGAAGACAATAAAAACTAAACATTCTATAGTTAGTGGGTTTACATCCCTTACCATCCAATTTAAGACCCAACTCACATTCCCATGTGTCATCCCCCAAGAATGGAAAACTAATAGTGTTACATGTAATGTGAGTACTGAAATACCTAGATCTCCCTTGTAACTCTTATTTAAGATCAAGAACTTCAATTTTTCAATGATTTAATGAAATAACACATGACTCATGGTTTATTTTTAAAAATTAAATCATCGACCGCACAATCATTGGTCAACTAGGTGAGGCACCTGAAAACTCTTACCCATCAAACCTTGTCTCGATACCCAGTAAACCTAAGTTCTTCCTGAACAACCATAGGCTTCAACATGCCTATATTTTAACATAAACACTAGAATAACTTATCCTTATTTTAATATCTTAAGGATACCTTTCTTTTAGCAACATAATTTAACTATATGGGAACCACATACACCAATGCATACTGCATCGATATCAAAATAGTTAAAAATAAACTCCATTTTACTAATTATAGACCCAAAAAAACTACACATCCTACCATGTTATATCCTAAAAAAAGGATTTAACCCTATCTGTATCATTCCACATAACAACTAACCTGAATGAAAATCCTCGGAGTTGTCCATATGAAAATTGGAATGATTGGATGATTATAAAATAGGCTAACCATGCCCTAGGCAAGTCTGACCCTTTGAACTTGAGTATTTAACATTTCTCACATCCCTAAAAAATATCAAATTTAGAAAATTACCACTTACCTAATAGGTTTCAATTTATAAACTACGATTCCTACCTCACTCAAACGATCAGGAAACAACACATAATGGTTCTAAGAATTTGACAAAACATTCTACAGGTTTCATAACTCCATGACCACTACAACAACTGGGATAGCCCCCAACATTAACATAAGGAATTTACATTAAAACTAGAGTCACTCTATAATGGTAACTAGGCTCTATTTCCTATCTTTTAAGTCTAATAATTAGTATAAATAAGATATTTTATACTCTCAAGAAACATCCATGTTCTTGTTCATGACATATCAGAAGGAAAAAAAACATAATCTTACTCTTACAGGAGGTTTATTCATGATCAACACCTCTAAAAGATTTTATTGAAGTCATTACATTAATTCACATTAATTATAACATTACTTATGCTCAAGTACATGAACTGTTAGGTACACGTTATATATAAAAATATTTTACAACTTTACTTAGCACATTATTTTGTTGACTCCATGTAGTATTATAGGAAAATTATCTTATAATATCCTTTTTACCATTTAATTATTGATAGGGTATCACAATAGGGACTAGTTAAGGAAAATTATACTCCCAAACTATAGTGTAAATCACACATTTGGTTTTAACATGCATTTTAATTAACCTAAGACTCATACTAGTAAATCTAAAAAAGTATAGAAAATGGTATTTTATCATTTTATGGGGGATTAGTTAAGCAGGATTCCACCATTCATTGGTATGATACACTGTATAAGTGGCTACTACAACTTTAAATAACCATATATATTTATCTTAATTATACTCCCAAGGGGTTTAATACTAAGGAATATAAAGATAAAGGCAACCTATGAGGGTCCTATCAATCTAACCTGAGTTCAGTTAAATGGAAATCCATTCCCATTTTATTGATGCAATACTCTATAAATTAAAATTTGAATCTCATTTATGTGAATACAATTAATTGTGGATTTATTAAAGATTAGTGCCACCCATAGTGGGTTTATATCATATAAATATTATTCTAGAACTCACCTATAAGGTAAAAGTGAAGAATATATAAATTATGTTATATGGATCTTCATTCCATAGTTATAGAGTTACAAACCATTAAATGTTGAAATTTACACACCATTTAACTAACATGCATAAAAAATGAGTTGAATTTTATATGAAAAGACCAATTACCTTGATATTTAATACTTACATTAATGTTAATTCATTAAAAAATTCAAAATTATTTTATTTATTAAATAAAACTCAATATTATTAAATATAATACCATCATCATGTAATGTGGGAAAATTCTAGTTTGGTTGATGTGGATACATTATTTTACAAACAATATGTCATAACTATAACAAGGAAGTTATCATATAAAAAAGGAATACAATAATGAAAGTAGGAAAAAAATTAGCATTTAATATAGATTATCATGAGAATTATCATCCAAGTATATTATATAGTAAATAATGGTAAATAATCACCTAAAAATGGTATATAGATAATAATGTCACACAATCATGCAATTATTTTATAGAAATAAGCATGATGATAACATAAGAATCGCATATGCCTGAAATGATGCATGGACACACCCCATATCTTTCTATATTAGGACAAGAGTTAAATTCCATAAATCAATAAATAAATAAACAATGGAAATACAATAATTGCTTAAGGAGAAATGGAAATCAACTGTAATAATAATAGTATGAACAATACTCCCATCCCCAACAACATGATCATTCCCTAGTGTGTGGGTTAGATAGTCCAAGAAAGTAGCTATATACTATATTCTGAGACATTACTAGTTCCTTTTCTACAATCTTAAAACAATAATGAAAATTTAAAAAAGAAATCTATGATACCAATTTGTCACATCCTGAATTGATTCACTCTATAAAAAAATTATTGTACAGGTTGGCGATATGTCCTCAAGAATGCATCCCTATGTACTAGAGGATATCAACTAGTATCAAGGGTATGAGGTGGTATAGTGTAAAGAATATACCCTCTGTATTAGTAATAAATATAGTGGAATCATACATAAATGAAATGAAATGATAATAATAAAAAACAAGAAATAATAAATTGATAACTTGGCCAGTTCCAATACATAACCAACCATACATGAATATTCTACACCAAATATTACAAGGAGACTAACATTTCAAAGATAATACATAAAATAGGACTAAACTGAAAAAATAATAAATAATTGCCTCATATTTTGTAGGTATCCTGAGTACACACTCGACCCCCATCTCCCATGTCAAGTCCTAGTCCATATAAGTATCATTAAAACAACACAATCCAAGTCCTAACCTATAGACACAAAATCTATCTAGGTAATAAAATGTGGCCCAAATAGGGTGTGAGTAAAAGTTATTTTTCCACCACCAACAATGTCTAATGCATTATATACTGTGAAAATAAAATGTACATTATACAAGAATAGTAAAACTAAGGTAGAAAATAAATCATTTATAAATAAAACATGTCGAGATCAAGATCACCATGGGAAACCAGGTTGACCATGCCTTCATCGGTGTAAGAAGTAATCCATTTGATAATTTTTTATTTTATATAATAAGGCCTGAGATCTAACGCATTTAACCAAGGAATCCATGTAAATCATATTAAATTCAACAAGTTCCATAGATGTTAATACTTTCCAAACAAGGGTAAGCAAAATAGTATTCAAGCACAATACAAACTCATTTTACCTTTGATCTAAACCAAGGAATCCCACATAAGGAACTCATGTTTCTCCCGAGGATTAACATTATTAATTCAAAAAATTATCCCATCCAAGGAATTACATGTGAATAACCTAGTTTTCTCCCATGGATTTGTAATTCATTAAACCTATGAGATCATCCTTGGAATTATATGTAAGGATCAAAAGTATCTCCCAAGGATTTTATTATTCATTTAACCTATGAGACTATCCTTGGAATTTCATATAAAAAACCCAATTATTTCACCTGGAATTAAAATTCATTTAACCGATGATCCCATACAAGGTGTTCTATATATGGAACCAAAGAATCACTCAAGGTGTATATATAAAGTAGCCACATTGAATTTAATAAATAAACATAGCACATGGGAAAATATCCAATCCAATTTATAATGAAAACATGCCTTTAATCATTCCTTTCACAACATCCCCAAGAATATATCATTCCATTTAATTTCATTTTTCCATTAAATATATATATAGAGGATAAGGGTTCAAGCCTATGGTGAGAATATTCAAAGTGACACCTAAGATACCCATTCTCTTTTCACTAGTAAATCAACTCCATTTAGTCATTTTCTCAATAGAGAATAAGACAACAGACCTTAAGAGTGTATTTGGATACATAAGAAAAGAAAGGTCACATAAAAAAATTACTATCACACACACTAAGAGGTCTATCAAGCCAAATCCATTAACTTCCCATTGTGTCAAGGTACTCATAGTCATGGTAAATAAATTTAATTATAAGAGTCTTACATCTAATTTTTATCATTTTTATCTAAAGTAATCTTCATAATCTGACAATGGATAAGTGAATGGTCATTCCCTCCTGCTTTCTTTTAATTTAAATTAACCATTTCCATTTAAGAGGCATGTCAACACACACTAGAATGAGATTTAATTGCATATCCATGGTATAGGTACCTATAAATGTATATTACCATTCCGATCAAACAATTTAAATCATCTAATTTAAAAGGTCCAATCCAACACACCTCAATAGTTATTTAATTAGATAACATGGTATATAATTCACATGAATTTTAAACAATAGACCCTAATGGTTGGTTCACATTGAGGTCAGAAACCTTTAATGATGAAAAATTTCTTGTAAGGATAACTAATTCCCGACAACAATAATTATCAATTTTATTTAGTATTTAATGGGAACCGAACAAAGAGTATATCATGAAGAACAATGATGAATAATATAAACATCTACACTTTTTGGTAAAAACACTAATCCAACTATCTTATACCATTAATTATTTGACTTCTATTTAAGCTGAAATGAGGGAAATTAAATAACCATAAAAACACCAAGAAAATTTGGAAAATTATGTTTCATGGAAATAGTATCCAATATGGTGAGAGAAATTTGAAAAATATTCTATAAGAGTCTTATACATTCTAAGGGTGATCAAACATGACTGACGACATCCAATTTCAGGTTTTTTGGGGGAGATTCTTCAAAACCTAGGTGAAGGGAAGGAGAGTGACCATGATACCCATACTTCGTAAAAATAAGATATGATAAAGGAGGTTTATGATTTAAGAGGATGGGGGAATTTTTTTTTCAATCAATATTATTAAAGGATCCCACTATTTTCACGCGCGGTTTTCAAAACTGTTCACCAACTGTGCCTTTGGAATTATCACACCCCTACACCCTATATGGCTAGGTGAACATCTAGTAAAACTATTCCCAAGACCTATAGTTCACATCTATATTTATTTTTATAACTATCATAAGGCCATGTGGCATTAGTTTTAATGTTTTCCCAACACAATGATATACCCATAGGGCTATATGGTCTATTTTTATGATTATTACTAATTGTGCACCTCAATTTTGTTTCCAAAAACCATGAATTTGAAGCCCGACTCTCTGAAAAACCATATAAAAACATGATTCACCTACTAGTCCTAAAAATAATCCAAAAATAACATGTTTAACTATTGTAACTCTCATAATTTCTCTCTGAATCTTAATTTTCAAATTGTTCTGTTGACCAAATGATAAACTCAAAATACATTATAATTCCTCAACCATTTCAAAACATGGGAACTTACAACCTCCACACTTTAGAAAATCTCATCCTCAGGAAGCCTTGAGAGAAAAATAACACATCAACTGAAAAAATTGTGTCATGACAATTATTTTTGAAATGGACTTGTTTCATTTTCAAATACACAATGTGCTTCAAAGCATCACATTACACACATAGTACACACACTTTTAAAACTCGACTCAAAACTCTTAACAATTAATGAATCACTATGATGAAGATACCCTAAGACCATATAAAACATGTCATGATCATTTCAGTTTATCTTTTATCAACTGACCCATGGTTTTTACCACCATTTTCTAGTTTTGAATGTCCAATTTTGAGTCACGGTACTACCACTATAAAAATCACTTATTGGATTACATCCTTATAATCCTAGAGACACAATAAGAATATTTATCTATTTTAAAAAAATGTTTAATTTCTGATTGAAAACATTTTAATGTAGTTTTGTTTTATATTCCTTGAAAACTCCCTTGAAACCTTTTACATTGAACTCAATCATGATCACTAAATTTCGTAACAAACATCTGGTGATGTCTCCTAGACAAACAATCTCTTTCTAATTTACATAATTATTCCAAAACACAAACATAAAAAAATTACTGATCCAACACCACTGGATCATAATAATCCATGTCGGTCCTAACTCATATACCTAGACTCTATCCTAGTTTGTATTCAAACATGTAAATGTTATTTACTATGAAAACCATCAATGAATTTTATCATTTATCAAACAACATATGAAAACCAAAACAAAAATAAAATGTCCAGTCTCAAGGTCCCATGACCCTTCCTACAAAATGTTAGCCTATCGATGATCGACATCCCACTCACCACCATAGGAGAACCCTTGTGACCACAAAAATGAAATGATTTTCTAATTATCAAAACCCATGTTCTATCCATCCATGGACAAAACAAATAGCATGGATACAAAACCTATCATTACTTAGCACTAAGGAAAACATCACCAATCACCCATTACCTCTTCTTGAGAATGGTTCCCATGGAACATGTCATGTTTTAAAATACTATGAGGGTCACTACCCTCAATGGAAAAATAGTGTGATCCCCACATTATAGCTTACATTAAAATGATCCTTAAGAACAAATCCCAAAGATTCCCTCCTTCAACAAGAAAGGAAATTATTTATCTTAGAATATAGCCAATTCCCTCTCAGTGTACTCAAGATAATGTCAATATATTGGTCATGATCACCTCTAAAATAGGGGTATTTTATGATTTCATTGATAAAAAATATTTTTCTCTTATTGATCCATGCTCACATAAATTGAGGATATACTTCATTTTAACAAACCACTAACACCATTTCTATGACAACTTATTTCAAGGTTCCCCCTATGGGCTAACCATCTCATAGAACCTGATTTTAATCCAAAATATCCATCCTCATAACACATTTTAATTTTATCCAAAGCACTGTGTTGCTATTACAAAAAATGTTATAATCGAAAACATTAATCCTCATACCACACCCAACAACTCATAGATGTTCCATACTAACCACTACAATATGTAACAAACAAAAAATAAAATTTTCTTACATGGTCGGTGTACTTCTGTACTACCTAATTCCCACTCCCGTGAGTCACTCACCAATAAGGCCAACTAACTATGCTACACAACACACTAGTCCCAAGGCATTTTGTGATCCCTTGTATCACCTCTTCAAGATCAATCACCCCACCTATTCAAAGTTCCCAAACATTCCCTCGGAATGTATAACCCATTGAAATAGTGAATTTATCGATTATTTCAACCTTAATAGAATACAAAATTTCCACATGAAAAATTTCCTTATGTTTTTTTTTGTAATCTAAGAGTCATACCTAACTCAGAAAATCAATAAACAAAACTCAACATGCCAAATAACTTGACTTAAAATTCATCAGGTTTCATAACTCCAAGGATCCTTTAACAACCATGATATCCCATAAATTTAAAATAATTAATTGGAATTAAAATTAGAGTAACTCCATAAAGGTTTATAGGATTTACCAAATAACCCATAGGAAAAATAAATAGTAGAAATAATTTCATTGAGACTCTTGAGAAACATCCATGTTCCCATTCAAGAATCACTCTAGAAAAATACTGAATCTAAACCTTACACGTGGTTTCTTCAAAATTGACACATATAAAAGTTTTTTTTAATCCATTACATTCATACAACATTATTAAAAAATTAAATAGTCTCAGATACAATAAATTTAAGGTATCCATTTTATCTGAAAACATTTTACAACAATACTTTTCACTTTATTTAGATGATACTATGTAACATTATAAGAAACTTATCTCATATTTTCCATTTTTAACCATTTCATTATACATAAGTTCTCAAAATAGGGACCAATTAAGAAAATTCCCCTCAAAAGATGCATATTAAAATACTCTTTAAGTTATAACTAACATTTTAATTAACTAGTTCCTCATATCAGTAAAATCAAAAGGAATCATAAATGAATTTTATCATTTAAGGGGGGATCATTTAAGTAGTTTACCACCATAAATTTATATGAAACAAAATATAAGAAGATGATAAAATATTAAATGAGCATCACTGTTTATAATAAGAATACCTCCACGGAGTAAAATACCAAAACATATAAATATAAAGGTAACCTATGAGGGTACTTTCAAGCCAACCTGGTTTTTGTTATTTGGGTATCCATTCCCAATTTATAAAGTCAATTATCTATAAATTACAATCAGCATCCCATTTAATTGAAAACCAATAATTGTTTTTATTAATTATTAGTCTCACCCATTGTGGGTTTATATCATAGGTATACATTGCTAAAACACACCTACAAGGACGAGGTAAATTATTTAGGGATTTAGTTATATCGGTCTTAATTCCCAAGTTATAGAGGTAAAATCCCTTATAAGTTGCAATTGAAACACTATTTAACTAGTATACATAAGAAATTATATTAATTTATTATGAAAAAAAAATTTCCTTCAAATATAAAGCCTATATTTAAGTTACTTCATTAATAAATTCGAAACCATTTTATTTATTGAATTCATTTTAGGATAGCAAAATTGAATTCCACCATCATGCTATGTAGTAAAACCCCATTTTTGTTGATGAAATAACTTTAATTAACCAACATGAAATCATATCTATAACAAGGAACCTATCACATATAAAAGGAATAAACACATGTGAGATGACCAAAAAATAGACATGGAATATAGATTATTATGCTAATTATCACCCAATAATAGTATATGGATAAGAAAGATAAATAATTAATTACAATTTGTATACTAATAAGAATGAAACTTAATCATGAAATCATTATATATAGATAAGTAAGCTGATGACATGTGAATCTTATGTGCCTGAAATGATGCATGAACATATCCCTTCTCTTGCGATATTAAGAAAAAAGTTAAACACTATAAATCTATAAATCAATAATTGGATGAAATAAAATAATCACTCAAGGTTAAATAACAATCACGTATAATAGAAACAATATAAACAATAGTCTAATCCTTGGTAACATGATCATCCCTTTTTTCGTTAGTTAGACCATTCCAGACACATGCTATTAACCAAGTACCGAGACATTCCTAGTCTCCTGTCTGCTTTCCCAAAACAGTAAGACAAAGCAAAATAAGAAATATTTGATAACAATTTTTCATTTCCAAACATTCTTAACTCTATATATAGTAACCTGACATGTTGTTGACAAGGCCTCAAGTGATCTCCCAGTATGCTAGAGGCTTCATACTAGCAGTGAGGGTATGAGGTGGTATAACATGGATAATATACCCTCTAGATCAATAATAAATACAGAAAAATCAGATATAAATTGAAGGAAATATAATGATATAATAACTTAAAAGTAATAATAAATAGATAAATCATCCAGTTCCAAATATATAACAAAAAATTCAGGAACATTCTATTCCCAAAAGTATAGGGCCTCTAACATGTAGAAGATAAAACATATAGTATGACTAAACAGATAAAAGAATATATAAAATTCCAATCTCCAATAGTAATCCTATGTGAATGATCTCCCCCACCTACCATGTCATGTCATATTCCAGATAAATGACATCAAAATATTGTAAGACAGTTCCTAACCTATTTCCAGGAAATCTATATCAGTACCAAATGGTGGCATGAACAAGTTGTGCATAAAACATAGTATATGATCTCAAATTGTGACTAATTAATTATAGCCTATGTATGTAAAATTTATAGTGTATAAGTATGATAAAATTAAGGAATTTAAAAGATTACGTATAAATAAAACAAGTCAAGCTCAGGTTCCCAGGGGGACACCGGGTTGACCATACCTACAACGGTCTAGGATAGAATGTATCTGATCATTTTTAAATATTTTATAAGAATACTTGATACCTGAGCCATGTAACCAGGAATAGTTGTATAATGAAAGCTATGTATAATTCAAAAAATTCCATGGAATTTATGATTTATCAAAAGGGGGTAATCCAAATATTAATCAACCATAATACAAAATCATTTGACCTGTGATCCCATCAACGACATTCCACATAAAGAACCCAAGTTTCTCTTAAGAATTAATATAATTCATTCATCCAATGATCCCATAAAAGGAATTCCATGTATATAATCCAATTATATCCCTTGTATTTATAACTCATTTAACCTATGAAACTATCCAAGGAATTCCACATAAGGAACCCAAGTATTTCCCATTGATTTATAATTCATTTAACCTATGAGCCTATCCAAGCCATTTCATATAAGGAACCCATTTATTACAGATGGTTTTATAATTCATTAAAACTATGATTCCATCTAAGTAATTCCATATATAGAACCCAAGTATCACTCAATCCACAAATACAAATTAAGGATGTTGCATTAAATAACTAAACATAAGCCATGAAAAAATATACATGCCAATTTAAAATCAAAACATTCCTTTAATAAATTAATATGTAAGATTATAAAGCATATATAACTGAATCTAATTTCAATTTTCAATTATATATATATATAATGTCAATGTTTCTAATCTCACGATGAGTATAATCAAAGGAAAATGTAAGCTTCCCATTTTATTTTCACCACTCAGTCTACTCCATTTACTCATTAAATCAATAGAAAATAATCCAAAACACATTATAATGGTATTTAGATACATAATAAAGCATGGTTCCATAAAAAATTTACAATCACATGCACTATAGTGAGGTTCAAACGTAAGACATCAATCTCTAATGGAGCAAAGGGATTGATATTCATGGTGAAATAAATTGAATTATAGGAGTCCCACATCTCATAAAGATCCATTTTATCCATAATTAACATCATAATCTAATATGGTATAGGTGAAATGATCATTCAATTAACCTATAATTTAAATTAAATTGTCCATTTAGATTTTAAAATCAATTTTTCACACTCTAGAAAGTTATTTAATTACATATCTGAGGTATATGGTCCCAACAAGCTGTCTTACCATTCCACTCAAACCATTTAAACCATTTCTTTTATAATGGAAAATCCAATACACCACAAGTGTAGTTTAATTATATTGCATGGTAGATTGTTCTCATGATATTTAAACAACACACCCTAATGGATGGTTTATGTTGAGGTAGGAAACCTCATGTGATCAAAATTTGGTTGTAAGAACAATTGATTCAAAGTTCCAAAAATTATTGATTTAATTTTACTTTTAATGGGAATCACTTGGAAGGTCTATTGTGTGGAACATGACACAAAATATTAAAAGTTATACTCGCAGGTAAAAACAATAGGCTACCTATCTTATACCAAGGAAGATCCACTCATCCATTATTAACCTTTGATTGGTGCTGAAGTTAGAGAAATCAAAGATTTAGAGAAATACCCTAAATATTGGGCATAGGATATCACATAGAAATAACATCCAATACAATGGGGGAACTATAAAAAGAATCTATAAAAGTATTATACTTACTAATGGTGATAAAAATGAATGAAAAAAATTACATTACGACTTTAGATGAGATATCTCTGTCAAAACATAGGAGAAGGGAAGGAGATCTCCCATGGTGCCGCTACTATGAAAAATGAGAGAAGAAGAAAGGGGGTTTCAAATTCACAAGATCAACCCTTCTAAAGGGTCTCATAGTTTGCGTGTATGGATTTCCAAATCATGCACCAACTGTGTGGCTTCCTCTATCCAAGGAATACACCCCTGAATGGTTCATGCACAATGTTAATGAGAATGTGTTCCATCTTTTTCATTGGAAATGTCTCACCCCCACAACCCACCTGGAAAAATTCACTATAACATCCCCAACCCCAAATTCACTATCCCAATGCCCTAATCTGGGTCTCCACATGACCTCAAGCGTGCCTCCCCATAGGCTTGAGGTTTCTAACTAGCAGCGAGGGCCCAAAATGCACATGGGGAGACCATACCCTGATTACCAGAGTAAGTCACAACAGAAAGAAATAGAATAATGAATATACCCTAGATTAACCAATGAACATGCATAAATAACTATCTCCCAAAAATAGGTACAAATCAGAACTAACAGTAAATATTTCAAGTCATGCTACAATGACATGTGAACAAAATCCAAAATAAAGACAAACTTTGGAATCCTAAAAATAACTCCAAGTGAAGAACCTCATCCATGCGCATCTGAAATCCAACATAATTCCCAGGAACATGGCCTTTTAAATTTTCTTGACCTGCAACAGTGAAATCTTCCCGAGTAACCAATGACAGCCTGAGCAGGGTGTGAGTATAGCTCAATATTCTACCACCAATAGTGTCTGCAAAATATCCAGTATAAATAGATAGTGCATGCAAGTACAAAATAATTGCTAAGTAAATAAAGGATTGTTTGGGATAAACTAGTTAGAAATCATTAATTAGATATTACTAACCATAGTCCCAAGTTCATTATGTGAAACTTCCTTATTACATAGGTCATCATCAACATGTAATCCCTGGGTTTGGAAATTACATCATTCACAAAATGGTTCATTACATTTATTATTCTGCATAAGGTAATAAGTTAAGACCCTACCTCAATAGGGTTAATACATCACAACATCTCAATAACCTCACCTCAAAGCCTCAGTTTTGGTGGAATGAAACCGTTATGGGAATAGAACTACTTCCCATCCCTAACCCATGCATTTTGGGTAGAGTTAGAGAAACATTCCAACTCAGCCTATGGGAGGATCCTCAATCCTTTATCCAACACCTCAATCCATTTGTGCATTCTATTTCATCCATTCACCAGACTAAAACCATATCAAAACCAAGAACAAAAAATATATATTACAATCATAATCCATAGCATTCATCATGAGAATCAATATCAAGCCACAACCCCTTATCACGTTTTATAGTAACATTACATACCCCATTTAGCCCAATTCCCATTCTCATGCCTAGCTCACTAAGAATATTCAATAATTCCCATATATCAACCCATTTCACATTTTCACCAATTACCTTATGAAATACCATTAAACATATTCCCATTCAACATATCATTATCCATTTAAAATATTCACCATTTCATATGCAGAACACACTTAGGCATTTCTAATATAATTCATAAGCTACATGTCATTATCTAAATTCACCTAGTTAAATTATTTATGTGTCTTGGAAAGAAACCCCTTAAGACATTTACAACACTAGAAACACTACCATTATTCCATTTCCACTTCCATTAAACATATAATTATATTCAATAAGGTCTCTACATTATAACACCACGACTTTGCACATAACCAATTTTTAGACACGAGGATATGGGTGCACCCCATGGGTGATCATAAATAGGTAAAATCATCCCATATTCATCCCATGGGTACCATGAGGGTTACTATTAATCATTTCGACACCAATTTTACCAAATATCCCCAAGTAAATCAAGAGAACCACAAGAGGCGACTAAGGAAAAAAACAAACATTCACAAATCTACAAAAAACAATGGGATATAACTTTAAGATCACCTACCATGAAACCATTGGAAAAAACACTCCGAAATGTGTTCGTACATCCATATTTAACCTCCTCTTAATGATTAAACCTAGAACCCACTTGAAAATAGGGGTTCTAGAGATTCTGATGAATATTTCCCAAGGTACCAACCCTAATTCAAAAATAAAAAGAAAAGAGGATATTTGACTTACCCGAGTCTTCTATCCGAAATTAATGCCACTCCAAACGACCTTGAGAAGAAGGATAATTACCCTTTGAAGACCTTGTGGGGTCTTTTTCATTGTTAGGGTTCAAGGGTGGAAATGACAGTAGAAACATTAGTGTTGGTTTAAAATCATATAAGGGATATTTTGTAAATTTTCCAACTTTTACAGGTGCGCACAGCTGTCTCGTATGGTTTTTTGATATGTGTGAAAACCCTATATGAGACACTATTCATAGAATATTGGGTTGTAGGGTTACCTGGGAAGGTTTCATAGTTTGAAAAACCATATGCCATCTGTGTGATATGCCACTGTCTAATGTTCCATGGTTTTTCTCAGTAGGTCTTACAGTTTACTTAACCATGCACTTTGCATAGTTTGGCTCAAATTTCCATCCATTTGTTCCCTGAACCCCCGAAACACCCATGATTACCCTCATAATCTTGAAGAACATTTCATTAACCTAAAAATATTTTGAAACAAAAAATTTAAATAAGGAAAAACCTCCATGATGTTAAGGATCTTAAAACCTCTCCAATATTGTAAAGACCCGTAAATTTTAAAGAATTTTTTTTTAAAATTCATTGGGATATATACAAGTACGCAGTTTCTGACGGCACCTGATTCCGAGTCCCAGTGTGCCTAGAATCAACTTCCGAAGTTTAGCTCTGGTAGGTTTAGTTAACGAGGGAGAGGGTTTTTCTATCTTTTGAACCGTTGTTCAGAATCGAAAACCGAGGGCACCGTTGAAACCGGAATGCCGATTTTTTCTTATGAGGAATTTTTGCAGAGTTGTGTTTACTCGGGAAGATTTGTTTATTTTTTGTGGATTAAGACTACAGAGAAATAAAATTGTGCTACTAATTTTATTTCTTAAAGGTGGTTAAATCCTAAGGATGGAGGTTGGGTGGAACTAACCACCCATGTGAGGTTAATGGTGAGGTGGGGCCCACACGAGCCCCACCCCTTCAAATTCCCTAAACCCCCTCTTAAATTTTAGAAACCCTCTTCTTTTATTATTTTTGTAACTCAACCTCATTAATTGCATTCCAATTCACTTAATTAAATTAAGTGAATAAGTGTTTGAACTTTTAAAATGATGGCATGTGTGAATGAAATAAGACGAAGCCTTATTTTATTGTTGGTTTTTGTTGTGTGGAGTCTGGGAGAAGAAATCTCTAAGTGTCGAAGAAATCCATCTTCTTCGCGAAGAACGCACCGACTCCAAATAAGAACAAGGACGACACTGGATTCCGGAATCGGCGGTGTGTGACGGGCGCAACGTTCGACGACGTCTATGAATTCTTTTTTCCACGCCTTCGTCAACGTACTTCGAATCGAGGTAGGGGTTTGTTTTTACGATCGTGATTAATTCTGGAGTTCTTCGTTAAATAAATAGATGCCTGTTATTGGATTAACGGGAGGAGGCCGGACCGCACAAACACGACCGACCCTCCTCCCCATTGTTGTTGTTGTTCTTGTTAATGGTTTGGAATGAGACTGCGGGGTGCAACGGCGCCGCACGGGTACGAGGGAACCGCAGCCAGAGTTGGGCCGCGATGAAAGGGGTGCGGTGCCGTCGCGCCATGCTGAAGAACCATGGAGGGCTGCGGCCGGAACATGCCAGGGCGGAGGGCGTGGCGCCGTCGCACCGCGCCGGTCGGACAGGGACAAGGCCTAAGGCCCCGGTGGTGCATAGGAGGAGGGCGGACGGACTCTGCCGGCCGCCATAGCACAGAAGGCGAAACCCATTCGAGGGTTCCGCGGTGGCTCTCTGGCCAGCCCTTACTGCCCGCCAGTTTCATTGGAACCCCGGTGGTCGAAACCCCCGGCAAGAGGCGGCCCACGTGGGGGCTGCCGTTTCAAGTCTAGGGGGGGTCGCGCCTTCCCCCCTTTTTCCGAGTTCGCGCGGTGCCTAAAGACCGGGGGTCAAAACCCCCAGAGGCAGATAGAGGCGGCCCACGTGGGGGCTGCCATTTCTAAAGCATGGTGTGTCAATGCCCCCTTCCACGATTACGTGGCATGCGGGCACCCGCGTTGGGTCAGGCCACCCGCGTCGGGTCGGGCCGCCCGCGCCGGGATGAACCACCGCGTCGGGCCGGGCCACACCGGCTGGCCGGGCCGCGCCTGCCGAGCTAGGCTGTGATTAACTATGCCAGACCCGGACCTAGGCCAACCCAGGGGTTTCAGGCCGGGTCGGTCCAGGCCCAAACCCCCTAAAATCGGACATCTTCGTTCAATGGCCCATAACATGGGCTACAGACCTCTGATCGATGCACCGTCAGTTGCGATGAGATCCTTGGATTGAGATGGCCTTTTCGGTATATTGTACTCACGGTTTTGGAGAACCTTTTGTATGGCCGGGTTGGTTCGAACACGAAACCAACTGGGCCCTCAGAGCAGAAACACTTATAACTTGAGCTCTGGATGTCCGATTGACGTACCGTCTACTTTGTTGGATTCCTCTTAGTGAGACGGTCCTTTTGGATTACTCTTCTTGAGGTTTGGATGCAGTTGAAGTACAGTAGGGTTGTTTTTGACTTAAAAACTAACCGGGCCCCTGGGGAATGAAAAGGCCAATAACTCTCAGACCGGGAGTCCGATTGACGTGCCGTCTATCACATTGTGTTCCTATTGTCGTGACAGAACTTTGCGATACATCAACTCTCTCTACGTGATAGTTGATTTATAAACCCCTTGGCTCGTGGAGCGGACCCTCCTGGAATGAGCGTGCTGTGTGCGAGAACCTTAGAGCTGGCTGCGACTATGACGACGACGACTGTACCGAACGATCTTGTGCGGGTCAGCACTCAACAATCTTGTGTGGGTCAGTGCATACTAATCCTGTGTGGGCCAGATTTTATGCGGGTCAGCGCTAAGCGATCCTGTGTGGGTCAGTGCATATCAATCATGTGTGGGTTAGATAATGTGTGGGTTAGATCATGTGTGGGTCATTGCAGGGGTTAGTAACTATCGATCCTTTGTGGGTCAAATCCTGTGTGGGTCCTTGCAGGGGTTAGTACCTATCGATCATGTGTGGGTCCAACGGCTTAGATGATACAGTGGCTATATCTGATCATATAATCTCTCTCTTCTATTTTGGCATACCTGCGTGAGCTGAGTCTTGACTTTTAATCATTATCTTCGATGTGTTTGACTTGATATCCTGTGTGGATTACGTAGTGCTATCCTGTATGGACTGGGTTGTACTTGAGCTCGTGAGTTGGAGCAGAACTGGAATTGATGACTTAGGTATATATATGGTCATATACCTATGTAGAGATGGTTGATACCTCGTTATTGTTATATTTCCTTTGTGGTTATCCTTTGGGGATTCTGGAGACCTTCGGGGGTCTCGGGGCCCCTACTGAGTAGCGTACACTCACCCCTGCATGGGCTATGCCCGCACTTCGTTGTGTTGGATGAAGACGACAGACATTGTTGATCATGGTAGGAGCTCGTAGAGCAGGATGGTACTTGGAGGTGGATCACTGGACGAGACGTGCTCGGAGCAGACGACTGGAGATGAGGAGCAGAGGAAACTATCTGTACCCACCCTTCAGGTGGGATTTCCAGAGGACGGATCGGGCTTGCTGCTTTACTCTTCTGCTGATGTACTCTCTTTTTAGTTGTAATTTACTTTCAGTTTGGGTTTGTATACTGGCCCATTTACTTTTCCTCACTTACATGTACTCTCAGTTTACTTAGTGTTTACTTCTACTTTCTTACTCTGTGGTGTTTGTTTCTTACTTAAAGGAAATGCCTTCTCATATATCAGGAAATACACCTTTTGTGCTAGTCACCATCACCTGGCCTATGGAAGGCGGGCTTGGGGTAGTCACGGCACGGGTCCCGAGGACGGGTCATGACAAATTGGTATCATAGGAGTTCGGTTCTACTACAGAACATAGGTCTCTGATCATTCTCTATGTGATGCAATAATGTTAAGGGTATTTGAGTGTGGTTATTAGTCTAGGGAGTCTAGTGTTGGTGTGGTGGACGACGTATCCATACACCAGGACCCTGACTTTAGATTTCCGACTCAGTGCACAAAAACATTGATTGCATGTGTGTTTCAAAGATTTCATTGTGATTACTTGTGTCAGTTCACCAGGTATACTATATTGACTATGGCGCACCAGTCACTTTTCAGGATGGCCCCACGATGGCATCCAGCTAGGGTTCCGAGATTTGTGCGAGATGACAGCCCACCGAGCGATGAGACCTCGGTGCAGTGCCTTATTACAGCGGGGGCACCGACGGTACCTCTACCTGTTGAGCCACTGATTCCACCAGCCCCAGCCGTTGAGAGTACACGTCACCTTAGTGCACTACACGAGTTTCAGTGTCAGAGACATCCCAGGTTCTACGGGGAGACGGGCCCTCAGGTAGCCGAGGATTGGCTGGAGGCTATTTTATGAGTTTTCAGGTTAGTAGGGACACCAGCTGACCTCATGGTGATCCTTACAGTGAGTCTCCTGCATGCGATAGCAGGTAGATGGTGGATCTTGATGCTCTAGGTGCACGACGAGGCATCTCTTCTTTGGACGGACTTCGAAGGCCTCTTCTGCTTAGAGTTCATTCCATCCACCCTCCATGAGGTGCGCATTCTGGAGCTACTACAGCTGTGGTAGGGTAGCATGACGGTAGCCCTGTACTTAGCGAGGTTTTCTGATCTCTCACGCTACTCTACAGACATGGTACGGGACCCATTCTTCCTCTCCCAGACCTTCAAGCAGGGACTGAGGTGTGAGATCAGGGTTTTGATGATCTCCCTCAACATACTGATGCAGGAAGGAGTACTGGAGCGAGCCCTTCTTGTAGAGAGCTTTCTTGCTGAGCCTACACAAGCAGTGAGACCTACCCTAAGGCGGCACGTAGTAGAGTCTTCTATATCTGGCAGTCGACAGACGTCATAGGGGGGCAGGCAGACCAGACCATCAGGCAGACGACCTCAGGTTACTCACTCAGAGGTGCGGGGCGCACGCAGTAGAGCAGGCCTTTCAAGTAGCATACAGTGCTATGCATGCGGCGGGTAGGGCCACATGGTTCGTGACTATCTGACCAGCCATGTAGAAAAGTAGCAGACGATTGAGGGAACACCCTGGCAGAGGCAGAGGTTCAACCATGGCGGTCCGCAGGGAGCAAGCCGACGAGGCAGAGGAGCTGCCAAGCAGGAGAGAGCCATTCTTTCATTGCCACTGCCCTCATACAATGCTTGGAGATTCCGACAGAGCTGTTGGATCGATCCTTACGTCTAGAGACTCCTACAAGAGCAGACTCGACGATTACGCACCAGTGCCGGCAGTGTGAGATTACTCTAGGAGGCGAGATCTTCGGCTGGGATCTTGTTGTAGTAGCATCGAGGCCTTACGACGTAATCTTGGGCATGGATTTGTTATCTACAATTCATGCTTAGATCGACTGTATTAGGCGCAAGGTACGATGTGTTCACACCGATGGGAGCAGGTTCACCTTCACCAGCAAGAAGGAAGCCTTTGCAGCACAGGACAGACTCTCACAGAGGAGAGGATAACCGACCACTCATCAGTTGGCTAGCCTCATCCTAGGAGCAGTTGACGTGCAGAGTCCGAGCTTTCCTGTTGTGGTGGATCAGTATGTGGACGCTTTTCCTGATGACGTTCCAGGACTACCTCCTCGCAGAGAGGTATACTTCTACATCGACCTGTACCCTGGGACAACCACGAAATCTACACCAACATATCAGATGGCTCCTTCTGAGTGTCGTGAGCTATGGGTACAGTTATAGGACTTGCAGGGAAAGCGATTCATTTGGCCCAGTGTTTTACCCTGGGCTTCACCGATTTTGTTTGCCAAGAAGGCGGACAGGAGATTGCGACTGTGTGTTGATTACCGTCGCATGAACCAGGTGACCGTGAAGAACAAATATCTGCTTACGAGGATTGAAAACCTCTTTGATTAGATCAAGGGGGCATGGTGGTTCTCTAAGATAGACCTCAGGTCAGGCTATCATCAGCTCGTAGTTCGAGACGAGGATGTGAGAATATGGCTTTCAGGTGTCAGTATGGCCACTATGAGTTCTTGGTTATGCCCTTCGGCCTAACCAATGCTCCAGAAGTGTTCATGAGTCTCATGAACAGGATATTCCAGCCTTACATCGATCGATTTGTCATAATCTTCATCGACAACATATTGATCTACTCGACTACTGAGGAGGAGCACGCCTACCACTTGCGGGTTGTACTAGACACACTCTAAGAGAACCAGCTTTATGGTAAGCTCTCAAAGTGTCAATTCTAGATATGTGAGGTCCACTTCTTGGGTAATGTCATTTATGAGGTGGGATTTGTGGTGGATCCTACAAAGATCGAGGTTTTTCTAGCTTGGGAGCCACCCAGAAGCGTGACGGAGGTGCGTAGTTTCCTAGGTTTGGCTGGGTATTACCGGAGGTTTTTTCTATACTTCTCCAGAGTTTCAGCACCACATTCAGCTTTGACGAAGAAGGGGAAACCCTTCATGTGGTCAGATAGATGTCAGCAGATCTTTCCGGAGTTGAGATAGAGATTGACTAGTGCACCCATCTTGAGGCTACCAGAGGAGGGAGTTGGACACGTAGTCTACTGCGACGCATCCGGGAACGAACTCAGGTGTGTCCTCATGCAGGAGTGGGAAATGATCGCCTATGGATCATGACAGTTGAGGAAGAACGAGTAGAACTACACTACTCATGAACTAGAGTTAGTAGTAGTGGTCTTCGCTCTGAATATGTGGCAGCACAATTTGATGGGCGAGTGATTTACAGTCTTTTCTGACCACCAGAGACTCAGGTACATCTTCTCGTAGAAGGACCTGAACCTGAGACAACGACGATGTCTCAAGTTCTTCCAGGACTATGACTTTGATATAGTCTATACTCTTGGAAAGGGGAACGTAGTAGACGATTCTCTCAGAAGGAGGACAGGCATCCAACTACTTGGAGAGGCGACAGAGCAGCTAGCCGCTTTGTAGATATCCTTTATGGATAGAGATGGAGCAGTCTTTCTACAGTCACTCACAGTCACTCACAGTCACTCATCCACTACTTCAGAGGGTCAAAGAGGCACAACGTGGGGACGTTGACTGTGAGACGTGGCGTGCACAAGTTTCCACTGGACAGGCGCCTAATGGATTTTCTGTAGGAGGAGAGCACGTCATCCTTTTCAGAGGACGTACCATGGTACCAGCTGCACTACAGGAGGAGGTGAGGAGAGAGTTTCACACTTCACATTTAGCGGTACATCTAGGGGTAGCGAAATTGTACCAGGATCTCAGACAGCAGCACTGGTGGCTGGGTATGAAGAAGGCTGTGCCAGAGTTCATTTCTCGATGCCTCACCTACCAGCAGGTGAAGGCGGAACACCAGGTACTAGCAGGCTTGGTACAGCCCTTGGAGGTCCCGGAGTGGAAGTGGGTTGGGATATCTATGTATTTCTTGATTGGACATCCACACACTTCTAGATGACACGACTCCATTTGGGTGATTGTTGACCGACATACCAAGTCGGCCCACTTCTTACCCATTAGAGAGCAGGGATCAGTAGAGAGCATGGGACACTTCCACATTCAGAAGATTGTACGACTTCATGGTGTTCCATCATATATCATCTCCAATCGAGATGCTTGTTTTACTTCCCGGCTTTGGAATGGGTTGTAGGAGGCGTTCAGGACACAGCTACGTTTGAGCACCACCTTTCACCCTTAGACGGATGGTCAGATGGAGAGGACCATTCAAACTCTTAAGGACATTCTCTGTGCATGTGTTCTCGACTTTGGATGCAGTTGGGAGGACCACCTACGCTTGGTGGAGTTTTCATACAACAACAGCTACCACTCCACCATCGGGATGAAACCATACGAGGCATTGTACGACCGACCTTGTAGATCACCTCTGTGCTGGACTGACCCTGGGGAGTCAGCACTTGTGAGACCAGAGATGGTCCAGGCCACGATAGAGAAGGTCCAGGTCATCCGAAAGCGAATGAGGATAGCTTAGAGCCGACAGAAGTCATATGATGACAGGAGGCGGAGACCACTTGAGTTCGAGGAGGGAGACCACGTTTTCTTATGGGTCTCACCTCAGTGTGGATTACAGAGATTTAGCCGGGGTGGCAAGTTATCTCCGTGCTTCATCGTACCATTCCAGGTTCTCGGCAGGATTGGCGAGGTGGCTTATCACCTGGCTCTACCACCTCAGTTACACAGGGTGCACGACGTCTTCCACGTATCTTAGCTGAGGAGATACGTGAACGACCTGACACATATCATCAACCATGGGGATCTGGACATTGACGATGGAGAGACTTTTGCAGAGGTCCCAGTGGAGATCAAGGATCGACAAGAGAGGGTCCTTCATGGGCAGTCGATTCCTCTTTTGCGCATCAGGTGGCAGCATGGGAACCTCCAGGAGAGCACTTGGGAGTGAGAGGCTCAGATATATGCTCAGTACCCTCATTTGTTTCCCTAGTTTGTGATGTATCTTTATGGGGATGTAAAGCCCTGATGTGGGAGTAATGTAAAGACCAATAAATGTTAAGGAATTTTTTTAATTCATTGGGATTTATCAAGCACACAGTTTCTAACGGAACCTGATTCTGAGGCCCGGTGTGCCCAGAATCAATTTATGAAGTTTAGAACAGGTACGTTCATTGAACGAGTGAGCGGTTTTTATAAATTTTGAACCGTTGCTCGAAATCGAAAATTGAGGGCACCGTTGAAACTGGAACACCAGTTTTTCTTATGAGGACCTTTTCCAGATTTTCGTTTTCTCAGGAAGAGTTGTTTATTTTTTGTGGATTAAGACTACAGAGAAATAAAATTGTGCTACTAATTTTATTTCTTAAATGTGGTTAAATCCTAAGGATGGAGGTTGGGTGGAACTAACCACCCATGTGAGGTTAATGGTGAGGTGGGGCCCACATGAGCCTCACCCCTTCAAATTCCCTAAACCCCCTCTTAAATTTTAGCAACCCTCTTCTTTTATTATTTTTGTAACTCACCCTCATTAATTGCATGGCAATTCACTTAATTAAATTAAGTGAATAAGAGTTTGAAAATTTAAATGATGGCATGTGTGAATAAAATAAGATGAAGTCTTATTTTATTTTTGGTTTTCCTTGTGTGGAGTATGGGAGAAGAAATCTCTAAGTGTCGAAGAACTCCATCTTCTTCGCGAAGAACGCACAGACTCCGACGAAGAATGAGGACGAATCTTTAGTCTGGAATTGGCGGTGTGTGACGGGCGCAACATTCGACGACGTCCATGAATTCCTTTTTCCATGATATCTTCAACATACTTCGATTCAAGGTAGGGGTTTGTTTTTACGATTGTGATTAATTCTGGTGTTCTTCGTTAAATAAATATCCTCCTATTATCGGATTAATAGTAGGAGGTCGGACCGCACAAACACGACCAACCCTCCTCCCCATTGTTGTTGTTGTTCTTGTTTATGGTTTGGAAGGAGACGACGCGGGGAAATGGTGTCGTGCGGGTACGAGGGAACTGCGGCCAGAGTCAGGCCGCAGAGGAAGGGGTGTGGCGCCGTCGCGCTGTGCCGGAGCACCATGGAGGGCCGCGACCGGGACGAGCCGTAGAGGAGGGCGTGGTGTCGTCGCACCGCGCCGGTCAGATAGGGCCACGACCTAAGGTCGCGGCGGTGCATAGGAGGAGGGCGGCCAGACTCCCTCGGCCGCTGGCACACAGAAGGTGGAACCCATCCAAGGGTTCTTTGAAAACTCTTTGGTCGGCCCTTATGGCCGGTCAGTTTCAATGGATGCCCGGGGGTCGAAACCCCGGCAAGAGGCGGCCCACGTGGGGGCCGCCGTCTCAAGTCAGGGGGGGGGGGGGGGGGGGGCGTTCCCCCCTTTTTCCGCATTCGTGCGGCGCCCGAAGACCGGGGGTCGAAACCCCCGATGGCAGACAGAGGCAGCCGATGTGGGGGTCACCATTTCTAAAGCAAGGGAGGCAGCACTCCCATACCGCGATTACGCGGCGTGTGGGCGCCCACGCCGGGCTGGACCGGTCGCTCCGGGACGGGCCGCCTGCGGTGGGCCGGACCCCCACATCATGCTGAGCCGCACCAACTGGTCCGGGCCACGTCGGCCGAGCTGAGCCGTGCCCAACCGGGCCAGACCTGGACCCTGGTCGGGTCGACCCAGGGGGTTTTGTGCCGGGTCGGTCCGGGCCCAAACCACCCTAAAATCGGACAGCTTCGTTCAAAGGCCCATAACATGGGCTACGGACTTCCAATTGACGCACTTTCAGTTGCAATGAGATCCTTGGATTGAGATGGTCGTTTCGTTATATTATAATCAAGGTTTCGGAGAAATTTGGGTATGGATGGGTTAGTTCGAACACGAAACCAACAGGGCCCTCGGAGCGGAAACACTTATAACTTGAGCTTCGGATGTCCGATTGACGTACCGTCGACATTGTTGGATTCTTCTTAGTGAGACAGTTCTTTTGGCATACTCCACTCGAGGTTTGGATGCAGTTGCAGTACAGTCGGGTTGGTTTTGAATTAAAAAACCAACCGGGCCTCTGGAATGAAAAGGCCAATAACTCTCAAACCGGACATCCCATTGACGCGCTGTCTGTCACATTTTGTTCCTATTGTCGTGACGGAACATTGTGATACATCAACTCTGGTCTACGTGACAGTTGATTTATCGAACCCTTGGCTCGTGGAGCGGACCCTCCCGGAACGAGCATGCTGTGTGTGAGAACCCTAGAACTGGCTGCGACAGTGATGACGATGACTGTACTGAACGATCCTATGTGGGTCAGCACTCAGCGATCCTGTGTGGGTCAGTGCATACCGATCCTGTGTGAGTCAGATCCTATGTGGTTCAACGCTCATCGATCATGTGTGGGTCAGTTCATATCGATCCTGTGTGGGTCAGATCCTATGTGGGTCATTACGGGGGTTAGTATCTATCGATCCTGTGTGGGTTAGATCCTGTGTGCGTCCTTGCGGGGGTTAGTACCTATCGATCCTGTGTGGGTCCAACAGCTTAGATGATCCAGTGGCTACATCTGATCATATAATCTCTCTCTTCTTTTGTGGCATACCTGCATGAGCTGAGCCTTGACTTTCAATCATTATCTTCGATGTATTTGACATGATATCCTGTGTGGATTACGTAGTGCTTTCCTGTGTGGACTGGGTTTTACTTGAGCTCGTGAGTTGGAGAAGAACTGGAATTGATGACTTAGATATATGTATGGGCATATACCTAAGTAGAGTTGTTTTATACTTCTTGATTGTTATCTTTCCTTTGTGTTTATCCTTTTTGGATTCTGGGAGACCTTTGGGGGTCTCAGGGTCCCTAATTAGTAGCGTATACTCACCCCTGTATGGGCAATGCCCGCACTTCATTGTATTAGATACAGACGACGGACAGCGTTGATCGTGGTAGGAGCTCGTAGAATAGGACGGTACCTGGAGGTGGATCACTTGACGAGATGTTCTTGGAGTGGACGACTGGAGTCGAGGAGAAGAGGAGACTATCTGTACACACCCTTCAGGTTGGATTTCCAGAGGACGGCTCGGACTTGCTACTTTACTTTTCTGCTATTGTACTCTCTTTTAAGTTGTACTTTACTTTCAGTTTGCATTTGTATATTGTCCCATTTACATTTCTGCACTTACTTGTACTCTCAGTTTACTTATTGTTTACTTCTGCTTGCTTACTCTATGGTGTTTGTTTCTTACTTAAAGGCAATGCCTTCCCATATATCAGGAATTACGCCTTTGGTGCTAGTTCCAGCCCCTGGCCTATGGAAGGCGGGCTTGGCATAGTCACGACACGGGTCCCGAGAATGGGTCGTGAAAAATATATAATCGATCATCCTAGAGCCACTCTTACTAAGAATTAATGAGTTCCTAAATAAATTTGATCATTCCACTAGGCTCCCATATCCTATTATTATTCCAAGTTTCTTCCTGAATGTTTCATGTTTCCATAAAACTCAAACTAAGGGAACAATATTTCCTCGAATGACCTTCTAACTACGATCCACAATACGAATTGGATTCTCCCCAAAGGATGCATCAATATCACGCTCGATATCCTTAAAATTAACCATGTGTTTTGTATTAGGGGTGTACTAATGATGTTTCTAGATATGAAAAATATCATTCATTCAACAATACTATTGTAGGAGACCCAATCTGCAATCCATTAGTCTGATCCTCTCCACAATATCAACCAGTCCCACTTACCTGGGCACCAACATGCCCTATTTCCAAATATGATGGTGAACCTACCTCGGTGAAACTTGATGAAACACACCATAACCAACCAGAAACTCATGAGGTTGATACCTATCTGTATATGACTTATTCAGACTCTGATCCATTTTTATATGTTTCTGAATCAACTGTACCTTTTCTGACATCTCTTGAATGAGGCTTATTCCCAATATCTCAGACACTCCTACTTCAAACAACCACAACGGAGATCTACATGAACTCCCTTAAGGATCCTAATTCCATGCCATCTGAATCATATCCTAGAAAATGATGTTTTAGGGAAACATAACATGGTATACATTATTTTCCCGGGAACCACAAAAATCCATATCACAAGCTCTAAAAATATCCTCTAATACATAAATTGTACACTCTAACTGCCCATCCAATTGTGGGGGATATTCCATAATAAAAAACACCTAGGTACCAAGAGCCTTATATAACCCCTTCCAGAAGCGCAATGTAAAAGTAAAATTTGGATCTAAACCTATGGTTTATGACACACCATGCAATTTCACTATCTCACAAATATATAGTTCACCTAACTAATCAACTATGTTTGTCTCCTAGATCGGGAAGAAATGATCCACTATATTTAGAAGGTCCCACACAAAAGTCAATCATTAAATTATCCCATTTCCATCCCAGAATAGAAAAGTCTATCAAAAATCACCTCAACACTGATTATTGGCCTTCAACTGCTGACATGTGAGGCATCACACCACAAAATCTGCAAACTCTTTCTTATTTCCTGGACACCAATACTGCATTTGAAGATAAAGATACATATTTTTGAAACTGGGATGCACTTCACACTTTGAGGCATGGAACTCACACATCAACTCTTCTCACATACACACTGGCACAACCACGGGACCACAAACACTAACAATACCATCATCACCAACAACCTTACTAGAAGGTGACTCCCCACCTCTACAATTTTCTTTTATAGTTAAACACTCAAGATCCTCCCATTGACTATTTTGACAGAGATCAAAAGTGTGGATTAAATTTCTATTGACATAAGAGTCATTTTCTTATGCCCATTCATCACTTATAGTTTCATCTCAGAAAACAAGGCCATCAATATCCACTTAGAGCTGGATTCCTAAACCACTTGATTTTGAGACTTTTGTCTTAGAGAATCCATAATACTGTTCCATTTTCCTTGTGCATAAATTATCTCAAAATCAAAGGATTTCAAGTACTCGAATCACCTTAAATAACAATGACTAAAATACTTCGGAGGGAATATGTATTTAAGACTTTTTTAATTTTCTAAACACCATGAACCACTCTCCCAAAAATTAGTGCCTCCGATACATTAATGAAAAAACCATAGTGGCCGGCTCCAGATCTTAAGTAGGGTAATTTCATTAATGTGTTCTCAACTGTCTTGACTCATATGCTACATTCCTACCATATTCCATCAACATTACCCCAAGTTCAACACTAGTTGCATCATAAATTAGGGTATACCTATTACATGGTTTTGGTAAGAGAAGGATTAGTGTGGTAGTCAACTTCTTATTCAACTCTTAAAAATCATTTTCACATGACTTTGACCACTCAAAATTATCTCCATTCTCGGTTAATCCTAAGAGTGGATCTACCAAATGGGAGAAATCCCTAGAGAACCATTAGTAATTACTAGAAAATCTTAGAAAACTCTGACCATCAGAGACATTCTTGGAATGATCCCAAGACACCACAACCTATAAATTTTCTAGATCCACTAACACACCAGACTCAGAGATGATGTGGACAAAGAAGTGAACTTTATTAATCTAGAAATAAATTTTTTGATAGCTCGTTGTATAGCCTAGGATATATTAGTTTACCCAATATGATTTCAAGATGTTTGAAATGATAGTCATAAGTTCTAGAGTACACCAAGATATCACCAAAAAATATGACAACGAAATGATTTGGGTATGGGTGAAATATCTGGTTCATTAAATCCATGAACATGGCCAGTATGTTGGTCAACCCAAATGACATCACCACAAACACATACAACATGTACCTACTACAAAATCTTTTTTAGTATTTGTAAGAAGTTATCAATCTAAATTTCTTGTATCCAAATATCAAATCTATCATGGAGAACACCAAGGAACCCATTAGCTGGTCAAATTCCTCATCAATTCTAGAAAGCATGTATTGGTTCTTAACTATCATCTGATTCAACGTTCTATAGTCGAAACAGAGCCTCAATGTTCCATCTAACTTCTTAGAAAACTACAGGGGAGATCCCTAAGGTGACGTATGAGGATGGATGAACCCCTTTCACTCTAACTCTTCCATATGAACCTTATGTTCATTTAGTTTTTTTAGAAACATTCTATTTTTTAGAATTGAAACTGGTACGAACCCTAGAAGTAGCACGATCAAAATCTCAACATCCCTCTTGGGTGGTAGTCCCAAGAAGTCCTCTAGAAATATGTTTTGAAATTAATCCACAATGGGAGTGAAGTCTGCTTCTCCCTTCATCCTTTATCTAGAACAATTAAAACCAATTTGGTTGTGAGTCCTCCCAATTGTTTTAAAACTATCCCAATATGGCTTGGTCGAACGTCCCACTCACAATAAAGGACATAATTGTCTCCATTGGGATATGTAAACATTACCCAATGTTGGTAATAATTGATATAGGCTTGATATAGCTCCATCCAGTCCATACCAAAAATTAGGTCAAAACCTAACATCTCAAGGACAAGCAGGTTCTACAGAAAAAGATATCCACCAAACGCCAAAGCAAAACTCTTACACTGTCGAATATCCTCAACTTTCACCCCCAATGGAGTATCAGTTGACATAACCTCACTTTCACATTCCATAGTTAGGACCAACGAAACTAAAAAATATTCATAAATAAAAAATTAGTATCACATATGCCAAATAAAGAAATAGTGAGTGTAGAAGATACAATAACCATGCCTCAAATGTTAGACGGTCTAGCCTCACCATCTCTAGGTTTGGACTAAACTATGTGAAGATCACCCCCCCTCTACACTAGGTTCCAACTTGAGTACCCTGCACTACACTACCTTGATGGTATGGATGATCTCTCCCTCAAGATCTACATCCTCTACAACTACTGTTATAACCAGTTGAGCTCTAATTTCCAGCCTAATATAGAGTGACTGACCCCCGTCCTGCACTCAACATCTTCCTCTAACCTCCATCTATTGCTGACTTTCGGGGGTTCCTGAAAAACCTATGTATATGACATAAAATTACACATTATTGGAAATTGACTAGTGGTCTGGGACACTGACCCTTCATGTGCCCTGACCTTCAACCCTAGTAACAGGACACCTAATCACGTCCTTTAGAGACTATCCCTCTCATATGGCTACTCTATGTACTTTCACCCCACTAGAAATTCCAAAAATGATGCTTCCTTATTTCGAATATTTCACCACCTGTCCACCCAGCTGGCATCACAAGTCCATTACCTTATGCTCCCTTTAGGTTCCCCTTTATTATAAGGGCTTGGTCCACTACCTCTATTAACCTATTCAAATTTAAGATATACATATGGGACCTGATTTCATGCCTAAGCCCATAATAATTTTTTTTTTCATAGTAACCTCATCTCTTCCAAATGTCGGGAAAAAGTAGTGTAGATCAATAAAACTAATAGAATAATTTATCAGTGATGCAACCCTCTGGTTCAAAATCACTAACTTCACATTTTTTCCTTAGCTCAAGGTATTAGGGTAGTAGTGTTCTAGAAATTTTTCCTGGAAATCCTTCTAAGCCATTCCTTCATCCTTCTCTATCTGAACCATAATGTCCCACCAATGATTTTCCAAACCCCTTAACCAATAAGATTCTAACTTGACTCTCTTATTAGAATGGGTTTTTTGGTGATTAAATATTTTATTGATAGACTGTATACAGAACTCAACTTCCTCTAGAACACCCTCTGTAGTAATGGTTAGAGGGTGCAGCAGCTAAAACTCCCCGATCAGCTCGAACCAATTCAATGTAACCCTCCTTGGGTCTCATTACATAATCTACATAAAATGATAAATTTTCTCAAGAAACTTCTCTTCTATTCAATATTTAACCACAAGATCTTCTTTCTCCACTACTGGGGGAGAATTCAACAATTCCCTCTTGTCTTCCAACTAGCACACATCTTTGTGGAGGCAATTTCTCTACATTGTAAAAAATGATATTTAGAACAAAAATAATAAATTTTACACAAATATAATGAAATTATCACCACTATCCATAAACAAACCATTTTTCATAAACTACCCAAACATGCCTTATCATACCCGTAACTCTACCCTAAACAATCATTACTGAAGTCCATGTACAACACAGGTAGACTAGCTTAATCGGTAACAAAAAAACATTGGTCATAATTTAAAAACTATTTCCATATCAAAACTTACTTCAGAAACATTTTAATTCACTTAAACCCCTTCATTAAGCACAAATATTTTTATCATTATTTTAAATTTTACATTCCCTTTTCACCCATTTTCTTCATTTTATTAGACACCATTTTCTTAAATTTCAAAAAATAAAATGCATTCTACCCTTTATGTCCCACACACCAATCTCATGTGTGTGCCTACCATTATGAATATCACTTATATACTTAGGTTTCTAGAATGATTCAAGAATGCACAACCCTGTTCCACTCCATCCATGAAAAAAAAAATCATAAAACTATCACATCACACTACAAGTGCACCAACCAATGATGATATATCATCAAATATAACAACACACAGCAAGAACAACAATTTCCACCCTAGGTAACATTATTTTTCCCTCATACATCGGTAGATACTCCCCAAAATGATCTCATTGAAAATGAATGACACCTTATTGACCACCTCTATACCATTTCCAAAGAGTATTTCATAGAAAATACTTTGTGTGATACCCCTTTGTAACATACCCGACCCAAAATCCATTAAAAAGATGCCTAATGATTGGTTTCCAAATGACCTCAGGTGCACCTCTACACATGTCAAAGGTTTCTGACTAGCAGTTTGGGTATAAAATCCATGGGGGGAGACTGTGCCCTCATTAACAGAGTGTTACACAATAGAAATATATAGAATATAAGAAAAAACATAGATTAATCAATGAACATGCCTGAATAACAATCTCACAAAGCTGGGTATAAACCAAAAATAATAGTAAATATGTCATTTCATGCTATAGTACCAAGTGAAAAAAACCCAAAATGAATTAAAACTATGAAGTCCACAAAATAGTCCTGACTCCATGTATGGAACCTCATCCATGCACATCCCAAATCTGACTCAATTCCAAAGAATGAGGCATTTTCCCTTTTCCTAACCTAAAACCATGAAATCTTCCTGACTACCTAATGGAATCCGAAGCAAGGTGTGAGTAAAACTAAGTAGGCCACCACAAATGATATCTACAAAATATCCATTCGAAATAGATAGTTCATGAATGTATGAAATAAGTGAAAAATAAATAAAGGATAGCTTTGGGGACACTAGTCAATAATATTTACATAGCTTTTACTAACAATATTTGAAAATTCATTATATGTTTCTTCATCAATACATTTTTCATCATAAACATTTAATCCATGGCTTAGGAATTTTCTTCATTCACACAAAGTTTCAAAACATTTATCACTCTGCATAAGGGAATAATTTATTCCCCTATCTCACTTGGGATAATACATCACAAAATCACAATTTTCTCAAATAAAAGACATAATTTGGGTGGAATAAAACTATTAGGGTAATAGATCTATGTATCAATACCTTACCATTTCATTATGGCTGAATTTAGAGCATCAGACAAACTTGAACTGTGGGAGGATCCTCAATCCTTTATCCCACACCTCAGGCCATGTGCATAATCTCTTTCATCCATTCTCTACACACAAAACATATCCCAAAAAAACAAAACCCAAACTTATAACAATTATAATCCATAACAGTCAAAATGGGAAACAATATCATTCCACAACCCCTTAACACATTTTCTAGTTACATTACTTATCCAATTTATCCCAATTCCCATTCTCATGCCTAGTTCACCAATCATATTCAATAACTCCCATATATAAACCCATTTTAGATATTAATCAATTACCTTATGAAATACCATTCAACATATACACATTTCACATATCATTTCCCATTTAACATATTCACTGTTTCGTATGCACAAAATCACTTAGGAATTTCTAACATAATTCATAAGCCACATGTCATGATCTCAAACAACCTAATTAACTAATTTTCGTGTCATGAAAAAATCTCCAGAATCCATTTCCAAACCTAGAATCACTAACAATATTTCATTTTCAATTCCATTAAACATATCATCATACTCTACAGGGTCTTTACATTATCACATCATTACCTTGAACTTACTTATCCAATTTCTAGATCCAGGGATGTTGGCTCACCCCATGGGTGGACATATTTTTTTCAAATAACCCTTTATGCATCCCATGGGGACCATGAGTGTTCCTACCCATCATTTAAATATCCATTTTACCAAATCTCAACAAGGAACCATAATCAATATTAGGGGTGACTAAGGATAAAAAAACTTGAAAAAATATATAATGAAAGCATGTGATATCACATGTAGACCAAATACCTTGAAACCGTTGGAAAAAAACTATGAAACATGGTCCTAGATCCAAATTAGACCACCTCTTAATGATTCAACATAGATCCCACTAGAAAATAAGGGTTTTTTAGATTTAGAATAATATTTCCCAAGTTAAAAACCCTAGTCTAGAATGGATAAGAAAGGTGGAGATTAGACTTACTTGGAGCTTCAATACATAACTAAAGGAACTCTAAAGGGCCTAGAGATGAAGGAGAATCGCCCATGACAGCCCTTGTGGGTTCTTGTTATTCATAATGGTTCAAGGGAGGAAATGAGGGGAGAAAAGTTTGTGAAGTTTTAAAATCATGTAAGCCCTTTTTTGTAAATTTCACACCTTTTATAGGGGTACACGGTTTACCCACAAACTTTTTCAGAATATAAAAAAACCACGTGAGACCCACTATCATAGGAAATTTTGGGTCAACTGATTACTTGGGAAATCCACATAGTTCAACAAACCATGCACCACCCCTGTGATATTCACTATCAATGGTGGCACGGTTTTCCTAGGTAGGCCGCACAGTTTACGTAACCATGCACAAACCATGTTCCTTTCACTTGTTGGCCTCGTTTTCCTTAAATTCATTACCTAAATGCACATAACAACACTAAGTCCCATCATATTCTTGATAAACATATCATTAACCCAAAAAATATATATTGAAACCAAAAATATAATCAATTTCAATCCTCTATGAATTATGATATCTTACCCGGACGGTTAAACAAACTATTCACAAACTGTGTGTTTCACCTCTACATTTTTTACAAACTTCCCTCATGGTTGTATAACCTTAGGTGTATGTCATAAAAATCGTGTGATGCCACTATATGAAGATATGGTTGATATTCAGAGTTAAAACTGACTATGTTCTAACCATGAACCTACAGTGTCTTTAAAAAAAATGGGATTTCAAATCCCGATAATCCTAAAATCCATCCAGCCACCAGAGTCACCTCTCGGGGCTTAAACTTTATAACAAAAATTAATTTTTCCAACTCTTGAGATTATTCTTTTTTGTTCAAATTTAAAATAGGCCCATCCACCTAATTAAATACTCAAATTCCTTTAGAATTTCTCAACCAGTTCAAAACACATAATCTTATACTATAAAATAATGGGCACATTTTTTCTCTCACATATGTTATATTGGTGCACTACTAAAAAATTTTGACTTTATATTTCCTTCTCCTATATAGACATGAACTTATGATTGACATTGATATTCTAATAATATATTAAATCTTTAGAAACTCCATGTTGATGGTGTAAAAAAATCATGATAAAGATGAATTCCCATCGATATGATTATATATCTATAAATTAGAGAACAACCATACATATAGATTGAGTCATTCATAAGATTTACTAGAAATCCATGTATATATTCTAGATTCTTGTATGCATTGTTCTTCATCCATCTTCTATTGACCTGCTACTAACTAACTTCAATGATTGAATAAAAACTGGGACATGTTCATCAGAGGTAGTGTAATGAATAAATTAAAGTGTGAATATTCAGTTCAATACACTTCTCCTAATATTTATAATCTTCTATACGAAAAAATGATTTATGATGTGAGTCCTTGGACTCATGATCCTAGATTTGTGGAAAAAATACATAATTTATATACTATATTGGAAACAAAATATAAATTTGTCGACAAAACAATCCTATAATTACTTGGCTTAAAGAAAATATTTCATTACATACATTCCTATGAACTTTTAGGTTTATAGCTTTATATAATTAAGGAAAACATAAACTAATAAAGAAAATGCATTTATCATCTAATGGAAATTTTTTCCACTTTATAAGAAACTACTTAATCTATAATATTTATTTTAACATGTCCCACAAATTCTCGACATAGATATCTTGTTATTAATATCATGTGTCATAATTTCTTCATAACCTGGGGAAATAGAGAAATAATAATGGGTTATCATAAATTCTCAGAAAGGGAAACATATAACTTAAGGAATCAAAAACCTAATATCAGTTTAAATAATATGAAAGGAATATACAATCTAAATAATTATATAGTCAACTAAAACCAATAGAATTCTATATCCATGAAAATAAATTAATACTTGGTTATCAATAATATCGATCTCATACATATAGAATATATGATTTTTGAAATCAAAAACATATTTTCAAGGCCACATTCCATGAAACCATCATTTTTCGGAGAGTGGTGTACACCAAAACCCTACATGTTTTGTCTCATTAGTCCTACCAATGAATCAAGGGGCTACATAATTTAGGGTCTCACCCATCACCTAATTAAGCTCAATGAATTCAACATAAGAGTCAAAAATACTTTTCATAAAACTACCCATGTAACCTCTTACTGAATAAAAACATCATTTTCTTTATAAGTAATTATATGGAATGCCAATATGTAATCCACCTGCGTTATCAGTTAATAATCTTTAAGAATATAAATAATTTTCCCCATGTTAATAAAATGGATAACATCATCATAACCCATCCAAAGAATGAAGTATGATGGTCGAACAATACATACTCTGATTTTAAATAATCATCTGTATTATAATAAAAACATATAGAATGCCAACAAAATTCTTCATATTAATAAATAGACAATATTTCTAGGTGAGAATCCTCCAATATGGTATTTTAAAATGAGATGTTCACACTGAATAGGGCATTGAGTATACAACTAAGTTAATGCTACAATAAAATGATCATAAAACATCTAAATAATGAATTTGGATGTTTTCAAAAGAACATATTCCTAGTGAAACAAAGGAAACATATGACGGTGTTTATATAAATTTAAATCACCCTAATAGAAATATTTCTTCGAACTATATAAAAAAATAATGGATAAAGAAAAAAAATTGAATCCATGAGTAAAATTCCCCCAATGATAATAAATATATATATATATATATATATATTAGATGACAAATAATGAAATATAAACACTATTAGAGTAAATAATTCTGAAAATTATAAGAATAATGGAAGTGAAAACCTAAAATATATGTTAGAAATAATTTTAAATATTTAAGTTAAATACTAATTTACAAATCAATTTCCAAGGTATATTTTGAAAAGAATAAATTATTGATTTTAAAAACCTTTAATTTTATAAATAATATCCAATAATGATTCCTTAAAAAGACAGAAATTTTATCTCATAGAAAATGGGAGACTAAGACATAACATATGAAAGTGAAATGAGAAAAACCTTATTATTATTTTAAAAAATATTTATTCCAATGTTACATTGTAAAAGGAGTAAAAAACATTATAATGTATCAAAGCATATTTTTACACATATAGGTAGATAAATTAACTTAAAATAAATTTTTTGGGTGGGAGAACCAAATAAAGGAAACTCAAATTTCAATAATAAACAATATAACTCAAAGAAACAATATTTGAGTTATCAATATCCTTTATAAGGAATACATTCAATGAATAATGAAAAAATAAAAAAGTTTTATATGTGGTTAAAATGTAAAAATTGATATAATAACACACAATATAATCAAATGTTAGATTTTACTCAACTTATTTGATATAATTTCAAGAAAACCATTATAATTCATTTCACAAAATTTGAGTTACCAAAATTCCATAGTACTAGGGAAATAACTAAATCAATAGCCACTTGAGTAATAGAAAATTATTTTTCTAATAAATCTAATGAAATATATAATTTGATAAAAATATATCTATGGTTAGTGAATACACTATGCGAATAAAACATGGTAAAAATATATAATATTTCTCAAAGAAATGAAATTTAGAATAAGAAAACTTTTACTGCTTGAGTAACACTTTAATAAAAACACATTGATAGTGTTGTATTGTAATTGATATCAAAATACCATTACTAAATGATAATTAATGATATTATATCTGAGATAGGTATTATATGAACCACATAAATGAAATTAGGTGCATAATACCAAACATGCCTCAAAGACAGGATTTTGAGATGAGAACTCTAACCTCAATCCCGATTCATTATAAACTTACACCAAATTTTCTATATAATTAAATTAAGTTCGTTAAATACATACAAAATAACTATATTCATAAGTATAACCTTGATACTTCTCATCTATAATCATTCCATCCATTTATATATTAGTTTGTTTTTAAGTATTTTCTACACTAGATGTATGTAATCTTTAATACTTTGTGTTAGATTTGTAAAAATGTTGTTAGTATCTATTAAATTGCAAAACTATATAATTATTATATCATATAAGGTACTATAATATATGATCTAATACTATTTATAAATCTAATTCCACACCATGGTAGATTTTATTATAAACTATTAAGGTAAAATCATTGATGATCATGTTTCAGTGATTTTTAATGAAAGAATGGTATTTTTTTGAATTAATGAGTTAAATGTTGATATGAAATTAAAATAAATTATTTAAAAATTTAAATAATATCATAACAAAAAATATGTTCTCATAGTAATCCATGATATAAATTGGTATTATTATACATGTAGGTGGTTAAACATACCAACACATGAACCTGCCTTGATTGATGGATGATTGTAAGATGATTTATTTTAATATAATTATAAAAACATTAATTATTTAATTTAGTGTTTATTAATTTTATATATCTTAAATATAGTTAATTATAAGGATATGATAATTTATATAAAATAATTACTCAGAAAGAAGTGTTCATTTTCCTCTAAGTCTGCTAATTTTAAACTATTGAATTAACAATATTCATTTTTTGATCATATAATTAATAGGTTCAAAAATTTTACATAACATAAACTTAATAATATCATAATTATAGTATTTATCACTTACTTCCATTATCATTGTCATCCATATATTGTCATGATGAAAATAAAATCATAAAAAAATCATTCCATAGAAGCGGTAGTCCACAAACCACTATAACAAAAATAGTGTTTAGCGACGGTTTTGTGGCTGCGGTTCACAAAACCGCCGCTAAACGTTTTCCGAAAAAGGTTTCGCGGAAGTTTTTAATAAACCGCCGCTAAACGTTTTCCGAAAAAGGTTTCACGGCCGTTTTTAATAAACCGCCGCCAAACCCTTATTTTTTTAAAAAAACCCCGACCCTTCCCTACCCCGACCCTCGTTTCCCCCAACCCTCCTGACCCTCACGCTCGCTGCTTCCAGCAACCCCCCCCCCCCCCCCTTGGCGATCCGGCGACAACGACCTCCATCTCCGGCGCCAGAGACCGCGACCTCCGTCTCCAGCGACCCCGCGACCAGCCTCTACGGCGGAGCCCACGACCGGCGACCCGCAACCCCCTTTGACTTTGGTAATTTTTAGTTCTTCCTTGGTTCTTTGATTGCTTCTCATAAACGATGGTTAAGTCTTGCATAATAATTGTGGATTATTTATTTTTGTGGTTTATATATTTCTCCTACATTTATTCATGTATTCATTACTAATATTTGACTTTGTTTGTGATTAAACCCTACCCAAAAACTAATTTCATTACACATTTTGTTATTCATCATCATCATCAAATTAAAGAATTTAATTAAAGGTGGAAAGGATTGACATGAAGGTTCAAGGGGGTCTAAATTAATGTAACATAAGGGTATCCCCTTTGACAAGGTCACCAAAACTATGGGGAAGGGATACAATGCTAAAAAAGGAACTAAAGGGTATATCTTAGGTATCCCTTGATGTGAGAAAATATACTACTTTATTTGCTTTATTCCAAGTGTGGAGAAGATATATACCATTGTTGATAAGGGGATTTCATCTATGTATATGGTAAGTAATGGAACAAGAGGTGGAAATTTATCTTGTAGAGAGTTGAATATGATAGTAGAATAACTTTCCACCAAGATCACGCAGTGCTATTAGATTTATATAGCTCAAGGCCGTCGAGGATGATGAATGCATCAACACAGAGTGAATCTCCTTTCACATAGAAGGAACTGAACAAAAAGATAACTAAACCCATGGGGTAATAGTCAATATGTCCCCCCTATATGGAACTAAGGATGAATGAAATTTCAACATTTAGCTTGAGAAAATTTTAGGAGGGCACTAACACATCTAGTGACATTATGGGAGAAGTCGCTGGATGGATGGGAAGAAGCTTCTTCCTTACATGATGTTCTTTAGATAAGGTTCATCCTACCACTTTTCAGAAGAAAATATAGGTTCACTTCCAAAAATTTGTTTCTATATACTAGGTTTATCCTCATGTTTGGGAGTCATTTATGACAAGCCTTGTTCCTCTCCTCCCAAATTTACCAATAACCAATAAATAATAAAAGGACTCATGCATTCTTTTTATGGTTATTATTTCCCACACCATTTAACTAGAGTTGGAATAAGTCACCAATTTAAAGATCTTGATATGAAATCTCATTTAATTCACCATAGGAATGCTCCATTATAGTCACCTAATCACCTTGAAAAAACAGATGAGAAGAATATTTATCACTATATTTCAAAAAACAAGTACATTTACAAGCTAGATTTATCCCCTTACATTTGATCTCTTTATATTTAATGGTTTAATATATGAAAAAAAATAATACTTTATACTTTGGGGGATCTCTTTACACTATATAAATCCTTCCCAAACATCATTTTCCAATGAACTATTACAAACTAACCAAGCCACGATAAAAACCAATAATCCAATGTGAAATAGAAAAAAACTCACACAAGCACAATGGATTTTAAAGATTTATCATGGTGTAAATGAAATTATCACTTAGTTCATCATGGAAGATATAAAGATTGGGGGCATGAATAAATATTTTAAAAGCTTACACTAAGTAGGAACTAGAGAAAACATAAAAAGAACAGTCTTGCCCCAACAGGTCGGCTTCCTTAGAATTAATCTCAACTCCACTAGTTGTCACAATGCCACAAATCGATCATAATCCTTCTCCACCCGATGTATTTCTATGGTTATTCAAGATTAACCACTAAATTACTCTTTTCCCAACATAGTTTACAAGGTTTCACACACATTCAGCTATAACAATGCTGTTCTTCTAGGAAAACACCAACATGTTTCAAAACATACAATCCAAATTTGCATTCGCGAAAAACTGAACATTTTCCAATGGTCATATATGGTTATGCTAATTCTAATTGAAAAGTCATGCATTTCTAGAAACCAATGTGACACTCTCCACCATAGTAGTGTCCTAGTCGTCAAAAGACGAGAGTTAAAATAGTCACTCATAAACGTGATATATCAGGTCCACTTAAAAGGTATTTATGTTTTTCCTTTGAGTCATGAACACAATGTCACATAAACTGATCATTTAGAATAAAAACAAAAACCAACAGACTTGAATTTCAAATAAACTGAGTTCTAAGTAATTATTCCTGATCATTGGGATTATCTTAATTTCATTAACTTATAAGACACTCTATTTTAAAGATGACTTGAGAATGTATTCCATAGAACAAGGCTCAACGATTCCCCCAAACCCAACTGATTTTTCACATACATTAACACTCGATGAGAACCATCAATGTGAATTCATACTACTCCATGGTTTTTCAATCAAAATGACACATCTCTAATGCTCCCTATAGGTTATCAATCCTATATATTAAAGTATCCAATGGTTCATAAAAATATCTTTTCACAAATCTGTATTACACCAACTGATCATTAAAAAGGATGATGTCATACCATCTTTTCCATCACAAATGAAGAAAAAAGGATACATGACCTAAACTGTTGTTTACTGGGCCCATGGCAGGTTTAACCTATTGAAATGTAGCATTATTTAATGCTGACACCAATAACAAGAGAAAAATATACCTGGAACAACTATCTGAAAAATATTGTCATTTAGAAACTACGAGTCCTATGTGGGACAACTTCACTAAAACAACACCATAATTTATATAAAATTGTGGCATTAGCCACACAGTTAAGATCTAAGGGTGTTACCTACCATGGATCACCCCTTATAAAGCACCAAAATTGACCTTATCAATAGGTTACTCCTAAAAGAAGACACTAACTCAATTCATGTACTTTAATCTATAAATAATAGAAAAAGAATTATTATGGAAAACGCTCATCCTTTTGTGCCAAGTGTCACCTAAGAAACCTGAGTGTGACATGGATTTATATTTATAGTGACACTTAATTTTGATATACCTGCACACTATTGTTTGTTTTATATTCGTGGACTAGATTATGCATTAGAAACCATTAGTGGTGGCCTACTTAATTTACCTCACACCATATTCAGTACATGGATTGGTACCCAGATAGTCTTCTTTGTCATAGGATAGGTTCTATACTAATTCCTGTTTTTCTAGAATTTCTTTTGAGATCTCATGTCTTAAATCTCTTCAGTTATTGCTTGTAAATACGACTTTGATATGGTTGGTTGTGTATGAAACCATTGAGAAACATCATTCCTCTTGGAGGGCATCTAAGGTCAACCCTAAACAATCACATAATGTATCAGGTTTAAAATTCATTATGATTAGTTTCGATCACACATCAATGGGGTGTTGTTTGAGGCAACATAAATGTGTGATCGATAGTTTTATGATAAGTTTGTAACCAGATATTCTTATTGCTCCCCAATGAGGTTTTGACGTTGTCTTCTATGGACCAGACTTGTTCGGTTGGTCTGAAGTGGTAAATGTGATCAATGAACCATATTTATTATATTATACATACTTTATGATCAATGGTTCATCTTTATTATATTATGTTTCTATAATCTTACACTATTGTATATTTTGTGTAGGCACATTGTGATATACATGGATAAAAGCTGGATCACATTACCGAGGAACACACCTCAATATGTTAAGGGTTTGAATGAGTTTTTAGATTTTTAAAATTCTAATCGATCCATTGAAGAGAGAATAAGATGTCCATATACTAAATGTAAATATAGAACATGGTTGAAGAGAGAATAAGATGTCCATATACTAAATGTAAATATAGAACATGGTTGAAGAGAGATTAAGTTTATGAAAATTTAATACTGATGCAATTCCCTGATCAATACTTGTGTTGGATTTGGCATGGAGAATCAAACAATACAGAAAGATTGAGGACTGATGTTAATCCACAGAATGTGGTCCCAAGTTCTTCGACAATGGAAAATGAAATGAAAAACCTCATAAATGATGAATTCGGCACTACAAGACACCACTATGAGCATCAAAACATATTAGAACAACCAGAAGACGGTGCTACAAATTTCAACGTGACAAGTGATGTTTTTGAGACTGTAACACAAGCAGATCAAGATTTTAACATATCATTGGATCCTCCTCTTGATTCTATGGAGCCAAATGTAAGGGAAAGCTTCAGTGAGGTAAATGTGTTTCATGATTTAGTTGATGATGGAAATCAAGAGTTGTATAGTGGGTGTTTGAAATATTCAAAGCTTTCATTTCTGCTGAAGTTGTACCATATCAAATTTCTATGTGGAATTACAAATAAGGAAATGTCCATGTTATTGGAATTGATTCGTGATGCATTTCCTGAAGCAAAAATCCTAGAATCGTTTTATGATATGAAAAATGTTGTAAACAATCTTGGTCTGAATTATACAAAAATACATGTGTGTCCCAATGATTGTATGCTTTACTAGGGAGAGGATTCATGTAAAAAAATTATAAGAAATGTTCTTCTTCTAGATGGCAGTCAAAGGGTGATGTTGGAAGTCTGACTGAACATAATTTCATGGAGAAGAAGAAAAGGAACACACCTGCAAAATTTTTGCGTTACTTTCCTTTGAAGCCTCAATTGCAATGATTATTCATGTCATCAAAAACTGCCGAACACATGAAGTGGAATTCTGTAGATAATAACAATGATGGGTTAATGATACATCCATGAGATTCCAAATCGTGGAAGGCATTTGATTAATTACATCTAGATTTATCAGCTGATCCTATGAATGTTCGATTGGGATTGGCTATCGATGGATTCAACCCATTTGAGACTTTGAGTACCAGTTATAACATTTGTCCAGTTGTTTTGATCCCTTATAATGTACCTCTGTGGATGTGTATGCAACAAACATATTTTATCATTTCAATGATTATTCCTAGAAAACAAATGCCTGGAAATGATATTGATGTATACCTGCAACAATTGATTGAAGAATTGCAGGAGTTATTGAGAAACAGTGTTGAGACATTTGATGTTTTTTTCTAAAACAATGTTCAAAATGCATGCTACTTTAATGTGAACCATTAGTGACTTCCCTGGGCATGAGAATTTATCTGGTTGGAACACTTATACAGGTTTGGATTGTCCCATTTGTAACTTTGATTTTGAGCCAAAACGGCTACCTCACAGTAGAAAATGGTGCTTCTTGTGCCATCGATGATTTCTTGATGCATCTCATAGATTTCAGCTGAACAAATCAAAATTTAATGGTTCCCTTGATCATAGACCACCTCCAAAGTTGTTAACCAGTTCTGAAATATTGACACACCTTGAAAATGTTAAAACAGAATTTGGGAAGGTTCATATTTGAATGATAGCGGAAAACAAGTGCGAAGTGCATCGTCAAGTGAAATCAGAACGCAACAATGGAAGAAAAAAAGTATATTCTTCAAACTTATGTATTGGGAATTTAATTCTTTGCGCCAGAATCTTGATGTGATGCATATTGAGAAGAATGTATGTGATAATTTGATTTTCAAATTACTTAATGAGCATGGAAAGTCAAAGGATCATCTCAATGCTCGCAAATACTTACAAGTAACGAACATAAAAGGTGATCTCTAGCCAGATGAGAATGAAAATCATGCTCCGGAAATTTTTTCAATGAAAAACAAGGATAAATATACGTTCCTTCGAATTTTAAAGAATGTGAAGGCATCTGATTGGTATTCGAGTAACATCTCGAGGTGTGTTGACTTGAATAATAATAAGTTATATGGATTGAAAAGTCATGATTCACGTGTTTTGTTACAATAGTTACTACCATTGGCATTGCATACATTATTACCTGAAAAAGTTACTGCTGTTGTACTCCAATTCTGCACATTTTTCAGGGAATTATGTGAGAAATCTCTACATCCATTTCAGCTTCACAACCTCCAGCAGAGGTTTGTATTGACCCTTTGTGCAATGGATATGATCTTTCCTCCATTGTTTTTTACTGTCATGGTGCATTTAACTATGCATTTGGTTGACGAAGCTAAATTAGGAGGCCCCATTCATTATCGATGGATGTATCCAATTGAGAGGTATTTTATTTATATGTTTCCAGTTAAGTAAACAATTTTTGGCAATTAAATAAATGCATAATATTATTATTATTTTTCAAAGATATCTTGGGCATTTGAAAGCATACATGAGAAATAAAGCTCAACCAGAAGGCTCTATTGCTGAAGGCTATTTGGCCAAGGAGTGTCTTACCTTTTTTTCCAGATATTTGGTTGATATTGAGACAAGATTTAATCGAGTTGGACGTGTTGACGACACCTCAACTCAATCTCAAATGCATCAGAAATAAAAAATATTTCCTATTATTGGCCGATCAGTTGGGAGGACCTCATACACGACACTGACAGAATTTGAATTATTACAGGCACGTTGATATGTGCTGCTGAATAGTGAAATTGCAGATCCATTTATTGAAGAGTTGAGGATACAAACAAAGAGAGGAATAAGAGGCCGAACACGAAATGAAAAAGATATAATGAAAGTTGTGAATAAAGAGCTGGTATAATGGTTTGCACGACGTGTAAGTTTATAAATATTGCAATAAATACGAATATTAGATTGACACATAAAATTTTCAAATCTATTAATTTTTTTTTTCAGATCATGAATACTGATACTCGAGCAGACTTGTCAGAAGATTTGATGTTTCTTGCTAGAGGTCCTATAAAACAAGTTAGAAAGTTCGACGCTTATAATGTGAATGGTTTTAGATTTCGTACAGTCGATCGAGAAGTGGGTTTGAAAACATAGAATAGTGGGATATTTACAATTGCTGAAGTGGAATACTATGGAAAGCTGCATGATATTATTGAATTAAACTACCATGGGCATTTTTATGTTGTTTTATTCAAATGCAAATGGGTCGATATTATCAGAGGTGTTAAAAGATATTACTTGCAATTTACTTCTGTAAACTTCTCTCGCTTGATGGATGTTGGTGATCGTGAACTACATAATCCATATATCTTAGCATCGTAGGAAAAAATGGTATATTATGTGAATGATGTTGTGGATGAAGGGTGGGGTGTAGTTACTCACGTAATACAAAGAGATTTGTATGATATGGGTGATGAAGTGGAAGATTTGACCTCTGCAATTGAATTTCATCAACAACATGAAGCAGAATTATTTGTCCATCATGATATTCAAAATATTAGTCTAGCAAGGTTGAATAAAGTGGATGAAGCAATGGAGCAGGAAACTAACATGATTGAAGGGGAAAATGATTGTATGTAAAATTATTTATTTATTCAGCAAACACTTGTTTCATTTATGTAGTCATTCATTATCATTGTTATATATATTTTGTTTGTTAGTACTGGGAAACTATTATCATTTTTAATTTTTTTTTCTGCATAAATTTTTTGAAATATGTATTCTGAACTTAATTTTATTTGATTAAATGACAGGAATGTCAAGGAAGAAGCGGTACACTATTTCATCTACTTCTGTGACAGATGACGATCCGTCTGTCCCCACGGCATTTGAGGCAGCAGCTGCCTACACCCCTACACCATCTCCCCCTGCACCATCTCTGACACCATCTATGGATGTCTCATTCGAGAATGAGTCATCACCTCCCCCTACAAGAGCCTCAACAGTGGGGCAGTGACACGCCCCTTCCAATTCATCACAGACATTCTAGAGGGTCACAGTCATAGGTACAAATTTTAATTAAATAAATTTAATGCATTTTTTATACTAATTGTTTTCTCATTGAAGATGAAAAAAATTCAATCGTGGAAAAACAAATAAAAAATTTCAGATGTTAGGTACATTAATGGTGAGAAGATAGTGGTTCCATTTGATTCTTATGGGGTCCCAACGGATGACGCCGTGGGGTTACTTGGCCAGATTATAGGTCAGCTAGCAGCGAAGCCCATTTCCCTGCCTATTTCATATGATGATTGGAGGGATATGCCTCCAAACTGGAAAAATGAAGTTTTTGATTCTCTAATAAAGGTAATTTTATTACTTTATGGTTTAATTGAATGTCATGTTACTAATATATTGAAAATTAATTTTTGTATACAGATGTTCTTCCACTTTACTGTTGCTGATGTGATATCATAGAAGTGGACATTGAAAAATCTTGGTAAAAAATGTAAAGATTTCAAATGGAGGTTGTGGTTTGATGTCAACTATAATTCTTTGACCGTACAACAGATGTATGAGAAGCTACCCAGTGGGGTACCGAAAGAACATTGGAATGTTTTTGTCGATAGAAATTATGATGAGAAGTGGATGGTATTGAAATATATATTATTATATTATCCTTATTTTACATTTATACATGTATATGAAGAGGATATAGACATTGAATACATTACTGTTAAATTGAATTTTATTTATTTCAGGATCTCTCAAGACAGAATGCATCAAACCAGGAAAAGCAATTCATCCCGCACACTGCGGGCTCAAAAAGATTTTCTAGAAGCTGAATGTCATTTGTAATCTTTTAAAGACTTTAAATATTTATAAGACAATATTATATATTTAACATATTTAATTTTTGATTTATATTTATTTAATGCAGTCACAGAGTTTAGGGCATGAAGCATCCCAAACAGAACTGTGGCTGGATGTTCATAAAAAAACAGATGGAAGTTTTGTTAATGAACCTGCCAAAGAAGTTGGGGTATGAAGTCAATTTTTTATTATAATATCTTATTATCAGTTTTTACTATGTTAATATATATTGATATTTAATTTATAGGTAAAAATTAAAGAAATATGGGATTCCAATCCTGGGAAATCCTACTCAGTCTCCCAGGATGACCCGGTTGGTAAAGTCCTTGGGAAGGATCATCCTAGTAGAGTGCGCAGGATGGGTTTGGGACCCGTACCATCTGAGGTCTTTGGCAGACCATCAGGGATTTCAGCTACATCTACTCGTGGTTATAGTCATTTCATACCTGAATATGCTCAGATGGAGTTGTCTTTTCTACGAAACACAGTTCACCAGCAGGGGGATCAGATATCTGCTTTGCAGAAAGAGTTGCTTGAAATACGCCAGCATATGAGCAGATATGACCCCGGTGGTAGTGCATCAGCTAGTGGTGAGCAGGCAAATCACAAAAAAATCAAAATCGTTTAGTTTTCAAACTTTTATTGGTTTTAGGTTTAATTATAAATATGCAACAATATTTAATTTTCAATATAATGTTCTTACAGGTGGAAGTAGGTAGTGGAGATGAAGGTGGAGAGGGTGACGATGCATCATCAGACGATGAGTAGTAGTATTTTGTATGTGTTGAACAAATATGAGAATGGTTGGTTTGTATATGTAACATGTATGTCACATAGTTTCCACCAAACATTTCCATGTCCTAACATTTTCTTGATTTCTCATATTTCCATCTATGCATTTTTTTATTTATGATGTTTCATTTTATGTCTTGATTTCTCGAGTGTGGTATACATCATTCCATTTAGGCCTGTGTTTGAATTGGTAGTTGAGATTTTGGATGACTAAAAAGTGATCCTTTTGTTATTTTGTTCTGGTTATATAAATTGGAACCCAGTAGGAAGTATGGAGACCAAACATAAGAGGATGATGGAAATGTGGTTTAGTCTAATCATGTGATACAAATCATATAGTCACCAATAAAAGTAGTTGGAAAAAAAATGGTGAACCTAAATTGGAACCTTAAACAAAATGCATGTGTCACCCACATGTTAGGCTCCGTTTTCCCTCTCAAAATATGAAATGTGGACAGACATGGATCAGATACAATATAGAAATCAAATCAATAGTAATAGTCATAAACCAAAAAACAACAATTTCATTTGAGGAATATTGTCTTTATTTCATATGTGGGTTAGTTATTCCCATGAACAGATCCATTCCAAACTCTAATACCAACATATCTCACTCTATTTTTTCCAAATTTTAAGGAAATATATAATAGAAGGGAAATGTAACCCTTTGTTACATCCCAGACCAAGATTCCACTCAACAGTGCCCTAAGCCAGGTTGACCGCATGTCATCAAGTGCATCTCCCCAAAATCCAAAGGATCTTGAATAATAGAAAGGGCCTAGGTGTTTTATTGGGGAGACAATTATCTCACTACTATAGTTTAAAACAACATATTATCAACAAAATACAGGTATAAGAAAAATATATAACAAAAACAAATCTCATAGATAAACAAGATATGAATATATTAAAAATCTAGAAGTGTCTCATACATAATGATGAAGATACCTATATCTAAAAAGTATCAGAAATAAGTATGTTTTAGTAATGTACAATAGAAGTATAATAATACCAAATATAACTGAATATATATCTCTAAATATCATTACAAAAATTAGCTCGAACCCATTCTTCTCTTCTCCTGAAAATTTCACAAAATAATCTCTTGAACAATGATCACTTTACTCAATCTCTACATTTATCGAAATAGTCTGTTCGGCTACCCAATGATGTCTCAAATAAGGTGTGAGAAACAATCATCATACGTAACCATCCAAAGATCTATGCGATTATAGTATATGCAATATAATGATCTAATCAGTGCAACTAAAAATGAAAAGAAGTAATTAATAGAAAAGAGACATCGCATGTCCACTACAATCAAGTGATACCAAATATCCTCTTAAAGATCACTAAATAACATGTATCAATATCATATCTAGGTGGATATAATAGAAATAGGATTAACTAACATAGAATCACCATTCATCCATACATATCAAGTTATAAATGACCTCACCGTACAACTAGAATTTCCGAATAACCACAACATTTTTGTACAACCATGAATTTCACATAACCCACAACCATTACATAAAAATAATGTGTTATACCATAAAGGGTAGGATACAATTTGAAGAAGACCAAGGAATCCTCATTGAGCCCAAAGACCAACTCAATGAAAAAATGGAAAAGGAACTCATTTAATTCCATGGAGATTTTCAATTAAACATGTCCAACATGAGACTTTGAAAGAAAGATCAAAGGGGTATCAGGGCCAAAATAATCCCATAAAATCAAGAACCAGGGATAAATCTCCATCTAAGGAATCAACTACTGCGTCAATGTTCAAGGAATTTAAATGGAATCCAAACCCTTGGCATAACAACCATGACATCCACTACAATTACAAATACATATAATCTTATTCATCAATCATGTCCATTACCTCTAGATACCATGAGTATATCCAATCACTAAGAAAATTACAATTCCAAAGGTAACCAAGGAGTATACCCACACATTGAACCATTTCCATATAAGAACTTTATTCAATTAAATAATATAATTTCATCTTAACATAATGTATGGAGTTACTAAAACACTTACTAAAAAAATTCAATCTCATATATCAAAATTAGCATCCTTTATGTAAGAATGCCTAAAACCACACCCCACGACTGGTTAAACATGTGGCATATTCAAAGTGAACACCCCATGGGTGGTCATGGTTGGTTGAACTACCACCAACATGTCTCAAGGGTCATTAATTTCTTCCCTAATAGGTCCCAAATCATTTAATTCATTTTATCAATTTAATTTCATTCCCATTCCAAAATGTTCGGTGGGAGGCACAATGGCTGGTAGCCTAAAAATCACCAAAACTGAAGGAAAATGTATATACCACCTACCATAACTCTGCATTAGAGTTATCTCTAGTGTCAACTCCTTATTGAACTCAGATCGAGATAAAAATGGAAAATATAAAAAGATCCTAAAATTAAGCCATATTTTCTTGCACAAAGATAGAATAACCAATATCTATAAGAATTAAGAATTACTATAATGGAATTGGGGACTCACTAATAAAGATCCAAGGAGACGAGAAATGCTTGAATTAGAAATCATATAAAGATTCAAATCTAATCCAAGTTTATCCACCAAGGGAGCACATATAATTTGAGAGTTGATGGCTATTTAAGGAAATGAGATATTTGAATTAAATTTTTTTCAATTTACTTTAAAAATATAAAATTATCAAAAACTATTTCATAATTTTGGGGATACCAAGTTAGAAATAACATTTTATTTGTTTGTATGATGTCTCCTGTTCAATATTCTAGTTTGATTTGTTTTTCAGGGCAGTGGTGCAGTAGAAGCAAAATTGTTTTTTCCCTGGTCAGCATTTAGGGGCGGTTTTAACCACCGCTAATGACTTACTGGTCAGCATTTAGAGGCAGGTTTAACCACCGCTAATGCTTTACTAGTCCGCATTTAGCGGTGGTTTTCACTGTTGCGACAGAGGGGCATCAAAAGCCTGAATATCGCGTCGGTTAAAACCACAGAGAATAAAAAAGTATCTAGTACCCGTGAAACCGCCGCGAAATGGAGAAAACCGCCGCGAAATGAGGCATCTATGACGCTTTCCTTAAACCGCTGCGAAATAGAGAAAACCGCCGCTAATATATTGCCGATGCCCAGTTTAGTGGAGGTTTCTGTAAACCTCCTCCAAACCATATAGCGGCGCTTTAAACCGCCGCTATATGAAAAAAACCACCGCTAGTGGCCGGTTTTGTTGTAGTGAACACACATGGTAAATGATTTCTTTTCTATGGAATGAGGGAACAAAGTAATATGGTTTATCGCATAAGAATCATAAAAATGAAAAAAATTATTTTTATTTATTAAACTCGCCTATCATACATTTATTTTATGGTTGTGAAGGAAAAAAAATGTGTTGTGTCATGGAGGTGGTGGTTCGTACTACACACAATTAATGTATTGATTTTTTCTTAATAAAAATGAAAAATGTGATTCATGATTATTACCATAGAATAATAACATTAAGTAAATATCCGATACTGATTCCATTACATATTTAATTTAAAATTATAATTTGAAATGAAAAAAAGAAATGAAAGAATTTAGGTAAAAATTACTATGCATGTTGAGGACATTAATATTTCCTTGTAAGATCCCTTGAAAATGGATGGAATAAGTTACTCTATTTTGACCAAAATCTCAAGAGGGTCAAATAATATTATAGGGGAAGTAAAAGGGTTAGTGTTTTAAGTGGAAACATAATTTTTAGGATTTACTTTTACGAATTGTGAGATTACCCTTTTATAAGTTGTGAGAATATCAATTTTTTAAATATTTCAACATAATATAAAGGGAGCTCATGTTAAACATGTAAATTGGATATAAAAATGAGAAATAATTGATTGGTTAAGAGATATGGTTGATCCACACCTCATTAAAAATCATATACATGTTTTCATTACGTTTCAATCACTTTATCCATTGAATGTTTATTTTTAACATTTTAGCTTTTATCATTGTAAATAGTTTTTATCTAACGTAAATTAATTTTTATGACTAAAAATTTATTGGTACTTATTGGATAATGTTTTCCCACTGATTTTAAATTGAAATAATTCTCATTTGATTAAATTTATAAAACTAATAAAAATTATGTTTAAAGTAAAATTTTTGATATATTAAAAACATTTTTTGTAAACCTATTATTTATGTTATGAGATAGGAAATATGGGACTGAAATTTAAAACAAAATTTTTAAGTTATAAATTCACATATAAAACACTCATTTGATCTTATAATTTTTTTTAATATTTTCCAATTATTAATTATATACTGCTAAGGGTTGAATAGTTTGATGGTTCTTGGTAGAGGGGATGACACATCACGAGAATGGTGATGACCAAACAGGAAAATAAATGAATCTTGGAGGTAGTGTGGAATGGACACATGAAGTAATTGCTGAGTGGGAATCTCAAAATACGGATAGGTGTGCTAGAACCCATCATCAGGACCACTACCCATATGTGGGTTTCAAAAGGGGTGCTCTGTGAAGGTCCTCATGGTGGGGAAATGAAATGAAACAACTAATGGTAAGGGGACATTATATTGAGAAGAATGAGATCATTATTTGAATCTTGAATTATCATTTTGGGTCTTTAGGTCACAGAAACTCAATGAATCAAAAATGATAATGGGACTTCGAGCCACTCAGTTTTTCGGGACATGTAATGGTGACATATAAACCCTGTTGAAAAGAGGGATATATATCCTTCATAAAAATGGGGGCATTTATCCTACCTAATAATGTTATTATTATTCACCAATTAAATCAATATTAAAAAAATATTTGAATAAAATATATTTTATCATCATTAATAATGGGTTTCATGAAATATAAATGGATGTCTCATTAAAAAGGTTTTTAAAAAAATACTTATTTAAATAATAAATAATCTTATTAGCCATTTTAATAAAAGTAATTATATTTCATTCATCTTGAAAGTAGTTAAATATATATTTTATAAATGTTTTACTCCTATTCATTCATGCTAATTCAATAGATAGGTTTTGATGGTCATACATAATATTTTTTATTAAAATGTATCTTGATTTTGTTTTAGTGCAGTGTTGCATGTGTAGTAAGCTATCGAACACATTGATTTATTTAAAGGGTGTCAATAATAACCTTTTGGGTGCTACAATCTCCCACATTATATAAATTTTGTGTTCATAATTTGACTCATAAGATCATAAAATTTTAAATTAGAAACTCGTAATTAAGCATTTATTTCTAGAAAATTGTGGTTTTATTTAGGATATGGAATGAGATTTATCTATATTAAAAATTATTATAATAAATTTTTAATGAATGTTATCTCATTACTAATATCATATATTATTCTATTAATTGATGAATATCTTGATCCATAAGGAATTAAATCCCACAAATCTTAAAAATGATTTATATTATTATAATACCACTAGGTGTTATTTAATATAAGGTTGTTCGTGAAAACTTATATGAAAAATGAAACTAGAAAATCTAGATTGAAAACTCATTACCTATAATATTAGTAGTAGTTTCATAGGTTTCTCACTGTTCGCAAGGTTAATGGTTACCATTTCCCTCATTGTCCCGTGGATTGGAACACTGGGTTTCATAATTCCTAACTCTCTTACAATTGAAGCATCAAATATTTGAAGCTTCCTTATTTTTATTAATCTTATGACTCTAATGACCTTTATCCCCACACTTTTATCATTTACCTATACCTTAAAGTAAATACCATCCAAGATTATTCCAATATTTTTGACATGTATAAAATTGGGTATTCTTTCTCTCACCATCTTTGTTACTTAATTTTTTATGAGACTCCATATTTCTCTAATTTTTTGTTTTTGGGACTTCAACTATGTTAACATTATTAATCATATTTTTTGATAACTATTTTAACATGATTACATGGTTTCTCACTTCATATCTTATTTTTATAGGATGTTAATTATGACAATCTTCGTATTACCCCTCACACTCATGGTTCCTTCCTATTCCAACCAATACTAAAAAAAGAGGGTTAATATGAGTGATATAACATTAAAAATATAGAGTAATTATCATAATCAATAACATAAAAGTTATTTAACCTTAAAACATTTTACCTTTATCATCACATTACCCTATTATTCCATTATTTCAACCATTCTCAATCATAGTTTAGCCTAGGTTAGTTTATGTTGGGTTCTATCATATTTCTTAACCTAATACTAAAAATATAGAACACAAATCACTATGACTATTCTTAAAATATTCTAAATATACACATCATTGAAATATATTCTATAGAAATATAACTTATCATTTATCCCTGAAACCACATATCGTTTAATATATAACAAAACTTATCAATCACTATGTTTGAATAAATATTATCCTTGGTTACTTTTATACTATGTTACATAACCAAAACATCTTCAAATGTATTATTGTTTTTTATACAGAGAATGTAAATTAACAAAAGCATATCCCATAGGAGGGTCAAACCAACGGTACAGTTATGCCCATTTTGGATGCACCATGTTATTATCTAGTTAATACCCAATCATACTTTTTCAAGCTTATTTACCTTAGGTACATCTGTGTGAGATACTGAATCAACATTTAATATCCAAACAAGAATGTATATTATAGGAAAATCACATTCTCCAAACTTTCCAAAAAATTTGGATGTTATCCTATACAAAGAATTATTGCTTAGACTTATCCCTAGTGGTTTCATTAATGTTATGTTATCTTATTCCTTAAATCAAAATTTATTCCTTAACTTGATGTTAAATAATATACTCTCTGAAATTAATATCTATTCCTTTGAAATTATGATGAACCCTAACTTAACAACAATTAAATTTTCCTCAACAAGAATTTAAATCTAAACTATTATCTAAACACTACTCTGATAGAAGCTTTCCACTTTGGACACACAATCTCTAGCCTCATTCCATAAAACACAAACATTATATATTATCTTTGATACCAACTCTAAATTCTCATATATATTTTCCCCATAATTATATAACATAAAAAATATTGAATTATATACACTACAAAACAATCCCATTAAACATATCATGTGTAATACATTTATTAATAACCTTAGGAAATTTAAACCTAATAAGTGGTTGCCTCGTGTGATAAGTAAGAATAAAATATAACTAATGATTTCAAAAATATAATTTTGGTTGACATAACATGGGAGGAATAAATTTTCTGAATAATTACATAATCAACTGAAGTAGAGATAATTCAATATCCATGAAAATAAATGAAAATATTGATATCAATAATACTAAAGTCATACTGATTGAATTCAAAATATTGGATATCACAAAATACTAACAAGGCCTTGTTCCATGAAACTATTATATTATGGGAGAATGTATACACCGAAACCCAACCAGTTCTGTCTCATGAGACATGTCGATGTATCAATGCAATATATAATTATGATCCCCACCCAGCATTATCCAATTCATTCACTAAATATTTATATAATAAAATCCATGACATTCTCTAAGAAAATCACATACTAAATAAAAACATGTATATCTATACAATGAATGATATAAAGTGTTAATAAGTAATCAAACGGTATTGGCTATCAATAATCACCAAGAATATCAGTATATTCTCCCATTTCAGTAAAAGGGATAACATGATTATAGATTTTCTATAGAAATAAGGTGGGTGGTTGAAAAATACATAGTTAACACGATAATAATCATCCATATTGTAATAATTACTTATTGAATTCTTATTTTTTTACCATATTAATAAGTGAACATCCTTTTTAGGTGAACATGCTTAGGTCTTTATTTGTAAGATGATATATCCAGACCATATAAGGTAATGAGTATACGATTAAGTTAGTTATGGAATAAAATCATCATAATCCATATATAGAAATAATCTCAATCATCGTAAAAGAACATATCCCTAGTGAAATAATGGAAATAATGGAGGTTATTGACAGAACTAAAAAACCCTTAGAAAAAGAATGCATCAAACAATATTTTAGAAGAACGGATGACAAATCTAATTTTTTTGATACCATAAATAAAATATAGAAAATTATAATATATATATATATATTGTAGGAAAATTCCTGAAACATAACCCACATTAGGATAAATCCTTTTGAAAATGTTAAGGTAAATTGAAGTAAACATATAAAAGATCTTTTAGAAAGCATTTTTTTCATTGGAGTTAGACAATAATTTATAAGTCTCTTTCAAAGGTAAGTTTTGTCATGGTGATGTGAAATCCATTGAAAAATAATAATTTTAAAAAAATATCCAATTGTGGATCCTTTAAAATTCATAATATTTATCTCAGATAAAAAGGGATAGGAATATAAAATATAAGAAAATGAAAGGAGAAAAACATTCTGTTATTTTGAAATTACCATTATCCAAAAATCACATTAAAAAAATATTAACAAAACATTATTTTATATCAAAGTATTCTATTCACTATAAAGGTATAGAAAATATCATATAACAAGTTATTATATTTGGAGAACAAAAGCATGAAAAAGAAAAGTTCAAGATGAAACATTATAACTCAATGAGAGGATATTTGAGCTATTAATATCACTTAGGGGAAACAAACTCTATTAAACATGAACCATTTTAAAGGGTTTTTATTTTTCAAAAAATGTAAAAAGGATATAATAACAAATAATTAAATAAAATGGAGGAATTTACCCAAATTACATGAAACTAGTTCAAGATAATGATCAAAACAAAATGGATGATAGATGAGTTACCAAAAACCCTTACTATTGAGGAAACAACTGAATCAATAGAAATTTGAATAAAGGAACATGATTTTTAATGTAAATTCCATGAATCAAAAGTATTTTAAAATAATATATCCATGGTCAATGATTACACCATATGAGTAATACATGATGCACCAAATGCATTCTGTATCAATGAATAATAATTAGGACTAAGATAACTCTTGAGTCTTTAGAAACACTTTAATAAAAAACCATTGAAAGAGTTGGATTATAAATGAGAATAAATTACCATGATTATAATATTTTTAATTAAATTATATATAAAATAGGTAGTATATACATCACATAATTGATGTTATGTACATAATACCATACAATTCCCAAAGAGAGATATTTGAGGTGAAAACCCCTACTTCGGTAATGATTTATTTTCAAAATTTACCAAACATCATGAATAATTTAATTGAGTTAATTAAATACATACCCAGGAAACATATTCAAAATCACAAAAATTTATTCCAATCATTTAAAAACATTATATAAATTTATATATTAGTTAGTCTTTACCTATTTTCAACACATTGTGTAAGGAAAATTTATATCTTTGAAATTGTTTCCTAGAAACAGTGTTGGATTCCATTATTTTACTGAATTAACTAATTATTATATCATAAATGGTACTAGAATATCTATTATAGGGTAATGTATAAATCTGTAATTTCATTCCAAGTTATATTTTACTACAAACAATAATGATGGAATTGATGGTGACCATGTTTCAGTGATTCTAAATGAATGAAAGGTTTTTTTAAATTAATGAGTTAAATATTGATATAAACTTAACATAAAAAAATTTACATATTTATATCATATAATACAAGTTAAAAAATTCTTATAGCCCACTATGATATAAATGCATAATATTAGTTTAATAGTTTTTTAAACAAATCCAACCTCGAACATATAGTGATTAATGTACGATTATGGGATGGATTAGTTGTAATATAATTATAAAGAATACATAATGATATTATTTATTTTCTATTAGTGTGATATATTATAATTTAAAATAAATATAATTAGAAGAAAATTTATATAAATCAAATACTTAGAAAGATGATATCTTTTTATTCAAGTTTGATCATTTTAAATAAATAATTTAATGATAATCATTTTTTGATCATATCATTAATTGGTTCTAGAATTATCCTTATCAAAAAATTAACAATATCCTAAAAAATATGTATTCTTTAACCCCATATTCATGACTATCCTTGTAAGTCGGTGATGAGAATAAGAGTGGAAATCAATCATTCAATAATGTGGTAGTCCAAACATACATGTAGTCGATTATTTTGTTTTCCATTGAACATGATAAAGGAGTAAAAAAATATTATTATTTTATTATAATAATAATGATATAAATATAATAATTATTTATTAAATTATCATTTTTTACCATGCTTGCACGTTAGTGAGGGAAAAAAACATGTTTTGTCATGGAGGCCATAGTCTTCTCAACACATGATTTACATATTAGATCTTCTTAGTAGAAAAGATAGAATGTGATTAAAAATAATTCTCATAGAATAATAATATTAATTATATAACCAATTATAAATTAATTTCAAATATATTTAAATGTTATAATTATAAAATTAAAATTAAAAATAAATAAGTTGATTTAAAATGATTATTCTCATAGAGCACTTTGAGTTTTCTCGGTAAAATACAATGGAAATGGATGTAATAGGGATAAAATATTATCAACAGAAGCTCAATAAAATAAAATATAATTATAGGGGAATGAAATGGGGTATATTTTTTGGAGTAAAACAAATTTTTATTAGTACCATAATGTGGTTGTAAGAGGCCCCTTTTATAAGTGATGAGAATGACATTTTTTAAAATATTTCAACTCAATATAAAGAGAGAACATGTTAAACATCTAAAGTGGAACCAAAATTAATAAATAATTGAGCATGGAAGAGATATGGTCGATCCACAACATATATTTTCAATTCTAGACATTTTTTATCTAGTATCAAGCCATTGAACTCATTAATTATTACTTTAATCTTTTTAACTTTTACTGTAGTAACTAGTTTATATCTTATGCAACAAAATCATTATGAATTAAATTAAATTGTTATTTATTGGATAATATGGACCTAATAATTACAAATTTTAAATCCATTTCATTTGATTGAATTTATAAAACTGATAAAAATTTATTTTAAAATAAATATTTATAATTTATTAAAAAAAGATTTTGTAAAAATATTACTTATGTAATAAAATATCAAATAAGGGTTTATAAATTAAATGAAAAAAATTAAAAAATTATAAAATTATAAATTACCATATAAAATAAATATTTGGTCTTATAAAAATGTTTCATAATTTTTAAATTTTTTATTATATACTAATAATTTCATAAAAGTAATGTTATGTGTAAAAATGATATTTTCCACTTGACCTAAAACATTCTTTTTAGACAAATATTAAAAAATAATTTTTATAAATTCATTCTATTTTTATTACGAAAATATTTTTAATTATTTCAAATTAAATTATAAATTTTAGAAAGAAAAATGTGTGATATAATGAAAAACTGTTTTTAAAGGAAAGTGATTTTTTAAGAATATTAACCCTTATCATTCATATTCTATATTATTTACTAGTTAAATTAGTATTAACCAATAATTCATATAAAATATATTTTATCCCCATTAATCATGGGTTTATTGAAATAGAAATTTATTTCACACAAAAAGAATTTTTTTAGAAAAACACTTTTCTAAAAAAATGATATCATTAGTTGTTTAAAAAAAATATTTCAATCATCTTAAATTTAGCCTTAATTTTATTTGGACATATATTTCATAAATTTTTAAGTCTTATTCGTTCCTTCTAATTTAGTGTCTAGGTATTAATTTTCTTACCTAATTTTTATGTTTTTTATGAACTAAATCACAATTTCAGTTTAGTTTTGTGTTGTGTATAGAGAAATATATCAAACACATTGAATTATTTAAAGTAAAATATTAAAATTTCAAGGTATTGTATCTGACGTTTACAAGATCCCATATAAATAAATGAAAAATAGTGATAATATTATTCCATAACTATTAAATAACAAAATTCCGTAGAAAAATACAATCCACATAAGATATAAAGAAGTAATGATCATCTCATGGGATGTATATAAGGATATCAGGGAACCAATATTTAGAGGCATGTATGAGGAGTTAATTACAAAAATGGACAACAAGGGAAATGATATGTATATACCTCTATTAGATTAAGAATTATTTAGTTAATTGTCAATGTAATTGGGAAAAAACCCTTCCCATAGTAAGAAATTAGTTTTTAATTGTGGATAAAGATCTTGTTGGTAATACGAGGAGACTATTCGACTTCAAAAAACATAATAGGTTACCTATATATGAAAAAATGGGAGTCTTGATATTGCATTTCCAAAATATATAGAGAGACCTCCTTGAATTGTGGGTTTATAACTTCAATCCAAACATACCACCTCCACTACACCTCACCGACTTCCTCATCATACAACATTGTGGGTATGTTCTCTCAGTTCATGAATCGTATATTAGTTTTCCAATATGAGCTCTTTTTATTATAGATACAGTGATAGAGGGTAGTACCATCATCTTATAGATACTAGTGTTCTCTATGATACACCAACCCAAGATGTACATATATGATGATAAGCCTTCCTTTCACATCCCATGATCGTTCCATGTATAGTGAGGTTGATAGAGACACACTCGAACACATTCAATATCCATGGATTAATCATAAAAATGAGATGAAAATTTAATATATTCATTCATTTTGTTTTTATTATTTTTCCATTATCATTGAAGTAATATAAATCCCTAAGAATTTGGGAGTTTCACTCGGAATTTATTTTCAAAATTTACAGTGATCCTCCCACTGAAACAACTCTAAATGAACGACATGATGACTAAGATTAATTGTCATATAATATATCCATGACTAACTAAATCATAGAATTTGGGGTTGAACCTAACATTGTTTGTGAGACCTATGGACCATAAATTTTGACACATAAATTTTAGTGCGTTGAAAAAATCAGTGGTTCCACAAATAGACATTGGGATGGTGAATTACATGATTATGTCATAAAGATGATTGGTGATTATGTTCTAGGAGACCACTAAGGTGGAGGCCATATTGACTTCTCAATATGTGTCCATTCAGTAGACACCAAGGTACACTCATGCTTGGATGTCTCTATTCCAACATGTGATGGGGGCAAGTAGGATACCCAATGTTATGATATTTTAAGACTTGGAGAGAGGGAAGTTAGTGAAAATGAATTATAATAAGTACAAGGTCACTTTGGAAAATCTAGATCGACCCCACTCATAGGACTCTTAATAACTCAGAATTGAAAAGCCCTCATATGATTTTGAGGATATTGGATGACCCTTCATATAACATCCTACTATTTTATGAAACACGTTTTTTAAAATTAATTAAAATTATTTAATAGATTGTGTAATAAAAAATAATTTTTTTATATTTCATCACATGAAAAATCAAGTTTATCTTGTGTTTCATGAAAAATCGAGTCCTTTTATGACTTATGATACACACAAGGTTGTGTCTTTCCAGACAAAAATATACTATTAATATTATTTACTTCAAATAATAGTTATAACATAGTAATTGTAATGGAGGAAATTAATATTATTAGATAGATTATTAAATCATAGTTTAAATTTTTTTAATAAATGAATTCCTTGTTTTGGAATTAATTATAAATTAAAATAAATACCAATTCAATACAAAAGATGTGTTTCTATGAAAGCTATTTTTTAAACCAGAATGCAATTTTATCATAATAAATTAAATTAATCCCTATTATTGAGAGATAATAATGAAATTTATATCATATATATTTAAATAAATGTTTTTAAATTCATCTTATAAGTTTGGTAGGGTAAATATAATAAAAAATCCAATTTTTAAGCATAAAAAGATGTATATTTTTAAAAGGCTTATTTACCTCCATTAAATGGTGCACCAATATTAAATATATTTTTTAAAAAAATTCTAATTTTTATTTGAAAAAATAAACTTCATTTTTGAAATCTAAGTATCAAAATTTAATTTGGGTGATTTTTTTGTACATTCATGAGAACTTTCATATTTTGAGGTATGGTGAATTACGTTGAATTATTAGTGGAAACTAATTTTTCATCAAAATAATATATTGTGTTAAATAATATTTTTAATTAGTATATTAGATAAAATATATATCATTTAACCAAATTTATTTAGTTGTAATAATTTTCAAAGTGATTTTAGATTTTAAAACATAGCAAACTATTGAACATATTCACTTTAAAAACCATCTTGGTCGTCCCATCTATGAGATTAATTTTAAATTAATTTCTGATACTTATGTGATTTTCATTTTTAAAAATAGATTAAATATTTTGAATAAAAATAATTTCTAATTTATAATATGTTCATAATAGGTTTTTACTAAAAAAATATAGGTGAATGTAATTAAAATTAGATACAGTGATTAAGATAAATATGAGTTTACATAGTGGTTAAACTTTAATCTTATGGTGGCAAATTGCTTATAAACATTTCTAAAACCCATTGGGAGGGTATTATTTGACCACATAACCTATTTTATTGATTTTCTATCATTATTGGTGGAACATGATGTAAGCGAGACCTCTCAATAGTGTTTAACTTCTTATATTTACAAATATGCCACTCCCCCTCCACTATAAAGAGGCACTCACCCTATGCCACTTCTCCACACCTAACAATGCATTTTTATTGTACCAAATCTACCCAAATATGCTTTAAAATCCATCTCCTAACCCTAGGGTCCTCCATTTGGGAAAGAAATCTAACCAATGAAGCCCTTTTGTGCAAAACAAAAGGAGTTCCAAGAAAAAGAGGTAACATTCTTCAATACACATTTAAGTTTTATTTATTTCTACACCCATTAAATTCTTTTTATTCCATGACTGTATAACAATAATAGTATCCTCAATAGACAGAGATTTTTTTATGTTATGGTTTTGAACTACACCTATACAGACTTCCAACAAATGGGTAAAAAAATTACTTTTTGTGTGAACAATCGACTACAACCTCACAAAATGATGTCATTAATTTATTCTTTACCGACTATCATGGTTGATAGTTTTTATGGAAACAATATTTTTAAATGATATTTATGATATTTATTTTTTCTTCATACTTCTATAATTTTTATATGACATAAAACCCTGATCTTTATTTCACATTAATACCTGATTCATTATATAAAATTAAACATAATACAACCCAAAATATAAATAAGTATAGTGTATTTGTTAATAAGGTTCATGTAATAACATCTTGAACATGGGATACAAAAAATTATTAAAAACACCCTTAACATTATTCTAAAATCCAAGGCATTGAAAACCGCATGGGATAACTTGGGTGAAAACATAAGAAAAGGATGAACTATAAATCAATATAAGGGAATAAACAATTAATAACATGAAGAAAATGATATATGTTAGACAATAATCATGTTAATGGGGTATAAAAATAGTAGTAATCATAATCATGAACAATGAGACATGATATAGCATGCTAATTATAAAGGCAACAATGGAAATATTGCAACAACTTAAGACAACACATCATAAACATAGGTCAAGGATAAATTCTCCAAGACCTCGTGGTGGAAAAATTCCCACAAAATAATTATGTCCACTCCCTATCCCAATGTGATGTATCATTATAGTAAACATTACCCAATGAATTGGAGCACTATATGGGGAAACCCATCATATTCATTTCATTCTCATGTTTAAGTGTTCTACATAGATCAAAACACATGGATACATTCATAATCATAATTTATTCTTCAATTAAGCAGTGAAAAATAAATATATTTATTTCAAAAAACAATTATTATATGAGAATAAATGTGAGTACCCTTGATAGAAAAAATGGGTATGGTATTCAATACACAATTGTTTTAGCATGAAAAATCATTGTGAATGTTAAACAGTATAATGACATTATATTAAAGTTTATAAAAATGGTTGATGAGTATGAGGTGGTATCACATAATATAGAAATAAAATTGTAAGGAATATTGATATGTAATTACATGACCCAATATTAGTAAATGGAAACAAAATGCATAAGTTCACAAAGAAACTTGAAAAAATAAGAGAATGTGAAGATACCTTATGAAATTTTGGCATAGTAATAACTTAAGTAAGGTTACAAATGGGGTAGGATAAGTTAAACCAAATTCAAATAACATTAAATGGATCATAAGATAATGATTAGAAATGAATGAAAATATAACCAATTGAAATTACCTGAAAAAATTTCAAAGAAGTTGTTGGAATTTGAAAGGCGGAGTGGAAGGTATCTTGAATGTGTGACTCAAAGGCTAGGGAGGGGCTTCTTGAGAGATTGAGGGAATCTTGGGAGGACTCTAGGAACTGTAGGGAAATTTTTGAACAGTCACTAAGAATTTTTAGTGAAGATAATTGGGAGACTCGGTATGTTTATATAGTAATGAAGGCGTTATTATTATTATTTTTGTTTGGAACCCTGCATGATAAAATATCCAAAACACAAACCATCCCATATTTTTCCCATGAATTATAAAAAATGTTATTTTTTCATTACTTTATAATTCTAAGGTCAGAAATTGTGAAAATAGTACCATTAGTGATGTGGAGGTGAGTCAGACTCTTAAGGGAATGATTTTAAAACCATAAAATATATCATATATTTTGGAGGATTAAAAAAGGATTTATAAAATAAATCAAATAATCTCAAAATAACATTATTTTAAAGTAAAAAATACAACATATATTTGGCATTGAATCACATTTATAGTAATTATTATATAACTTTTAGGTCATTAGGATGTCATAATACAAATAATATATTTATAGGGTATTTAATTTCTACTTGAAAATGAAACTGTATCAAAAAATAATGAAAAAATAACCATGGAATAATTTAAACATTAAAATACCAAAAATAATTTTTATTTTATCTAAATAATTTTCTAAACATGTGAATTTTTACTTTTAAAATAATAACTGCAATTTATTGAAAATTATTTGTTTTTTGGCAATAAATGTTTTTAAACTGTAATAAAACCTTAAATTTTACTTCAAAAATTTTATATGATAATTTATTTTTGATAAAAATCATATAATAACAATATTTTTTTAAAAATATTATTTATTTCAAAAAATCATTAATTTATAAATTCATTAATCTAATTTGAATATTAACCAAAAATACAATTTGTGCTTTATTGTATCAAACAAAATGTCATTTACAATTTAACAATAATAGGATGAAAATATATTAATTATTATGTAAAAAATAATTTACATAATTATATTTCTATTTTCATGATATATATATGTTTAATACATCATAAAATTCCCTAGGAGTAAGGTGCGCGATAGTGGGAATTTCTTGGGGTGGTTTTGTGAACATGGTTTGGGCTATGATCTTAATAATCATGAAATCATACCATAAATGGATTTTCTCATGCTTAAGGTGTTGGATATTATATTGGTGTTGGTGAAGGTCAAATCCTAGAAATTCTATCTCTCTTGGATTCTTTGATAAATGGACTTCAAAGGGATCAATCACATTGGTTGAGGCCATTACTTATTTTGTCTATGAAAATTTGATTTGTTAAAACTCTCTATTTACAAGAATCATGTTATCACTGTTCAATGTATATATTATCAATGGTAATGATTCTTACCATTCAATTAAATTAAATAGGATAAAACCAATGGATTTTATCTATTTTCTATAACAATATTACATAATATGAAATTTAAATAAATTGAAAAGTGAAATTTTATTTATAACAATTTGGGTTGTTACAATATTCCCCAATTTAGAAATTACGCACTTGAAATATTATTTTCCCCCACTCAAATAGATGAGGGTAACTTTGTATCATCACTTCCATCGATTGCCACATCGCTTCCTCGAACTTATGATTTCTCCAAAACACTTTGAAAAGTCACATTATCTTATTTAATATAAATTTTTATCTATGATATTTGACCATCACCAGCCACTCCTCATAGGAAAGGTCATTATCCATTGGTGTAACCACTAGATTGAGTACATGTGAAGCATCTGGTATGTACTTTCCCAAGAGGGATACATGGAATACATCATGTACTTAAGACAAGTTCAGTGGGAGTGCTAGTCCATAGAACACCTCTATCATTCCATCAAGGATCTCAAAAGGGATGTTGTACCTTGGGAGAAGATTTCCCTTCTTCCAAAATCTCATCACCTTATTCCATGGAGATATGTTGAGGAATAAGATGTCTCCAACATCAAACTCTATGTCTCATCATTGATTGTCTGCATAGCTTTTATGTCGACTCTAGGTAGATTTTATGTTATTTTGAGTATTATTAACCTTCTAAAACATTTTCATGACCATTTTAAGACCTAGAATTTTTTATTCCCCAACTTCATCATAGAATATAGGTGTTTTTCACCTCCTCCTATGAAGGGATTCCAAGGGATCTATTTGGATACATGAGTTGAAAATGTTTTTGAATGATAACTTAGCCATGGGTAGATGTTGGTCCCATACTTATGTGAAGCCCATAGAACATTCTTCAAACATGTCGTCCTGGGTATGAATAGTCTTCATTGATTGACCAACTTTTTAATGATTCTAGACAACACTAAAGTTCATCTCAGTGTTTAGATAATATAGGAGACTTTTCTAGAACTTAAAGGTGAATCTCAGATCTCGATCATATTCAGTGGATAGGGGAACTCCATAAACCCTTACAACATATATTATATATATCTATTCAAGTTGATATAGTGATAATTCTTCTCAAATTATGAAAAATCTAGCTATCCTTGAATGAATATCCAAAAAAACCAATATATCATTGTTTCTTCAAGATTTCTTCGAATGGATGGTGACAAATTCTGTGGTGTTGTTCTCCCATTTACAGGTTGTTATGGGTAATGGTTGAATCATCCCTTTAAAATTCATACCTCCAGTATTAACTTGATGACATAAAATTTACTTTGATGTATATTTAGTGATCTTTTCTTCATATTTCTCCACCAACAGTGCTCATTGAGAAAATGAAATGTCTTTCTGATTATTGGGTGAATGGAGAAAGTTGGACTATGTGAATAATCCAAAATATCATTCTTAAATATAGGATTTCATAGAACACATAGTCTTGACCAAAATCTCACTATTCCTTCTTCATCAATTTTAAACACTGCAGATTTCCCCATTCTTATGGCTTCCACCTACTTATTAATTTCAACATCATTTATTTAATCATCCTTTAATTTTAATATGAGTGATGGTTACAGAATAATTTGAGAAAGGATTGATCATACTCCTTCCATAATGATACTCATGAAAAACCTTTTTAGATTTAAGAGGATTAGATCCTTCTCAATACTCATCATTGATAGATGTAAGATCATTTCTATAAAGAGAATCCACCACCTTATTTTCATTATCAGGATTTTAGTTGACTGATCATCTGTAATCCTTGGTATGCTCTAACAAACTTTGATGGTGCATATTAATCTCTTTATATGTGAATATATATTTTAGGCTCTTTTGATTAGTATATGTCTCAATATTCTCCCCATAGATATAATTTCTCTATATTTTTTATGAAAATTTCATATCGAATAACTCTAGATCATGTGTGAGATATTTTTCCTAGGGAAATTTCAACTATCTTGAGGGTTATGTAATGAATTTTTCATTTTTCATTAACAAAAAACCCAGTCCCTTCTTTGAAGCATCACTGAATACCATTATAAGTTCTCCACTTATGGGTAGTGTGAGCACAGGGGTAGTGATAAGACTCATTTTCAACTCCATCAATCTCTCTTCACGTTCATCATTTCAAGAAATCTTGAATCCCATATGAGTTTGTTTAGTAAGAGGGTAAGACAATCATAAGTAATTTCTCACAAATTAGAGATAATACCCTTCTATCCCAAGGGAACTATGGGTATTGGTCATAGATGTTGGCCTTGATCACCCTAAAATTTCATTTATATTTAAAGGTTCCACAAATATATTATTATTTGTGATGATATTCCCTAATAAAGAAACGTTCTTCATCTAGAACACACATTTACTGTGCTTGGAATAAAGATTCTCCTTTCAAAAGGTATTTATCAAAGTGTCCAAATACTCCTCATTCCCCTCCTTCATTTTTTAGTATATCAGAATATCATCTATAAGGACAACCAAAAGAAAATCAACTTAATATATAAATAATTTTTTCATCATGTCCATAAAAATTTCTATATCATTATTGAGTTATAATGGAATCACTATGAACTCATAGTTCTCGTACCTTGTATAAAAATCTGTTTTAGTGATATCTTCCTTCTTCATCCTAACTTGATAATATCTCAATAAAATATCCACCATGGTGAAGTATTGTGCTCCACATAGACTATCAAACAAGTAATCAATCTGTAATATAAGATACTTGTTCTTTATCATGATCGCGTTGAGCTCATGATAATCAATACAAAGGTGAACTGACCTAACCTTATTCTTGAGGAAGAGGACTGGTGAACCACATTATAGTATAAACCCTACATCTAGATTTTCTTGTACATGTTTATCCAACTCTTCAACATGCAAAAAAAACATTCTATATGGATTCTTGGATAATGGGAATACCCCGGGTAAAATATTAATTGAAAATTACCTATTGTCTAAGAGGAATACTAGAAAATTCTTTGAGAAATACATTAGTTTATTCCCTCACAATAGGCATGTATCCGTGGATGGTTCTTTTCATAGAATTAATAATTTGATCTTGAAACTCCATATAATATGGTAATAATATCAATGATTGAGATTTTGGTTCTAAACAAGATTCATCCACCTCCTTTCACTTGTACAGAATTGGGGGTCGATTTTCAATACAGATATTTATTTCCTTCTCACAACAATTTATGTTAGATCTATATAGGGAAATACAATCCATGCCAATAATTGCATCAAATTTTACCAAAGGGTGTATGAAAAGATTATTCAGGAAGTTCATTCCACAAACATTGAAGATAGAGGAGTTATATACTTGGTATTCAATATATTCACCATTTTATATTTCCACCAACATATCTAATAACATTTTTTGTGGTGTTGTTTGGATAGTTCCACTAATCGTTTTTTATATGAAGGAATGTGTAGAACCAGAATCAAAAAATTATGTTCACTATTATTGAATGATTAACTAGAGTAGTTGTCACCACATTGCTGTAGGGATTAAACTTAGTTTTAGTGATTGAAATAGCTCACCCTTACTACCTTGTAGGTGGTTTCGTTGTCTCCAAAAACCCATGGGTTAGGGAATTGGTTTGCAATGTGACCTGGTTTATTGAAGTTGAATCAATTGACAATGCCCTGAGGGTCGACTGGGGTATTCCTTTCCTCAATTGCATTATTGGGTTTCCCTTTTCAGTAATTTCTAGCTAGGTGTCCTTTCTTACCATACCTAAATCATTTATTTGTTCCATTTTGGAAATTTACATGGTGATACTTTCCACACCTTTGACAAGTGGGATGTTGAAATTTCTTGTCACCATTAGACCTCTCTATCAGACTTCCAGAATTGAACTCCACTTTATGATTATTATCCCCTTGATACCCTTTAGATTATCCAATATCCATATTCAATTGGAGTGTACATGAGAATATTTCTTCAAATATATCAATGTCATGTATCCCCAAGGATTTTCTTAGTCTCAATTTTTGCCTGACAAAGAAGCGATCAGCCTTGTATTCGGGGGTAATGAAAAAAGCTGGAGGCATATTTTGAAAGTCTTATGTTGTTTTCTTAGTATACCCTGATAGATTCATCATAATTATTCTTGAGGGTGAGGAAATACCTTTCAATTTTATATCATATGGTGTGAGGAACATATTTATCAAAAAACATTTTCCAAAATTCCTCTCACTTCATCGCTTCAATATTTTCCTCATGCTTCATATTTTTTTATCAATTCCTATAAGGTCCCAAACATAAAAATAACATAATTTTAAGTTAATTCAAGAATTAAAATTGAGGATATTTATTAGGTTTAGAGTTTTAGAAAATAATTACATAACTATTACATAACAACTCAAATATTACAAGGTACACGCATTTACTCACTATCAGTTTTTTTCAAAAAAATAAAACACTTAAAATAAAACATTATTTCTTTTTCTTGATAAAAATATTCATTACCTATTCATTTGCCTCACAAATCCTTATATATTTTCGAAAACATTTCAAAAACATAGGATTAGAAAAAAAATATTAGCTGGAGATATAAAATAAGGAATGACACCATTAGTCCATGAATATTTTAAACTCATGAAGACATTTTCACTAAATCATACTTTTCACCAACAAATCATACCACATGAAATCATAAGATTCCTGAAAAAAACATAGAAATCATAAATAATAAAGGTAAACTTTGGAGTCAATATCATAATTACTTTGTATCTTTCACATCTACATTGGGAGTTCCCTTCATAGTTACATTTGGAATACCCATCAGAGTATATTCCCTAAATCTTTTAGGATAAACCCTATCATTGAACTCCTTCTCAATATCCAATGCATTAGAGAGACTTCATGGGCTCACCCTCCCTTGTGTTAGCACACAACCACCGATATACATAGGTAATTCCCAAGAACCATAACATAATCATAACACATAAAAATACTAAAGGAAAAAAATTACATTTCAACTTTCTAGTCACAAGATATCATTTCAAGATATTGATAAAATAAAACCAATATCAAAACCATTTTAAATACCCAAATACCAGAAAAGGTAATATGGTATTAATTTATCTTTTAAAAACATTATGTCTTGAAATGGAAGCCAAATACCAAATAATGGTCACGATGGTGAAAAGATCGTTGTTTCCGAATGCGTTAAAAAATCATTTTTCATTTAGTAAAACGCTTTGTATAAAAATATTACTTTTGAAATCCATTAAATTAAATTAAAATTAAAATAATTTTATTATAAATCCTATAAAATAAGGGGATGTATATTATCAAAATATGCCTTAATGAAAGGATATTGAGATAAAGTCTGTTACCTTGAGTCTGACTTGTCTCGTACATTATTTATCATCATGAATAATAATATTAGGTTAACATAAACATGATTCAAAACTTTTTTCAATTTTATTATTATTAATTTTATATCACTTATTACCATGTCATAACAATTACATGATTATTTAAGTTCACTGCTTATGTTTTGTTGTCATTCGGAACTTGAGTCGAATGAACTTGGTATGATTACAATAGTCCATGTGGTTCTAAGTAAATCATGTCTAGAATAATAATAATTACATTATTCTCATTTTTATATATAAATTATAATTTTAAATAAAACCATTTATGTATTTTTATGAAATATGAACAATGTTATAATAATGAAGATGGTAGGCCATATGTTAGCATGAGTAATGTTTCCATTTTTCATCGATCATTATGAAAACAAGATAATTATTAATTTATCATTCCATAATTATAAAAATATTATTAACTTCATAATAATAATTTGAATATAATTATTGATATCAGACAAGTGATTTGGTGAATAAAAAAGATTCATATCTCTTTGTGGTGGTGATAGTTCACACGTACGTACGGACGATGTTATCATTTTAATGTGATTGGATAGTAATAAAATAATTGATATATTATTATTTTATAATAATTAATATTTCATTAAAATAATATAAAAATATTAATTAAATAATAATGAATAATCTCGAGAGACAGTAAAGAAAAATGAACTATATCGGTTCGCAAGGCTGTAGACTATAGTACACACAAATGAAATGTCCATTTCCCATTTGATGAAATTGGAGATAGATTTTCATGATGATATTAATATAATAAAATATATTTATATTTATTATAGTGGATTTATTAGTTAATCATGGATAAAGTAGATATAATGTAAGTGGAAAAAGAAATAAAATATAAATACTTAAAAAAAATGATACCTCTTCTTCGTTTGATCACATTTGAAGAACACCTTAGAACCTCTAAGCAGGGTGTTCTTCCTAAACTAATGTGTAAATACTGTGAGAATGGATTTTATAAAGTTTATTAAAATAATACTAACTGACCCAAAAGGTTCATTAATTGTTAGTAATAGAGAAGAGTGGGTACCTTTTTATAGAAGAGGGGAGGGGCACCCTGGGAAACTCTAAAAATATTAAATTAATATAGAGTATTTTTTAAATAAAAATTACTCAAACATGAGTTATTTCAAATATAACATGATTATGGTTCTAAATATTCTCATCCTACAATTTTTAGACATCTATTGATTTTATTTTAAATCTTATCTTTTCATTTCACTCTTAATTAATCTATTTTAATTTTAATTTCAGTAACAACATTTTCAATGTTAAGTGGATATAAATTTTACTTATAGGGGTAAAATTTCCCATAAATGAAAACATTATGAACTTCTTGAATTTATTATAGTCACTTTGTAATTTAAAAACATATTTATGACATTTAACTTGTTTAATAAAATATTTTTTTATAAAATATCAATATTGTCAATTTTGACACTATTCATTTCATTAAATTTAACTAAAATAAAAACAAAGAGATAACTTCAAAAAAAAAACAATTTAATAGGATTATAATATATTATATTCACATATAAAATTCCAGGAGTACCCTAATTAATTTGAATTATATTTATTTTATTAATTTTCATATCATTTATTTGATTTTTCTATTAACAAACTAATTACTATATCACTGTTGTGTCAGTATTTATTGTAATTATTTATTCTCTAAAAATTCTAATTAAATTACCATAATATATATTATTTAATTATATTTCTGTATACTATTTATTATCAAATTTATATGGTATTTATTACTATGTTAAAATAATTATACTTATAAAAAATAAGGAGGATGCATGTGGTCATGTTCTTTTGTTTTAATAATATTTATATCACTTTCATGGGAAAAATTCCATTAAATGAGTCAACTACGATCCTTAGTTGTTAAGGGTCAACTTTTATTCATACAATATGATATTAGAAGGTGTTAAGTTAATTTTATTACCCTTATCAAATTATTTATCACCCTAATTTTCCTTTAACCATGCTAAATACAAATTACCTAATTTACTATTCATATAATCGAAAAATAAAAGGAACATACTATAAAATTTGGGACCAATGATTCCAAATAAGGAATAAGTTTTTCAAAATTTAAAAAATATAAGTTACATTAATTAATTTAAAGTTAATTCCTATTGTTAAAACAAGAAAATTGGGTTTTAATAGTAAAAACCATCAAATGATTAACATGCATTTATATCTAATTTTAATATGAAATTACATCCAATGACAAAAATTGGATTAAATAATAAAATCATAATCTAATTGTACATAAAACCTAATTAAAATGTTAACCTAAAAAAATAAAAAAATTATATGAAAAATAGTTTTGAATTAAAATGCATAGTTTTTCACTATTTACTAAAATATGAATTTTATCATAAAAATACCAAAACATTATCCAAACTAAATTTTGATGTCCCTATTCCAAATAACATATTTAAAATTTCAAATATAACTTATTAATGTGTAAAAAAATATATTTTAAATGTCTTCACCATCAAGAGGTGTTAAAACTACCTTTTAAAAGTATTGGAGATTTTATGCCTAAAATGTAATTTATTCCTATTTTAATCCCATAAAATTTATTATCAGAAAGTAAAATCAATAAATGAAAATATGTAAAAAAAGTTAGTTATATAAATTCCACCCCTTATAATGACTTGGAAATAACAACCATTTAAAATAATAATATTAATAATGTATATTTATTTTTGTTATAACTTGGTCTTGTGTGCAATGTACGATTTTAGAGAAACTCATTAATGTGTGTCGTGTATGCTATCGGACATAGTGTTCCCTTAAAAATAAAATTAATATCTAATTCATAAATACTAATAGATATGAAAGTTTCATTTTCTATAATTACCTATGATGTCACATCCCTCCCCCCATTTGGAAATTTGGTCCATGCAATTTTATTCACTTATCAATTAAGTGGGGGTATTTCTCCCGCATATTTTTTTTAGATTCCCATGTTTCCTCTTCAACCATATGGTTTTTACAAAAAACCTTAACATGATGAATCACCTTATTCATCTATGTTTTCTCTCTTCGGTCAAGAATCTGGAGTGGTTATTCCTCGTAAGAAAGATTCTCTTCCAACTGAACTACTTTTGGACTTAAAATAGAAGATTGATTCGAAATATACTTTATTAACATTGACACATGAAAAAAAATTTATGTAACTAAGATAAAATTATAGGTAAAGCCACTCGGTAAAAAACTGATCCAAATTTCTCTAGGATTTCATAAGTTCCAATGAACCATATACTAAAATAGTGGGTTACCTAGACCCAAATATTCTGTTATTTTGATTACCATATCATGTATGAAGTTAACTATACAAGATGTATTCTATCCATTAAAGTGTATACTTTTTTGTTTCCAATATTCAAATGATAATTTCCATGGATTAATTTTCGTATAAAAATGTTATATCAGATCCTAGGATACAATAATAACCTATAGATACTATGACATTAATCATAAACAATGGTTTTATGGTCTAGATGCATCCTACTGACTGGACATAATTGATGTTTGACTATCTGGTGTTAGAGGACCATAAGGATTAATTCTTCTTCTCATGAAGTTCACACTTTTTTATATTGGGTAGTGAGATCCTGAAGAAAGACCCACCAATAGGAACACCACATGTTTTGGATTTTGTTGGATTTTCTTATCTACAATAATGTGTAATGGTCTCTTGACTTGATATCATTACAAATGTATTCCATTTGATTGTGTACATTGATACAGGAAGAAAAACATGAAATTGAAATCATGGTGAAGTAGTTTGTGTTGGGTGCATCATTGGTGGCATGACATTGGTTGAATGATCAAGAAAGGATTTGTTACTTCCAGGTTAAGGAAGATATATATCTCAAGACATGTTTATCAGGGTGGTAATACATTAATAAGTCCATGTCCTTGGTAGTCCAAGGTAAATCCAACGAGTTATATTAACAAATAATAAAACAAGGAAATGGATATGACACGGGTGTGAGTCTTGCTTTATGAGATATTAAAGAAAAAGATATTGTATTACACAATAAGTGTTCGTAGGTCAGTTCTCCCTATTGTGACAATCCTTATCTCTTTAGGGGGCCAAGATGGGTTACTAGATCCTACTCTTGGTTTGGGAATAGTATTCATTTATATTGAGATAAGGGACTAGATATTCACACACAATAGCATATTCTAGAATCTACCCTATTCAGTTGAATATGAGTTTTGGACATAGTGGGCCCCACCAGTGGGGTTCGGGAATTTTTGAAGGATAAATGATCACCAATGAAATAAATAAATTTATATTATTTACATTATGAATAAGGGGTATTGAAATCATTTATTAAATGTATTTATAAATATTTGATTTAATAAATAAATATATTAAATGAAAGTTTATTAGTTTAATATATTCAAGGTTTATTTATTATTTGTAGGAGTATGAGACGAGTTTCTAGCTTAATTATTTTAATTTAATATATTTATTATATTAGAAGAAAGTGATAATACTAATCAATAATATTTACGAATCTCTCTAGAAGTCAAAATATTATTTATATTGTGTTAATTATTCGAGGGTCGGGCTGGTGTTTCTAGGAAATTTCATTAAACTCTATAAAGAGAGGAGAAGATGAATTCTCTAGTGAATATTCATGACTCTCTCTCTACTTCTATCTCCCACTCTCTATAGGGATAAGAACTGGATATAGGAGCTTGGATTGAGCTCTCTTTTAGGCATTATAAGCAAGGTGATGCGGTGATTGTCAGAGAATCGAAGGTATCATAGGATCTCTATACTAGCACCCAGAATTAGACATATGATGCTGAAACATTTTCATGAAGCATGTGTGGAGAATCCAGAGGAATTCAAATTTGGATTCTTTATGAAATGATCTCCAATGATGATCATACATCATGCGCGACATCAGATTTAAACCAAATATTTTATACTTTATTTTTATGCTTAAAACTCTTCAGATGAGATCATTTTCATTAACTAGGAAGTGATTTACCGACATTAATGAGTTCATGTCGTTATTAGGTGGAAAATTTTAAATTGCCACTTTTGGGGATTCCACTATGTTCCCAGTTACATCAAGTGGTATCAGAGCTACGCGTGCTTATTTTAATCTAACCAGATACTAAATTTTCTAAAAATATATTAGAGGGCATCATTACAGTTCCTACGCCATAAACAGAATCAGAATCGGACATCAGATCGATAGTCTACGACCATCTGAATTCTTGAAATCAGATTCAATTTTTTACATGTTAAATTGATTGAATATATTTTTTTTATATGATAGCTGGTTCAGATTCCATCCCCCCTTCTCCGATAAAACAGAAGATCTTACCTATCCTTGATTGAGGCCATAACGGCACCTCTTAGCATGGACAACTCATCTATGATGCCCACCCTGTCGCCGCCCTAACCGGATCTCTCGACACCACCAGCTTGTCCTGATAAGCGGTTGCCTTTGGCCGTCACTCTCCTTACCCAAAAAAACAATTCCTACCAGATATGGGAAACTCCTCTAGCACCCACGATAGTACCGAACTGGCTGCTACTACCCCTTTTTGGTTGGGTTGGGCTAGCATGGTGAGGTAACACCAACTGCATGTCCATTTAGACCCAGACCATCCCAAAATGAACATGGGCGGGTCCTCCCATCCCAGAATGGGTTTGGGCGGATCTACCTGGCCCATTTTATCACTACATGGGTCAGTATTTCCTAGAATGGGCCTATATGGGTTTGTCTAAACCTACACAATCCATGTCCGAGGTTTACGAGCCTCAAGTAATTTAATTTAATCTAAATTAAATTAATTAAATTATTTTAATTTTATTTGATAATTAAAATTTTTAAATATTAATTTTATGAATAATAATTAATACTGTGTAAATTAATTTGATTTGGTGTTTAATTAAATTAATTAAATTAAATTATTTTTTTTAAAATTAAATTAATTAATTAGGACCAAACAATGTAGATACTGAATTAAAAATATGAGTGAATTTTTAATTCAATAATAATTCCCTAAAGATTATTTTAATGAAAGTTTAGTTTTAACTCTGCATTTATTTATAAATACGCTAGTCAATGCTTATTAGATTGGCCAGGTGTCGTGGACCGACTGATGCTTGTTTTGTACGTTTTTTGTTTAAATAAATATTTTAAATGGTTTGGTAATAATCAACTTAATTTAAAAGGTAATATACAAATCATCTCAGTGTCATTATATGTATAAGGACATACGTGTCCACTACAAAGTTTTATTTTACTCCCTAGTTTCCCTCACCTTTATTTGGATATTTTCTCTATAATAATGAGACCACTATTGACGCACTTCGTGTTGAATGATGGCGACACACCAAACATGAGTTGGATGCATTGGATGGTAAGAAGATGCAATTAAAATCACAAGTGACGTGACTCAAGGTATATCCACTAGGGACGAGGTTTGTCCGTTATTCAATCAATGGATCAACCTTTAGTACCATCTCATTATCAGGTCAACATTTTATTTTTGATGGTTTATAATTTTTGTGCATGTCAAGTTTATGCACGATCACAAGGAAATAATAAAAAAGCCTGAAAAATAAAATGAACATGTGACGCGATAGATATTTATATTTCGTGCATAATCAGTTGTGAGTGTGATCACATAGTAAATGTGAAAAAGATAAAAAATGATATATTTTTTCCCAAAAAAATAATAAAACCCTCAAAAAAATATTCAGTCATAACCGCCTTATATCATTTGAATTTGTACAAAACTGGTTGTTTAGGGTGCTAGTCATGCCAAAGCTAAAGGCACCTCTTACTATCGAGGAATTTTTATGAGAGTGGTGGGTTGATTTAACTATAATTGCCTCAAATAACTATCTAAATTTATCATGCTTTAATTTTAGAGGCATGTTTTTAGTAAATCATGTAATGACGTAAGAAGGTGGGACTTCACTCAACAGATCAAGGAACCGCAAGTTCATGTGGTTGGCCTGACATGATCCTACCTTGAACCCTCCATGTAGTAGCATAGCCAAATCTTGTATACTATATAGGGTGGATCAAGGATCCTTTCCACTAGAATACTCAAGCAATATAGTCTTCTTATTTAGGCAGAAATGGTCCAAGAATCCGATAAAATAGTGAGATACATTCAATGATTATTTATTTAATTATTTAATTACTTAATGATGTAATTAATTAATAAAAATGTCTAAAAGGCAATCATGATAAAATTACTAGTCTTCTAAAATTTAATATTGTTTTAAAATGGAATGTTATATCACAAGTTTATAAAAGTTGGGATAAAAATATTGAAAAATGTAAATCTTCACACCACCATGAGTACCCAAAAGTAGTATGGGTGCTTGCCTATAGTACTATGATATTGGAAACTCAAGGTTCCCTTGTTTCTAACACCTATTAGGTTACCTCAAAAAGAGAAGGTAAAATTTCTTATAAAATACTAACGCACAGACCATATGATGATTATTTCATTATGCATTCATAAATGTCTGGTGTTAGTTTTGGTCGCTACATCAGGATATCAATGATATAACATAATATCTCATCTCTAAGTGGTTAAAAAGGAGAAAGTTAAGAAATGATAAGAATATGTAATGGTTACACTGGATCTATGTAAATTGAATGGTAGTTTATGATATTTTAATACATCCTATTCTAATGTCATTTTTACCCCATTAATCAATTTTTGTTTTAATTTACCAAACGAACAAGTATTGAGTAAATGCTTCATTTCAAATTTATGTACGGTTTTACAAGTGAATAAGAATATAAGATGCATATTCAACTTTGATTATTATGGTGAACAAATTGATAGATAAGGAAAAAGGCCAAAGGCATGTAATTTCAAGGGCACATTCCCAACACCTTTAAATAAAAGATTCATTAACAAAAGATTATTTGAATTGAAAACTATGAAAAAAAGTATGGACGTTTTATTGCAATAAACTGAATTAAAGAAGATGGTTACCACTTCTTCATGTTTATTCATCCATTTAAATTGTAATGTTTTAGTTTTACTTCATGGGTATTTTATACTATATATCTATCACATATGTGTATTGAAATAAAGTATACAAGTAATTATAGAAACATTACTAGAGGTCAATAATATTCTCCTAGTGGCTGAAAAAGGGTGATACCTAGGCCAGTGGTGAGAAGTACACAACTTCATTATTTCCATGTGAAAGATCTATGCAAAAATATTATTGAGTATAACCACAAAAATTCCACTCACGTGTCATTTTGGACCTAAGGATATATTATTACAGGTTCTAGAATGAATGTTGTTTGCAGTGTATCATTCTCAACAAATAGTTCAGTCATACATGAATCATAGTAAATAAGTGATGAATTTAAAAATATAAGACTTAAACCTTGTTGTGGAAAGATAATTCATTGTCAGGAAACACTAAATGTGGATGTTAAGAATATACCCAGTGTGGTATTTAGGCTCAGAATAGCTAAACCCTTTTGGTATAATTGATATCCTTAATTTGGACGAAAAGACCTTTAGAAATAACGGTATGCCATAAGGCATTTGGAATTATTTCATCAAGTAAGGATAAACTATTCCAAGGGAAAACTAGCTATAAAGTTACTTCATAATGTTTCATTAATTCATTAATTAATAGGAAAGTGATGTATGATATACGTATGCTTAGAAGATATTAGTTGCTTCGGGTCGACATATAGAAGAATATCTTGACCAAGCATTCGTCTATCATGATAATGTAGCATAGTGTAATTCCAAAATTCACATTACATTATCTACATCATTAAATTTATGTTAATGAGGAGGATTGATGATGAAGTACTAAATTTCAATATTGATAAAAAAAAATTAGTATGGAGCAATTCCTAAATGTACATTTTATACATCAAAGTTTTTTTGTAAGGAATATCAATGTTTCAACTTAAAGAAACACCCATTATATTTCATGAAGTGCATTGAAAATAAAACCATTATACCATAATCAAATTCCAACTAAAATGAAAAATATATATCATACGAGTCATATTATGGTGAAAAATCCATTATGGAATATTGACATGTGTTTGGATGAAATGAGTTTGTTAGGACAAAAACAAACTTGCATTCAGAACCAATACAATCTGCATATATTGTAATCATTCTAATGGTTCCATAGGATTTTATACAAATCATGAAGATAGAAACGATCTGATACAGTTATACAATATATTTCTAAAAAAGGGTGAACATATCTATTTGAGATAGTTGGAGCCATTTTTACTTGGGTATAGTCAATGCTTATGATTCAAAAGTAGTTGGCATAAGAACTAGTTCCCCAAGAGTATGGTGAACAAAGTATGTTCTAGAGACACAGACTACATAGGAAGGATAAAACCATGGAAATAGTTTTTTTATTCACTTTGGATGGTGATCTATTTTTCAGTGTGAATAATATTTTCTACAAGTAAGAAGTTTATGGTAATTAGATAATATTGACATGACCAACTAAAATTCAATAATGAATTCCATGTATCACATTGCAAAGGGGGCTATATATTTTAATAATGTGGTGGTTATTCAAATGAGGTCATACCTAGATGGTATAAGTGTAGTAATAATAAGGTTTGATTGGTTACTCTAAATACATATACCAAAATCCATTATAATTTTACTTATCACTGCTAATTTATATGATAATATTATTAGGCATTGGATTTCATGACCATAAATCATGGAAGGTGTCTATACGACGCAACCATAAGGGGATGGTCACATCATAGAATGCTAATAATTTTTTCAAGTTATTGAAATCTAGTTCAGGATTAAAGTAAGCAATATGACCATAGAAAATTCCTTTGGAATTAATGTTTACCTTGTGTTTATAATAGTTAAGTGATATCACAATGGCTTTCTAAGAGTAATATGTTCAAAAACATATGGAAAACAGATATTGGTCTTCATGTTTGTTAGGACCAGGATAGAATCTATTCTATAGTTATTGATTTAATGTAGCAACCTATGTTCTAGAGAAAAAGATCTAATGAGGAAGATATATAGGTTTCTTATACCTAGTTAGTCTTACATATAGTGAAATGGTATTGAAAAATACAGGATGTAACAATTCATGTGAGAAATGATATATATGTCAAATGGAATTGATCTCTCCTGGTTGACATGTCCAGGACATGGGAGGAGATTGACATGGTGAATTTAATTCCACACACATTAGTGATGAATAAACCACATATCCCATGATATGTACAACAACTGATATTTCCATGATATACATTATAGTAGGAAAATATCAGTTATACCTAGGATCACTTCAGGTGAAGTAGTCAGAACTATTGGATTGTACATTAGCAAATACAAAAGATATGTACCTGTTTAGTGGAGAAAATGGATACTAGTTATGGGGAACACAAACTGGTATTCCTTAGATCAATGATATCTAGTATCATAGTTAGTAAAGGGTGATGAGCGAGACGAGATCATAAAATCTAGTGGCATCCATACCTACAATTGTTGATTACATTGTAGCTTCAAATGAAGCTATGAAGCAGTTATATGCAATGATTTTTTCCAGTTCTAGGAATCACACCTGGTTAGAAAAATATTATCATAATTTAAATTATGATATTATTATTAGAAAATATTTCATTTAATGATAGTGTAAAAAAAGGTATATACTCAGGGATACCATCCCTTGAGAAGTTATACTCAAAGAGATGAGGTCACAAATAGAATAATATCCATGTGGTGGAATTGTGGTTGGCCCAATAGGTAATGATGTTAATCAATAGAAATAATATTTTTATAATATGATTAGCTAACAAGTTTAGTTTTCAAGTTGTCTCTAGTTCATGTGGATGTGTTGAAATAGTGGGTTTCTCTAGACCCAACTATTCAATGATTTTAATTACCATATCATGTATACAATTAACTATACATGATGTCTTCTTACTATTATAGTATAGAATTCTTTACGTCCACTGTTGAAATGGTAATTTCCATGGATTAATTTTTGTATCGAAATGTTATAGAAAATTATAGGGTATAATGAGAACCTATAAATACATTGACATTAATATTAAACTATATTTTTATGGTCTAAATGCATCTTACTGGTTGGACATAGTGGATATTTGACTATCAGGTGCTAGGGGCCCTTAAGAATTGAACTTCTTCTCATGAATTTTGAACTTGGTGATCTTGAGTAGTGAAATCATGATGGCAGACTCGCAAATAAAAACAACACATTTTTAGGTGTCATTAGAATTTCTTATCTACGATCATGTGATGGTCTCCTAATTAGGGATAATTAACAATTTATTCCATTTGATTGTGTGCACTGATGCAAGGCAAAAACAATGATTTTGAAATTGTGGCGAGGTAGTTTATGTTGGGTGCGTCATTAGTTGGATGACAATGGTTTAATGATCACGAAAGGATTTTTCACTTTCAGGTTAATGAAGTTATACATCTTGGGTTATGTTTATTAGGATGGTAGTACCTTGATAAATCCATGGCTACAACAATACAAGGTAAATCCATCCAGTTATAGAAAAAAATAATAAATTAAGTAAAGGGTGATGTCTTGGGTGTGCATCCTACATTATGAGATATTAAAGACAAAGATATTATATTACATAGTACGTGTTTGTAAGTTGGTTTTCATAGTTGTGAAGAACCTTATCTCTTTATGGGGCCTTGCTGGGTTGCTAGATCCCACTATTGGTTAGTGAATAGTATTCACTGAAATCAAGATAAGGGTGTAGAGGGCCACACACAATAGAGTATTTGAGAATCTACCCTATTCAGTTGAATATGAGTTTTAGAAATGGGGGGGCCCACCACTAGGGTATGTGAATTGTACAAGGATAAATAATCACCAATGAAATAAATAAATTCATATTATTCAAGTTAATAATAATGTGTAATGAATTTATTTATTAAATTTATTTACATGTTTTTGAGTAAATACATAAACATATTAAATGAACGAATATTAGTTAAAAATATTCAAGGATCGTTTATTATTTGAGGGAGTACAAGGCGTGTTTATGGCCCAATTATTATCACTTAATATATTTATAATATTATAGGAAGGTGATAATAATAACGACTTATATTAATACTCAATTTAATAGTAAATATATTATTTATAGTGTATTAATTATTTAGGATCTGGGCTAGCGGTTCTAGGTAATTTCATTACCCTCTATATATAGAAGAGAAGAGAGATTTTCCATTGAATATTAATGGATATATCTCTACATATCTCTACCACTCTCAATAGATATTAGCTTTGGATCGAGGAGCTCAGATAGAGCTCTTTTTGTGGCATCGAAAGCAATGCGTTGCGATGATCATGAGAGCGGTAAAGGCATTGTAGAATCACTGCACTAGCACCAGGAATTTGACGTATAGTGTTCCTAAAGTTTCTTGAAGCACATGTTGATGATCTAGAGCTATTATGATTCGTATTCTTCATGTTTTGATCTCTAATGATGAGAATATTTCATGTGCAGGTTCAGATTTAAACTAGGTATTTTACGATTTTTAATGTGCTTAAAACTCTTCATGTGAGATCCTTGGCTTTAATCAGGAAATGATTCACCAACATTGATGAGTTTATGTCGTTAATCGGTGAAAATATTTAAATTCATGATGAATAAGAGAATATTTAGTAAATATTTCAACAATAACCCATATCATATTGTTACTTTGAGAAGTATTTATTAATCACACTACAAAATCCATGGATATATTTTTCAATTTACTATCTGGTACATGGAAAGGATGATGTATCCCCTTTGGTAATATCTTCTCTTTTTTAACCTTCTAACAAGTAAAACAAATCACAGTAAAGTCAAAAATATCTATTTTCAATATTTCCCTCCAGTAATACTCTCAAAGGTCTATGTACATCTTTATAATTCCATAATGAATTGAAAAAGGAGAACTATACGCTTCACTTAACAACTCTTTCTTTATTTTTGAATCACAAGGCACACATAATCTCTTCCAAAATATAAAAAAACAAATTTTATCAATATTAAATTTTGGAAACATACCCTTTTGAACCAGTTATACCTCTTTCTACAACTCACTTTCTTCTTCATGTACTTTCTCCCTTCTATCTGATAGAGATGACTGCACTGATGCCTAGAATAAAATTGAGGGATTTCCTGCACAAACAACGTCCAATTAAATTTTGTTGAAATAATTAACAAAAGAATCAAGTTCAATGTATAACATAGTAAATGTATCATTATTTTTTGACTCAATGAATCATCCACTTAATTTTTTTCCTGGATGGTAATGAATCATACAATCGTAATCCTTGATTTGTTATAACTATCTTCTTTGTCTCAGGTTCTCTTCTTTCTAAGTGAATATATACTTCCAACGTTTGTGGTTAATATATATTTCACATTTCACTCTATATAGACGATGTGTCCAAAATTTTAAAGCAAAAAACAATAATATATTATTTCAAATCATATTTGGGGTAATTTAACTCAAGAGTTTTTAGCTGATGTGAAGCATAAGAAATTACCCGATCTTTCTGCATTAGGACAGAACCAATTCTTTTAAACAAAGAATCACTAGATAAAAAAAATTAACTATTTCTGTAAGGTAATTTAAAAAGTATATCATTCAAAAATTTTGTTTTAAATTCATGAATGCAATCATCACATTATTTTTGTGATATGAACTTAACACCTTCTCAAGTTAGCCTCATCTATAGGATAGATACCCATGATTTTTTTTTCAAAAATCCTCTGGTAAAAGCCTAATAACTATGAAAACTATGAATCTTGGTTATATTTTTGAGTCTTGGCCATTATTTAACAACTTTTTTTCATGGGATGAAATTTTTTCCCTCTTTAGAAACAATATGTCCAAGGAATGAAATTTTTTATAACCAAAACTCACACTTGATGAATTTCCCACACAGTTTTTATTATTTTAAGGTTTTCAAGACAAATTTTAAATGAATTTCATGATCTGATTTAATTTTATGCCCTTAAATGTTTTTTCTATTATTAATAAAACCCCTTTTAAGGGAATTAAGGGGAACCCAGAAATCCTAGAATTAAAACAAATCACAAACTGATTGTGGAAAAATAAACCTAGAATGACAACGTGGATTGGTACCTCTCTAGTGTATAAATTGTGATGAAACTATCCACCTTTACCAGGTTGTTTAGAAAGAAAGAGTCATGTGTCAAAGCATATGCTTGATTCGATGGATATTGTCATACCCTCTCAAAAATCCAAATCTGAACAGTTATGCATAGGTGAACCTGAATCTATGAACCACCTCTGGGACGTGTTCCTAGTGATCAAGTCCAAAAACTGCATTAAAACATCAAAAAACATCACCACTATAGATCATATAACTGACTCTAGAACAAGTCTTGCCGCACCGTTTCCATGAACCACTCTCGACACCGCAATAGCAAGCAACCAAAGGGAAGGCACTCTATGTTGCAAGATGCTAGGCCAGCGCCACCCAAAGATAGAAGGCCCAACAATTACTCCAAAGAAGCACTACTGGGGAGGGGAACCAAGATGACCAGACCAGTAGCACCGATCTGGGATGAAATTCATAAAATCATAGCAAAGTAATAACCCTCACTGGATGCTAAATCGGATGAACTCACTGAAAGAGATAGGGAGAGGAACTTGTAGAACCATTATCAAGTCTTTTCCAATTCCAATGACACCAGAAACCACCCAAAACATTCCAAAATCCAAATAATAATAGAACCACACAAAGAATACAACACATCGCAAAAGAAAACCACCATTGAGAAACTAGAAAACAGAGATCCCCCCTCCCCCGAAGCCACTATAAAACCTGAAATGAACCCAAATGGAAACATCAAAACCACCATATAAGAACGACAACCTCGTCGGGCCAAGATCTAGGTCCGAACTGGAAGTCGATGTGCCGATTCACACAATAGACAAAGAACCAGTGCTGACGATGATCCACGTTAAGCTCCCGGGGGATATGTCACTGAAGACCGAAGCACATAGATCTACTAAAGCCTAGAAGCCTAGGGCCGAGGCTCACCAATCAACCAAAGCACTACGGATGTCAAGATCCAAGGCCAATGATGCACAAAACTGAGCACCCAAGGAAGAAGCGTCTGAGGACCAAAGCATGTCGGAGGAGGTAAGAAGGAGATGCAGGACTAAACCCTATCTTCCTCGAGAGAATGGGAACCCTCCACTTAGAGGAATAAAAATTTCTAATTTACTGTTAGAATATACCAAAATTTCATCAATAAACACAACCACAATCTTGTCCATGAACTCAAGAAATATTTTATTCACAAGATCCATGAATTGGGGAGGATCATTATTTAACCCAAATGGAATAACTAAATATTAATAATGGAAAAATTTAGTATGAAATGTAGTATTCAAAATGTATTGTTCCTTTATATTTAAATGACGGTACCCCAAACTCATGTCAACCTTCGAAAAATATTGTGCCCCCTGGAGTTGATCAAACAAACCATCGATATGAGGTAAAGGGTACTTGTTCTTAACAACGATTTCATTCAAGGCCCTATAATCAATACAACGTCTTATTGAACCATATTTTTTTTTAACAAACAAGACATGAGAACCCCATAGTGATGAGCTAGGTCGAATAAAACCTTTATCTAATAATTCCTCTAATTTCTTTTTCAGTTCTAAATGATCAATTTGTGGCATTCAATAAAGGTGTTCTGAAATTGGATTAGAATTAGGAACTAATTCAGTAGTAAATTAAACTTCGCAATCATGTATAATACCCCAGAACTTATTAGGGGAAACACTTAGATACTCATTTATCCTTGGAACATAATTATTAATAATAGTTCCTTTTTTCAATAATATTTTTAAGATAAAATTATTTTCTATATTTTAAAAGTTTTTCATCCTCCTAATATGTTATCAATGGTAAGAGTTCATTCTTGTAAACAAACTAAAATCCTTTCTGAAAATAAAATTATTTATCTCTTTAATAAATATTATCATGGTAAAGAGAAATCCAATCCATACCTAGAATGAAATAAAACTCTACTAGAGGAAAAAAATAAGGTTTTCAGGAAAATAAATTCTATAGATATAAGAAGGAATATTCCTGTAATTTTTTTGCCTCAACATTTCCCCAAGGTGTATTTATAAGAAGTTATGGATTCATTTTTTGATGTGTAATTTCAAATTTATCATAAAATTTCTCAAAAATGAATGAATTTGTGGAACCTAAATCAAACAAAACATTATCATAATCATAATAAACAAACAATGTACACGATACCACTTAATTTGATGGCCCAAAATCCATTTATGTAGAGTCAAATGATTTCACCACACCATTCTTATTGTAGTCTGGTTGTATCCTACCATTAAAATTCTTCATCAAAAACTCGTTTGAAAAATGACCCATCTCGTTACATTAAAAATGTTTTGCTAATTTATATTTTATTTTTTCATACCACTACCTTGATCATTTTCAGTGGATTTATGATCCTTATTTCTGATTTTACCACATTATAAGCACTTTCCATAATTAAAATGGAATTCCCCAGTTTTAATTTTACCACAATTTTCACAAACTATAAACATAATTTTCTAATCATCAGACTTTTTTTGAAGAATTATACCCTTTCTATTTCCATATCGACCTCTTATTCTCATGTTTTTAAAAGAACACATGATAATCAGAAAACTCCATTTCCACCTTCTCTGCACGTTGAATACATTTTTCATAACTTTTGAACTCACAAGATTCAAACTCCCTTTGATACATTGGATTTAATCCTAAGTAAAAATGTTTTATTTTACTATCAAGATCTCAGATGAATTCTGGAGTGTACCATGCCAAATTTTTCTTCATATGAAACCACTAAATCTTCATATTTCCAGAATTCCAAGAATTGTTTTTTCATCCTATGTCAAAAAGCCTAAGGAAAATATTTCTCATTAAAGGTATTCATAAATTCATCCCATTCCATATCATCAATCTCTTCACTATACCTCATATTCTTAACCATAGACCACCACCAACATAATTCAACTTCAAAATGGTAAACAACAAGTCTGAACTTTTTATTTTCTAAACACCCCCTTTCCATGGAATCAAAAATATTTTCTAGTGCATTAATCCACAGTTCATCTATCATTGGGTCATATGATCCTCTAAATGGTGGAGGATGTTTCCTCAGGAAATTACCTACTACCGATATATTCTTATGTTGTTGATCTAGATGGGCACATAGATGGATACCAGCACCATTGATAGCCTAATTCAATTATTCCATCACTACAGAAAACTGTTCAGTTCCAATTCTGACCATTGTAGGTTGCTAATTTGGAAGGTTTTTTCCTCTGGTTATCATCCCATTATAGCTACCCTATTTCCACTATAGAAAACCATTCTGAATAGACATATCATAGATGAATAAACATGTTAATATTAAGAGTCTATATCATTTCAATTTGAAAATAAATTAAAATTCATTTATGTATATTCTATTAACAATATCCTCACCCTTAAAGTTATCTAAAGAAACCTCTAATACCAAATATAAATTGCCAGCCTTAAACATTAAAAAATATTGATTTAAGTCAAGAATTTACATTGAAGATATTTTTAGGTTTATATTTTTATAGAATTAGGATATAACTATTACATTATAACACAAATATTACAAAGTAGACACATTTACTCACTATCCAATTTTTTTACAAAATAAAAATATTCTAAATAAACCTAATTTCCTTGATAAAAATATTATTAACTTATTCATTTATCTTACCCATCGTTATATACTGTGAAAAATATTTCTAGAATTTTGGATGAGCAAAAAATCTCAGTGAGGGATATAAAATAAGGAATGAAACCATTAGTCCATGCGTATTTTACACTCATGAATAAATTTTTTCAAAATAGTACTTTTCATCCATAAAACATACCTCATGAAATCATAAGATTGATGAAAAACTTATTAGACATCATAAATCATAAATGTAACTTGTCGAATCCATATCGTACTTACATTATAGCTTTCACAGAGACATAGGGAGTAACTTTCATGGTTATATTTAGAATACCCATAATAGTATATTCACAAAATTCCTTAAGTGAAACCTTATCATTTAACTTCATCTCATTACCCAATGAACTGAAGAGCTATCATGGTCTCTCCTGCCCTCGATTAATCATGAAACTACCTATATACATAATCAATGGCCATGAACCACACCATAATCATAACACATAAAACAAGAAGAAATGAAAAATAAATTTTCCACTTTGAAATCACAAGATATAATTTCAACATATTGATAAAATAGAATATTTCTAAAAACCATTTTCAATAAAAAAAATACCAAAAAAGAGAAGATGGTATTTATTTTTCATTTCAAAACATCATGTCTTTTTGAGTAATCCCAATACCAAATAATGGTCATGACTGTGAAAAGGTCTTTATGTATATATACATTAAAATACATTCCTTTTTCTTTTTAGTAAAACGCTTCATATAAAAATATTCCTTTTGAAAAACATTTAATAGAATTAAAATTCAAAGGGGTTTATTATAAATTTTATAAAATAAGGTGGTGTATATTATCAAAATATGCCTCAATGAAAGGAGATTGAGACGAAGTCCCTTACCTTGAGTATGACTTGTCCAGTACATTCATTATCGTCTTGAATAATAAACTTCACTTATTTTTTACTTTCTTCAAAACATTTTTCATGTTTATTATTCATTTTATATCACTTATTTTTAATTCATAAAAATTAAATAACTATTTAAGTTCACGTTAGACGTTATGTCGATATTAAGTACATGATTTGAAATTAACTTTGTATGATGAATATTTCCCTTGTGGTCAGAAGTCCACCATAACTAGAATAATATTCATGAAATTATTATCATTTTTATACATCAATTAATCTTTTAAATCAAACCATTTAAATATTTTTATGAAAAATTAACAATTTTATAATCATGGATACTGTATGACATACGCACACATGAGTAAAATTTCCATTTTTAATTGATCACAATGGAAATTAGGTAATAATTATTTTATCTTTCCAGAATGATCATAACAATATTAAAAACATAAAAAATAATTAAATATAATTATATGTACTCTACAAGTGATGTGGTGAATAAAAACAATTCACATCGCTTCGTGGAGGCGATAGTTCACATGTATGCATGAAGGATGTTATCATTTTTATGTGTGTGGAAAGTAAAAAAAATAATTGATGTATTATTATTTTATAATGATAAATATGTTATGAAAATGAAAGAAGAACATTAATTTAGTCATTATGACCATTCTTGAGATATAGTAATGAAAAATTAACTATATTGGTTTCGGAGGCGGTAGTTTGTTATACACATGAACAAAATGATCATTTCCCCTTTGGTTAAATTGGAGAATGACTTGGGTGATGATATTATTTTAATAAAAAATTATTATATTTAATATAATGGAGTTATTATTTCCTCATTTATTAAGGATATTTAATGGATGTGGAAGAATAAATAAAATAGAAATAATTATAGAAAACGATACCTCTTCATAGGATGATCACTTTTGAAAAACACCATAACACCATTAAGGAGGGTGTTATACCAAAACTAAGGACTCAAGATTGTGGAAAGGGATTTTAGGATAGGGTTTTTCTTGAGTTTGGTAGATCCAAATGGTTCTTTATGTGTGATTAATAGAGAATAGTGGGTACCTTTTATAGGAGAGGGGAGGTTCACCCCTCAAAACTCTTTAAATATTAAATTAATATAAATTATTTTTTGAATAAAAATGACTCCAACATGAGTTATATCGAAGTTAAGATGTGTATGTTTATAAATATTCTAATAAAATAATTTTTTGACATGTATTGATTTTATTTTAAACCTTATCTTTTTGGATTACCCTTATTTAGTCAATTTTAATTTTAATTATTGTAATAGGATTTTAAACAATAAGAGGCTATAAATTTTTCTTATATGGGGATAATTTCCCATAAATGGACACATTATGAAATTTGAAACCTTATAATAGTCACTTTTTAACTTTAAAATATTTTTAATATTTTTAAATATTTTAATAGAATATTAATTTTATAAAATATATATAGTGTCACTTTTGACGCTATTAATTTCATTAAATTTTAGTAAAATCGTAACAGATAGATAACTTCGAAGAATTTTTTTGAATATAATTATATAATTTCATAGTAACCTAGAAAATTAATGCATAACACTAAATAATTTTAATTATATTTAATTTAATATTTTTCAAATCTTTTATTTAACATTCCTATTAATAAAATAATTACTTTATCACTATTGTGTCAGTATTTATTGTAATTATTTAATCTCTCAAAATTCTAAATAAATTACAATGATTTATATAATTTCATTATATTTCTGTATAGTATTTATCATCACCTTTATATTATATATATCACTATATTAATATTACTATACTTATAAGAAATAAGAGTGTGACTTGTTGTCACTTTCTTTTTGTTTTAATAATATTTATATCACTTTCATGGGAAAAGTCCATTAAATTAATCAATTATTATCCTTAGGTGTTAATGGTTTACTTTTATTTATATAATTCGATTTTTTCTATGTTTTATGGGAATTTAATTATCCATATCATATTATGTATTACCCTAATTTAATTGATTTACCTTTTATAGTGGTAAATAAAAATTGAAAAAGTTTCAATTCATAAAATCCAAAAATAAAAAGAAAACTATTTACATAATTTTAATCAATTATTTAAAATATGAAATAAATTTTTAGAAATTAAAAACATATAATTTTCATAAATTAATTTAAAATTAATCCCCATCATCAAAATGAGAAAACGAGTTTTTGAAAGTAAAAAACCATCAAATAATTGACATGCATTTATATCTAATTTCAGTATGAAATTGCTTAAAATGACCAAATTGTATTAAATGATAAATAATAATTTAAGTATAATTTAAAACCAATTAAAAAGATAATCTATAAATATAAATAAATTATAATAAAATGAAATTTCGAATTAAAGGGCAGTATTTTTCACTATTCATTAAAATATGAATTTTATCAGAAAAATACCAAACAATTGTCCCAATAAAATTTTGGTTTCCCTATTCCAAAAAAGAATATTATTTTCGTTAAAACATATTAATGTGTCAAAAATTTTATTTAAAATGGGTTCTCTATCAAAAATCAGTAAAACTACAATTTAGTAATATTAGAGATTTTATTATTAAAATTTTATTTATTGTTATTTTAAGCCCATAGAATTTATTTAATAAATGTAAAAATATTTAATAAACATCTGTAATCATAAACTATTTATTCCATTTCATTACCTTCAATATAATATCTAGGTGATAACTAAAATTTAAAATAATAATATTAACAATGTATTATTATTTTTTAAAATAACTGAGTCTTGTGTGCCACGTAAGATTTCAAATAAACAAGTTGTTTCCTGTAGAGTGTGCTATCATACATAGTGTCCCCTTTAAACATAAATTAGTATCTAATTCACAAATATTATTCAATATTAAAAGGTTTAATTCAATAATTACCCGGTATGTTACAATGTCTACCACTGATCAACTTCACCCTCCATATGATAACCATCTAGTTGAACCTTATCTTGTTTTGATAATTGAAGGTTGGAGAACATATTCTCAATGGAGTTGATCCATTGTTCCATGATTAAGGGATCTGATGATTCATTTAATGTAGGTGGATTTTTTCACATCACACTATCAATTGTGGCTTGGTCTCTCTTAGGGGGGTGTGGGTGCTCCTCTTAATCTAGGATTCTATTCAAAACATGTGTTAGATGAGAGAGTATCATACGAATGTTTTTTATTACTAATCCCATTTGGTTGGGATTCTCATTGGGGCAGTCATCACATTTTCCTTTATATCAGTTGTTAACCAGATTCCTCCTATTATCAGCCATTAGATAGAATGATGGTAAAATCATGAATGTGTGTTTTAAAATATAAGGCACATTAAGGGGTAATCCATTGATATTAAAGTAATAATTTATAAATTACATTTATTTAGTTAACATATTAATTTCTAGGATTCAATCTTTGTTATACAAGGTCTATTTAGTAATATATATTCTTATTGGAATTTTTTGTTCCCTTAAATATGGTTCATAATGATCTTATGAATTTATCAAAGAATATACCTCAGGATTGTTAAACCAGGTTCATAGTAAGGCTCATTTTCGTGTACCATGTTACCCCATGTTCGGCTTAGAATACCATGTTAGAGTTGTTACTCTTAGGTACATCTTTCCTAGAACCACATCCACATATAGTATCATGAAATGGATTTTTTCCCCTGATAAACCACTTACTCTATACAAACCAATATTTAAGGATGTTTTCTTATACTTATTCTTGTCTCTAAGTATTTTTCTAGAGTTTTCTAATAATAATCCAAAAAAACACTAAACGTTTATCTATGATTCACACTATAAAAACCCTACTCTTTATTTCACATTAATACATGATTTATTAAATAAAATTACACTTAATAAAACCCAATATATCCATAATTTTAGATTATTTGGGAATTAGGTACAAGGAACAACATATTGAACATGGGATACAACAACTTTATTAAAAAAGTCCTTAACATCCTTCTAAAATCCAAGGTATTTAAAACTACATGGTATAACCTGGGGACAAACATATGAAAGTGATGAGCTATAAAGCAAAATAGTGGAATAAAAAAGGCACAACATGATGCAAATGATACATTTTAGACAATATGAATTTAAAAGGGGAATAAAAATGTGTAGGAATCATATACATGAATAATGAGACATGATATTTCATTGTAATCATAAAGAAAACAAGGTAAATATGGAAACAATGTAAAAAACTACATCATAAACATAGGTCCAGGCTCAATCCAACAGTCCCTCAGGGTAGAAAATGTACCATAAAAGAATTAGGTTTACTCCATGTCCCAATATGATGTATCATGGTAATAAACATTACCCAATTAATTAGAGGGTTATCGAGGTTTACCCATCACATTCATTTTATTCTCATGCTTAAGTGTGCCACATAGATCATAAAACATGGATTCACTCATCATTACAATTTATTACATGAGTAATGGGTGTTTAATTCATATATTTAAGTCCCCAATCAATAAGTATATGTTCATAATGGTGAATACCATTAATATATAAATGGGTATGGTATTCACTATACAATTTTTGGCATGGAAATATGTGGTGAAATTTTGGCAGTATATCGATGTTACATAAAAATTAATAAAAATGGTTCATGAATGAAAAATGGGTCTCCCATCATTTAAACATAAAATTATAAGTAATATGTACTTTTAAAGACATGTCCCAATATTAGTAAATGGTAATATAATGCATATGTTCATACTAAAATTTCATCAAAGGCAAAAGGTGAGGATCCCTTACAGAATGTACAAATAGTAACGGCTTAAGTAAGGGTCTAAATGGGGGAGGATAAAAGATAGATCTTTAAAATAACATAAAATTTAATTTAATGGAATGATTTTAAATTAATGAATATATACCCATTTGAAATTATTAGAACTAATTTTTATGAAGTTTCTTGAATTTGAAAGGAGTGGAGGAAAGTTCATTAATTGAATGATTGACTCCAAAGGCTTGGAAGGTGCTTCTTGAGAAGTTTGGGGTTACTTGGGAGGACTCTGGGATGTTTAGGGAATATTATGGACATTCACCAAAGATTTTTAGTGAAGTAAAATGTGATTTTTGGTGGTATTATATAGGAAAATAGGTGGATTTCATTAATATTTTTTGTTTTGGAATCCAGATAATAAAATATCCAAAATAAAAAACCAACCTATGGGTTTTGCCCATTTTTTCTTGAAAAAGGGAGTGTATTAAAATATTTTATAAGTCCAAGGTCTTAAATTATTTAAATATTACCACTGGTGATGTGGAGGTGAGTCAAACTCTTAAAGACATGATTTTAAAACCTTAAAATGTAGCATTTGTTTTGGAGGATTCACAAAGGATATATTAAATAAATCAAATACACTAAAAACAAATTATTTTAAACTAGAAAACATATATTTGTTCTTGTATCCTATTTATGGTAATTATTAAAAATATACACAATGTAAATTTATACGGTATTTAACTTTTACACGAAAATTCGAATGTCTCAGAAAATTTTAAAAAAAAAACTATTGCATAATTTAAATGTTCTGATACCAAAAATAATATTAATTTTATCTAAATAATTTTCTAAATATTTTATTTTTTACTTTTAAAATAAAAACTAAAAATTATTGAAAATGATGGGTTTTTTTGGCAATAACAGTTTTTAAACCCTCATAAAATCTTGCATTTGACTTTATAAAAATAACATGATCATTTATATTTTATAAATATTATTTAATAATAATTTTTTAAAAAAATATTTTTTTTATTTCAAAAAAAAAATTAATTTATAAATTCATTAATTGAATTTGAATATAAAAAAAATACAATTAGTGCTTTATTGTACCAATCTAAAAATCATTTACAAAGTAACAATCATAGTATAAAAATATATTAATTGTTATATAAAAATAATTTACACACTCTTGTTGCTAGGGTATTGATACGTATCCCTTTAATTAACCATAAAATTACCTAAGAGTGAGGTGCATGATGGTGGTACTTTCATGTGGTGGTTCGGAAAACATGATTTCAGATGGGATCTCGATGAAATTGAACTTCTCCTATAAATTATTTCTCTCATTCTTAAGTTATTGGATCTCAACATGGGATTAGTTAAGGGAAAATCCAGAAAATGTCCCTTATAAGCTTTGATAAATGGTCTTCAGAAGGAGAAATCCAACTGGTTGAGGCCATCACATACATTGTCTTTGAAAATTGGATTTCTAAAACCCTATACTTATACTAATTATGTGATAACTATTCAAGGACTATATTATAAACAGTAATGATTCTCAATGATCAATTAAATCCAATAGGATAAAAAAAGGATTATATGTGTTTTCTTTAATAATATAACATAATAATACATTTAAATGAATCGAAAAAGGTAATTTTATTTATAATCGTTTTGGTAGTTATATATAAATCAACCAATCATGCATTCCATTTTATGTAAATATGAAAAGATCATTTGCGTATATGTGGACTTCCGCCTCCTCAAAGTGATGTGAAAAGTTCACAAATTACATGGAATGTATTAAATATGGATTTACCAAAAATATGTTATATAAATTTAATATATAATATATTCATAAAGTAATTACAATTCTATAATTATAATATATCATTTTTATTACCCTTTTAACATAGTAAATAAGCGATAACGTTGTTCGTGGATGTGTGGACTGTCACCTCCTCGATTCGATGTGATTAATTTTACATCACAATAATATATATATATATATATGATTAAAAGACATGGTTTTTAGGATATAATTATCATTATGGAAAGATAAATTTTACTTACCTTTTTTCATAATGATCATTGAAAAATGGGAATATTACTAATTTGTATGTATGACCAACCATCACCACGACTGTAACAGTGGTTCATATTTCATAAAAACAATTAATGATTGGTTTTAAAAGTATAATTTATGTATAAATATGATAATTATATCAATATTATTATTCATTATACGTTTAAATAATGACCTTATTGACCACAATTGTCCTATTAAAATCATTTTTGATGCATATGCGGAATACGATAAAAATATCCGACGTAAACATTCTTAGTCAAGTAATTGAATATAACTTGTTTATTATTGAAATAAATGGAAAAATAAAATTTGAAATGGTTATAAATAATTTAAATAATTAACATATGTTAATTATTCAGGAAAATAGAGGACATGCCTGAAAAATCAGACTCAAGGTACGAGATTTTCTCTCAATTTCATTTCATCATTGCATATTGTATTTTTACTCACCTAATATCTTTTATATGGTATAAATTATTCCATATTACATGATATATCATGAATATAATTTATTTAATTTTAGTATAATCTTTAATTTAAGTTATTATTTAGTGGGGATTATGATTCAAAAGTTAATTAGTAAGGGATTTCTTAACTCAATTTCTATTCATTGGGTTAAACTTATATCTAGTTGGTTAACTTATGCTAAGAATGTTTGTGAAATGAAATATAATTGTTTTATTATATATTTAAACTTTTATTTTATGGATTTAATTTTTTTAAACATAATTATTTCATTAATTTATTCTCAATCCAATAATACGATCTTTGTAAGTGTTTTTCTCGTCTCACTTTTGTTTCTATTAGATAAATATCTTACTCACGACTTACTTCTTATGTGTGATGTATCTAATATATATTTTGATATATTATATCATGGATTATATTATAATCATGGTATTTAAATGTTTAATTTTATTATTATTAATTTTTGGGTTTTAATTTTAGATGTTACCTTAGTTGTAAGGGGAAATATAGTATCACTTTTATTTCCACAAGAGTTATTTGATATTAACCACTCATTTTTTTTGGTAGTGTATATAATTCTCATAAATGAATTTATTTTATTCTTTTCCTTATATTTATTTTGTTTTAAATATCCTTATGAAATCACATTAATGGGGTTTACAGTTTTAATTTTATCAAAGCAGTAATGGAATTTTGCAACAATTTTCCTTCCATGCGACGTTTGTTAAGTTATACACCTTTTTTGAGGTGTATATAATACTATTTAAACATGTTATATCATTAATATACTTGTTATAATGATATTATAAGTTTAATCATATGTTATTCCATTCATGGTATTAATTATTCAAATGTTCCAAAGTGGTATGGGACACTTTAGAATTTTTATATATTATTTTCCCCAAGAATGTTTTTTGATGATATTTTAAGGTCATTTCCACTAATATAAATTAAAAAAATTGTTTCTAGTTATCCTCCACTAGAGATATTTTTCATTTATTTTATTCTCATTACTTCTTTGTATGGTTTATGATTTTTTAAATAGATTTTTTTGAAACCTGTTTCATTTCCATGGGCCGATTATATACTAAAGAGATTGTTATGGAACCAACTTCTTTTCCATGGAATAATCAAATTTCAAATTGTTTTTTTGTAATATATTTGTTTTAAATGGTTTAATTATGTTCTATTTATATTCTTATGGGACTCTTATATTTTTCAATGGTTTTATCATGTTTCAATGTGAATCTTATTTAAACTATTTGTTTTCCATGGGTTAATCATGTTTCAAAGAGATTTTTCTGGAACCCATTTCATTTACGTGGGTTAATAATGTTTCAAAGAATTATTTTAAAATGTAGTTCTTTCCCATGGGTTAATCATGTTTCAAAGATATTCATTTGTAGCTCATTTGTTTCCATGTGTTATTTATGTTTCAAAGAGATTATTTTTGGACCCATTTCTTTTTCATGTGTTAATCATTTTTTAATGAGATTGTTTTAGAAGCCATTTTTTCTATAGGTTAATCATGTTTCAAATAGATTGTTTTGTAACCCATTTCTTCTAAATTTGGTAATCATCTTTCAAGATGTTTTTCTAGATCCCATTTATTTTCTATGAATTAGCCATATTTTCAAAGAGATTTCTTTGGAACCCAATTATTTTCCATGGGTTATTCATGTTCTAGAGATATCATTTTGGAACGTATTTCTATTACATGGGTTAATAATGTTTCAAAGAGATTTTAGTGGAAGATATTTCCTTTTCCACCAGTTAATCATGTGCAAAAAAAAAAATTAAAGGTGTCTCAATGTGTTTTATGACTCCTCTATGTATTCGATTCATCGACATTGTAAATAATGGGTGTGCCTAGATAGCTCCAGGTGAGCCCATTATAGATTATATGATTGGTGTTCTAAGAGAGAACTTTGATACACTAGGTAATGGTATTGTTGGAAGTATTACTTATTGTTATTACAATTAAAACGGTTTTGAAAGGGTTTGTTTATATTATTCTCTAAATTACCAAAAGCGTTTTTATCAATTTCGATGAGATTTAATGATTTTCATTGATAAAAATGTGGTTTTATTATTCATTTGATAATTATTTATTTCACAATATCAAAGAACATTGAAGTTAAAAGTAAAATTTATATGTTTTTTAATTATTACACCAAAGTAATGGTTTCCATTATTTTTATATCCCTTATTTAGATTTTGTTCTCATCCCAAATTTTGAGATTTTTCTTCATGGGGTATATGGAGGGTAAGGGTACATAAGTATTCAAATTAAAATTCATTGAATTTTTCCGTGAAAATAATTCATTATTTATTTTAATTTTTTTTATTATGGAAAAAAATGGAAACTGATTGGAAGTGTCCACTTTTTATTTTTTTTATTTGTTATGTATTCTCTAAAACTATAGACATAAAAAGGTTTTGAATGTGTATGAATGAAAATTTATCTCTTAAAACTCAAGATTAAGTAATTTTTAAGGCCAGGATATTACTATTGGCATCAAAGGTCAGTTTAGATAACATTGGAGATTAGAATTTTTTCATATGAGGTTATCATTAAATTTATTCATACCATCACAGGACTATAAGATTAAGGTTGATAATATGTGGAATGACTTAAGACACACCATTTAGGGTTTTTAATTGGTAAAATATTTGAGGTTATCAATGACATTTTAGGATATGTTTTATTAGGTTGAATTATATGTTAAACATTCATTTCATATGAAGTATTCCATTAATTTTTTTGAAAAATATGTTTTAAGGTACTTATAACCTTTAGGGTCTTTATGATATTGGTTATTGAGGTAATTTTTCAAAAATAGGTATTATCATATAGATAACAACATGATTAAATAGTGATTTTGTGACTAAGTGACAAATGATAGCTTAAATTAAGACATCAATATTTTGGGCTTGAAATATGGATTGTATGAGATACCCTTGAGGTTAATATACTTTTTAATTTTGAGGTTATTATGGTTATTTGGGATATAGGTTTATAGAATGATTTAGTTTCAAATTTGGGTAATACTATTGAATTTTGAAGATTACTTTATCATATAGAGGTTTATTTATTTTGGGAATTATCTTACAATGTTCTAACCATTTATGGTTTTGGTTAAGGCCTAAAGATAGAGGGAATATGTTGAAAATAAATTTTATGGGTATGTGGTTTTTAAAAATTTATTTTAGTGATTTAGGATTTAAGAATTCATCTTGAATACTCATCTATGGAGGAAAGAATATTTTAGTTTATATTTTCTAAAGTTTTAAATTCTACTCATCAAGTAAGTTTTTTTTCTACTAGTCTATATTGAAAGATAATTCTTTCACTCTAAAAAAAGGGTTTTGAAACAAAAATTATTATCAATTCACTATAAATTATGATAACCTTATGGTCTTTTAAATCATCATTGATTTATATTATTAGGCCTTAGCATTGCATTGATCGTTAAATTGTTTTTGATCAATGTCCTCAATCGCTCTCTATAATTATTTACACTTTTCTTGCATTCCCATCTATGTTCTCCCTTGAAAGAATCCAAGTAATGCATAACATCTGGTGTCCTTTATGTCTTCCACTTTCACTTTTTATGAGGATGTTTTTTTAGCTTTTATTATAATGTGGGTTTCAATAAAATGAATTCTAAAAATGTTAATCGAATGATAACCAAGAATGAATTTCGAAGGTGAAATTCAATTTAAGGGGGGTAGGATGTCACATCCCAAAATTTTATGAAAAATATTCATTCAAATTAATTTAAATACATTAATAGATTATGTTACATGAAATACATAGTTTATCATGAATCTCATGCAATACCATGTTTATCTTTCATTGCATGCAATATTGAATCCCTTTGATTGCTTATGATACATGTAAGACCGAGTCTTATAGGAAACAATACACTATTAATATTATTTATTTAAAATAATAGTTATCACATAGCTGTTGTAATGGAGGAAATGAATATGATTAACTAAATTATTATATCGTAGTTTAAAAATGATTAAAAATTATTTCATTGGTTAGAATTTGATTATAAATGGAAATAAGGATCAATTGAATATAAAGGATATGTTTTTATGAAACCATTTTTTTTTTACTAGAATGACATTTTATTTTAATAAATTAAATTAATAATGTCACAACCCATCCCCCAGAGACCGTGTTGTGACTACCACAAACCCACCTTCTATAGGCTAGGGGCTGGTGACTAGCACCAGAAAGGAAAATCCCTAAAAATCAAGAAGGCATTGCCTTTATAACCTATAAACTCACACAACCAAGAACACAAAAATATATGAGCACAAAGTTTACTGTTTAGTAAAAAGTGTGAGTACAATAAGTGAAGGTGCAAGAATTCAATCCCAACTAGAAAGTACAAGTAAAACTGAAAAACAAATCCTGTGTAAACCTGGAAAGGATCCTACCAGAAGGGTAGGTACAAATCTCGAACGGTCGTCTCTACAGTACACCTCGTCTATGGTTCACTCATGAGAAGCCTCCAGTCCTGGTACCCTCAAACTCGATCAGCGATGCCTTTTGTCTGCATATGACACAACAAGGTGCGGGTGTAGCCCATGCAAGGGTAAGTATAACAATACACAATAGGGACCTCGAGACCCCCTAAGGTCACTCAAAATACACAAAGGATAAACCACAAATCATGGAAAAAACAGTTAACCTTACATAGGTATATTCCCAAACATATACCTAAGTTATCAAGTATGCCCATCTCATTCATCAGAAAACACAAGGCCCAACTATTTTAGCCAAAATATCAACAGTTCCACGGAGGAAGATTAACATAAAGGTAACACCACAAATGTAAGTACCGCAAAGGTAAAGTCGCACAGAAGAATACCACAAAGGTATCACCATGAAGGTTAGTACCACAAAGGTAATTCCACATATAATAATACCACAAAGATAAGTACCACAATGGTAAATCCACACATAATAATACCACAAGGTAAGTTCCACAAAGGTAAATACTCAACTCACACCAGGTATAAAATAAGTATGGAATTATATATGATTGGTTGTATTGCTAGTTCATCTTACTTGATCGAGAATCTCTGATGTTGACCCACACAGGATCGAAGATGACCCACATAGGATCTGAAGTTGACCCACATAGGATCTAGAGATAACCCACAAAGGATCGGTATGCACTAAACTACATGGGATCGGTGAGCATTGAACCACATAAGATCGTTGAGCGCTGACCCACACAGGATCTGAAGATTCTTCAAGTACACCCAGCCACTGGGTTCCCGCACTAAGCATGCTTGATTCTAGGAGGTTCCTCTCCTCAAGTCATCAGTTGATACTTTATTTTCTATGAACTCCCATGAATAGTATCCAAATGGTTTGACATGTCATAAGGGACCCAACGCGATAGACGGCGCGTCCATCGGACTCCCGATCTGTAAGTTAGTAGTGTTTTCGTTCCGAGGTCTCGGTTGGATTCTGGTTTGATCCAACCCTATTATACTCCAACTTCATCCAAAACTCAAGTGGATTATACAAATAATACCGTATCGATCCAAGGATTCTAGTGCTATATATAGTTCATCAAACGGACACCTAGTTCTCAAGATACAGCCAAAAAGGTGTATCTGGGTCCGGTTGGGCTCGGGTCTGGTCCGACTCGGTCGGACCAACCCGGCCTGACCTGAACCAACCCAGTTCAGGTCAACTCGACATGGTCTGGGTCTGGCCCGGCAAGCTGGATCACAGTCTGGACCGGCCCATAAAGGGGGTGTCCTATCCCGTTCAACAAGGTGGTTCTCCATGGCGGAGTCCGCCCTAGCCGACACATGTGGGGGAGGCACCCCCTTCCCCCCCCCCCCTCGGTAATCCGAACAGTCCATGGACTGTTCGGCTAGTGCCTGCTAGTGCGTGGGACCGTTGGAGCGTTCCATCTCGGTGTGACACGGCCAGCCGGATTTTTGATTGGTCCTCCTACCAGCGGCACATCAGAGCAGTTGACCTCCTGCGGTCGGCCGGTTGTCAGCCTCCTTGGTGCACCATCACATCCTTCGGGCTATGGCCTCCTCCACTACTGATGGCATGGATGCGCACCGCCCCGCCTTCACATGGATGGCTGGTGTATCGACCATCTTCCTCACACCGTTGCGGTCGACGGGCTGCAGCCTCCTTCCCTACCAGGAGCGTGTACGTGCGCCACCCCAGTTCCATGCGGTCGGTCGGGTGCAGGCCGCCACCTTCCCCCACCATGGTCGTCGTGATGCGGCCTCTTTCAGTTGTGCGGTTTCACTGCCTTTATCATCACGGATGGCCAGGATGTCGGTTTCCGCCCATGAAGAACGCACCAATATGGAAGGATTGTGAAGGGATTGGGTTGTGTCTGTTCGGCCCACACCCTCCTTATTAAGTTTGTAGAAAGCAGTTCAAGAGAATTAAATCAATAAAAAACAACAGATAAATTATAAATAATTCCTTACCTTGATGTTCATTGGATGTTTAATGAGGAAGGAGATGAATTTGATGAAGGGGACACAGGTGTTTGTCGCTCCTGCCACTCTCTTCTGTTCCAGGCTCGAGCATCGGTTCCTCGCTCTTCATTGGGGGATGGTTCTTCATTGAAGGATGATCTTCCTTCTAGAATTCTCCACCGAGCTCTCCCAAAACCTCCCCTTTTTCCAACCCAAATCCTCCTCACAAGAGATGAGGAGCCATCCTAGTTAAATTAATTAAATTAAATCAATTAATTTATTTCACATTTAATTGGTGGAATTCCAAGGGTTAACTCATATTAAAAGAGGAGGTTTCAAGATTGGGTGGTCCCAACCACTAAAATTCAAAAAGGAGGTTTCATGAAAATAAAATAAAAGTTAATTATTTTATTTTATTGTTTTTCTAACCCTCCCACAAAAATCCAAAAAAATATCTTCTCTCCTCGACCTACAACGGTCTTGGTGAAGGTCTCCTTAAGTGAATATCAGTGCTGCAAGTTCAACGGTTCCCTTGGATTTCAATTCCAATAATATTTTCAAAAGTTACAAAAAACCAAGCGTACTTTTATTGCACGTACCTAAAAAATATATGAAATAACCATTTTCGGCACACCAGGCCTCAAAATAACACTATGATAATTTTCACGGACTTGTAAAATTCGTATATAAATAAAACAATACAAGGAAAAATTATGGTCTTTACATTCTACCCACATCAAGGCTTTGCGTTCCTGAAAGACACAAAACAAAATAAGCAAACAAGTGGGGGTATTGTGCAAGAATCTGAGCCTCCCACTCCTATGTGCTCTCTTTGAGGTTCCAGTGCTGCAATCGTATGCACGCTTGATGCATCGATCACCTACTAAGGACTCTCTCTTATTGATCCTCAATCTCCACTAGAACCTCCAATAAAATCTCCCCATCATTGATGTACATATCTCCCTAGTCAGTGATGTGTTAAGGGTCTTGTACGTATCTCATCAGCTGTGATATGTGGAAAACATCGTGTACCCAGTGCAACTGAGGTGGAAGATCTAAGTGTTAAGACACCTCGCCAACTTTGTTGAGGACCTGAAACGGTCCGATGAACCTCGGAGATAACTTGCCTCCCTGGGAAAATCTCTACAAAGCTCATCTAGGTGAAACCCATAGAAAGACATGGTCACTATCCTAGAACTCAAGATGTCTCCATCTCTTAACAGTATAAGTCTTCTGCCTACTTTGTGTAGTCTTCATCCACTCCTAGATGATCTGCACCTTCTCCATGGTAGCTCATACCATCTCTGGTCCGACGAGTGCTAACTCCCCAGGGTCAATCCAGTAGAGAGGTGATCTGCAAGGTCAATCGTACAACACCTTGAATGGTTCCATACTGATAGTGGAGTGATAACTGTTGTTGTACATGAACTCCACCAAGGGAAAGTGATCCTCCCACCTGCGGCCGAAATCAAGGACACAAGCATGCAAAAATCATCCAGGGTCAGAATGGTCCACTCTGTCTGACCATCCATCTGAGGGTCTAAGGCGGTTCTCAATCGAATCTGAGTCCCAAACGCCTCCTTCAACCCCTTCCATAGATAGGATGTAAAACATGAATCATGATCGAAGACAATCATCAAGGGCACTCCGTGAATCCGTATAATCTCATGTATGTAGAGGCATCCCAAGACATCTACTGGTCACTTCTCTCTGATAGGTTGGAAGTGGTCTGACATGGTGAGTCAGTCAATGATCACACAGATAGAATCATGACCCCTAGATGTGAGTGGATGTCCTGTCACGAAGTCTATTGAAATTTCATCCCACTTCCACTCTGGCACCTCTTGTGGTTGAACTAAGCCTGTTGGATCCTAATGCTCTGCCTTCACCTGCTGACAAGTGAGCCTCCGAGAGACAAACACTTATACTAATTTCTTCATCCCTGACCACCAGTGTTGACATAGAAGGTATTGGAACATCTTCTCCACTCTTGGATGTACCTCTAGAGGGTATGTATGGATCTCCTTCAACACTTCCTCTCGTTTCATCACCAATACCATATTTCGTCCTCTAAAGAGGATGACGTGCTCCCCACATTTAGAAAATCCATTAGGTGCCTGCCCTGTGGATATCTTATCACGTCCAGCCTCGCAATCAGTGTCTCCAAGTTGTGCATCCTGACTAGCTGATGGAGTGGGGGAGTGACTGTTAGACACTGAAGATAAGATGCTCCATCACAATCAACGTAGGATATCTGTAAAGCAGCTAGCTTCTCTGATGCCTCACTTAGAAACTGTATACTAGATCTCTTGTTGAGTGCATCTTCTATTACGTTCCCCATCCCATGATTATAGACTATCTGTAAGTCATATTCCTAGAGGAACTCAATCCAACACTGTTGTCTCAGGTTCAGGTCCTTCTGAGAGAAGATATACCTGAGACTTCTATAATCAGAGTAGACTGTAAAATGTTCACCCATCAAGTAATGTTTCCACATCTTCATGGTGAAGACCACTTCTAATAACTCGAGGTCATGAGTAACTTAGTTCTTCTCATGTTGTCTAATCTTTCAAGAACCATAGGTGATAATTTATTTCTCTTACATTAAGACACATCCAAACCTGGTCCCTGGGTGTCGTAGTAGACTATGTATCCAATGCCTTCCTCAGGTAGCCTCAAGATGGGGGTACTCGTCACTCTCTTCCTTAGCTCTTGGAAACTCCACTGGCATCTCTACGACCACATGAAGGGTTTTCCCTTATTCTTCAACGCTGATAAGGGTGTTGAAACTCTGTTAAAATTAGGCACAAAACTCTAGTAGTAACCGGGCAAACCCAGGAAGCTCCGAACCTCCGTCACACTCTAGGGTGGCTCCCAAGCAGGAATAGCCTCAATCTTCACTGGATCCACCATAACTCCAACCCCTGAGATAACTTGTCCACATAAGTGAACCTCTCATTTCCAGAACTAGAACTTTGAAAGTTTACCATAAAGCTGGTGATCTTGAAGTGTGTCTGGAACTATTTACAGATGATAGGCATGCTCCTCCTCCGTCACTGAGTATATCATGATGTCATCGATGAAGTCTACCACAAAGTGACTGAGGTATGGCTGGATGATCCTGTTCATGAGTCCCATGAACACTGATGGGGCATTTGTAATGCCAAATGGCATATCCAAGACTCATATTATCCATACTGACATCTGAAGGATGTCTTCTTCACATCCTCATCTCGTACCCTGATCTAGTGACAACATGATCCGATGTCTATCTTTGAAAACCACCGTGCTCCCTTCCACTGATCAAAGAGATCGTCAATCCTCATGAGTGGGTAGTTATTCTTCATGGTCACCTAGTTCAGGCACCGATAGTCCACACAGAGTCTCAAACTCCCATCCGCCATCTTGGTGAACAATATCGGGGCTTCCCAAGGAAAAACACTGGGCCTAATGAACCCCTTGCTCGGCAAGTCCTATAGCTATACTCACAGCTCTCGAAGCTCTGTGAGAGCCATCCGATATGATGGAGTAGATATCAGTGACATCACAGGGTACAAGTCGATGTATAATTCCACCTCTCTTTGATGAGGTAGACCTGAAACATCATCAAGGAAAACATCAACGTATTCGTCTACCACTACAGGATTTCTCGGACTCTCAACATCAACCGCTCTGAGGATAAGGCTAGCCAACTGATGTGTGATTGGTTTCACCCTCCTCTGGGTAAGTCCATCCTATGCTAAAAAGGTTCCCTTTTCGTCGGTAAAGGAAAACCCGGTCCCATCAATGCAGACACACCACACATTGGGCCTAATACAGTCGATCAGAGCAAGGACTGTGGATAACCAGTCCATACCCAAGATGATGCCGTAAGGCCTTGACGCCACTACTAGAAGATCCTAGTTGAATCTCTCACCTCCTATAGTAAGTTCACACTGCCGACACAAGTGTGAAATTGTCGAATCCTATCCCATATGAGTCTCTAGTCGTAAGGATCGAGCCAACGACACCACCAGAATCTCTGAGATCTGAATGAGGGTCGTGGAGATAAATGACTGACTAGAACCTGTGTCTATAAGTACTGCAGGTAGGGTAGAGTAGACACAGATCGTACCTCGCATCATCCCTAGAGCATCATGGTCATATGCCTTAGCTGCCTAGAGCTGAGCTCGTCCCTATCCACCTACTCCCTATGGTCAGGGTGGACCACCTGGAGGTGATGGTGGTAGAACCTTGAATCATCAACCACCACCTGCTGCAAGGCCAGCTCCTCTACCACGTCTGCCTGCTACCTGTGAACCTCATCGATTGAATCTTTTCCTCGATCCAGGAGGTCCTTCGACCGTCTTCTGGTCATCTGTATTGTGAGCCAGGAAGTTGTAACACCCGAGATTTTTATGAGTAATATTTTGTTTTTATGTTATATATATATCATCAAAGGAATCTTTCACTACACACTAGCTTGACTTACTTTACACGCAATCTCGACCTTCCTCGATAGCTTGCGTCGTACGCAATACCGAGTTTCACTAAACAACGATATGCTATTAAAATATTATTAAAACTAGCCGTTATGAATAGTAATAACCACTTTTTTTGAATTTTATTTTTCAAAATGGAATTCATTTTTGGATTCGGAATACCGAAATTAGCCTCGGGTGAAATTTTGGTATTTTTCTGAAAACTTTCAATTTTTGATGAATAGTGAAACCACTAAGCGGTAGGTTAAAAACTGAATTTTGCATAAAAATTAATTTTACCACTTCTGTGAATGGAATTTCAAAAATCCGACAGACACGGTTGATATCAGTAAGTAAAATGTGGTTCAATGAGATGAAAATTATTTTTTGGTGAATAGTAACTTTTTACTTTTTTTACCGCGGTTAATAGTAAATTGGGTAACTAAGGGTAAATATGATATTACTATTACCCTAACACATGTCCTAATTCTATTGGATAAGTGTAATTCGACCAAAAAAAACCTTATTAATATAATATGACCATTTAGGTCCACTTGGATTCGATTATGACATTTAATATTATTTTATTTAATGAATAGTTAAAATAGTTAAAATCAAAGTTTAATAACTAAAACATTTTTAATATGGGTCTATACATAAGATAAATTAGATTATAAATATTCATTAGAAATATAAAAAGATTTCCTACATAATGATATTTTTTTTATAATTTTTAGACTTTAAATAAATTAATTTATTTATGACACAACGATGATGCAGTAATTTCCCTTTTAATGAAATGTTAACATAATTGATGTTATAAATGCTCAAATAAATGTAATTTGAGACTTTTTATGAATTAAAATAATTTTCTAGGTCACTATGATATATTATTGTTGATTTAATCAACTTTGTTTGAACATATAATTCTGTTATGACTTTCAAAAAAATCATATATCAAATAGTGTCAAAATTGACACAAAATAGTTTTTAAATCAAATATTATATTATTAATTGTTATTTTATTCCTAAAAATATAAGGTTCGTCCAAATGACTTAGATAAGGATATATATATTAATAATAAATAATTTGGGGTTCGTTTGGCATGTTATAGTAAGTGTATTAACCATATAGTGTAAGAAAACAAAAAGACACGGTAAAAGTTAAATTATTTAACTTAGAGCTAAATCTAATTGATAAGGTTAAAATAATAACATAAACTTGTCTAAATCCTATTGGTTGATAGTATTTCGACCCATCCCCACTTTACCTTCGAAATAAGACCCTTTGGAACCATTATAAACCGATTTTTACTTTAATATAAAATAATATTTTGAGATATTCCTAAGGTGCCCCTCTCCTCCTTTATAAAAGGGGACCTCCTCCCCCTCCTCCTCACACCAATTTGAGCACTCAAGCTCGGCCAAACCCTGCCAAAATCCCTTATCCACTTCCCTAGAATAATCCTAGAGGTCCTGGTCTTCTTCAAAGACCAATATTAGTTCCCTAAGTGGAGGATTCAAGGAGGCGTTTCAAAGAAGAGGTAATATCCATTACTGATCTTTTCAATTTCTTTCTTCTTCCACTTCTTCTTATTTAGTTGTTTCATGATAAAGTAATAAAATCAGTATTACTTACATACTGATATGTTATTATAAATATGAAACAACCCTAATTCACCTTCTATCCATCATACAGGAAAATGAAATCACCGCGCGTGCGTACGTACGGAATACCGTCTCCACGCCGTGGTGTAATCTATTTTCCACCATCACCTTACAAGGATGGGTATAATGGTGTAATGAGTAACTATATATGATTATTATAAAGTGATATTGATACTGAAATAGTATAAATACACTTAAATACAATTCCACGATCATGGGAACAATATCATCGCTCATGCGTACGTACGGAATACCGTCTCCACGATGTGATGCGACTCGTTATACATGATCATCATTACATAGTAATTATATAAATGAATTGAATGAATAAATATGATATATCTTACACTAATACCATTCTGATATAAGGTATATATAACCTTAAAAGAAGAATAAGAATTTATTCAGAAAAACACGCATAAGAACAAAAGGCAATAAAGACCCGAGTAACAAGTAACAATGAAATATTACTAATAAGAAGCTAAGAATATGACCATATATGATATCATATCAATATTTATGATTCTGGAATAAGTCAATAACATTATTTAAACCATTATACAGGAGCTTTGGACACGTACAAAGAAAATCGGACCTACGGTAAGAGAAATATCACAATCTCATTTTTATCCGAGATTGTTTATACTTTAGTATTTACTAGGGTGTATTTTATCATCCACATCCATGTTTCCTGAATATGAAATATTATTTCCATCCACCTACAAATTTTTAAATCCAATTTTACCCTTCGGTGAGTTTTTAGTAAAGAATATGAAAGGAATATTTTGTCGTTTTTCGTACGAGGTACTTTTTGACTTTTCCGACAAAAGTACGAAGAATGCTTTTTTAACTTATACGGAAAGAATGGATTTTTAATACATTATTTCCAAGAATATTCCTTGATAAGTTTTCATGTTTATTTTTAATCAACTTCTTTTAGTTTATAATTGTATGACATGTTAAGAAAAGAAAAGTGTTTTTGAAGTAGAAAGGATATTTTCCTCAAGAATGGAGTTCAAATGTTTTATCAAAATTATTTTCCATCTAAGATAATATAGGGTTCTTGTTTTATCCCTATTATTACATTGAGTTGATTATGTTGTGAGGGAATTATTTTTATGAAGTCATTTACCTTATATGATTTGTTTTATGATGTCATGATGTTTCAAGAATCCCATTTTTGTTACATGTGTTATGCGATGATGTATGATTTATGATTATGTGGCACACATAAGAAAGGATTCATTATAAGATGGGTGGGACCTATATCTCCCTCCAATGCATTGGGTAAAGATTTATATCTCATGAGATAGACATGGCTGGAACGGAAGGTTATTTCGGTTCAGTGATACAGGAGTGAACTCGGTTCAGAAATGGACTTTGTCCGCTAAGATAGTCTTAGCAATGAGTCATGACTAACAAGAAATGATTTTCCATGATTATGTGTGCATTCCAAAAAGTTTCAAGTTTTATGTTATGATTATGGGGATCTCATTTTCACTTCTATGATTTATTCCATGTTAAGATATTATGATCTCTTTTGCAGGTTATGATTTTCAAAAAGATATGATATGATTTTTATTTCCTTTATTTGCCCTTGCTGAGCATTTGAACTCACCCTTTTTGTATGTTTTCTTTTCCCTAGGTCAGGAAGATGGATATTAAGTAGAATATGCTATAAGGGACCCTAGATATGATGAAATAAATGGGAGACACTGTAGAAGATTTATGAACCAGTTGTTTATGTTTCCCAGTTTCTAAAGACGCTATACCTATACGGTCCTTTGTGGTTTTGTCATATATTGTAATAAGTGCGCTTCAATTTTGAAGTATTAACAATGTATGAGTATGGGTCGTTATAGTTGGTATCAGAGGAAAGGTATAGTCAACCTTTTGAAACTAGGATGTGAAAGCCTTAGTAAGAACCCTAAGGATAAGTCTAAGCATAGAACACAATCTTAGTGTTTTAGAAATGGCCATGAATAACCTAGGATAAGACCTTAAGCGTGAAAATTTTATTCTTGAATTATGTGGTTTTCCTATTATAATTAGTGTTGATCACACTATTCTTCTTGATTTTATTCAATGGATGGAACCCGAAGGAACCATGTTAATGCGGAATGCGATGGGAAATGCAATGATTGTCCCCCTGAGAAACCAAACGATATGGGAGCTGGAATGAAAAATCTTGTAGCCATGCTCACACAACTTTCTCAAGATATGAATCATGCATGACTTCCAAACGAGCAAAGGAAGGAGCAACATTCTGTTTAATCCTTCATGATGCAGCGTCCCCCTACTTTCAGCGGGTCTTCTGATCCATTAGTTGCTGAACAATGGATTAGTACTACTGAAAAGATATTTTCAGTTCTTCAATGTTCTGAACATGATAAAGTCATCCTAACAGTGTATCGTTTGGAAGGAGATGCTGATCAATGGTGGAATCTTATTAAGAATACGAGGCAAAGGGATGAAATTGAGTCCATGGAATGGGACGAGTTCAAGAACTTATTTTTCAATAAGTACTTCCCTCGTATTCTCCGAACAAAGATGGAGAAAGAGTTTCTTGAACTGAAGCAAAGGGATGATGAATCTGTTGGTACCTATGAAGAAAATTTTACAAGACTTGCAAGGTACGCTTCTGGTATTATTATCCAACCTGAGAGTAAGATCGATCGATTCTTTAGTGGCTTAAAACCAAGTCTTCGAAGGGCGTTATCCATAAGGGACTTCAATAGCTACGAGGAAATTGTTCGATGTGCTCTCAAAGTCGAGATAGATATTGGAGTAACCCATCAGTCATATGGGTTTGATAAGAAGAGGAAAATGGAATTCAAAGTAAAATCTAAAGAGCACACTAAAAAGAAGATGATCTTTCCCTTATGCTCAAAGTGTGGAAAGAAACATGGAGGGAGTTGTCTTAAAGGGACAAGTAAATGTTTCAAATGTGGAAAGGAAGGTCATCGGGCATTTGAATTCCGCGATAATGGGAAGAAGATGTCTAATGATGCAAATAAAGGAAGGGATACACAGAATGAACCTTCTACACATCAATGTTTCAAGTGCAAGGAGATGGGGCATTATGCCAATCAATGCCCAAATCCAAGGGTTGATGATGATGGTCGACGTCAACAAACTCTTAAGGCTAAAGAAAAAGGAAAGTCACATGCAATTTCTATCAGCGATGTGGAGTATGATAACGAAGTGGTGAAAGGTACACTTACCATCCACTATAAAGTAGCAAATGATTTATTTGATTCTGGATCCACCCACTCTTTTATTTCTGAAGAATTTTCTAAGGGTATCACCGTATTACCTCAACAATTAGATGTTGAGTTAGCTGTGACAACACCTAAGGGCACATCAATCGCATCAAAAGTTTATAATTCTTCTCCAATTGAAGTTTGTGGGAAAGTGCTTCCTGCAAATCTTGTGATCCTTCCTTTAGTGGAATTCGATGTGATTCTTGGCATGGATTGGCTTTATTTATACGGAGCTCATATCAATTTCCAAAGAAGGGAAGTCACATTTCATATTCAAGATCAATCTATGATCGTCTATCAATGCAAGGATGAACATAACCTTCCAGTGGAAATTTCTTCCATTTTATGGGTATTGATTCCACTAAATGAAGGTTATTTATCTCAAATGGTTGGTGAGAAACTCATGATTAAGAATATGCCCATCATACGAGAGTTTGATGATGTCTTTCCGGAGGAATTACCAGGTCTTCCACCAAATCGTGAAGTTGAGTTTTCAATAGAACTCGTACCGGGTGCTTTGCCTATTTCAAAGACACCTTATAGAATAGCCCCAATTGAGTTGCAGGAATTGAAGAAGAAACTCCAAGAGAATCTTGATAAGGGATTCATACGCACTAGTTCGTCACCTTAGAGAGAACCTGTTCTATTTGTTAAGAATAAAGATGGATCAATGATACTCTGCATTGATTATCGAGAACTTAACAAGATCACTATCAAGAAAAAATATTCTCTCCCACGCATTGATGACTTATTTGACCAACTACGCAGAGCTCAATACTTATCCAAGATTGATCTTTGTTCAGGGTATCATCAATTAAGGGTCAAAAGGGAGGATATACCAAAGACGACTTTCCGTACAAGGTATGGACACTATGAATTTATAGTGATGCCATTTGGTCTTACTAATGCCCCTACTATCTTCATGGATCTAATGAATAGAGTCTTTAGAGACTATCTTGATCAATTGGTGGTAGTCTTTATAGATGATATTCTTGTCTATTCAAAGAGCAAGGAATAGTATGAAGATCACTTGAGAATTATATTGAAGACCCTGAGAAAGGATAAGCTTTATGCCAAATTTACCAAGTGTGAATTTTGGCTTCAAAAAGTTACATTTTTGGGTCACATAATCTCAAAAGAGGGGATATCTGTGGATCCAGCAAAAATAGAGGTTATCGAAAGATGGTCGAGACCAACAACAGTAACTGAGATCCGATGTTTTCTTGGTTTGGCTGGATATTATCGACGTTTTGTGAATGATTTTTCACGATTATCTAATCCACTCACCAAGTTGACTCGGAAAGGATTTATGTTTGTTTGGACAGAGGAATGTGAAGAGAATTTCAAGGAGTTGAAAATAAGGTTATCCAGTGCACATGTGCTCACAATGCCTTGTAGTGGAGAACGGTTTGTGATCTACAGTGATGCATCCAAGAAGATATTGGGGTGTGTTCTTATGCAAAATGATATGGTGATAGCTTATGCCTCACGATAGTTGAAAATACATGAGCAAAATTACCCAACTCATGATTTGGAGTTAGCTGCAGTAATCTATGCATTAAAGATTTGGAGGCATTACCTTTATGGTGAAAGGTGTGATATTTATACTGATCATAAAAGTTTAAAGTATATTTTCACACAAAAGGAGCTGAATATGCGTCAAAGAAGTTGGTTGGAGCTGATTAAGGATTATGACTGCTCAATCCATTATCACCCTGGGAAAGCAAACAAGGTGGCAGATGCATTAAGTCGAAAAGACCATGCTAGTTTATCCATGATGAGGATCACGAAAGATCCAATATTTCTGGATTTACAAAGGATGGATCTTGGAATTATAATGGAAAGGGAAAAATCTTATCTTTCTCAAATGAATGTTCAACCATCTATACATGTGAAGATTAAAGAGGCACAGAAAGAAGATGTCGAGTTACAAAAGAAGGTGAGAAATTTTCCTGAATTCAACCTTGATTGTGATGGGATAATAAAGTTCAGGAATCGGGTTTGTGTTCCTCCCATCCCCGAATTAAAGAAGGAGCTGCTGGATGAGGCTCATAGTTCTTCATTCTCTATTCATCCTAGAAGCACGAAGATGTATAGGGACCTGAAAGAGTACTTCTGGTGGGATGGCATGAAAAGAGATGTTGCTGAATATGTCTCTCGATGCTTGGTTTGTCAACAAGTTAAAGCTGAGAGACAGAAGTCTAAGGGGATGTTACAACCATTACCCATACCCGAATGGAAATGGGAAAATATCACTATGGACTTTGTCACAGGACTTCCTAAAACATCCAAAGGCAATAATGCTATCTGGGTCATAGTAGATCGTCTTACAAAGTCTGCACACTTTATTGCTATTAGAGAGGATTTCTCTCCAGATCAGCTTGCCAGGATATATGTAAAGGAAGTGGTAAGATTGCATGGAGTACCACTTTCTATTATATCTGATCGGGATCCGAGATTTACCTCAAAGTTCTGGCGAAGTCTTCAGCATACTCTGGATACAGAGTTGAGTTTCAGCACTGCTTATCATCCTCAGACAGACGGTCAGTCTGAGAGAACAATTCAAACCCTAGAAGATATGTTGAGAGCTTGATCTATGGATTTCAAAGGAGGTTGGGATCAACACCTACCTTTGGTGAAATTTTCTTATAATAATAGCTTTCACTCCAGTATTCAGATGGCTCCTTATGAAGATCTCTATGGAAAGAAATGCAGGACTCTAACTTGCTGGGATGAAGTTGGGGAAAGAAAGCTATTAGGACCTGATCTCATTGATGAAATGGCAGAAAAGGTCAGATCTATTCAACAACACATAAGAGCAACTCAGAGTTGACAGAAAAGTTATGCCGACAACCGAAGAAAAGACCTAGAGTTTGAAGTGGGTGATAAAGTGTTCTTACGAATATCTCCCTGAAAGTGGGTTATGAGATTTGGAAAGAAGGGGAAGTTGAGCCCTAGATATATCGGTCCTTTCGAAATACTGGATCGTGTTGGAAAGGTAGCTTACCAATTGGAGCTTCCACCGAATCACTCTCAAGTTCATGATGTGTTCCATGTATCTCTCCTGAGAAAGTACATACCTGATCCTTCACATGTACTCAGCTCAGAAGTTATACCGCTAGAGCAAGATCTTTCTTATGAAGAACAACCGATAGAGATTATGGATCGTAGCGAAAAAGTCCTACGAAACAAGACCACTCGCTCGGTGAAAGTTTTATGGAGGAACCACCAACTTGAAGAAGCTACATGGGAGCTTGAGGATATGATGAGGGAGAAGTATCCTCATCTGTTTGTTACAAAGTGACGAATTTAGAGGGCGAAATTCTGTTTAAGGGGGGTAGAATGTAACACCCGAGATTTTTATGAGTAATATTTTGTTTTTATGTTATATATATATCATCAAAGGAATCTTTCACTACACACTAGCTTTACTTACATTACACGCAATCTCGACCTTCCTCGATAGCTTGCGTCGTACGCAATACCGAGTTTCACTAAACAACGATATGCTATTAAAATATTATTAAAACTAGCCGTTATGAATAGTAATAACCACTTTTTGTGAATTTTATTTTTCAAAATGGAATTCATTTTTGGATTCGGAATACCGAAATTATCCTAGGGTGAAATTTTTGTATTTTTCTGAAAACATTCAATTTTTGATGAATAGTGAAACCACTAAGTGGTAGGTTAAAAACTGAATTTTGCATAAAACTTAATTTTACCGCTTCTGTGAATGGAATTTCGAAAATCCGACAGACACAGTTGATATCAGTAAGTAAAATGCGGTTCAATGATATGAAAATAATTTTTTGGTGAAAAGTAACTTTTTACTTTTTTTACCGCGGTTAATAGTAAATTGGGAAACTAAGGGTAAATATGATATTACTATTACCCTAACACATGTCCTAATTCTATTGGATAAGTGTAATTCGACCAAAAACAACCTTATGAATATAATATGACCATTTAGGTCCACTTGGATTCGATTATGACATTTAATATTATTTTATTTAATGAATAGTTAAAATAGTTAAAATCAAAGTTTAATAAATAAAACATTTTTAATATGGGTTTATACATAAGATAAATTAGATTATAAATATTCATTAGAAATATAAAAAGATTTCCTACATAATGATATTTTATTTATAATTTTTAGACTTTTAATAAATTAATTTATTTATGACACAACGATGATGCAGTAATTACCCTTTTAAGGAAATGTTAACATAATTGATGTTATAAATGCTCAAATAAATGTAATTTGAGACTTTTTATGAATTACACTGATTTTCTAGGTTACTATGATATATTATTGTTGATTTAATCAACTTGGTTCGAACATATAATTCTGTTATGACTTTCAAAAAAATCATATATCAAATAGTGTCAAAATTGACACAAAATAGTTTTTAAATCAAATATTATATTATTAATTGTTATTTTATTCCTAAAAAGCTAAGGTTCGGCCAAATGACTTATATAAGGATATATATATTAATAATAAACAATTTGGGGTTCGTTTGGCATGTTATAGTAAGTGTATTAACCATATAGTGTAAGAAAACAAAAAGACACGGTAAAAGTTAAATTATTTAACTTAGAGTTAAATCTAATTGATAAGGATAAAATAATAACCTAAACTTTTCTAAATCCTATTGGTTGATATTATTTCGACCCATCCCCACTTTACCTTCGAAATAAGACCCTTTGGAACCATTATAAACCGATTTTGACTTTAATATAAAATAATATTTTGAGATATTCCTAAGGTGCCCCTCTCCTCCCTTATAAAAGGGGACCTCCTCCCCCTCCTCCTCACACCAATTTGAGCACTCAAACTCGGCCAACCCCTGCCAAAATCGCTTCTCCACTTCCCTAGAATAATCCTAGAGGTCCTGGTCTTCTTCAAAGACCAATCTTAGTTCCCTAAGTGGAGGATTCAAGGAGGCGTTTCAAAGAAGAGGTAATATCCATTACCGATCTTTTCAATTTCTTTCTTCTTCAACTTCTTCTTCTTTAGTTGTTTCATGATAAAGTAATAACATAAGTATTAATTAAATACTGATATGTTATTATAAATATGAAACAACCCTAATTCACCTTCTATCCATCCTACGGAAAAATGAAATCACCACGCGTGCGTACGTACGGAATACCGTCTCCACGCCGTGGTGTAATCTATTTTCCACCATCACCTTACAAGGATGGGTATAATGTTTTAATGAGTAACTATAGATGATTATTATAAATTGATATTGATACTGAAATAGTATAAATACACTTAAATACAATTCCATGATCATGGGAACAATATCATCGCTCATGCGTACGTACGGAATACCGTCTCCACGATGTGATGCGACTCGTTCTACATGATCATCATTACATAGTAATTATATAAATGAATTGAATGAATAAATATGATGTATGTTACACTAATACCATTATGATATAAGGTATCTATAACCTTAAAAGAAGAATAAGAATTTATTCGAAAATACACGCATAAGAACAAAAGTCAATAAAGACCCGAGTAACAAGTAACAATGAAATATTACTAATAAGAAGCTAAGAATATGAACATATATGATATCATATCAATATGTATGATTCTGGAATAAGTCAATAACATTAGTTAAACCATTATACAGAAGCTTCGAACACGTACAAAGCAAATCGGACCTAAGGTAAGGGAAATATCACAATCTCATTTTTATCCGAGATTGTTTATACTTTAGTATTTACTGGGGTGTATTTTATCATCCACATCCATGTTTCCTGAATATGAAATATTATTTCCATCCACGTACAAATGTTTAAATCCAATTTTACCCTTCGGTGAGTTTTTAGTAAAGAATATGAAAGGAATATTTTGTCGTTTTTCGTACGAGGTACTTTTTGACTTTTCCGAGAAAAGTACGAAGAATGTTTTTTTAACTTATACGGCAAGAATGGATTTTTAAAACATTATTTCCAAGAATCTTCCTTTATAAGTTTTCATGTTTATTTTTAATCAACTTCTTTTAGTTTATAATTGTATGACATTTTAAGAAAAGAAAAGTGTTTTTGACGTAGAAAGGATATTTTCCTCAAGAATGGAGTTCAAATGTTTTATCAAAATTATTTTCCATCTAAGATAATATAGGGTTCTTCTTTTATCCCTATTATTACATTGAGTTGATTATGTTGTGAGGGAATTATTTTTATGTAGTCATTTACCTTATATGATTTGTTTTATGATGTCATGATGTTTCAAGAATCCCATTTTTGTTACATGTGTTATGCGATGATGTATGATTTATGATTATGTGGCACACATAAGAAAGGATTCATTATAAGATGGGTGGGACCTATATCTCCCTCCAATGCATTGGGTAATGATTTATATCTCATGAGGTAGACATGGCTGGAACGGAAGGTTATTTTGGTTCAGTGATACAGGACTGAAACGAGGAGTGAACTCGGTTCAGAAATGGACTTTGTCCGCTAAGATAGTCTTGGCAATGAGTCATGACTAACAGAAATGATTTTCCATGATTATGTGTGCATGCCACAAAGTTTCAAGTTTTATGTTATGATTATGGGGATCTCATTTTCACTTCTATGATTTATTCCATGTTAAGATATTATGATCTCTTTTGCAGGTTATGATTTTCAAAAAGATATGATATGATTTTTATTTCCTTTATTTTCCCTTACTGAGCATTTGAGCTCACCCTTTTTGTATGTTTTCTTTTCCCCAGGTCAAGAAGATGGATATTAAGTAGAATATGCTAAAAGGGACCCTAGATATGATGAAATAAATGGGAGACACTGTAGAAGATTTATGAACCAGTTGTTTATGTTTCCCAGTTTCTAAAGACACTATACCTATACGGTCCTTTGTGGTTTTGTCATATGTTGTAATAAGTGTGCTTCAATTTTGAAGTATTAACAATGTATGTAAAGTCTGGGTCGTTATAGCAGTCGTGATCCATGTGACCCTTCCCACCGCACGAGCAATACTGCATGCTCCTCATCGGTCATGCTCTATCTTGAGAGCCCTACAAAATTGACCATGTATCCTACAGTCTTCCACCTGTAGTTCTGATCCTCTTGGACCTCTACGATATCTTTCTTTTCCCAGATACAAATGACACTACTACGTAATGTCTGATGGTGGGTCTCACTGCTGGTGACTACTCAGCAAGAAAGCTCTATAATAAGAGATCTCTCTCTAACAACCCCGCCTAGGTCGGGATGTTGAGAGAAATCATCAAAGCTCTAATCTCCCATCTGAACCACCAATCAAAGGTCTGAGCCCTGAAGAAAGCGTCTGACACCATGTTAGTGGAGTAGCGTGAGAGGTTGGTAAACCTCACTAAATACTGAGCCATTGTCAAGCTACCCTACTGCAAGTGGAGAAGCTCCTGTATATGCACTAAGCGTAAAGTCACGAGGACAAACTCTGCCTCGAAAAGGCTCTCGAAGTCCGCCCAGATGATATTGACCTCATTGTGGCCCGGGAGCATCAGGCTCTACCATTTTCTCGCTGCGGCCTAAAAAGGACTGGAAGCAAGGATCACCAAGAGATCAGCTGGTGTCCTTACCAGTCGAAATACACTAACTACAACCTTTAGCCAGTCCTCTGCCACCTGTGGATCCATCTTTCCCCAGAACCTTGGTGGCCTCTGGCGCTAGAACCCATGAAACGCGCACAAGTGGTGTGCATCCTCGGGAAATTATTTTAGTGACCATGAATATAACAAAATATACTTACTTAATAGATTTCAATTTCATATGAAAAATACTATCTTTTGGTTATGCTTTAAAAAATCTATTTCATCCCTTTACTCTAAGAAATTAATTTCCTATACTGATTTTTTAATTCCTAAAGCACTAAAAGAAACATTTAAAGGATCATAAGGCTTATAAAAGAGTGACATGTCTAAATGTTTGTCCTTAACTATCTTCTAAAACCAATAATGTTAACAGATTAATCTCTAACCCACAAAAGTGATACTATTATTTCATCATAAACATTTTTTCATCCAATTTATTAACAGGAAACAATGAAAAATTAACCCAGACATTGAGTAGGTTAGTGGTTAGCATTAAACCCTTATCATCCTTCAGTTATGGGTTCAAGACACGCAGCCTTTCCAGATATTATAGGTTGTCACCCATCATACATTTTGTCCTTTTCTAAAACCATATTAATATAATTTCAAAAATAAATCTTATGGTGTTAGATCCACTAGGTCAAATACAATGAGAGGGGGGTCAAAAAGGGTATGATAGATTAAAATAACTACCCTTTTTGGTCCTGTTTCAATGTTAAATAAAACTATCTTCTCTCTCTTTCCCATGGAAAAGTGTGAACAAAAATTAAATCATGAATGATACACAAATTTTTTTACATTGTTAAACCTCACTAGGCTATTTCCAAGGAGCATACAACGACAACGTTCCAATGTACCAAATCCACTAATAGTTCACTTCCATTTATAATGTTTGAAATATACTCATGATCCCTCCTGTTTTACCAACAATCACAATTTGAAAGCTCACTGCTCTATCAACTGAAGTGTGCTCACTACTTCTCCAAGTGATCCACTCATATTTTATAGACTTGTAGGTCCTTTAATTATCTATAATGAATTCATCATCCACTATATATATATGCTCTATTGATGTCCCACTTCCATCTACTAATGAATTTCTCTTTACCTCATATGTACTTGGAAACTCCAAATCTTTCATGCAACCCTTATTTTGTCTTTCATGCAACTTTAATGTCTTGCTCACAAGATTCCACATTTTTCATGAGACACCTCTTTCACACAACATCCATCTTACACACAACACAAATATTATAAGAAACTTACTTATCTTGCATACAATTCAAAATCATTCGCAAAAATCCCTTCACATAAAAATATAACACGATACAGAGCTCAAATTCTCTCTAAGTGGTGAGATTTTTTGAATGGGGGGGGGGTAAACTTTTATTTATAGGTGTCATTGTCCCCTTCATAGAAGATTCGATGTGTTTCAAAAGATCCCCTATGTCCACATAAAACCCAATGTGATGTCACATTGGGTATGAAAACATCCTTCGGCAACCACATATTTCAGGCACATTTACAAATCTTTCATGCACTTCATGTATATGACATTTTTTGACAATCTAATCTCGAATCATGCCTTGAATTCTAGTTCCAGAATCACCATAATTATTTCACACAACTTCCTTTTCCAAATACTTGTTTCTCAATTTTCCAATTTTGAGGCCCAAAAATTTGGAAAAACACTGAAAAATAGTGCCACCTTGTATATGTAATTTTTGTACCTCCTTCAGATCATCCATTCCTTTTTCATGGTTATTTTTCAATATTGGTTGTCAAAAATATCTTTATAATACCACAACTGACCAGGTAAACCCTCTTTGTCAACAAATAATCCCGCTTTTTCAATAAACACAATCACATCTAAAATGAATCAATGTTACCATGAGGGGGTTTTTCCCAACAGATGGACATGCTTGAAATATAATCATTAAATAAACCCTTAACTATGATTTCCAATACCAACATTTTTTATAATGTCTAATCATCATATTTGACTATTTTTACGGTATAATTAATAATCATATGAACCCTAAATGTTATCAATACCTTTAAAATTATGTCTAAATAAATGTAGTATCATTATTCCTCAAATAACATTTTCCACTAAAACATATTCTTCTAAAATAAAAAATATTCCTTAGACAATTCACAATTTTTAAAGTTGAAATACCACTAGTAAAATACTTCTACAATTTGATTATTGAATCCCAAAAATACTTCATCAATTTTGGTCTTTCCTTGGTCTAAGGTATTACCACAATATCATTTATAGTATTTCTGAATAATGACCTATTATCTTAAATTAAAAACAAATTAGGATTAACCTGGGTCATTAATTGTTATTATCTATTCAAATTATTCATAATATTTTTGAAGGAAAATGTTGATTATCATCAGCATATACCCCATAATTTTCAAACTAGATGCATAGTAAGGTCCATTATCATGTACCGAGTAATGTTGAGTCACGCCCGACACACATTATCATAGTTGATACTCCTATATACATCTGTGCTAGAACCACGTCAACTAGTAGTGTCTAGACATGGTTGTATTTCTAGGAAAAATACTAAATCTATATCTAACAAAAAATTCAAGGGTGTTCTTTTGTACCTCTCAACAAATTATAGCATAGTTATATGTTCTCTAATCTATTTTTTCCAAAATCTAAATCCCACGGTTTCTACTAAACTTCCTTTAATACCAAATATGGATACCAAACCCTATATATCCCAGAGTTAGTATCTTCTATCAATTACATTGGCATGATTACAAGAAATCAAGCCCTAAAGGACTAATTTTTTAGTATTCTTGGTAAACCAGATATTTAAATGAATCTTTTATTAAAAATTAATACACTAATTACAAAGTATATTTAAATTTTTTAACACATAAATTTGAGGATAAATATAATCAATCTATTAAATCCATTAATTTCTTTCATAGTATGATTCTTGGATTCTTAGGGAAAGAAATATAATAAGGGTGAGCTCCATTTTTCATTAAGGAAAAAACCTACCGAAAAAAACAATGAATCAATGAGAATATTCAATATGGCATGGTAAATAATTGAACACACATGAAATGTAATAAATAAACTTAATGGAAGTGTGTAAACAATATGTAAAGGTAATAATTGAAAACACGTTCCATTCAAATAACCAGATAAGGAAAAATAAATATGGAAATGTAAGAAACTGAAACAAATTCCATTTAATTAATGGACTAAAAGGAAATTTATCCATAGATCTATCATAAAAAAAATATAATGGATGAATAATAATGGAAACTAAATGAGTGAAATGATTAGTTATGGTCGTCATGTTTCCTAGGAACATAAAACCAATACCATCAATACCTTTCACAAGATAATTTAGATTATCGGGTAGAAACCCATCTAATTTACGCAACTAATTCATCTCATGATACTACTAATGCATCGAGTGGATTTCATTAACCACACTCTAACCCATAAGGCTTACCTTAAATGTTCCCCAACCCATGTCATACCAATTTAAAGAATTCCTCATATCAAATAAATAATATACCTTATCAAACATCAAAATTGAATAAGGAATACGGAATTGTCAGTATTTCCCAAAATAATCTAATAAATATCAATGTAAACACCATAATGAAAATCTTATATGGTTTAGGAAATAAAAAAATCCAAGATAAATGATATGGATAATTAGGGGAAATTCATTGTTCAATGGTAATAGGAAATTGAATATTTCAAGGGGACTAAAAGGAATCAAGGAAGTAAATATGAATAATATCCTTTGAAAAACAAATCATATAACATCCAAAATAATATTTAAAATTTTATTAATATAACATACCCTAAGTGGAGTAAAATAAATGGGTTTTTTCATTTATTATGGAAAAATTATAAAAACATATTTTAAAAAAATTCTTAAGGAAAATATCCTTTGGTTTTGAAAAATCTTTTGAAAAATATTTTCTTTGTCAATAAATTTTGAAATTATTTTCTTCCAAAAGTAACATTTTAAACATGAAATGGATGATTTAATGAAATTATGGTGCGTAAATCCATATAATCCATATAAGGTAAAATAAAAATTCTTTTGCACTATTAATGGTTCAAAAAATGCATTGTTCAAAAAGAGACAAGAATATTCCTTTAAAAACATTTGTGAAAGAAACAAATAGTGAAAATGTATTTAAAAAATAATTTTTGATATTTTTCATAAAATATTGTTTTTAGAATAAAAAAGTTTCTCCGATTAAAGATAGAAACAAAGTCAGGTAATCTAGAAAAACAAATATCTAAACCATTTTAAGTACCAAAGAGTGGAAAAATGGTACTAGTTCATGAAAATGGCAATAAATAATGATAGGAGAGAAAATGAAAGGTTTTATTGAAAAATTTTCCTATAATTTCTACTAATTGAAATAAAATTTAAAGACGATTACGGTTATTGTTGAGTAAAATAATTTTTAACATTCAAATGTGTCCAATACCACATTGAAACATTTTAAATCATAATGATCATGGAGAAATAACATTAAATGAAAGATTAAAATAAGATTATTATAAAATTAATAATGATATAATATAATAAAATAGGCATTATATACACCACACAAATGATTTAAGTGGTGAAAATGACATTTATCTCAAGGATTTAAAAAGTGAGATAAGAATCTCATACTCAGTGATTCTGTTTGGGTGAACATCTTTTAACCTACTGTATAAGGGTTGTAAACATGTCTCTAACTTTTATGAGAAATATAATTATAATTATAATTTCATATAATAACTTCTTGTTCTATTTTATTACATGTTTGTTAACACTCTCTCATTATTTAACTATTTAAGGTGTTAATTTCCTTGTTTGTCGAGTGTGTTTTAACTTGTTGTTTGTTATTAGTATAAAATATATCTTGGTATCATCATATAAAAAATGTAAAAAATTATGTTAATATCATATATATCTATCATATTTGTATCTATAATATTATATAATTTTTAGAGATAAGAAATAAAATCCACACTTCATAGAGACAGTTTTACGTACATACTCATGAATTCTACCTTCATTCCATGGTCGTATAAAATGAATGAAAATTCAATGATATGTAAATAAATTTATATTAAAATTATAATACCCAATTTATGTAATATATTTAATTTTTTTTAAATTTTCCTTAATATGTTCCATGTTTAGTGTGAATGAATCCCATCAATTTACAGTGCCCATAGTCCACACATCCTCAAATTGTGTTATTTTATTCACATAAAACGTAATGCATTAAATTTATTTGTTATAAATTTAGTATAAAAGTGTAAAAAAATAATAAAAATAATATATAAACATATTTTCCATAATAATTTCCATACATCAATGTTCGTAATGAAAAAATGAGTGATCTGTGTTTTTTGGGTCAGTAGTTTGTTGTACAAAGAAACAATATGTTTGTTACCCATTAGTTGGTAGTGTGTGTTATTATAGGTTAAAACCTTAATAAAAAAACAGAAAATTATATTTTTGATACTGGTGTTATTATATAAACATGGATGAATAATATTTTATGTGGTGTAAATGTAAATGAAAGAAAATAGATTGTATGAAAATATTACCATAAAAATCAGCTAACTACTTATGGTGTATACCAAAGGGCTTCCTTGGAAGGATTTATTCCCAAATGGGGATTAAAGGATGAGGTAAGGGATTTTGGGAATATATTGTATGGACTTTATTTTTTTGAGAGGAGTGAGGAATGGGGATAACTAGTGGCCTTTTATAGTGGAGGAGGAGTGGCACTCTTGTAATATTTAAAAAATACAATTCTCTAAACGTTTTCCATGTTGAATGTAGTTTAAATAATGGATGAAATTTTATAAAATAGAGTATAAGGTCAATATATGTCCATAGAATATATTTTTTACAAGATTATAGGACATTTGGCCCATAAGGTTATGGTTTAGTCCCTTATTAAGCTTAATTTAACATTAATTGTTGTATTTAATTTAATCACTTTCCTGAATCATTTTAGTAAAAAAATAAAATTTTTATTATTAGAAAGTATAAATTATGAAGATTCAAAATATTTAATCTATTTTTAAAAATTAAAATCACATAAGTGGTAGAAATTAATTTAAAATTATTCTCGTAGGCGGGATGAAAATGTGGGTTTTTAATGTAAAAACATCTGAATGTTTGTTATGTTTTTAAACTCAATTACTATGTAAAATTGATTCTAATGACATAAATTATATTAATTGATAATAATATTATATAATAAATCTTTAAAAACAGTAAAATGTATAATTTAACCTAATCAATAAATTAGATGAAAAAATAATTTTGAACTAAAATTCAGTATTTTTAACAATTTATTAAAAAAGAAATGTTTCATTAAAAAATAACCCTAAACTAATTATCATGTTAATAATTAAATTATTAATTTTATTTTGACATATTAATTCGATTTATGTTTCAAAATTCATATTTAAAATGAGTTCTCTATTGAATGGCGGGAAAATTTTCTTTATAAAAATATAGTGTTCTATTTTAAAATAGTCTTCGTTCTTATCTTATGCCTATAAAGCATAATTGATAAATATAAAAAACATTTTATTGAAAATATACCATATATATTTTGTTAATATAATTCACTAATTCTAATTAAATATTTTTATTATGATAAAAGTCTTTTGAAAGCCTAAAAATAATAATATTTATTTATATCAAGTTGGTTCTTATGTTCCTTTCTCATTAATTGGTAACCAATGAATTTATTTTATATTTATTTAAACAATATATTTTTATAAGTTATCTAATATTTTTCATAATATAAAGATTATATCTAATTATATTAAATAATAATATTTGAATAATATATTATTATTTAGTAAATCTCGATCTTGTGTGTAATGCAATCCATTAAAGAAGGTCTCTCTTGTGTATAATGCACAATAACTTAGTGTTGACTAAATAGAAATATATATAATCTATTTTAATTAGTAAATATATTATAAAGTTTCTAGATATTATATTACCTTACGCGCTTGGTGTTTAATGTCACACACACTATTGAAAACAAAGTTCTTACTTTAGAATTTTGGGGTGTTTAATTTGTCATGGTTACATCATATCTAGAATATTAATATTCTCATGATTATCATATTTAATAATTATATATAAGTTTATAATTATTATTATAATGTAGTGACGAAAAATGAATTACATCACTTTATAGAGACGGTAGTCCGTATATATTTCTGAGTGATGTTTCCATTTTTTAAATGATGAAATGAAATAAAGGTAAATAATAATTATCCTTTAAAAAAATTATTATACCATATATATCATATATATTAATGAAATTTACCCTTATTACCATCCATGTAAAATGAAATGGAATACCCAATCACATCACATTATGGATGTGGTAGTCTACACATACACACAAGCAACGTTATGTTTTTCCAAAATATGGGAATAATGTGGATAATGGTTGTTAGATTATCATAATAACAATTTAGTATATTTAATATACTTAATTAATTATTTTATAATGTATTAAATATATATATGAGGTATAAAAAGAAATAAAATTTAAATTTACCAATTAAGAGTTATACCTCTTCATTGAGAAACCTTCTTTGGATTATACAATATGCCTTGAAAGGATGGTATTTTGGAAATAAAATGAGATCTAGGATGTCGTGAATGAATCTAGTATGAAATTAGGATAGGTATTGGGTGAGATATAATTCTAAATCATTTTGAATAATGAAAGAGAGTAGGTTCCCTTTTATATGTGAGGGGAGGGGCACTCTTCGAATTATATAAAGTGATAAATTAATATAAATTAATTTTCAGGGAAAAATGTATAAAAATTAATTTAATTAGAATATAATATTATTTTGAGTTTAAATACTCTTATATAATAAATTTTGAACATGTTTTGGTTTTTTTACCCTTTTCTCTTAGTTTTAACACTATGTTAACCATTTTGACAATTACCGCAACATCAAAGATTTATACTCTTTATGGGTCTAGAAATTTACTATGAAAGGAAAATTAACCCCTAAATGGATCATGGTTGATATTTCTAATTTTATGGAATTAAATTTTTCTAATATTGTATTTTTAAGAATTTTAAATCTTGCAATATAATATTATTTATTTTAAAATATAATTAAATAAATTTTTGTAGGTATAAGAAATATTATAATATATTACTTTCCTAACTAAGTTAAAATGGTTTAAAAATTATATGGATTAAATTATAATAAATATATGATATTAATATAATCAACTGATCAAATTTTGGTTGGTTAAGATTTCATTTTAAAACTTATCATTTGGTTTAATCCCTTAGTTAACCAATTTTAATCTTAATCAATGTAATGATCATCTCAATATTAAATGCTTATAATTTTATATATAAGGTTAAAACAGGATCATAAATGGATAATGAATGAAATTTTAGACCATTTATCATCCTACCATTGTGATTTCTAGTGTTTATGATTTTTAAATAATTTAATAAAATATATTTAACATAAAATACTATTAATGTCATTTTGAAAAATTTTCAAACAATTTGAATTTGAAAACACATGAAAGTAATTAAATTAGAATTAAAATATATCAAACAAATATAAAATTATATATAAATATTCATGATTAATTATAAATATTAACTTACCTAGAAAAATATAACTTTTAGAGTATTTAAATTCATGTACTTTATTTTTTTACTGCTTGTACAATTAATGTGTCAGTGTTGCATAAGGATTTAATGTAATTATTTCTCCAATAAAAATGAAAAATAAATTTAAATGAAAAAAAATAAATCATATTTAAAATATAAAATTATAACCAGGAATAAGTTTTTTTCCCCTGTCAAAAAAATATAATTGATATTGAAAGAAAAAATTGGCATTTTTTAATTTATCTTTTACCTAAACATTACAAAGGTCAAAATCAATGTTATATGTAAAAAGGTCATATTTTAGAATTTTATTTGATTATTGATGAAATAGACTCATAAAATGAAATAAATGAAACTGTTCGAATGAATGTGAAGCCTTATCGCATTATTTTTAATCCTAATTACCCCATTTCACTATTACAAGGGCAACACAAAATTAATATAGTTACTGTTAATATTTACCAGAAATAAAAGGAACCTATTTATCAAATTTCCACCTCCTATTTTGAAATATGAAATCAATTTTTTAATAATCGGTTTCTAGAAGTGTCAGAAATTAATTTATGATAAGAACACAAAATGCAAAAAAAAACCAATTTTCCGAAAAATTCTATCTTCGGTAAAAAAGTTTTTTATCCAAAATTCAGCAATAAAATTGATTCCAATTTATATAATTTTATTATTAATAATATAATAATTGGAAAATTTTTAAAACAAAATTGTACTTTATAAAATCTTCAATAAATAATACATTTTTCTATAAAATTCAGTATTCTTCACTATTTATTGAAAATAAATATTTTTATAAAAAAAACTAAGACATATCCCTAATTTAATTTTTATATTATGATTTCAAAAATGATATTATTTTTATTATATAAAATTTTTATATGATCCATAAAATTAATTATAATATTAACTTGTAAAAATAAATAAATACGTATTTTGAATAATAAAAGAACTTTATTAAAAATTAATTGCTTATTTTTAAGAATTTATATAAAATTTTTTATTGATTATGAAATATATATATATATATATATATATCATGATCTAGTTACCTTTTTTCAAATCTTCTAATTTAATGACTATATTATAATGGCCCTAAAATGATAATATTTTGTTGTTCGTTAAAGCTCGGTGTTGTGTGTTCTATACATTAACTAACAAAATGGTATTCTAATATATGGATGTTTTGAATTACCCCCCCCCCCCATATTAAATTACATCCTAGAAATTTTATTTTCTTCTCAATAATCAAGGATTTGATATTTGAAAATTCTTTTTTTGAAAACCCTCTTTGTAATATGGTTTAATAAAACATCTTCTTGAAAAGTGGGAAAGAGAAATACAAAGTTTATTTGGAATAACACATAACTAGGTTTCCAAATAAGAGAACATTATTGGGATGTAAAAAGATGTACATGGAGGAAAAATTAATGTGCAGATAATTATATAGAGAAAAAGAGAACATTGATCTCAAAAATGTAAACAATCATGAAAATGTTAATGGACAAAAGACCATAAATCAAGGAGGTGTGAAATATTATATCATTAACCAAGATGATATGTTGTACAACCTGACATCTGACCTTGTCTGAGACATGGCCTGAAGTGTGTTCTCGACTCCCATGGGATGAAAAATAGTGTCGGTCATCAATGAAATCATAATGGGAATGTTTTTTTCCCAAATAAACCAGTATCAAAAGCCAAAATGAACATCCAATAGAACTAACAATAAATAAATATCAATAAATAAAAACTCACCTAGATACAAAAATATCTGAAAAATAGAAATGAAATACAAATCTAAAACTGGACTATGTTACATCTGGGATAAATATAATACACTAGATTATAGAAATAAATAATGTTACCATGATAAACCATAGTTAAGGATATTGGATTACAAGAGTTTTGGTGGTGTTTTAATCTATGTATCAAAATAACATGATGTGAATATATGTAGGGTGCAATCCCATTATGATAGTATGGTTAATATCTTATATTATCATACTTGGATTAATTCACCATAAAAATAATTTCCATCAAAGTGGATTCACTAGTGAGGGAAAAAGTATTAGAATTAACTACGTAAACTCATCCATAGGTAATGTTATATTTAGAGAAAATACAACAGTACTTGTTAAGGTGATCCATTATCACACCCCATGGATTTCCTAATGAATATATAGGCCATGATATGGTTTTCATTCAAGTCTAAACATATAAAATATAGATTTAATGCATGGTAGTGTTATGTGATTCCATTTTCTACGAGTTTGGACCTTGGTTTGTGGTGTACTAATCCTCACTATCCCTACCCATGTTTTGTATCTTAATAATAGTGAATAAATGTATTTTTAACTCTTATTACATAATTAGAATCTTATAATTAACTATTCAATGATAAGTTAACTGATTAGAATATGTAATTTATTTAGATCAACAAAAATATCACTCATAATTGAATAATTAAATAAAAATTTAGATACAATGGTTTTTCATATTTAATATATTCATTACAACATAAATATAAAAACAATTTTGTTTCGAAAATAATTAATAATGATGATTAATATTATTTGTGCATCGCATAATTCCTTTAGAATTACCTTTTAGGTCATTATATATTCCTCCAAATTAAGTTTGTGTGCATTTAATTATCAAATGATTCATTATAATGCTATCACTCTATTCTGTATTCTCTCTTATCCAAATTATATGATAGTACCCACTTTAATTTTCCTTAAATTTTTTGTAAACATCAAATGGAATGTTTAGTTCATCCACTATTCCACTCTTTATGTCAACACAGAGTCGTATTGTATAACACGATTAGTCCAAGTGTACAACATAACTCTAGAATCATAACTGTATTCCCACTTCTTGTTCTAGATTAGGTAAATTTCATAATCATATCACATTCACCAAAACATAATTTAAATTATTCCAGGAGTCATTTTTATTATTCTAGCTCAATCACTCACCAAATGTAATTCAGCCAATCATTTTATATGATTTAGTTCGAAATATTGGTGTATGGATAATCCCTACTTATATGTAATCCACGCGACCATGTAATGATATCAATGTATTTTAGTGTTTATTTCTAGTTTCTTCTTTTATTTTATCAAACTCCAATGACAATAATTGATTATATATGGTGCATAAGTCATTTTTTGACATTTGTTTCTTAAATATAGGTATCATATAAAGAGTTTCTAGATTCATTTATGGAATTCGTTGAAAAATGAGTTGTGAATTATTCAATTTTAATCTAATATAGTGTTTTTTATTTTTAGAATCTTTTATTAGATACTCTGGTAGTGAAAAAGTGTATTTTAAAGACAACACTATCTTGAAGATCGGGTTTCTTAAAAATAGGGAATCACATTGCCCTATTTATTATTTTATAATTATATATTGGGAATTGAAATATACAATGTTATATTATTTTATATTTTATATGATACGATGTTGTGGAAAAGTGTAGTTTGAGCTCTCTTGAGATGCAATATATCCAACGTTCCTAGGATATCACTCTACTATTTTGTGATAGGGAAGTTTAGTTTCATTGTTCATGTCTACATTAGTCCAGATTACACATTTGAAGACTTCAATATTTTTTATCTAATATTATATAAATTCATGTACAGTCATGAAACTATCTCTATAATAAATACTTATTTTATCATGGTCAAATAAAATAAAAGTGAAATGATTTAAATAAAAAATTAATATTTCGTACATGCTTGAATCCTGAAAACTTATTTATATCATAATATTAAAATTTTTGACTTAATATTTTCCATGTCACAAAATCCTAAAAAAATATGCATTCAAGTATGAAATTATATTCTAAAACTAAATAAACCTAATATTTCCAAAAAAAATGGATTGACTTATGCATTTAAGTGAATATTATAATAAATAGATTTTTAAAACCCTAAAATGATATAATTAAAAACAAAATAATGTTTTTTTACATTAAATCACACAACACATACTTGTAAATGGTTAAAAAAATATGTAAAAAAATTCACTAATCACATACCCAACACATAAAACTATGTTCATACTAAATTACCAATAACAAAATTATCACAAAAGAAATCAATCCATGAAATAATTAATCATTGTTTTATTTTTTACATATTTTATCATGTATTTTGAGGAATGTTTATGAATAAAAAAATGAATTTTCTTATTAAAGTGCGCTTAAAATGAAGTAAATAACAATACATGTTACTATATTCTAAATTTTCACCATAAATATTTAGTATATATTTAGAAACCAATTCTGCAGATGATATATGAACCTCATAATCCACCATTATCTCTAACAATTGGTCATACATGCACTAGATTATTTTTTATCATTTTCATTAAATTTTCAAGACTAGATGTGAAAACCACTTATTTAATCAAATGTTAAGAAATTATAGAAATAAACTATTCCAACTAGTAATCAAATCCATAGGTTATATTTAATAACCACTGCATGTAATAAATAATGGATAGTTAGCTATCAAAAAATTCTTATTCCATAATTTTTTTTATGTATTATGGAATAATTAAATTCCTATATAAATCCACCCTAAAATTTTTTTAATATATAATAAATTGAAGAAATGTGGGTAACTGACTCTCAAATAGATTTTAACTCTCAATAAAGACCTTATTTATTTAATTTTTTTAAATTTACACTTTTTTATACACTCCCTTTCCCAACTATATTTTAAAATATAAAACTAATCTTGTAACAATATATATACTACATTTAAAATATCTCATATGAATTATACATTCAAATAGAAATTTCTATATTTATTCATTTATAAAAACTCATTTACTCACTCATGTGTTTAATTAATTATATAATCCCTAATGATAACATATTAAATAATTAATGTATATTTCATTTAAGGATATCAAAACTAAATCATTAAATTTATTACTATGTAACTTATCTCTGAGATAAGTAAATAAAATGATTTAAGTAGGTTCCCATGATTGAAATCCACCCCACTCATAACTGAAACTATATTTCTATGTAATTCTACAATGTGAGGCAGAAAAGATGATAAATCATATTTAAATTTTTTTAACAAAAAATATATATGATAAAAGGAAAAAATAATTTTAGGTATACTCATCTCTATTGCATGGTAATGGTAGTGACCTAGATTTTTGCTGAATGTGAATTTATTTTTTTGGACGTTTAATGTGTTGGATCACTAAAATGGGTAAAATGGTAAATTTTACCTAGAATGTGGCCTCATTAATTTTTTTTATAGATTTCTTGAAATTAACATGCAATATTTCTCACTTGATTTTATTTTTTTGTAAAGTTCTGAGAAAGTTGTATTTTAAGGGATATGTAATGTTTATTTGATAAATAAATATTTATCCCATGAATATTTACACCAATATATATTAAATTAAATATCTAAAGAAAATTATGCCCCTAAGGTTATGTCTATAATCTGGTGTTTTCCCTTGTTAATGAAAAAGGTGTGTTCTCATATTTTAGGGTTTGAACTGGGATTTTTTTCTTATGATTAAAAGGTTATTTGGTTAACATAGAAGACCTAATAAATTATTTTTTTTACAAATTTATAGGTTAATAAATAATTTCATTATCCCATCACCTATGAGAGAAAAATCATATAAGGAGTTCTTTCTTTATATATTTTAAAAATATGTCACATGGTTATGATGTTCGAATGACATGGAATATATGAATGTTGAAAAACTATTTCTTTTTTCCAATGGGATAGAATAATTTTTCTATTTTACATTTCCCCATTATACATGAATTAAACCATTATATCCATGATGAACTTGTATGTGTTATTCTGGATGTTAACATGAAAAAGGAATAAAATATTTACAGATCAAATATTCTATAAATATTCTATTATGTTACAAAAGATATTTATTTAATAAATAGTTATACATGATTATGTGTTCATCAATATTTCATAAATAATTTGACATGTTTTATGAAATAATTCACATGGAATTTAATTTCTTATAATTTTTATTTGGATGAGTATTTATTAATGGTATTTCGCAAATGAATTTATTTCTGAATATAGAATTTATGTTTACTAATTATATTCCAATGAATACTATGTATTATTTTAATCTAATGGAATAATAGTTATTGAAGATTTAAAAAAACATGGATTAGAATTATATATTAACTTACTTGATTTAATGTTATTGAACATTATTGTTTTAACATATGATTTTTTATGGTTCTCGATCAATGAATTAAAAGATGAAATATAAAAGTGTTATTATTATTATATAAATTATTATTATTATTATTATTATTATTATTGGGAATTGTGATAATCATCTGATGAACTATAACTAGTGATGGAAAATGGGGAAATAGTTAATCCTATTTTTTTAATTTTTTTTCATGTTAATTGATGTATGAAAATGTGAGCATGAATTTCATTGGTAGGACCTTCCCAGCTACTACTGTTCAACGATTCTCCCTTCTACTATCCAATATTTTATTGTTTCTTCTTCATTATGATTCTCAATGATGGGAAAGAGATGATCAAGGGTGCGTATATGTGAGATAATGTTTTTGTATTGAATTTTTGGCCAGTGGTGGGAATTTCTCTATCATAAGATAGATAAAAGTGATATATGAGAGGAAATGGAACTCTAATGAGGTGAGATTATGAATATAGGGGAAATTGAGTCAGTAAAATATGAATGGTGGCATGGGAGATGTTTTAGAAGAATGATGGGGTGATATTATGGAGTAAATAGCAGAGGGTTGAGAAAAAAATTTATTCTAATGAGGAAGATAAATATGTTTCAAATTTACCAACTACACAATGTGTACTTATCTAGGTATGATATCTTGAAAATCATAATCCTCAATGGATAGGGTTTCCAGTGGCTATAAATATTACACAGGGTGTGACCTTGGGTTACATGACATGTATCTCAAACTATATATCATAGAAATACATGGACTATAAACATCAGTGAATAGATTTCTCCATATGTCATTTAGGATTTGTTTAATATTTTATACCTCAAGGTCATATACCCTGACCTATTCCACACATATATACAAGTTTGACTTCTTATTATCACATTAAATGCTACTTAGCTAACCCAAAATTTTTATTAGAAGTGTAAACCTAGCATGTGAAATTAGAACATGTTAGGTAGATTTTTGTTTCCCCACACTATGTATCCCATAAGACATGTTGTGTAAGTATACTGGGGATATTGGAAATTTTTTATTTTTGGGATTGATTTGACTTTATAGAACATGTGTTCCCTTGAGAATCTCCCTCCTTTTACCTCAAATTTGGGTTTTGATTTAAATTATTGTATTATCTTGAATTTTTTATTTCATGGATTCATAGTATGTATGTTTGTACTCATCCCTATATAGTATTTGTTCCCAAAAGTTTTGTATCTATTTAGATGTTTCATGGAATGGATTTTTAGTAGTAGATACATTGTTGGTGGAACTAATATATATTACTTTATGGTGGATCATAGTTGAAGATTACTACTACTGGATCATATTATAAGAGATCATACATCGAGGAGGTGCCTTCCAAACCCTGTATTAGGTTTCACTAGGTGATTTTTTCAAAAAATTATATTTCCCTTTTGTTATTTTACTCCATTTGGTAGAAATTGTAATTTAATATCTCATACATACTTTGTTATATAGTTTATTTTCCAATATATAAATATAGAATTTTTGATTGGATATTTATTTATATTGGATATGAATTTATATTGTTTTTTATTAGATAAGTCCAACCGTGTGTTTTTATGCATTCAGGGAGCCGATATCCATCCATGGACCTTTTGAAGGTGAGCATGTGGTGGAACACTCAGTTTACCACTAGCCATGGAGGGGTTTTGTTGGGTTGAGTTAGGTTAGAATGGTAAAAAATTAGTTTGATTTATATGAATTATATTTGCTGATATTTCTTTCATAAGGAATTATTTGTGTATTTTGGTAAATTATTCAAGGGGAATCTTGAGTTTAATTATTAGAATAGGGAGACTAATAATGGTAAGATGGCCAACATATCCATTCAACAAGACTAGTAAAAACCTATTAGATGATCTATAATACCAAGGAACCATTTTTGGGATACAATTATATAGGAACATGGATCATTATATGGTCAAATATGATCATTTATATGTCTATTATGTGTCATCACACCAATATATTCTCACTTAACAATTGTTTCATCCCATTTAATAAGTAATTTTACTTATAAAAAGAAAAATAATATTCACTGGTAGGGTTATAATGAGACCACTCTAGTGTGGGATCCTCTCTCTACTATGTAACATTATGATGATGTATTGTTATACAGATCAATTTAGAGGTATCATCACCCTATGTGTAGAGGGAAAACATTTACATCATTTTTACTATGTAATTTTTTTTATGTTGAGTAGATAACAGTCTCCACTAAGCTGTAAAAGGCTGTGTATAGTTTGAATATTCTATATACATTATAGTGATTAATTTTTCATGAGTTTATGAGGCAATACTAATCCTTGAGTGATGCATCTTGGATAAGATCCTATATAGTGGAAAATTATATACCACACTCCATTAGGAGGCGAGAATCTTTATATAGAGTTGTGGTCGATGCCAACAGACAGTCACCATTGGAAAACAAAAAGAATTTCCCTAGAACAAAATCCCTGATGTCAGAATCTTTGATGTATTAGGAATTTATTTCATGGACCATTTAAATAATTCTTATGGAAATTATTACATCTTGGTCGGTGTGGACTATGTTTTGAATTAGGTAGAAGCTAAAGCCATCGCCCATCACACAACCATGGTGTTCATGAATTTTCTAGGGAAATTTTTTTTCTACAAATTATTATTTTCATTTATATTCATTAGTGATAATGAAACACACTTTAAAAATACTATTGTTATTGTTTTGTTTGAAAATTATGGAATTCATTACAACACTAAAACTCTCTACCAACCGTAGACTAGCAGGAATACTGAATTGTATAATCAAGAGATCAAAAATATTCTCGAAAATAATGTGATTACATGTAGGATCTATTAGTGTCTTAAATTAAATGATGTGCTTTGGGTGTATCTAAAAGAATATAAAACACCCATGTGTACTACTCTTTTTCGACTTGTTTATTAGAATCTTGTCCCCTACTGATGGAATTAGAGAATTGCTCTTATTAGGAAATCAAAAAATTAAACATGCATGATCAAAAATATGGAAAAAAATATTAATGCAAATTTATGAGGTAGAATATATTATAAGTGATGATTATGAAAATTACATAATTTATAAAGAGAAAAAATGGAATGACTAACATAGTTCGTAACAAATCTTCACAGTATGGGACAAGGTTTTACTCTTCAATTCCCATATGATGCTATTTATTGTCAATTTCAAATCCCGATGGTTAGGTCCTTTTGAAGTTGGAAATTATTTAAACTATGAGAAAATTGAAATCAAAATAGTTTTAGGAAAAACCTTTAAGGTTAATAGTCAAATATTTAAAATTTATCAAGAATCTTTTAACAAAGGGTGTATTATTTCTATAAAATTCATCAAACATGAATCATGTATAGTTCTCAACATTAAATGAATCACTAACTAGGAGAAAACCCCAGATAGTTTTCATAGCTTAGAATATATTTTTGGAAGACTTGGAAGGTTCGCTAACATATGAAATAGTTTAGAGTTTCTTGGTCCAATGAAATCCAATAAGCCTAATTAGTGTCATTCAAACCATACAATATGTGAATATATCGCGGTTGTGAAAATAAAATTTTAGTTTTTTAAAAGGAATGAAATATTTAAACAATTTGTATACCTCGTTATGGATTTATAAACTATGATTCTAGGGCTCACAACCCCCAATCCCACATGCCACTCCCCTCTGACTGTCGGCCTTCCTCCCCCTCTCATGCCTGATTACCCAATCCCTTATCATACTATATTCCTTTACCTAGATAATTATTCTACCCATTCAAATCCATTCCCTACATACTCATAACCTCTATCTTAATTTCTATCATAGAGACCATACCCCCTCATCCTCCAAATATGCATCACAGTGTGATGAACCTCTTCCACGCAAACACCCCGTATTGTATTCTCCAATGCTTCCCATAGATCCTTCCCATTAATAATCTTCCTCAAGTTCTTCTACTCCCATAGTTTCTAATGATTTTCATTATTCTTCTAGCCAATCGGAGGTTGTCACCTAACACCAGCACCTGCATCTATTCCTACACTTTTCCTCACTCGAACAAAAATTTCACTTTTTCCATCATTATTCTAAGTCCATGAGTACCAACAAGACACTTGACCTAGTCATTCTTGATAATATCCTCATGTATGAGAAAGTACAGGACCTCATTGTATGCATTCACTTATATCACATTATTGAAATTTGAGAGGAGATGTACCAGGAACCCTTCATTGTGTTCGTATAAACTTTCGATCTTTCCATCATGCACATTAATTTCGTACTGGGAGTTCGACCATGGGATCTCACATTTGGTGTGTTTGTGGTTGGACTAGGCATGTATTCTTTAGACTTTTTTACTTCTCTGGTATTTTTGACCTTAAAGCTAGACGTGAGAAAGATGACAATGGAGAAGAGTTGGGAATTGATGGACCAAGAACCCCAGGGTGTTTAGGATCCATGTATGATGAAGATCACCTAGTTGTAGGGTGCACCTTACAAATCATACAACAGGCATTGGCCTATGTTTGGATGGATAGAGGGGATGATCACGGGTTCATCATCCATATAGAGGTTACCATATTAGGCTCTATCATGGGAATCCCTACTATCAACATGGATCACTAAATCTTACTCTATTACGAGGAACATTAAACATGGTCTCATAGTACCTTCATGGGGGAAGCTTTATCACTCATCTGGCACATCATCCCAGTGTTTTTAACACTGTTCAGCCTCTTATCTCTCTATGGAATATAGAGTCATTGATCTACTATTGTTCAAGAATATAGGGATTATGCAGAAGATATGGGAACTACGCTTGGGACCTCGAGTATGTAAAGGATTCTATGGAGGTCTAATCTCATCGTGCTCTAGCCCCACCTACTACCACTCATGAGGCACCTGTATATCCCACCCCGGTCCTGGTTTCATCCACCTCTCCACCACCTACAACTACACCACCACCTTCCTAGTCTGTACCTACCCCACTATTTCGCATAGATATATGGGTTTTTATCTAGTGTATTATGGATAACCAAAGGTGGATTTTTAGTCATTTCAACATATCCTTCTCTAACACCTCCCAGTTTACCACTACTACAGCACTACCAGCCACTAGACCTACCCACCAACCACCTTACTTCATAGACATATCTCTTACCCTTCCCACCCCATCCTCCACCCCTATAGACTATCCCTTATAGATCACAGAACCTAATGCCCAATATTAATTTTTAGTGGAGAAATATCAATAGGGAAAGGGCCATGCCTTACATTATTCCTATGAGGTTCCCTTCACCGATCCAGCTGCCAAACATCCAGTCCTAGTATAGATCAACTCCTCCCCTCTATCCATTGCGAACAAGAAAGATTCTAGCATTGAGGAACCTTATATGGAAGTTTATCCACCTTCCCCTACCTCCATAGATTCAATATACATAGTGGTAATATTTATACACCCACTTTTCTGGAGAGGACATCCAATGCTGATAGCAGTGAGTTTTCCTTCACTATTTAGTCTTTCCCATGTATATATCCCCCCCATTGTACTCTTTCTTGGGTGTATTTTTATACTCATGGTATTCCCTATTACTATTTGTATCATTTATTATATCTACTTGATGAGATATGAATTTTTAATGCATTTCTTATTTATTTTTATTTTCACTTCAACATTCATTTAGTTATGTTTCAATATATTTTATCTTCCATTGTTATTGATGAGTCTATTAGACTTCCATATGGAATCCCGAAGGAGGTATTTCATCAAGTAGCTAATATAAAATGTAGAATCTATAAGATGCATCTCTATACAGTACATAAGGCCCCTCCACGTCGTACAATTATGATATATCTAACACATAAGATCTTCAATCGACCAATTTCTGAGGAGGTAAACCCCACCAATTTCCCACATGATCTTGAGGATATAGAAAGCAGTTCCTACAAGAGGTAGTGGAAAACTAATATGATGGACCCCCTCCACTTGATCCTTGTCATGCGTTTGGATGACGATGTCCTGTTTTCACTTTATGTGAGGCTTCCCATGTTTTTTTGCTGAGTCGTTAGGATTTTTTATTTATTTTTATGTATTTTTTGTTCATATTTCCTTTATTTCTTCATTTTACTCCTCTTATATCACTATGAGATGAAATATGAATTTATTCCTATTTTGTGCACCTTCGGCCTTACAACTTTCGTTTTGGCCATATCTTGTGTTATGATCTATTATCTAGTGCATGTATGTTTCTTTCTAACATATTTTAAAGAAATCCAAGTTTTTCTTTGATACCCTAATTTTTTTTACTATGGAATGACCTTCAGTATATGGATCTCTCACTTACCTTTTTTAAATTAATAATTTCCATCTTCAATTTATATATGGTTTTGTTTCTATCTCTCACAAATCACTATCCAAAATAGTGCAGGCACTATTTCATTTCAAATTGTGGGGTATTCATTATAGATATTTCTTATTTTAACACATAGATTATTGATTATTTTCATTATTCTAAGAGGAATTTTTTATTAAAAGTATTATTGAACTTCAAAAATCATTAAACCCACTTAAATAAAATAATAATTTTGGTTGGAAAGTGATGAAATCATGTTTTATTTCTTCATAAAATTTTAGCATGATTTCTGAGTTTAGTAATTTACATCTGATTCTCAAATTATGGAATTTATTTTGATTGAATTATATCTAGTTTTTATTACCTGAGTGATTTTACTTTTTTTATTTCCATTCTCTTGAGGATTGTTAACCTACTGTGTCATATGATTTTATGAGAATATTTCTTTATAGATACTTAGGGCATGTAAACCTATCAAAACATGCATTGGAATCTTATCAAGGTTATGAGTAAATAAATAAACTATTAAAATGATTGAGGAAATATTTTTTGATCAATTTTTTTAATACCTTAATGTATGTTTATCCTTTTAAAGCAGATAGAATCCATGAATGGTATTATTAGGATTTATCCTTATTAAAATCCCTTTTTATCCATTCCTACCCTGATATGGATATAATATCATGATTTTTAGTGGAATAAGTGTGGGATATATGGGCATTACTGATGGACATGAGATGTTTACTACTGAGGATATGCATGGTTAATTTTTCACATGATACATGGGAAGTGGTCCATGGTTCTTCTAATATACCATTCATGATTATCCTGTTCATATATATATATATTGTGGTTTCTGTATTAGGAAGGTCAAAAATCACCATTACGTGACCAATGAACCTTATGATAGATCATATGTGGTTAGGGGGTGGATTTGTGATCTGGAATATCCATGCCTTTCAAAAAATAGAATCATGATACTTTCATTTCACTTTCACTACACATATATAGACCTTTCAGAGAATTTTGAGAGTGTGGAGATACCTATTTCTGGAGTATATTTTTCATTTCATTATTCATGAGGATCATGTATTATACATGAGTATTTAACCACCTTTTTGTCTTAATTTTTATCATCTTCCCACCCACCCTCAACCACATAGCCATTGAACCTTTTTGTTGAATCCATCATGATTAATTGTTTGTTTATATTTTTATATTAGATATACTAAAACCAATAAAAGCCTATGGTCTAGATCATTTATGCAATGCATAATCATAACTTTGGTTTCATTTTACCTTGAGTGATGAGAGAAAATTCATGGTGAAGTAAATTACAATATGGGTATAGCATCTAAGGAACAATTGAAAATTTAAAATTGAAGGAATAATGTATCTAATTAAATAACTTAATCATGGAGAATGAATGATTTTCTATGTGGGATTGATTTTGGAGGACTTATTTTCTACTAACACATAGTTTTAGTTTCTTGGTTGTAATGCATGTTTCAAGTTAAAAATTGTTTAATATGTAATTTTTTATGAGATTCTTTTTGCTTGATGAAAAGTAATTGTTCATATTTAGGGTAATTTGACAATATAGATTTTTATATATATGTTGGATATATTTATTTATGATCTATTCATTATTTATTTGATAATTCATTGTGTTCTAGTTTGTTATTTCAAGAAATAGTAACTCAATTATGAAAAGAGGATCTATTATAAATTCAACAAATTCAGACATTACATGTCATGAAATCTATTCATGAGGTCAATTACTTGAGCACATGACAAATGGAATCTAAAGTCTATCCTAAGAAACTAGTAAAATCTGTGAATAATCTAATTCTAATTCAATTCATTATGTGAACACCTTATATTATGTGAAAGATTTTAAATTCTGATCTCACCAAAGATTCATGTCATGAAACCCCGGGAGATATAAAATTTCTAGATATTTTTGTGGATTTGAGTACATTGTATGAATTATATTACACGTAATGAATTTCTCAAGGGATAAATCATTTGAATTAATTTCATGATGTGAAACCTTTAAACTTAGTGAGACTCATGGGTCGATAAAATATTCAGTGCCCGATGAAAGATGGTAGCTGGAAACACCACTCTTCTTTATTTTATGTTTTCTTCTCTACTTTGTTCCAAACTCTATTATCCTCCATTTTCATTCCTTATTTATTGTTAATTTTCAATTTCACATCATTCTATGGATTTTGTATTTCTTGTTCATGATTTTTTTATGTTTCAATTCCAACTTCTATTTTAATCCCAATTAATGTGTTTCATTTCTTGTTATTTCATTCAAGTAAGTGTTTGATGGATTTTTAATTAAATTAATCATGGATTTATCTAGTTTGAATTATTTAAATTTCATGTCAAGAATGTTTCTAGTTTCTTTTCCATCTAATATCATTGTTATCGTATATTACTAATTCACTAGGGTTAGGGGTCGATAGTAGGGGTGGATTAAGCTTAATGAATCCATAAATCAAAACTGGGCTAACCCTATGGATAGTAATTAATTATGAATTCATGGAAATCAAATTTTGTTATAGAACCCTAATCCGAGCAATTATAATAGAAGCACACTGACTTGGTTGTAGTGAGAAGATTAGGAATAATAGCCTATGACACTTTCTTCTTTTAAATATAAGACTTATGCCCTCGGGTTATTGTCTACCACAAGACCAAAAAATAGTTAACAGCTTTTGTAGATCCAATTAGTTTGACTAAAACCAATTGGTGACTTTATCACTACTTTATAGCCTAAGAAATTGAATTATCCCAATATATATTTATGTAAATCTTTTTCATAAGTCTCAAAATTTACCATGATCCCTCTCTTTTATTGTATTTAAAACCAAAAAATGTAAGCCTTAGATAACAAATTCCTTTGCAGTCATGCGAGGAATCAATATATTAGTTTCTATTCGCTAGGTTACCAGCCTTTCCAGCTTGTCCTCAAGGGTTCGAACCCACACTACCGCTATGATATTCATTTTTAGTTAATGTATTTTGAGGCTTATAAATTTATAATCATCTCTATGATGGTATGGAGTCATGAATATTGTGTGGGATAGTCAGATATATATATAACGATCATAAAATTTTGAACTATATATTCACATAGAAAGAGTTGAATATTCACTGGAGAATATCATTGGAGTTTATTAAATATTATGACTACTCAACAAATTACCACCCTGGGAAATAAAATAAGGTGGATGATGATTTAAGTCAAAAGGATCAAGCTCTATTATCTATGATGAGGATAAAAAAAGAAATAATATATCTAGATTTTCAAACAATAGATTCAAAAATCATGAACGAATGGGGAAAATATTACCTTTCTCAAATTAGTGATCAATTATCTATCCAAGTAAATATTAAACAGGCGTAAAGGGATAATGTAGAACTGAAATAGAAGGTGATAAGTGTTCCTAAGTTCAACCTTGTTTATGATAGAATGATAATGTTCAAGGACCATGTTTATGTCTTATAAATGCCAGACATGAATAACGAGCTATTAGTTGAAGCTCATAGTTTATTATTCTATATTCATCCTAGAAGTATAACAATTTTTAGAATCTAAAAGATTATTTTTAGTTGGAAAACAACATGAAGAGAGATATTATAGATTATGTATGTCAGTGATTGGTATGTGTGAAAGCTAAATCTAAGAGAAATATGTATAATTGGATGTTACATCCATTACCCACTCCAAAATGGAAATGGGAAAAATTACCATGGATTTTTTTCATCATACTCTCCAAAAAATATAAGGGATATAATTTTTTTGGGTTGTAGTCGATTGCCTTAAAAATTTATAAAAATTCATTACTATCATAGAAGATTTCACTCTTGATCATATTTTGGTAATATACATTATATAATTGGTAAGTATTTATGGTATACCACATTATATTATATATGATTGGGATCTATGGTTTTCCTCAAAGTTCTAGTGAAATATTCAGTAAGATCTTGACTATAAGTTGGGTTTTAATACTAATTACCATTCTTAGATAGATGTTCACACTAATAGAACCATTCAAAACCTAGAGGATATTATGAGATCTCATTCTAGGGATATCAATGGTGTATAGAATCAACATCATTCTATGATCATGTTTTCTTATAACAATATCTTTCACTAGAGAATTATAATTCCTCCTTATGAATCCCTATAAGAAAAAAAGTATAGAAATACAATATTATATGATGAATTTATGGATAGGAATCTATTGGGGATGAGTTAACTAAGGAAATTTATAATAAATTAATATCAATTATGTTTCAAATCAAGGAAGAAAAAAGTCGATAGAAAATTTTGGTTGACAATCATTAGTGAAATATAGAATTAAAGATTGGTGAGAAGGTATTCCTATGAGTTTATCTATAGAATAGGTTTATAATATTTATAAATAATTTAAGTATTATCCTTATGTATTTTGGCCCCTTTGATATTGTTGATCGATTAGGGATGTCATCTTATTGTGTGATTCTTTCAAAGAACTACTCTGAAGTTCATGATGTGCTCTATGTATCTCTCATGAGGATGTGTATATTTGATCTTTCACTTGTAATAAATTCATAAACCATACTAATAGATAATGATATTACCTATAAATAGAAACCATTATAAATATTTAATCATAGAGAGAGATTTTTATTGAATAAAACTACTCATCTAGTTAATGTTCTCTAGGGGAATCAAAAATTCAATGATGGTATAAAGGAACCAAAGGAAGTGATGAAATAGAGATATTTTCAATTTTTTTATCACAATAATAGAATTTCAATTATGAAATTAAATTTAAATAGGGTAATAATGAATCACCCCATTAGTTTGTGATATGATTATTTTTAAATAAATCTAATTTCTTTGATAGAATGCGATATACTCAACCTCGAGTCTAAATGATATGTAATAAAGTATATTGTCTTAAACAAGATGTGAATTTGGAAGTATGAATAGTAATAACAATATTTAAAAAATATATATAATGTTTTTATTTAAAGAAATTATATTTTCATTAAAGTCATTATATGTTTTTTAAAAAACCATTTCATCAAAAACGATTTTTATTGCTTTTGTGAGAAAATAAAATAATTAATTTTGTATAAATATAAAAAATGAATTCTAAAAAATTAAATTAATTTACTAAATTAATATTTCAAATTTATTTTAGATTTTATTTTTGATAATTTTCTAAAAATATTAATTTTTAGATAAATATTGAAAAATTCTGTTTTTTATTGAAAACTGTCATTTCATTCAAAGAATTTAAATAGATTAATTTTGTTTTAAAAGGGAATTTTAATGTAAAATTAGTTATTTTATATTATAAATAATCTATTTATTTTTATTTTTATTAATTTTATATGGATTTTGGTAAAAAAAATATTGTATACTTAAGAAAACATTTATTTCTACAAAACCGTTTTGACCGAGTTTTATGAGTTTATTTTTAATGTAATTTGTACCAATTTAATGTATTTAATTTAATAAAATGTATTTAATATTTGGAATTAGTATGCTCAAATTTGGTAATTATTTCACATTCATTTTTTATAATTAATAGTAAAAATAGTAAAAAAATCATCACAATGAAGGTTAAAACAGGTTTACAGAGAGTTAAACCAAGAGATTAGGGTAAATTTTCTAATTAAACTTGTCTAAATCCTATTTGATGTCCATATTTCAACCTCATCATATCAGATTATATATCTCCATCCATTTGGGATGATTTTCCATGAGAATAACATTATTATATTTTAATCTTTTAATAAATTTCATGTGTATCCTCTACCCCACTTATAAAAGAACACCACTCCTTACTCTTCAATAAAACACATTGAGACTTCTATATCTACCAAATACTACATAAATATCTTATAAACATCCCCATATATAGATTAATGTTTTTTTATTTTTAAAATACAATTCCAAGGGTCCTTAAGAAAGGATCTAAAGGAGGCCAACTGAAGGATAGGTAATCATCTCACCCAACCACTTTCAATTTATTTCTTCTTATACCTACTCTAAATTTATGGTATTCATCATAAAATAAAGAAATAAAGTATAATAAATATACTAAAATAATAATAATAATATTATTATATAACCACCAATATAAACCCCTATTCAATCAAAGGAGAATGGAAATTATCACTAGTACATACATTTGGACTACCACCTCCACGTAGCGATACAATTAATTTTCCATCACCATGTTTCAGGGATAGCTATTACGATGGATTTAAAGTTTATATATAAAATTTATTACATAATTATGCTTCTATAATAATAATATAGCATCTGACTTATTACATTCCAATGCATTGATAAATGAAAATTTTTCTCGTCCAAACATGTGGACTACCAACACTATGAAGGGATGTGATTCGGTTTCCATTTACTCTTTACACAGATGGTAATAAGGATAGATTTAGTTAATATATGTGATATACATGATATAATAATGATTCAGGATGGAAAAAAATAAATATGAATATAATGAATATATATTATATTTATATCATAATAAATATTCTGGAGATAATGGAAATGTGATGAAAGTAAAATTACCCGAACTAACGAACCAAAATTCTCATAAAAAACAAATCATTTAACACCTAAATATGATGATTTTAATAAAACAATTATTAATAAATTGGTGATAATATTTTATAATTGTATCATATATGATATTATTAGTATGTACATTACTCAATTATAAAATTTTAATAAATTTAAATTTTTTTATATTGGAGGTTATATCACTTTTGATACAAGTCGAACTTGAGGTAAGAGATTTTTCTTTCAATCTCATTTTAATTAGGATTTCTTATGCTTGAATATCCATTAAAGGAAATTATATGATAATATCTTGATATGTCCATTTAATTTTGTACTTACTTATTTATTTTCTTAGAATACATATTTAATTTTCATTTTCTTCACATAAAGTACTCGAGAGGCCTAAATAACATTTTTAATGAAAACTAACATTATTTCTATATTCAGTCAAAAATAATTTTTCTTCAATGTCAATTTTTCTAAAAATAATTTCAATAATTTATTTAATATTCTCCATTGATTTTTTAAATACATTTATACACATTTTTGTAATTTTAATAAATGTTTTAAAAGGAATATTCTTATCATTTCTTGAAAGAGGTAGTTTTTAAATTTTTACAAAATATGTGAAAGGAATCATTTTTTTAATGTATATGGAATGAGTGGAATTTACCACCATCATGACCAATAAATTATTTGAAGCTTACATTAAAATTTTCAAAGGATTGTTTAAAAGAAAATGTTTTCCATAATATTTTGAAAAATTTTGGATTTTAAATAACTGATTCCAAAATGAAAAAGGGTATTTTCATCATGAAATATTCCAAGTGATCTTTTAAAGAAATTATAATTTATTATTGCATTGTTGGATAATAATTATACTTTACTAGGGATATAATCTAAGGATACCATATTTTTTTTCTCTGGATGTTTTAGTATTATGTTGAAAATATGTTTATGAGACCCATTTATTTTCCACGGGTTATGCTATAATGAAATGTGAAAATGTTTGTGAAACTTTTTTCCTTTACTTGGGTAATGATATGGCGAATCGTTTATGATATTCTGGAAGACATATGAATGATTTTAATTATGTGATAGATGATACCATAATTATATATACCTCCAATGCATTAGGAAAATAAGGATATCTCATGAGATAATATAGACTTGAATGGGAAGTGAAACCAATTCAATAATGGAATTTGTCCACTATGATAGTATTGGAAGTGACTAAGGATATGATGGAATGGGGAATGAACCCAATCCAATATGATAGTATTTTAAGTAAACCTTATCAAATGGAATAAATTTTCATTCTTATGTTTATGTCACAGACTTATGTCTTATGATAATGTTATGTTATAATATCCTCTGACCTTTGATTCTTTTATGATTCATGTATTATGAGCTGTCAAGATTTATTCCATGAACCATTATTATTATATATGATATTAAGGGTATGATTTCTAAATTTTATTATCTTGTCATCACACCCTTAATTCTTATATTATGTTTAATTGATCATTGATATTACCTTTTTTACACTTATTAAGAATTAAATCTCACCCTTTTCTTAAGATTCATTTACCCATGTTATGAAGAAAGCCTTTATGTATGATATGTCAATGAAGGGTGAGAGTTATGAAGAATGTAGTGGGATATGATGTAGATATATTATTAATGAGTTGTTTATGTATCCTTATTTACAAATATGCTTTACCTATATGATTATAGCATAGATCATAATGTTGTAATAATCTAATAAAATGTGACATTCATGTATGTGAAATGATCAAACCACACAACACCAAAGATAAGGAAACATTCTTAGAGAATCCTCAATGGTTTGGATGGTATTCTTAGATTGGTCACCTATCCATAGATGATAAGCTATACTCCACTTCAATTGAGAACCCAATGTTTTCTTCAAACCTTTCCAAAATAATAATGTGAATCTTGTATCGCAACCTAACATGACACTAATAAGTATCCCATTGAATCTTACCGCCTCATAAACATAGAGTTTCCTAATATTATCAACTATATTGGTCTAATTAATCATAGATAAATGTAAATATTCCATAAAATGATCAATAACAAACCATACAGCATATTTCACCTACCATGACTTCAGAAATACAGTTATAAAATCTATGGTAATATCACATCACTTCCATTCAAGAACTGACAAGAACTAAATCTCACTAGTTAGCCTTTAATTATAGGTTTTAACCCATTAATTGGTAAAGACCCTAGAAATTAACAAAACCATATCACACATCATTTCTGGTGACGAAAAATGTCATTGAGCACCATGGTACATCTTAGTGAAACCATGATGAAGTTCTCACTAAGTCATATAAAAGTATATCATCACTTTCCCTTATAAATCCATATGAACATAAATAATCCCTTGGAATAACAAGGATGATTAACCTACTAGAAATAATTTGATAATCTCCTCCCAAAACATATCTTTCCATTAAAAACTTGGCTCTTGAAATTTGAACTCTAGCCCTCTTTTATCCACTCAACTAATGAATATGTGATAGAAAAAGGCATAATAAAAACCCAACATTCCTCCTCAACTACATCAATATGAATTTATATGATGATATTTTTAAGCCCCAAATATTATTTAGAATCTCAAAAAATGACCACCTAATACTACCTGATCAAAGAATTAGTGATAATGTTTTTTTCCCAGGTTTACATGTCATCTAAAAGTCAAATGACTAAGGATACTCTGTCCATATTATCTAATAAATAATCAAATCCCACTAATAAAATATATACTTAAAACTCTTATTGTTAGTAAACACCAAATATTTTATACTAAATAGATAATTTCACCAACTTTTAAGAGCATAAACAATTATAGTTTACTCCAAACAAAGAGTGGGATAATTCTTATCATGTGGTTTAAGATATCAAAAACAATACACCACTACATGAACCTCTTTCATCAAAACACATCCCAATCCCACACTAAAAGCATCATAATACACCTTATATAATTTTCTAGTCTCTATTAAAGTTAGAATATGTTTTTATTTCAACTTCTACTTTTTCTATTGGAAAGTCGCATTTCACTTATCATGCCATTAAAAAATCACCCTCATTGTTTTCAATGTTTTCATAGACTCAATTAGATGAGATAAGTCATTAATAAAGCAGAAATAATATCCTTCAAATCCCAAGAAACTTTTAATCATGAAAACATTCTTGGGGACCCCAAAGTTGTCAGGATAACTACCTTTTTAGGATCTACTAATATCCCTGATTCCAAAATATCATTTCTATGGAATTTAACCACTTGAATCCAAACACTGACATGTATATATATTTCCATACAAGGTATGAGTTCATGAATTATCAAAGAAAAGTGTGAAATTATCATCATGGTCCTTGTAAGATCATGAATATATCAATATATCATAAATAAACGAGATCACAAATTGATGCAAATAAGGATGAAAGATATGATTCATCAAATCCATGAACACTATTAGTACATTTTTCCACCCTGAACAATATCACCATAAATCCATAATGTTCATATTGTGTCTAAAATTTCATATTAGGAACATCCACAGCTCACACCCTCAGCTGATGATAACCATGTCTAAGATAAATTATAGAAAAACACTAGGCTTCCTGTAACTAGTCACAAAAATATCTATATGAGGTAAAAGATATCAGTTTTTAATGTTCACCTCATTCAATATGTGGTAATCAACATAAAACCATAGACTCCTGTGAGACATCATAATGAAAAGAACTAGTATTCCTCATGTTGGAACACTCTATTAAATGAATCCTTTAGACTCAATATCCTCTAAATACTCAGTTAGTTTCATACAATAGAGGGGATCATAAATATTCTTGGTACCCAATACCAAGTCAATCAGAAACTACAACTCCCAATCTGGTGGTAACCTTAGGATGTCTCCAAGAAATACATCCAATTACCAACCAAAAAAAGTAGGTAAAATCGAACAAAAATCACTCTCACTTGAACTAATATGCATCCTCGCCAGTTGTCCCAAATCAAGAAATTCCCTCATAGAGTGATAATAACTCTCATAAACCAGCCTATTATATCCATCCATAAAACACCTAGATAATCACATGACATACCAGATACATGTTCCCAATCAACCGAGGTAGTTAACTAGTGTTTGGGTTTCATAAAATAATCATTAGAAACAATTTCAACCGAAATATAATGACAAGATGATCAATAATAAAAAATTCAATAAAAGTAATTTGTAGAAATAAAGGATACATACAAGAACTGAAGAATAAAGAAGGTTGTGTCTCTTGATAAAATAAAAGCATAAATAGATAAGCATCAAGGTACAAAAAAAAGATTTTTGGTCTAATAGCCTAATACATAAACATCTCGATATAAAATAAATAAATATATAACCCATACCTAGGCCAACACGAAAGATCTATATGTGACCTTTAGTCATGCTCCATATCCCATGACAAACATCTTGTACTACCAAAACATATTAAACTATAAGACCCAAGATATCAAACATTAAAGAAACCATAATAACTATATAAATTTAATTGTGTGTGTAGTGTGGGAGTGAAATTGATCCTAGTAGGTAAGCGCCACAAAGTTTTTGTGATTCCTTAGCAAATACATTTCATTTTAAACTAGTTTGAAATACCATACAAGAATACGACATCCATTTCAAAATAAAATACAATAAAACTTCCAATAACATTTACAAAACATTCTTTCCTTTTTATTATTAACTGAAAATAATCAATTGGAAAATAATTTCCCAGGCCCCAGTCCATTTTTAATGAAACCCACCATTAAAATTCTATTTTTAAAATTCAATTTATGAATAAATTTTCAAATCTCATGAAAATAGTTTATATAGATAATAAAAATGAACAAATAATAATAATTCACTATATAATAATGTCACAAAGCATGAAATGACACAAGATTCCTCATTTCCAATCATGTTAGGAAACACAAAAGGAAAGAAACTTTCATAAGTAGATTCATCAAATAAACCTAAGAAATCATAAACATCTCATGATTCAATCATAGATGTGATCAGTTTAGAAGCATATATAAACCTATCAATCCATTCCCATGTCTATAACCCACTAGAAACCCTCAAATAGACACATTGATGATACCCCATCCCCCCTTCTAGACTAGGTATATACATCCCAATAGAGGACCTAATCTATCTTATCGAGACTAAGAAGTAACCATCTCCCATCCCTCACTAAGATGCCTAGGATCCTCATGTTGGTCAATCAATAAGTGTGTAGAAAATATAAATTCATAGTCAATATAAATGTAGTAAATATCACCTCATCTCATACACCCTAACAAAAAAAATTCCCTTTCACCTTTCATCATATCATAAGAAATTTCTAATAATAAGCATTCCCCCCAAGCTACAATTCATACCATATCAATAATAAATATCCCCCATGGGGGTAACAATTAAACTAGTGGGTCAAGAGGATCTATCTATCTCTCTCACACACACCTTTTAGAAAATATTCTTAAGTGAAAAATTATCCTTCCACCAAAATAGAGTTATATTTCCAAGTCATCTTTATTTATTTGAAATCCTATTTCAAAAGGCTCTTTATAAACTAAAACATTTGAAATTAATTTCCAAAACATTTTTAAAAACATTCACCAAAACCATTCAAAATATTATTTAAGAAACCACTCAAATTTTTTTTTAAAACCCCCAAAAAATAAAAATTACACATTATAATTCAATTCATAACCCAAAATGGATCACATCATTCTCAAAAATCACATTTTAATTAACATAATTTTTTCAAAACCATTTAAATAATTATAATTCCAAATACAACTTAAAATTCAAAGTAACAACTTTATACTGTTTGGAAAAATAATTAAAACCCTCATGAAATAAATTTTAAATATCATAAAAAACAAATCATTTAAATAAATCATTTAAAAACATAATCATAAAATTACATGCCACTTTAAAGAAATTCCCAAAAAAAACTACCTCGGATTAACTAAAATCAAGAATGATGTTTTTTTCTACAATGGTGAATGATCCAATAAGACTCGAGGGACTCTAATCCATTTATACCAACAAAAAACCTATTAATAAGCCACTATAAACCCTAAATATAACTATGGAATCCTCTAGGCAGTTGGGAGTAGAATAAAACACAATTGGAATGAAAATGGGGAAGAAAGAGGAAGAAACATGTGGAATAAAGAGTCTCGCCTTCGAATATCTACTTGAAAAGGTATAGAGAGGATCTTGGTACCAAATAAGATGGGAGGGGGGAGAGTTCCCTCATGTTATTTAACCTTGGAAAAACTACAAAAAGAAAATGGGGATGAAACCACCTTAAATTTTTAGCGGGGTTTCATTAGAGAGATAATAATTCTTAACACCTAGGGAGTCTACATGGTTTGGATGAATGTTTTAGTAAACCATGTGTTAACTATGTGGGCTTTACTAGATAAATAAAATAGACTTTTATGATTTTTCCACATGGTTACAATTAAATATGTGCCAACCCTGCACCAACCAACTACAATGAAAGGGTAAGTCACATGGTTTATCCTTTGATTTACACAACCCATGTACAACTTGTATTGGAAAAACCATGCACATTCAAAAGAAACTAAATTTATGGGTAATACAGTTCCATATATGGGTCATCACATAGTTTTTACTAAACCATGCACATTGAACCATTAATATTGAAACCCAAACATTAGGGTTAACTGTACGGTTTGGAAAAATGTGTGGTGATCATGAGGAAGTCATGCACATAACAAAAAAACCCAAAAAAATAAAATTCAGAGTCAAAACCTAAAAAAATAATATACCATAAATATAATAAAATATTAATGAATTAACAACTAAAATGACAAGTTAGTGTAAAAAATCTCCCCATGATGCCAATTTCTAACCCTATAAATTCTTTAGTAAGAAAAAATAATATAGACAAATGACAAAGGGAGATAAACTTCACTATCCATCACAAAATACATCAATACAAAATCCCCAAACACACCCACATCTCCAAGAAACTCTCATCCAAAAACACAACACCTAAAGCCTGAAGAAAATGGAGACCAGGTGTAGGTCTCCCAACCATTTAGAATTTGACTAAAATGGTGAAACAAGAAGTGTAAAACTCTACCAAACTAAAACACCCTCCCAAATAAGTCATCTACAAGAATTTCCCAAGAGTGTTTCAATTAATCATCACACCACTAATAATACCAATATCAAATAAGATACTAAATTATAAAACTCAAATATACATCTTAACCGAAGAGAATTCAACATTTAGAATGAAAACTATCACCCATCTCAACATGAATATCAAATAAAAATCATAAAAAGAAAAACTCACAAGCATGAAACAATAAGGAACATCATGGTATTTAGACCTAGGTCACCATAATTTATGTGTAAACTAGTACCTTAATCCCAAAATACCATCCCATAGTGAACCAGCAAACCTAGAACAATCATGTACACAAATACCATAAGGCAACATATGTCATAATTACCTAAGCATCGAGCCAAGGGTTACCCATTCTCAAATCATAATGAAACTAACCTCAAATGGTCATATCATAAGAAAATACCTGAAGCCATAAGGAAGTCAACCAAATAGAGTAAGGAATGCATAATATCCCAAAGATTCATCACTTTCTAAAAGCAGAACCATAAGGAATCTATAACCCAACGCGCATACTAAGAGAAAAACCATCCATCTATAAATAATTCAATACCATCCAAAAAAGGTCATAGATAATGATTCTTAACACATAACTGAATAAGTTTCCCAAAATAAGCAACCATTCGAGGAAAACATTAACTTCTAAGAGCATAAGAGAGGTCTCGGGTCAACTACTTCACTCTAAGTCTATGTAAAGACATTAACTAATAGTATTATACCTATAAACATTTAGAACCCCCTATATTTCACTAATATGTTTCCTATATGAATATATAAACTAACAAAAATCCTAATACTAATTTCTCATGATCATAAAAAAAAACAAGCAGTCACATAATCAAAGGGAAACCCAAAATCACCCATACACAGAATGAAATGCCTTAAAAAACTCTCATTTTCCCAAACCCATATTATTTAAAAAAATCCACAATATGAAAAATCCCATCCCATTTGAAACATTTTAAAATCCCCTATTTTTATAATCAATGCATCATATGAGTCCAACATCATAATACTAAAACCTTTCCTAAGAACTCACATGATTTTTGGAATATTTCCCACTTTCATTTCAAAAAAAAACATTTTCATTATAAATTGATTTTAAAATTACATTTTTAAATCAATTAATTTAAAAGAACTAATTCAAGACATCTCATTTTAAGGATAACACAACTTTAAAAATATAAAACAATATTTAACCAAAAATATCATACATCCGTTCATAACCATTATAAAATTAGTTTCAAAAATCAAACAGTACATAAAATTATTTTTTTCATCCTAAAAATCAATTTATAAACACAATTCATAAAATAAATATGGGAAAAAAACAAACACATGGTCACAAACATTAAATAAAACAATATTAAATTAATTAAATTACCTCTAAAACTCTCTTAATTAATATCACACCAATGGTAAACACCATTAGGATTTATTCGGGAAGTAGGCTAAGCAAAGAAAAAAATCCTAAAAAAACTACATTGTGTGTAGTTTGGCTATATAGGATGGTAAACTATGCACCAACCTTGTAATAAGCACTTTCATGGTTGGAAATCCATGGCACAATACCACTGCACAGTTTACCGAACCATGTAGGTTAACCTCAAAACCCTATTTCATTCACCATTTTCACTTATGGAACTCAAAACAACCACTGAAATCAAAGACATTCACCTAAAGGACCATGTTAATATAAAAAATATCAAAATAATTAAAAAATTGTTCAAAATAGAACTCAAATTCAAGACTTAGTCCAAAACCAACCATAGTTACTCAATGTTAAAAGTGTGAAAGAGCGTGTGAGGTCCTCCCCCTATCTAACCTCTTGTGTTATGATGACTTTCATAGTCTCTATAATACTCATAAACACACCAAATAATAAGAGGGCATGGCTTCAATGCCATTTTTTCTAGAATAAGATACGAAATCCCATCCATCAAATATCCATATTATCTCATGACATACCGAAGGTGTGTTCCCATAACCCCTTGCTGGTAACTATTTTTGGGGTCTCAAAACATAATAATTAGGAACAGTTTCACCATAAATACTTAAAAAAATAGATCTATAATAAATAATCAATTATACTAAGTATAAAAAGGTGAAATAAAATAACGAAACAATAAATAAGGAAACATCTAATTGTAAATTGAAATAATAAATAGATAAGAATCATGATACAAAACAAAATATATTTGGGACAATAGTACAATACATGAACATCCCAATATAAAATAATGAAAAATAAAATCTAAGGCCTATAACACTACCTTTTTTCTCTATGTGATCCTTAGTCACACTCCACATCCCAATCCAAACATCCTATAAAACCCAAGTATCCTAAACTAGAATAACCAACCAAGGAAATTGAAAGAAACTTTAAAAACTCCATATAATGAATGGAATATGTAGGGTGGGATTGAAACTAAGCCAAGTAGGTATTTACTATAAATTTTATGCAATTTTTTATAAAATACATTTAATTTTATTGTAGTTTTAAATATAATAAAAATTATTTTTCATGTTTCATAATTAAATCCAATAACACTCCCATAAACAATTAAAATACGTCATTATATTTTTCTTGTTAAATGAAAAATATCACTTGGAAAATCATTTCCCACACCTCTGGAATTTTATGGGACAATATGGGTGTCTAGTGGAAGGGAAACCAAGGTTTTCTCTTGCGAATCCCACTCTCCCTAAAAGAAACCAAACTCATCACCAGAAGGGTATAACATCACACATTAAAGGTAGTGGTCAATATGCACCAAAAAATGTGATATCCAATACATTATAATGTTCAAATAAAAAATCTTATTCTCTATAAAAAATAAACCCTAGATATAGTTAAAACCATAAAATATCATCTATATAGAAAAAGCTTCTTAATATGATCCTACCTTCTCCCCCTTGTGGAATACATGTATAGAACTCCAAACATAGCTCAACAATAAAATCGATGTTAGAAACCATAGAAAAAAAATAAAATAATGAGAAACATAGAATCAAATATATTACTAGTCTAGGTATAGGTAAATGAAATTATATATCTTACCATAAAATTATCATCATCGAGATCCACTATTTTTTAATCAATTATAATCAACGTCCTAGAATAAGAACCATAACCATTCCCCTGAGTTTCTTGGTTACCCTATACTTCATATCCTAACTAAGCCTACCCATGATAGCCTCTACCACTACCTCATCTTGTCCTCTCAAATGATATATAGTTCACACTCTACTTTATAGAACTGTACCATGATCATGATGCCTATTTAGACGGTAAAACATTACCTCTACTCCCCTGAGAACCGCATTAAAAAACCTTAGAAGATGGTTATCTTTCCAAACAAGTGAAACTCTATGGAATTTTTAGGATAAACGACTTAATATGGCCTTTCATGCAACACTAAAAAAATTTGTGCCCTACCTATAGAAGATGATTATAATAAGGTCTTTACTTGACCCTCTGAACTTCCATCATCTCTATGAGAATCATCTCCTTTCCTCTTCTTACCACTACTAGACACACCTGATCCCACTAACTATAAGTTTTTTTATTAAACATCCTATTAAACTATAAGATACTATTTTCCACCTATATGAAATTTGGGGGAAAATATACAAACCCTATAAAGGATCTCCAGCCTCATCCCATACTCAAATCAACAAGTGTTAGTAAGATTATCCCCTCACATGGTAGGATTAAACCAATGTAACTTAGTGGGATTGGAATAATAATTATGAATAGATAGATATCACAATAAAATATCTAAAAACTAATTTTCTCTATTCATTCTCAATGTAAACTGATAAAACTACATAAGAAAGAGAGTTTATAAATCCTGTCTTGTTAACCCTTTAGTCAACCTAATTTGGTCCAAGATATCCCACTCATTCTATGATAGTCCCTTGAGAATAAAAACAATTATCTTCACCTTATTCACCTTTATAGAATTAATCAATTCAAATATCCAATTAATGGCCTCTAGACATTCTTTATATTCCTAAGGCTCTGTATATCCTCTAAAAATTAGTGGATTTTGTGGTCAAATGTAACAGACCACATCTAAAATCACAACCACTCCCTTGAATGGAATTGTCTCTGTGCCTTAAATCATCTTCAATATGATCTCAGTGAACTTATTTTCCACCAAGGTCTCTAGTTCAAATTACAATGAATCATGGTATGCTTCCCACACTATATTCCCCTCATCGGAGTATTCCAAATCAAACTATTTTCCTATGGTTGATTGAATCACCTATCTAATTTCATAATTATACAATGTAATAAACATAACCATTTAAAAGTCTCATTAAACAAAGATACCATGTATCACTCCCTAGACATGCTCATGAAATAGTTAACCATAACAAGTGATTCAAAAACAAAAGTGCACATAAAAATATGTCATGATCCTACATGTGAAGAATGATGCATGAATAACCCACTACCCACCCTCAACCAAGTGACTATCATACCCCAAAATATCATTGGTAATGTCTATAAATGCCATATTATACTCCTGAAGTGACTTGGACTTCCACTATGATCATCATGGCTAAGAACTCACATATAGATTCTACAATTCTCAACTACTCTTCCACACACTACAATAACCCAAATATCAGAACTATAAGAAAAAACATACTAATTACATTTTGTAACATACTACCCTAATGTTACTATGCCTCTGAAAAAAAATCCACATGGTCTCAGGTTCACTCCCCAATCACTAGAGGTTAACGGCTAGAATTGGGTGGTCTAACATAACTATTACAAAGTTATATACAATCTAATATCATATAATTACATATAAATAGATAATAATAAATAAATTATAAATAATAAATGAAAGGAAATATCATTAACTCAATAATCTTGATATAATATCCCATTATTCCCACAAATTCCATACAGCTAAAAAAGACACAAACGTAGTTCATACATTCAAAAAAATAAGCAAATTAACTAAAAAGTACTATAAAAAAGTGGTGAAACCACTCCCCAAGTCTCAAAAATATCATGAACAAATCTCAAAATTGTCTTCAGACACTAACTCCTAGTCATAGATACATCTTAACATTACTTGAATCCTCATGCATATAATCAATATTCACACAAGGTGTGTATGTAAAATGAGTGAGAATATAATCCTCACTAAAAACCATGAAAACTCCTACCATACAAAGGATTCAACATGTGAATGTTTATATAATATTGTAAATCCAAAATGATTCAATTTATATCAATCTAAGTGGTGTGGTAAAAGAGTAAGTGTAACCATATCTCCCAAAAAAGTCATACCTACTTTGGTCAATATAGATACATAAGGATCAAGAATCATGAACATAAATCTTTAATAAGTCTTGAAAATTTCATAGAAAAAAATTAAAATAAAACATACATTTTAATCCCCTAAAGTCTCTATCATCCTATAATATATACATTTCTAACACGTCAGATCCATCCATAACAAGGCATATCATATATCTTACCTCTCACGAGAAATCGTGTTATACCATGGAATGTAAAATATCTCATCCCACCATTAGATTCCCAATAGTGGTCATTATCAAGTATTAAACAATATAAAACATGATTAAAGATAAAAATATCATAAATCACTTCATGAAAAACATATTATATCAATTTCACCCCACGAAAACTCACATTTTCACTTTATTCTCCTCGCATAGAATATACTATCAACATGAATAAACTAATCCATTTACAAAATAAAATCTCATAATTTTATAAAGTAATCACATATTAAGAAACCACAATAAGGTACCAATATCACATATTTCAATCCAAGGTTATTTATATAACCTTTAGTAAATTAATTAAATCTTTTAACCCTATAGTGTTCCAATTTTAGCTCGCACATGACATTATTCATCATGCAAAAAAATAATTTTAACCCCTAAGTAATGGTTCTAATTTTCTAGGAAGCTATTTTACCATATTCCCAATTAGTTCCCTATTTTCAAACTAGAGAATTATTATTAAAATACAAAAATAAAACATTAAAAACAAAAAAGAAATGTTTAATTATCACAAATACATGATAATTTTTTCATCAACTCATTATGTGAATCTATTTTTTAGTATTTATCTATAATAATGTTAATAACTCCAATTTTTCTTAATTTCCATCCATTTTTAACCTATAAAATTCACCAAATTATTATCAATTTAATTTTCACGTTTTATATTGGTCTTTCCATACACCAAATCAATATTTAAATCACACCTAACCTCAATTTCTAACCTAATAAAACATTTTAGTGTCATGATTATCATTTATTAAATTATAATAGATTCATTTCTCAACAATTAGACCAATTTCCAAGCTATGAAACAAATGAGGGAAATTTAATCACCAAGAATCCCACAAATTACACAGAAACACGTGCTGAAATTCTTGGTATGATAAATAGGTCATCTACCATAATAGAGAAAAGAAATATACCCATGAAACCATCCCTTTGAAACTCCAAGAACTCAATAATTCAAGATCAAAGTGAACTATAAGTAAGAGTATGAGTATTAAAATCACACAGTGATAAATACATTGTTGTATTTTCAAAAAAAGGTAAGATTCGATAAGAACATAAAAATTTAAATCCAACACACTAATCTGAACTCAAATCTAAGATATAAAAAATCTAGCATCGAAACTTGGAGGTGGAGAATGAATTTTGGGATTTCTATTTCAAAACATCCATCAAATTACATTAAAAAAAAATCCAAAATTGATGGTATATCAGGTAAATAACCAAATACCATGACTAAAAAAATACAACGTTGACCCTCAATAAACAAAATACACCTAGTCGCTATTAGGTAACTACATGGGATTTATTATCTACTCAATATTACACTAGGAACTCAGTGGTGGGTCAATTGGACCTTCTCCCTGGTCTCAACCACTGAGTACTCTATACCCCAAAACCTGTTACTTGAAGTACTTTAGTGGGAAATTCATAATAAAGTCATCTCTAACCTCCCCCTATATTACCTTCACCTTAAACTCTCAAAAAAAATTCAAAATAGGTCCAAAATAATTTCAATGACCAAAAATTAAATATAAAACATACCTTAATGATAGGGGTTTTCATAGTGGGGTTGTTGACATAATTATGGAAAATGTAAAAGATTACCATTGGTGTGATCAACTAACTTGAAATGAGGTGTCCAAATGATCACAAACTAACATTTATATACATATAAAAATATTACATGATTAATATAAGTAAATAGTTTCAAAACATACCTAAACACTATGGATCTAGAATATTTATAAATGAAAGCCTTTCTTTAGAAAATTCTTATCATGAGAAAAGACTCATTTTGAAAAAATAACCTTGAATACTAACCCACTCCCCTGGTAAATTATGGAAACATTATACTCCTCTCAGAGAAATTATGGAAATTAAATATTTTATAATTATGAAGAAATAAAAATGATAATGAGGATGGAGAATATATGGATTTATTGGGGTAGTAATGGGTAACCAAAAACCTATCAGTAAGGAATGAGAGAGCTAAAATATGGTGGGGAGGTGAAATTTATTAAGAAACCCATTCATTATGTGATTTTCATGTTTTATAAAATTTATCATCTAAATATAAAGTGATATTTTTTACTTTAGTTCGTTATATTTTTATATATATAAATAATAATGAATTTGATTAATTCAATTTAGATTATTAAAATACTAACAGAATAAATTTGAATTTAGTTAAAACTATTCTCAACAACAAATAAAAATTTTATTGTTATTGTACATAAATTTTAACAACATGCCTTAATGTATGGTGTTAATTTTTTTTATTAAAACCCAATTTTATTATAGTGACACTTTTGGAATTCTATCATTAATTTCATCATGTATTACATCATATGAAACACCATGTGAATATCCATCCAAAACTCTATTTGGAGAAACTATTAAACACTTTTAGAGAATCTCTTAGAGTTTCATAAAACTCAATCCTGATTCGTTCAACCAAAAACTGTTTATCCACGGGACATTATAGAATTATAAAAAAATATGAATTCTTGAATTCATAAATGTAAGCAATGAGAGGCCTCTAGAAATGTATCAGTGTTAATAATGATACAAAGGTATCTAGTGTGATCTCTATGAAACACATGTATCTATATACCTGTATCAAACAACTATATTATATACAAGTTTTCATAATAATATAATACCTTTATCCAAGTAATTGACTAACCATGGGATACAAAGTATGTCAATACCATATATCCTACTCATATAGTCTCATTCATTTAGTATAAACTAACCAGGTCAATGCGTACATCACATTCCATTCATCTATGAGGATGTGAACATCACATTAACCTTACCCAAATAGATAAACACGTCCTATGTGCCTTATACAGGTATGACCATATACTTCCTTATTCTATCTCAATTAAGGGACCCGATTTCAGACTCATCATATGAGAAGGAAAATCTCATATTGGTTAATCCTCAATTGATGACTTTATCAACAACATACCCAACCACTCCATGATTATCTAACCATTGAGGCATGTGTAACAAAGGTGTCAATGTATGAAGATTCCAGTGCTAGGTGTCATTCCAACCACAAATATGGAGATTCAAGAGGAAGCATACACCACTATAATACCAAATACATAACATATAACACTCCATCTGGTATATTTAGCATATTATCTAGAAACAAAATTCCTTTTATGCCTCACAATCATGTTTTTTACCAGTATAAAAAATCCTACTAACACTAAGATTAAAATTTCATCACATTTTATAATACTCAATGTAAAACATCAGTTAGGTTTAACTTAAAGTTATAATTTTATATATTAATTATCATTAAACATAAAATTTTATGCACCCAATGTGAATGAATGAAAATGTTGATATTTACTTTTATATAATGTTTTATATTTTATATTCTTAAACTTATTTATAAATAATTAAAAAAATACACATAAATTGCATGTCTAATCATATCACATATGATAAACCAAAATAGAGGCCTCATATTTACTACAATTATAGAGTTTTTTAAAATTAATTAATCTCTATGTAATTCCTACAACATATTTATTTGGTTATATGATAAACCCCTCCCACTAAACACTTTTTGGGAGAAACATTTTAAAAAAAATATTGTGTGAATAATAATGAGACTTAGGCAACATATTCCCAATGTTAAATACTTTTAACATTGTATTAAAACTCATTTATGTTAAAACATAAAATTTTATGTTTAATAACATCTATTTTATACTTAGATAATTTCTATGTACATCATCATCAACATTCATGTAACTTTTCCATAAAACTTTTTCCTTGAGAACATTTGGGTAACACAATATAACTCATTACAAACCCTTTTATCAACACACTGAAAACTCCTTTAGAATATCAGGTGATAGTAACTTCATAATGGTAACTAAATGTAACTCTTTAATATTACCTTTACCAAAATATCATAAAATAATTTACGATATTAGGTTACATACACGTTGTATTTTTTTGGAATAATCCTTTATTCAGTGTACATGAACTTATCAAATTCCAAATATACTCCCACCAGCCTCATGGAAACTTAATTCTTCTCTATAAAATCATGTCAAGATACCCTAACTCATTTACATTCAATAAATAACACTTATTTCTCCGTAGGGGGGATATTTAACAAATAAACTATTTCCTACCAAAAATAATTAAGTCTATACATTTTTATTGATTTTTGGACAATCCCCTTCCAAATTGGGTTTAGGTGGAACCCTAACATGGATTATAGTCCAAGTAGGTTCATGGACTAATTATGTGTCCCTGAAGGCCCTAGATACACGATACCACCATAATAGACCCTCCCTTTCATATTTGACTTTTATTGACCTAGAACCCAACCTTACAAGGCTGCACAACTAGTATTACCCTATGTGAATACATGGTGCATGATACTGATGGCGATGATATACCCTCTATTCCTTCCCAATATGGTATCCCTAAAATGTAGGGTCCAACTTCTCTAAATCATCTTGTCAACAACTAAGAAGGAGGCCCAAATTTGTTTCCTTCATTTAACTACTCGGCGATCCATCTTTCAACGACCGTCTGAGAGCCCACCGCTGATGTGGGCCAAGAACCCTCCTACCATTCTTCTGGACCAATGTTGGTCCTACCTGACTTCATTAACCAAGTGTTTCTAACAACCCCATATAAAACACATCATCGTCGTACCATTGGTAAATTCTACCAAATATCCTACCAGCATTCCTCATTGGCAACCAATGAGCCACACCTCCACCTCGGTCACTCTAAATTGCTGAGGATCCAAATAATCTGCTGCTTCCTGACCCGCACCTCCTTGATCAAGTGCTAAAGACTTTGAAATTATGTTGTTTCTGAGACTCGAACCCAAGCATTGATGCAATATTATAGGGATTCTTTTCCACTAGACTACAACCCCAACTGAAATAAACTATTGTATAAATTGTATTCTATGTGTTTTATGTAATAATATAAAAAGAATATTTTACTCTTTAAAATATTTCACTACAATTTCTAGGAACCATTTCCATTATATTTTAACAATTATGCATGATATACTCATTATCTTGGTTAAGCTTTTCTCCTTGCCTCATTATCATAAATTTTCTTAAATATGATGAATCATAACCCATGTTTGTTAAATACATCATATCATATTATTCCTATCAAATTATTATTTATAAACAAATTCCCTTATCATATAAGAGAATATAAGGTGAAAATACACATCCTTTATTTAGCCCAATAGGATCTTGAAATATTCATTTTTTATTCAATTCCATGATATAGAAACCATTTTATTCATCATTTTAATACAAAATATAAGCTCCATTAATTCTTATCTTTAATTGGAACTCCTATATTTATTCAAAATTAGTAAAATATACATTTGGTATCATATAACCTTGAAAAATAACGAATTTATTTCTATAACATTGATACTTAACATGGACATAGTATAAAGTTTCTCAAAACCCAAAAAAGTATCCAAAACAATTCCATTTTATAGAAATAATATAATTACATCCTAACACTACCTTTAAGATTCAGTAACCTTTCTTTCAATCTTGAAGAAACATTTTTGGATTATCTAACTAACATTTCATCATCTAGTTTCAACCATTATCTCCTTGTACAATTAATACAACCCATGAACCTATACATATCATGTCTTAGATAATATATTCTGAATAATTTTATAAAATATGGTAAAAATTAATTGAAATCACTTATATAATCATAAAATTTCAAATGATGATTACATAATTAATTCATATCTAGAACAAGCCATAAAGGAAACCTTCAATATTTCCAAGTAATTAATATATCCAATCATATTGAATATATGAGTGAAGAATAAAATTAATTTTATTTTCCATCATTTAATGTTATTCAAAAATTAATATAACTATCTTATGATTCTCATAATAAAGTTATTATATCTATAAAAAATAATTTATCATATGAGTATCATATGTTACATTAATTTAATATGGACTTCTATTAAAATTTTCTCTCACTAAAATTATGAACCCGTTTAAATTTAATCATATCTGTTAGCGGGATAGGATTAATATTTCACTATGTAATGACCCCACTTTTTCATGAACCTCATCACTTTATATATATCATCAATGTAGGGAAAGGGGATACAATACAAATAAGAGTACACAACACATGATCACTTTACTTATATAAGTAAAGAATCATGGATATCATATCAGATATGACTCTTAGAAAGTTGACTGGATAACTCTTTATCAAAATCTAACATATATATTCACTCAATATTATTCCTCTAGTATCCTTCTTAATTTTTTTGAAATTATTTTTAATCTAATGAAAATCTCGAAAAATGTGGCGCCAAACCCTTATGGTCACCTCATTAATTTTTATACTTACACAATATAATCAGTGGTCACCTCAATTTAGCATGAACCTAATAGGTTGTATGATCATGGTCATCACAAGTGTCTGGATTAGAATAAATTTAAAACTTATTATTTTAAAGGGGATTTAATCTTTCCATATTATCTCATATTTTTCATTTACATTTATGCGTTTTTCTAGTGATTTTGTTTTTAATCAATACTGATTCCTCCAAATCAAAATGTCCAAACCATATTGATGTGGAACTCATTACACAACTCATGAGAAAAATGTAGTTATGGATTCAAATTAATAAATGAACAAATTATATATTTAAACATTAGAAAACATTTTTGAACAACTCTTAAATAAATTATAAACACTTTGTAACTTAACCATAAATTATGGGCATTCCAATATTAAAAAATATAACATTTTATATTTATTTCCAATATGAACTACTTTATAATGATTTTTATATAAAATTTTTCATAAAACTATGATAACTGAAATATAAGAATTATATACATTAACTATTTATATCTTATATAAATATTATGCATATCATATATTTAAAACTATTTAAACCACGATAATATCAATTATAATAACTCCATTTAATATAATTAAAATAATTTCTAAAATAAGCATTTCTAATTTGAAAAAAATAAAATTAATAATAATTATGAACTATTCATAATTTAAATATAAACCAGTTATATTTTTTCTTGTTTTTAAAATTATAAAAACATTATAAATAATCTTTTTATTTCTATATAACCTTTTATATATTAATTATAAATCACTTGATAAAAACAAAAAGTTATTTAACAGTAACAATTAATATTATGGATATTTATTTAATAAATGTTTCACAAACAAATTTTTAATTAATTATAAAAAATTTATCATTAATTAATTTATAAACATATTTATGAATTAAATAAATAAACAAAAATAATTTTTTTTCATAATTTATAACCAATTTACTAATTATATATTTCAATTAATAATTGAAAAATAGAAAAATTAAAAAATCTATTCATATTTTGTTTTACGATATAAGTCATGTCATACTCTACGATATAGTATCAGTTTACACGATCGGACATAGTAGATTATGATTGATTGTGGAATTATATCAATAATATTCTATGTAAAATAAAACCTACCTATGATATTGCCTTAAATTGACGGGGAATCATATTTTATGATATCGCATATATTGTAAGGATTATACGATGCTCTATTTTCCATGCACGACATAACAGTATCACCCTATATGACTTCCTATATCATACAATACAATATACTTCAATCCAAAGGATTACCCTATGTCATTAACTACTATATCCCATAACATATGGCATGACCATATTGAAACTTATGACATCAAATTTCATTAATCCATCTACAGAACAAATTTCATATAATTTTTTACAATATTCAATGTAAAATAGCTATGATATCAAATTTATTCCTTTTAAAACATGATTATAAGAATCATGAAGAATGGTAAACCATTGAAACAACTAAAGAGGATGTAATAACACTTACTCAATTCGTTTCAAGGCATTTATATCCTAAAATCCAAGATCACTATGCTATGTAAAACCAAAATCATGTATACACTAAATAAAAATATATATTGAACTAATGATAGCTTTATCCAGTTAATTCAATAATTTGATTGATGAATACCCCTTAAAAGAAACCATCACGTTTCTTACTCTATGGTGTATCTACTGGTTGACTGAATCGTGAAATATTTGGGTGGGATCCTCCTCACAATCATGATATTCTAGCATCACTCAGTGGAGAAATAATGCGAAATAGAGAGCTTTAGAAAAAATAGTTGCAGTGTGGGAAGTGATTAAACAACATTCTCATAGATAATACAACATATATATAGGCATGGTAAATTTCCTAAGTTTCATAATTTTTGACTCATACGTTCAAAATGTATGAGTCAATGTAATGTGGTTACAACACTTTACGGTGGGATTATAGTGAAATTTGATATTGTGATATGGCATTTTGAAAATATATTAATAAGAGGATTTTTATTATATATGGTTATGATGAAATTGGTTTGGATAATTATTTATGATTATTTTATTAATAATTCTGATTTTCTAGTGATTATTCTGATCGTGGAATGTTTCTAAGATAGTAAAATTTTATAAATTCAGTAGAGGAGAATTTTTTTAAAATTCATAATGGGGGTTTTCTAATTTGTCACTTGGTCATGACAATTTTTTGAAGGTTTTTCCAAAACATTGTATAAAAATTTACATGGGGTTTTTGTTGGTGAAATTAAAAATTGGAATGGGGTGTACCAATTCATAATTGGATTATGCCACTTTCTATAATTTCTCTAAATAATGGATTCTCAGTAGATGAAGGGGATAGTGAGGTTCAGTGGGTTCATTCAAGGTGGAATGGGAACCATATTTTATATTGGTATAGTTAGTCTTTTTTCTTTTGAGATGTACATGTATTGTTTTTTTTCACATTGGTTGTTCCACACTTGTATAGACTTATTCCATATCAACATAGGGTTCATGAAGTTTCATGGATTTTAAAATATCTCTTTTGTGACTGGTTAATGATGTCTTTGAAAGGATGTTGTGAATAGGGAGAGACTATATGTGTGTAGATTAAAAATACTATATGGATAGTAAATAGACTTTTTAAATTTTTTATACCCAATATATGAGGTATATTAGAGATGTGGTGACTAACTATCTAGGATCTAGTTTGTATTGGAACAGTTTTAGAAAATGGTATATCCCCAGGATATCACTATATTCCTTAGGATTTTTGTATCTGTTCTTATACTTGAAGGGATATAAAACAGGTTGTGGGGGTTTTAACCCATTTTTTTTATTGGTAATGATGTTGATGTTATTTAGGTGGTTAATTAATGGGTATGAATCTATTCATTATTCTTAAAGATGATTTTGATGATGATGTATTTAGTTATGAATTTGAGATTTGTGATATGTGGTAGTGGTTTGAGATATATGGTATTGATGATTAAGGTTTAGATGGGGAGATTACTTATAGGTGAACACCATGAAAAAGTGAAAGTCTATGTGGATGGATTTCTACCCAACCATTATGATGTTTAAGAGATAGGTTGAGGTGGAGAGAGTGTCTATTGGTGGACATTAGGAAGTAGTAGGAGTCCCAATGGGTGGATAGAATCCTAGTAATTGTTGATATAGCTTATCAAATAGTGTTTGAAGGTTTTTGTTTGTAGTGCAACTAGGGGTGGACACCCAATAATAGTGAGAGTCTGAGTAGGTGGACAACTACCAAACCATTATACATTATAGTGACATCTTTATGGTGGGATAGTTGTGAAAAATTAATCAACATACCAAATTAATGACTTTGTTATGTTGATTATTATGTGATTTTATACTATGGGAAGTTTATTGAAAATGATACATGATACAGATAAAGATTGGTGGTTGACTTTGGATATGATGACTTGATTATCTTATTTTTTCTACTTAATTCATGGATGTATTAGTACAATTTATTCACAGTCACATGATATTTATAGGGAGTAAACAACTAATTATGTTTATATTCTTGTCCATTGTTTATATAAAATATTATTTTATATTATCTGGATAAATTTAGTGGTTTTGGTTTCGTGAAACCTTATATCTAATCCTTAAATACTTAGTAGTGGTGGTTTGTTTCGTTATACCTAGCTAGATTTATGGAGGAGTCATGTGGTTCATAGTTGTTTTCTTCCTTTATTTTTTATTTTCATGACATAATATGAATTTAATATACATTATTCAAGTATTTACTATTAGAAATATGCATTGATATTATTATGGTGAAGTTTATGTTTCTTTTATAATGGAAATTTTATCCATATATGTGTGATGATATACCATTCCTGATAGTAACCAACCTAAGGCTGATTAAAGGCATGCTTCTGGGGTTACAAATCAATCACATTTTTAACTCAAGTGGAACCTCAGTGGGATTGAGTCATTACATTAACTTTTCTTTTGGTAAATTCAAAGAAGGAGAAGGTGAGTTTTATAATAATATCGAAATAGTTGATGCAACTTCTAAGATAATGATGTTATATCTTTAATAAAACATTATCCATAGGAAAATTTTTCTTTTATTTCTAGTGATATCATATTAAGAAATAAAGAAAATATATAAAGAAAAGTAGTGTTTATATATATGTACTTATAATAATAAATATATCGGTCAATATAGTAAATACAAATGGAAATGAAAAATATTAGTGAGTAAGCTACGGTTTTTGTAAAAGATTACACTAATTTTCATCAATTAATGTTTAATTGGTATGTGATAATGTAGTAATGATGATCAAACACACACTCAAGAATCCTCGCTCATTATGGACTATGGTTTTTTTTCTTTAAAAAGTTTATTAGATTTTAAAACTTACTAAAAATATTTAGATAAAACATATGAGACATGATAAATATTTTTTGTTACAATTAATAATTCAATTTTATTAAATTTATTATTTTAATAAATATAAAAAATGAAATATGTATTTTTTTGTTAAAACAATTAAACTACCCGGTTTTCATAGTTTTATATTGGATTTTATTCAAAAGGGAAAAAGGGTAAGTGTGGGGAATTTGATAAATAATATATTCCAGGAATATTTTAATGATTATTAATGATAAAATTTTAACACTTTGAAATAAATTAATATCATTAAAGGAATTTTTGAATTTTTGTTTTTAATTTTAAATATCATGAAAATATAATTTTTTATCCGTTTAAAAACACTCTAATATTTTTAAATAAAACTTTAACTATTGGAAATAATTTTTCTTAAAAAATTTAGACACAATTTCTAACTATTTAGATCCAAATTTTTATTGGAAGTATTCATACTAGATTTTATATTTTGGGGGATTAATTGGGTCATTAAATCAAATTTGGGTTTGATACTTCACCTTGGATAATAGTTCATAATTTATGACATAAATTTTTCATCTAATCTTGGTTTTTTATATTTTCATTGTACTAACATGCATAAAATCCCAAAAAAATCTTAATGGAGACTAGGTTAATTTATCCATGTTTTTGTATTCACAAGTAATAAAGAGTAATGAAAATTTTATTGAATGGTTTAATTCATTTTACTCAATCCTTACTGTAACCCTAGATACCAAATCCTTTATAAGTATTTGTTTTTTATACTTGTTAAGTGAGAGAAAATATTAGATCAGTGGGAGATGGATTATAAACATGATATAAGAAGACAATTGAGATTCCTCACTTTCTCTCTTATAATTCCATATAGTTAGTTCGTGTGAAAAAAATCAAAATCATCCCCATTGAATTATGATTTTATAATCAATATTTTTCAAATTTTTTATTTATTTATAAATTTTTATTTCAGATTCCATCATCTTTTACGTTTTAAAAGATAAAAATATGACCCATGAGTGAAACTAACTATAAATCATTATAATGAAATTTCTATCATCCAACTCATAAAGAAAATGATTTATTTTTATTATTCATATATATTCCCCTAAAACTTGAATCATTCACATTTCAAGGATATGAATTATTTCATAAGGAATCACTATACATAATATAGAATCAGAGATGATAATAGAGTAGAGTATGGTAATTTTTTTAAAGTTTAGTTTAGGTAAAAACCATAAATTTATTTTTTGATCATGTTAATATTCATATGGTTTGTGATTCAATATATTATGATAATAAAAAAATAATTTTTTATTTAATGGATAGTACAAAAAATAGAGATTTTGGAATATTTCTATTACAATCATCCAATAAAAACAACATATCTCTTCTTATTCTTTTTTGTTTCTTTATCTCTTAAACTACTTATAATTTTAAACAAACACCACATTTTATATTTTTATATTTCATTAATTTGTGTCTTAGTAATATGGAATAAGTTAGGTGAAATTCATTCCTCTTTGATAGGATCCTAGGTCTTCCATTGTGTTTCACCAAACTATAAATAAAAACATATGATATAGATTGTGGCATCACTCTATCATTTAAAAAATAGTGAAAATTTTATTTTTTCCAATAAATAATAAGATAAATATTTTTTTAGTTATAATTTTATATTGATTTTATGATAATTTCAACAATGAAAATGACTAATATTGTAAGGTTAAAATATCAATTGGGAAGTGAGTTTGAAATCATGGATTTGAGATCAGTGAATAGGACTCTTTGTAAGTATATTTCTAATGATATGTTGCTAGGATTACTATATGTTTCATTATTAAGATATATTGAGAAAAATATATAATATTTCTAGATGGAGAATTAGAAAATTATTGGTATATATATTACAACTAATTTTAGATTTTATTCATATTCTTTAACAAAAATAGAGTCATACATGGGGTACATATAGAAAATCCCATATTTTAGTATTTTTTTAATAGTCAAATATAAGTCATGTTGTACACCAGTACAAAATTTTCCAATGCGATTGACAGTATTAATAGGTTCATGATTTACACAAGGAGTAAATTATATGAAGTGGTCATGATAATTATGAATATATGAAAATAATGCTGAATATGAATTTAATTTATGGTTTTGAATGTTTCAGTAGTAATGTAAAATGATTAACATATTTTGAATATTATATAAATATAATCAAGAAATTTTCTTTTAAATGTTTTATATTCACTATGTATGGTGTAAATTTTAATTTAAAAATGTTGTAATTTATTGTTATGGTATCTATAAGTGAGGAAGATTTTATGTCTCTTTAAGAAAGAGTGAAGGAGTAAATGTGTTTGGGTGGTGTAATAAAAATTTTGGATATGAAAAATTAACTATAACAGTGAGTGTGTTTTCTGATTGATAACAAATCCTCTCTATTTATCATGAATTGTTAATTCATGTAAATATTTGACTAAATTACAATTTGGATATCCTAGATCGAGATCAATTTGTATAGAAAATATTGTTATACATATAAATCCAACAGACAACCAAGTCAACTTTAATTGAAAATATCTAATTTGGATTAAATATTATTAATATTTACTTAGTTTAAGGCAGTATTCAGGAAAAATATGATAGGGGAGAAGAAATGATTAATTAGACATGGAAATTCAAGTCATGGTTTACATTTTTTATCATGTTAATTGTATCTCATCAATGAAATAATTTAATATAAGTAGAGTTTATGAGATAAATAATATCAACACTAATCCAGGAAAGAGTGATTGTTTGGACTTGGACTATTTTTTATTCCAACTAGGTTTATCCGATTTTTCATTATTTCTTAGTAATTTATATCTTCATTGGATTCATATTTTTTATATAAATATCTATGTTTTAGGGTTTTTATTCTTTGTGAAAATATTAGATAATGTCTAAAAAACCTTGAGTGGAAATTTTATTATAGTGACAGATTTAGAATGTATATCTCATTATGATTCAATGTGAATTTTTTTATTTGGTTTACAAATTATATATATGATTGTTTATTTCAAATACTATAATTTAAGATAAAAAACTAGATTTTATTTATTGAAATTTATAATTGAGTATAAATATAGTGTTATCACATTAAGAGATATGTATTACATACCATTACATGTGTCTATTATAGTATTATTTTGTTATGTTTCCTTGTATGATGTGTTGGATTTTAGAGGGGGAAAATTATCCAAGCATATTGGAAAACATCAACAAACAATTATTGTTCCATGGGATCTACACATTCATTAGGGATAGAACAAACAAATAAAAAAGGGAGTACCTTGTTCTATATTGATCTAAACTATCCAAGATTCTTGACATGAGCATTATAAATATCATTAAGAATTTTTCAATGTATTCCTTCCTCATAATATTTTCATGGGTTGAATGAACCACCTAACACTTTGTAAGGATAAAATCATCCTCATAGTTTTCTAGAATATTATTTAAATATAAAGAGAGTAAGAGAGTGAGAGATTAATTGTAGACTAGTTTTAGTGATTGAATTATAGTGTCTCATGTATCTATCCAAAAAAAACAAGGGTCATTTTATATAGTCCATCCTAGTAAAATCATTGGAAATCAAATGCCTAGACTATTAAATGAATCACTACATAATCATTTCACCTGTTACAACTCCTTGTAACCATGGGAACATAAATATTTAGAATTTAATCATAATATTTGGATTTTAAAACACCCTAAATTGTCATCACATTCTAATCAAACTGATTATAATATCATGGAATGTGATAAGAAGTTTTATCCACAAATTATTGAATAATATATGAAACCGCCATGTAAAAAATCACAATGTGGTGAAACTCACTATAGTTTATTTTAACCAAGAAAAAATCCAGATATGGTAATGACCACCACACCATAGTTTGAATTTTAGTATATATTTCTAATAATATCTCACTTGTACTAAAGAAAAATTGAGTTAGTTCCCTTACACATTTTTTAATATCATTTCTTACAACTTTTATAACCATATCAAAAAAATGCATATTTTCCAAAACACCATTTAGAAAAGATATTATTCATTCTCACAATATATTACATCATATGTAAAAACTTGTAAAAATTCATCAAAAAATTAATTTTGAGACCTTCAAAAATGATTTTGGGGTAACTCTAAATATTTTATAGCAAAACATTGTAATAAATCATAATCCCCATTCGCCCAACAACTAAGTGTGACCCTGTAGACTTTATATAATTTCTAAATATTTTTAATTCTCTAATTCATAAATTCATGGAAAGAGTATCCTCTTGTAATTCATCAATTCTACTCAAGATACAAATGGATATGATGTGATCTTTATCAAACACGTGTATATCAAAATAGTTTCCACCAACTATATCATATACAAGTATTTATAATCATATAATACCTTTTTCAAAGTCATTTAGTTACCATAGGACATGGATTATTTCAATGTCATATATCCAACTAATATATATTTTTTACTATAGACTGGATACATGGAAAAACCCATCTAATTTCATTTAACTAAGTGAGTGAGCACATCACATGCCCCATTTATAAATAGATAAGAAAATCATATGTATCTTGTCTAGGTATGTCCATAAACTTCCTCCATATATATTAATTGATTGTTCAAATGTCATATTTTTCATATGAGAGGAAAAATATTATCTTGTTTAAACCACAACCAATTAAATTATCAACAACATACCCAACCACCCCTGATTATCACAACCACAATGACGGGATAATTAAGGTATCAAATTATGAAGGTCCTAATTATAGGTGTCTTTCCAACCATACGTATGGGGAATCAATATGAAATATACACCACTGAAATATCAAATACATAGTTTATGACATTAAATGTGATATATATACTAGTTTATATTGATTAATAAAGTCATTTTATGACCCATGAGTGAATCTCATTTATCTACATAAAATAAAACTTATTTTAATCTCCACATGTCATCCCAAACTATAATACACCATGATAACCATAAATTAGGTAGGACTCAAAATCATACTATTTGATACCAATTTCATTACAATTCATAAATACATGAGGTCAATATAAAAAACGATAAAGTGGATGTTACATATTGTATAACATGATACATTTGTTATTCTTAATCTCCTTTAATAATAATAATAAAACCACACATAAACCCCATATAAACATATCCTATATGATATAATTCCATAAATGATTTATTTTTGTTGTAATTTTAGTTTTTTTAACTCATTTTATATATATTCAATTAAATCAATATGTAATTCCTACCACATTTCAATATAAACATCTAATGAATTATATCACTAAACTATTTTAATGGGTAAAAACTATAAACAAATATTGTTTGGATAATGGTGAGATTAGATTTATAATAAATATGTTCAACTCTTTTAAAAAAAATCAAACTTATTTAATTCAAAATATTAAATTTTATTATATTAATAATGTTTGTAATCTAATCTGAACTAATTTTAAGTTCATTATCATGATATTTTAACTTTTACATTATACCATTCTTTGAGATCATTTTGTAAACAATTTAAAAATAACTCTTTACATTAAAATCATTCCTCAGTATCATACCCTAAACTATTTTAGGATATAAAGTGACTTTAACTTTGAAATAGACCAGTATAATCCTTTATTTTTACACTTTTAACTTATCAAAGTCCAAATATACTCTCACTAGTCTCTTAAAAACTATATTTTTTCTAAAATATATTTATAAGACACAAACTTCTTTATGTTATGAAATATCAATTATTTCATTTACAAATATATTTAACCAACTATCAACTCACATATCTCATATGGAATTATATATCTTTAGATAAGTATTCTAAAAATAATATTTCATTCTTTAAGATATTCCACTAAAGGGTTATGGGATCATATCCACCATATCTTAACAAATAAATTGGAAGAAATATTTTATCCTCGAAAAAAAAAAGTATCATATCTACTATTCAATCATGTTATATATTGGATCAATCAAAACTATGTGTATCAAAAACCACTATATTGTATTATTCATAAGAATAATATTTTATAAATAATTTTTCTTATCGCATAATATAAAAACAAGATAAAAATTCAAAATATTTATTTCAATTCACTTAGAGAATTAATGAAATCCTCCACATCCAAATCCTTGATGTTTCTACCCCATAAAACATCACTTTAATGCATAATTCAAGTTAAAATCATCTATAACACCCCATTATTTCATAGTACGTTATCTCTTTAAAGTAATTCAATAGCTTGCGCTACATGCAACACCGAGTTCGAGCGCACCATGACTTACCAAACTAGCCATTCAAAAAGCGGTTACAAATTTTATTAACCACATTTTGAATTTCATATTTATCCTATATAATTTTAACACTCAAATTTTGAGTTTCTTAAACATAATATAAGGAAAAATTCAATTTTCCGATAAAAGAAGTATTTTTCAAAAATGCAGTTTTCCACCTTTTAATGGTGAACCCCATTCAAATACAATATTTGAAATTTTTATGTATTAAATTTAGTGAAATTAACTTCTTCTTTATAATTGTGACATAAAAATTCAGTATGGATAAATTTTTGGTACTTTTCTGATAACTTTCAAATTTTGATGAATAGTGGAAAATATGAAATTTTAATTGAAAACAAATTTTCTATTCAAAATACTTTATGGTGTTAAATTATGAATTTGAATGGTTTTTAAGTATAAATATATTATATTTTTATCATTTAATACAATTTAGGTAATTATAATAAATTTCACATTTAAATTTTACAAAAACACATGTCAATCTTTTGATAGTTTTTACTTTTCAAAACCCCGCTTTTTGGTTTTGTCACGGGGAATTAATTTTAAATAAACTAATAAGACATCTATATTTTTAATTTGGTAAAATATAATTCATTTTTATAATTCGGGATATCAAAATTATCTTAGGGTTATTTTTTGGTATTTTTTAAAAACATTCATTTTTTGATAAATAGTGAAAAACACTGCGTTTTTGTTTAAAACTGAATTTTTATATAAATAAGTATTTGTTTTATTTAAATTTATTTAAATTAAAAATAGATAAATAACACCTATATTAGTTCAATTTAATAAATTGGAGTCATTTTATAATAAAATTAGATTTATAAAACTTTATTGAACTTTTTAACGTCTTTCACCCACCTTCTCAGCACATTTGCAATTTTGCATAAAACATATTTTTACCACTTCTGTGAATTGAATTTAAAAAATTCAAGAGACATGGTTGACATTAGTAAGAAAAATGTAGTTCAATAAGTTGAATATAATTTTTGTGAATAGTAACTTTTGACTTTTATTTACCACAATTAAAAGTAAATAGGGAAATTAAATGTAAAAATGATATTATAATTACCCTAACACATGTTCTAATTCTATTGAATAAATTTATTTTGACTAAAACCAACCTTAAGAATAAATATATTATCATTTTTTATCCACATGGATTAGATTAGGACATTTATTATTATTTAATTTAAAGAAGAGTTAAAAGTGTTGAATTCAAATTTTAATAACTAAATCATTTTTAATATAGCATTATACATAAGATAAATTCTACTATTAATATTAATTAGAAATATAAAAATATTTCTTAAATCATGGTATTTTATTTATAATTTTTAGACATTAAATAACTAAATTTATTTATGACAAAATGATGATGCAGTAATTACCTTATTAATGAATGAATCAAATAAATGGTATTATAAATATTAAAATAAATATAATTTCAATGTTTTGATGAAATCCATGAATTTTATAGGTGAGTATGACATGTTAAGGTTGATTAAATGTATTTTTTTTGAAGTAATAAAGTTGTTATGACTTTCACAAAAACCAAATACAACGTCCATGTGTATGTACGGACTACGGTCTCCATGAATTATGTTTATATTTCATATATATATATATCTATTATACATATTTATATTCTGAATATATATGATATATAAATCATGTTTTATATTCTGGAAGTATGTAAATCGTGATCTATGTGATACGATCAAGAATAACAAGTTAAAACACATATAATAAAGTAAGTGATTACTACACGAAATGTTACTTTAACATGGATATTATTATTAATGGGCAATATAAATTCATAAATAAATCATGTATGATATATTAAATATGAACATGGTTCTGGTATAATTTGAAAACATACTATGGTCATTATACATGTGGTTAAATGTGCCCTCGACTAAAGGAAAGTACAAGGTAAGGGTTAATTTCTAAATCTCATTACTATCCAAGATTGTTTATGTGTAAGTGTTTTTTGGGAAATATTTATTATCCATGTCCATGTTTAATAAAATAAATTTAAAAATTATTATATTAATATACTCTTTAACTCAAACAAAATTTTAAATGTTTTAAATATTTATTCTTCTAAATTATTCTCATTATCATCCATGTTTTCAAAATGGTTTTAAGGATTTATTTATATAGACATGATTGTTTTAAAATGGTTATTACTTTAAAAAGCTTCAAAGTGGTATGGGACACTTTGATTAAAAAATATCTTTTAAATTATTTCCTTTATAAATTGAGTGACTTTTAAATGATTTCATGAAAAAGGGGTATTTCACTCAATGAATTTTGTTGATCATTTTCATCTGTATCAAAATCCATTACTGGATATTATTCTTGATTGAGGTTGATTTATTATAATACAATATTCAATATTATATTTTTTGAGTTATGATATGTTTTACAGTGGATGTGATATTTTTATACCATTCATGTTTTATGGCTAAATTATTGACATTTCGAATGATAGTTTTAATACGAATTGTTATGTTATGTTTCAACATTTTTATGTGAGGAATGCAATGGACTTAGTAAGTGATTGGTGGGCCTACTATAGCCCCTCAATTCATCAATAGGTCTTATGAGATAAATTAGTTTCTTCACACAAGGCCTTGGAAAAAAATTTATTTTCAGTCTTAGCACGAGGCCTTGACTATGTGGTAATGATGTCTACTGTTATGAATTCCCTCATTATGAAATTAACTATTAAATGTGATTATTCTACTAGTATAATATCCATGTGCATACTTATATGGTGATGTTTGATTAATTTTTTCCATATTATGTTCAAGATTATGTATAAAAATGATGTTGTTTTTATTACACATTTTCCTTAAAAGTTTATAGCTTCCACTAAATTATTTACCCTTACTAAGCTTCTGAGATCACCCCTTTATTATGTTTTATTTTCCCAGGATTCCAAGAAGTGTATTATGATTGATATTCATGGTTAAGACAAATGGAATAATGATTTTCTCAAAGGATTATTTAAATTTTATTTTATGTTAGAAATTGTAATGTAAAGTTAATGTAGGCAATATATTTTTCTAGTCTACTAAACTGATCAGTCCTTTGGGACTTGATTCCATGTAATCATGCCAATGTATTAAAATAATGGTCCAGCTCTGGGCTTCTGGTGTCAGGGAATTACAGTTGGTATCAGAATAATTTTAGTAAAAATATTGAAACGATATTTAGAAAAACTTTGATTAAAGAACATTACCCTAAGATAGACTTTGAGGATTAGTATTGAAGAAATTCCTAGAATTTTGGTAATTAAAAGATTTTGTGAGTTTTACAAGAAATAAATCTCTATCTAGATATGAGCAAGTAGAGGTAGCTCTGGCACAGATGTACCTATAAGTCAAAACTCTGACAAGGTGTTTCAGGCTTGACCTGGGGTATCCTGGTACACGATAGCAGGCCTTGCTGCACTCTTGGTTACGATACTTTCGGGGGATATGCTTAGGATAATTCACATTTTCTTTACAAACCATTATGAATGATTTAAGAGTAAATAAATCTTCAAAGAATTTTTTTTATGATTATAGATTATATGCATAAACTGTTTAATTTATTTTCGGTATTTTACATGTTTGGAAATAAGTATTGCGAATCATAAACTAACCTAGTGTATTCCATTGTTTAGAACTGGTGCACAGTTTATGGAATGAGAACTGCAACAATACGCATGATCCAATGAGTAAGAAGGATCATATCCTTCATGGCCTTAAGATAAAATTTATAAAGGAAATAGTATACCACATATTATCATCATATGAAGAAATAGTATCATGCATTAATAAGATGAGTAAATAATTCTCTGAGTCCTATGGAATTGAAGGGAAGCCAAAGAATAAAATTATTTTATAGAGAAAGATGGATAAAGGGAAGAAGGGAAAGAAGAATTTTCTCATATGTGATAACTGTGGAAAGAATCACCTTGGTAAATGCATGAAGGGAATAAGAGGTTGTTATATAAGTGTGGAGGAAAAGGATACCAAGTACATGATTTCAAGGGTAATAAAAAGGATTCAAATGTACAATATTACATCTGCAAGGTGTTGGGACACAATGAGAATCAATGTCCCCATCATCAATGTATGCCCAAATAATGCTATTTGATAATAATAAAGTTATGAGACTACTGTAGATGAAGAAGAATGATTAATATTTTTATGTTGTAATTAATGAATTAGGTCATTTGAGTGTTATATAGACGATGTACCAGTTATATGAATTATGGAAATAAATAAGGATTGTACTACAGTACTATTTCATTATGGATTTGAGATTATATGGTTCTAAGAAAAGTGACTCTATAGCAAGATAAACTTTTTGAAAAAGCCATGGTTGAAGAAAAGGTAAACCTTAATATGGTTTTGATACTAAGGTAGTGATTTTGAAAAAATATATGATTGATTTGGATAAATTATATTTGATATTCTTGAATACTTTGAATCTAATTAATTTTTATTTATTCCATTAATCCTGGATTTTACAACATTTTTGGATATAAATAATATATCTAGTATTCTATAAGGAATAAGGGAGCATGAATGTAATAAATAAGGTTTTATGGTAATTCAGGGTGTTACTATGTTTTAAAATAATAAATGATGAAGTTATTCACATCTTATTACGTGACAAAAAAGATCTTCATAGTGTTTACCTTCCTTATAAATTTTGGAATATGAGTTTGGAAAAAAATATTTTGGATAAGTCTAAAGGTTGGAATGGATTATTTTTGAAATTAAATACTATTGTTATGGTTAAATCATTTCTTAAGATTATTTTTGGATTTTTATAAAAAGGAAAACCTGGAGGTCGGGCAACAACCGGTCATGTCTGGCAAGGCTGTGAGACTTGAACCCACAACCGAAGGGCGACAAGGTCACATCACCTACCACTAGCCTATGTGATGTCTTGGTTTGTGTGATGTAGTTTTTTTAAAATATTTTAAAAAATTAATTATAAATTCATTATTTTTGGAACCCTATATGATTAGGATAAATAGAATATTTTTGAGTTCTGTTATCTTTTGGAGTGAAAGATGAATTTTTGGTAAAAATTAGATAAAGGATGTAACTCTACTTATCAATTATTTTTTTCTTATTATATGAATAAATTAATTCTTAAAAATTAGGGAAAGGATCTAAAACTTTAGGGAAATGATCTTAAACCCAAATTTTTTTTATCCTAATACCTTATGTTTTGTTGAAATGTTGATATTTTAATCATCATAGATTTATGGCTTTGAGACCCTCAATTTTCTAATCACTTGTTTTTAATTGATGACCTCATTCACTCCTTATAAATATTTATGTTTTTCATATAATTATAATTGCCACCAGTTTTCTCCTCTTCTAAAATCCTAATTTGGTAGTGACTTTTTCATTTCCCTTTCCCTCTTTTTAAGACTAAATTTTATTATCCCGATTTCTGATGTTGGTTTTCCACAAAGGTATTTTTGATTTTCAACCTTTTATTTTCGAAGAAAAATTTCAAATTGTGGTGATGTATTTTATTAAAGGATGGGAGAATGTAACACCCCATTATTTCATAGTATGGTATCTCTCTAATGTAATTCAATAGCTTGCGGTACATGCCACACTGAGTTCAAGAACACCTTGACATACCAAACTAGCCATTCAAAAAGTGGTTATGAATATTATTAACCAAATTTTGAATTTTATATATATCCTATATAATTTTAAAATTCAACTTTTTGGTTTCTTAGACATGATATAAGGACAAATTCAATTTTCCAATAAAAGAATTATTTTTCAAAAATGCATTTATTCCGCCTTTTAATGGAGAACCCTTTTTAAATCCAATATTTGACACTTTTATATATTAAATTTAGTGATATTAAATTATTCTTTATAAGTGGGAAATAAAAATTTAGTTTGGATAATTTTTTGTACTTTTTGGATAACTTTCATATTTTGATGAATAGTGGGAAATACTAAATTTTAATTGAAAACAACTTTTCTAATAGAAATAATTTATAGTGTTAAATTATTCATTTAAATGGCTTGGAAGTATAATTGGATTATATTTTTATCATTTAATACAATGTAGATCATTATAAGTAATTTCACATTTTAATTTGACAAAAACACATGTCAATCTTTTGATAGTATGTACTTTTTAAAAACATAATTTTGGGTTTTGACAACGAGAATTAATTTTAAATTAATTAATTAAACTTCAATGTTTTGAATTTAGTTAAACAGAATTCATTTTTGATTTCTGGAAATCAAAATTATCTTAGGGTGAATTTTTGGTATTTTTCTGAAAACATTCAATTTTTGATGAATAGTAAAAAACACTACGTTTTTGTTTAAAACTGACTTTTTAGTTAAATAATTATTTATTTTATTTAAATTTATTTGAAGTATAAATATATAAATAATATATATATTAGTTAAATTCAATAAATTTGAGTCATTTTATAATAAAATTATATATGTAAAATTTTATTGAACTTTTTAACGCATTTTAACCAACTTCTAGGCACATTTGTAAATTTGAATAAAACGTATTTTTACCAGTTTTGTGAATTTAATTTCAAAAATCCAAGAAAAATAGATGACATCAGTAAGTAAAATGTTGTTCAATATGATGAAAATAATTATTGTTGAATAGTAATTTTTGACTTTTATTTACCACGGTTAAAAGTAAACAGGGTAATTAAAGTTAAAAATGATATTATAATTACCCTAACACATGTTCTAATTCTATTGGATAAATGTATTTCGACTAAAACCAACCTTAGGGATAAAATATGAACCTTTTTGTTCCACTTGGATTAGATTATGAAGTTTATTATTATTTTATTTATAGAAGAGTTAAAAGTGTAAAACTCATATTTTAATAACTAAAAAAAATTTAATATAGGGTTACACATAAGATAAATTTGACTATAAATATTCATTATAAATATAAAAATATTTCCTAAATCATTGTATTTTATTTACAATTTTTAGACATTAAATAATTAAATTTATTTATGACACAATGATGATGCAGTAATTACCTTATTAATGAAAGAATCAAATAAATTGTATTATAAATATTAAAATAAGTACAATTTATTTGTTTTTATGATATACACAAATTTTTAGGTGAATATGACATGTTAGGGTTGATTGAATGTATTTTTTTTGAATTAATCAAGTTGTGATGACTTTCACAAAAACCAAGTACTAAATAGTGTCAAATTTGACAAAAATGAGTTTTTAAAACAAAAACTATTTTATTAAAATATATAATAGTTTGAAAAAGATAAGTTTTATACAAATGACTTATATAATTATAGATATTTCATTAATGAACCACTTGAGTTTCTCTCCACATTTTATAGTAAATTTATTAACCGTGTAATATAAAAATACAAGAAGATGTGGTAAAAGTTAAACTATTTAACTAAGAGTTAAATCTAAAAGATAAGGTTAATATGGTGACCTAAACATGTCTAAATTATATTGGTTGAAAATATTTAGACCCATTAATATATTAGGAAGGAAATAAATCCATTTCATCAATTAGAACCGGAAAATTATTTTAGAATAAATTAATATTTCAATCTTTTTCTAAAGTGCCCCTCACCTCTCTTATAAAAGGGTACTTCCCCTTCTCTTAATTTCACACCTCCAAACCCATTTGGCTCCGCCAAATCCTACTCTAATATCCTCCCAACTTCCATAAGTTAAACATAGTGGCCTTAATGTTATCTAAAAGCCAACATATGGATCCCTTTTGATCAAATCCAAACGAAGCACCCGAAGAAGAGGTAATTGTTTCATCACCTCTTTCAAAGTTCTTTTCTTCTTCCACTTCCTCTTTCTCTGTTGTTTCCATACTAAAATAATAACTCATGTAACTTATACATTATATGAAGTTATTATAAATATGGTACATCCATATTCATTTTTCTATGCATCCTATGAATGACAAAGTCACCATACGTGCGTACGTACGACTTACCGTCTCTACGTCGTGGTGTAGTTTGTTATTCAACAATTCATTATTTGGATTTGTATAATAATAAGTATAATTTATGTAAATAATAAATATTAAACTTTCATGTTTATTTATAATTAATATATCATCAAATTCCATACCATTTTATCATTAAGTAAATTATATCGTTGCTCATGCGTACGTACCGCTTACCGTCTCCACAACGCAATGAGATTCATTTCCACTTTCACCATTAAACGATAATTATAAAAATATATATTATTAATAAGTATTAAATATATGACATAATAATGCTACTAGAAATATATATATATATATATATATATATATCTGTGTGTGTGTTTGTGTGTTTACATATATCTCAATCACTTACTTCCATTCAATACGATAAGAAAACGGAAACAACGTCCTTGTGTATTTACGGACTACCGTCTCCACGAATAGTGTTTCCATTTCATATATACACATATATCTATTATACATATTTATATTCTGAATATATATGATATATAAATCATGATTTGTATTCTTTAAGTATATAAATCATGCATATGTGACAAGATCATGAATAACAAGTTAAAACACATACCATAAAGAAAGCGATTATTACCTAAAATGTTACTTTAACATGGAAATTATTATTAATGGGTAGTATAAAGTCATAAATGAATCATGTATAATATAATAAATATTAACATGGTTCTGGTATAATGTAATAACATACTATGATTATTACACAGAAGGATAAACGTACCCTCGACTAAAGGAAAGTACAAGGTAAGGGTTAATTCATCAATCTCATTATTATCTGAGATTGTTTATGTGTATGTATTTTCTGGAACATATTTATTATCCATGTCCATGTTTCATAAAATACATTTAAAATTGATTATTTTAAGGTACTCTTTAACTAAAACATCATTTTAAATGTTTTAAATATTTATTCATCTAAATCATTCTTGGTAATGTCTATGTTTTCAAAATGGTTTTAAGGATTTATTTATATGGTAATGATTGTTTTAAAATGTTAATTCATTTAAAAAGTTTCAAAGTGGTATGGAACACTTTGATTCAAAAATATCTTTTAAATGACTTCCTTTTTAAATTTTGTAACTATTAAATGATTTCATGAAAAAGGGGTATTTCAATCAAAGAGTTTTACTGATCATTTTCAACTATATCAACATCCTTTACTGGATATTATTTTTGATTGAGGTTGATTTATAATAATACAATCTTCCATATTTTATTGAATGAGTTATGATATGTTTTACTGTGGATGTGATATTTTTATACCATTCATGGTTTAGGTCTAAAGTATTGACATTTCGTATGCTAGTTTTAATACGAATGTTTATGTTATGTTTCAACATTTTCTATGAGGATTGAAATGGACTTAGTAAGTGACGGGTGGGGCTCGCTATAGTCCCTAGATGAATCAGTAGGTCTCCTTAAAGAAATTAGTGTCTTGGCACAAGGCCTTGAAAAAAAATTATTTGTAGTCTTGGTACGATGCCTTGACTATTTGGTAATGATGTACGGTGTTAAGAATTCCCTCATTATGAAATTAGTTTTTACCTGTGATTATTCTACTAGTAAAATATCCTTATGCATGTTTATATGGTGATGTTTGATTTATTTATTCCATATTATGTTCAAGCTAATGTTTAAAAAGGCTGTTGTTTTTATTACACATCTTTCCTTAAAAGTTTATAGCTTCTACAAAATCATTTACCCTTATTGAGCATCTGACCTCACTCATTTCTTATGTTTTATTTTCCCAAGATTCCAAGAAGTGTATTATGATTGTTATGCAGGGTTAAGCTAAAGGGAATAATGGAAATCTCAAAGGATTATCTACATTTTATTTTATGTTAGAAATTGTAATGTAAAGTTCAGGTATGTAATATATTTTCCAAGACTGTTAAACTGATTGGTCCTTCGGGACATGATTCCTTGTAATCATGCCAATGTATTAAAATAATGCACCAGCTCTGGGATTCTGGGGTTGGGGAATTACATCATCAATCCTTATTCCATTTTGAATTCCAATACAAATTCACAACACTTATTTAATGTATTGTTGATATCATATATCCTTCAAAAAAGTGTAATTCAAATCTATAACATTAATAGATGATGTGGAATCTCTATGATTTTTCATGCAACCTTTTAGTTATTCAATGAAATTCCTCATCCAGTGACCATATTCTATAAAATTTAATCATTTCCCTTCCTTACTAAATTCTCCTTTATGTTTCAATAATTAAGACTGACTATTAGACCCTCCAATATTCTTCTTACAACTTAATAATTTTCTCATTTGTACCATCAACATGACACTAGATCCTTGATCTCCCATTTACAACTAAGTTAGCCTGTATATATTGAGTAGATCAATAAGAATATTATAAAAAACATATATATTATAGTTTAAAATAAACTATAAGAACCTTTCCAATAGTGACTGTAGAATGAATCCTATAGCTTGATCAATCCTTAAAAGAGACCTCCTCCTCTTTATTTCATTATCAAGCCTAGTAATATTGATTACATGATCATATACTTAATTCTATTCATATATTTTTCATATAAAAAATAATTTGAAACCTCATACCACTCAATACCACATTGTTCTCAATAAATACATTTTATATTGTCTGCCATTTTTAACGTTCCAATGTTCTCATGTTGTTTTTTAAACTTGGCTCCATGGATACAAATATAAGAGTAGATTCATAAACTGAATAATTAAAAATTTTATCATAAATATCTAGATATTTTTAAAGAATATCTTCGCTGGTCTGCTATTTGGGAAGGGATTTCTCTAACATAAAAAATTTACCATCATGCTTAAGAATAATTATATTGTTCTTGTACAAGTCTAATAAGTTTATTCTATTAGGATTATACTTTTTTCAATATTAATCTCAAATACATTTTTGATGATGATGATTCCATTTTATCTGCAATGGGAATTTTTATCAAATGAGTATCATGATTTTCATTTATTTAATAACAAGATTTATTAAATGTTCTCCCAATAAAATGATAGCCTCTTTTAAATCCTTCAAATCTATTTGTGTTAAAATATCTATATTATCTGAATTAGTGAATATAGGTTTTCATTTATCTTATCACTTTTCTATTTTGATAAACCATCATATCAATCTTTTCAAAAATTAATTTTTTGTGGTTGAGTAGGAAAATATTTTCCCAATCCATCATATTGATTATCTCAAAAATATTACACTAGTATCATCACCATTAGGATTTCCCAGCTAAGTATTACAAAAAGTATACACAAAATACATTCATATATCCTATTGGGGTTTCTGATAACTTAATTTCCTTATACATGATAATAAATGAGTACCTAACTTATATATATTTTACCTAGTTAGATGTTTTAGGTCTTTAAAATTTCATTTTTGAAGGAATCTAATACTTAGTATTTTAATGGGATTTAATCTCATAATGTTATCTCAAATATTTCCTTTAATCATGTGTGATTCTAATGAATTAATTTTATTATCCTATAACTTCAAAATAAATTTTTCAAAACATATTAATGTATAACTACTTATTTAACTCTTAATTAGTGTAATATTCTCAAAAATAAATTCCAATTATATCCCTACATGACATGAACTAACTCACTGAGGCCCCACCTAGACTAGTTGTATGCTAAGAGTGACACTCCAATCCCACCTCCAATAGGCCATGGGATGTTTCCTAATGTTGTGTAGGTATATCACATTAATTGGAGGCCCTATAATAACAAACATGCACATGTACACCTCCAAGTACATCATAACCAAACAGGATAGATAAAACTATACAAACAAAGGAGAAAACAAATGCTTGTAATAACCTATAAGAATAAACCAAGTAATAAAGGGAAAGATACACACCCAACCAATAATAAAGGGGGTTCCAACCTAATAGCTACTTATGGGGTAGAACCCTACTCATGAAAATTGACACCAACCACTACCTATGATTTCTATCATTGATTACTACAAAGCTCCACCAATGCCAGGACCATCAAGGACATCGTCTAACTATTTTTCATATGTATATGATAAGAAATGTGTGCGGTAAATACCTTTTATAGATGATTATAAATACCCAGTAGGATTCTCAGAAAACCAAATAGGTAAACAATATACATAAACAGTCATCTTAACCCATAATACAAAGAGGGAGAAAAAACCCAGCAATGATATGATCAAAGATGTAACAGAATAAAGAGACAGAAAATATCTAAATCTTCACATCCATCTATGGATGATGAGTTTTTTTCATATTCAAGTCCAGTGTTGTCCCAATACCAATATCCAAACACAAAATCACTATACCTATTTTAGGTGACTCATACCTCACCAAATCCATGTCATAGTCAAGAGGGTACCAAACCCGGTGGAGGACCTATGCCTCATCGAAGCTCAGATGAGGGCATAATGACTCTATGAAAAGGAGACCCACGACTCCAGTTGATATATAGGGTATCAAACCTATCTATAAAAATTAATTGGGGATCCACATCCTAATATTATATGTCATTAGGGGGTACCAACCCTGATGTTTCTCCAGATATCACACTTGAGTCTCGATGTCAGCAACCCATAATGGAAGAAGTTACCTTCTCACTCCACCTCATGCCAAATATCTAATGTCAAATAAAAGGACATCATTACATCCTATGAGGAATTATATTAAAGATGGAATAATTTTAGGTCTAATTCTTAGTCATGAAAAAGTATATAAAAGAGTTAAAAAAATTTGAATAGAAATACATAGCTTGTCCCTTGGGGTCGACGGGGTGTACTCCCATGTTGATTCAAGGTCATGTCCTGCAGCTCAACATGGAATATGGAAACCATGTTCATGATGTGTGACCCAAGGAACAAAATTTATGGAACCACCTAGGGACCTATTTCATGTTCTTCCCAATTAATTCTCATTTGGATGGGGTGAGTCACATGGTGCGTGTGACCACCACATGACATTGTGATATTAACTTTTCTAGAAACCCTAGCCACCACAGTAAGTGGAATACATGGTTTATGTTCCTCTTGAATACATGGCCTTTAGTTTGTAAATTCAGAGATAGTTTATATTCTTTCTTAATCATCACCACATCATTCTATCCTCCAATTAATACTATTTGATGATTCATCCATGGTCATAAAATTAAACTAAACTCCTTTGGATATCAATTTCTGACCTTTGGAGGATTAAAATTGGGATCACCATCAACCCAAGGGAAAGTTGTCGCATCATCAGTTCTCATTTGAAATTTGAATCCTAAATCCTTCATCCAAGATTCACCATAGCTCCTAACCATGTCCTCAAATCACTATATCATTCATTAGGAGCACATAAAAATGAAAATATGAGTTTGATCACATCTTGAATTGTACTGATAGTTGAATCATAGGCATATCATAGGCTGATGATGAACACATAATGAATGAGGGAAGAGTGTAACAATAAGACAAACTTTGTTCATTGGTTTCTAGGGAGATTTCGGCCACTGATCCTCATCATAGAAAAAATATCTAATCATAAAAATTCAGTGTAACAGATTAAATCAAGGGTCATAGAAAAGATTAAACTAATAGGGTCATGCTTTAACAATGTATAATTATAAATCTAATGAAAATAAATAATCCAATTAAAATATAAAATAATGTGTAAATAATCTACAAATAATGATCCCTAGCCCGATTTATTATTGATTGTTGATGAAGAATAGTTTTGCATTGATTTTGATGATGAGTTATGTTGAATCTAATATTCATTAAAAGATTTTTCCTTGATTTCTCATCATTTATTATTCCAGATAAAGCTACCCTTCAATAAAAATCTCCCAGGGTTATGTGTCTAACCTGAGGAGTTTTATATAAAGGATATTAAATATACTATGGGACTGGATAAATAATTACTTAATAATTTAATTAATCATTTAACATAATTTCTTAATCACAGACTATGATAGAGCCCTAACCAAAGGTCTAATTAAAATGTACCTTAAGTCATGCTTATGGTAAAAAATCACATTCTAGATCCATAAAAGGTATCAATTTCCCCATTCAATACTCCATTCAAAAGGAAGAATATTATTTCTGAAAATATGTGTGAGTGTAGTTTAATATATTTAATATTTTTAGAATATCAGTTCCAGGATCCTATGACACCTGTAATATTGCACTAACTATGAATAAAAATACAATATATATATATATATATATATATATAATTTGAATAAAAATGAAAATAGGATTTGTTACATTCTCCCAACTTTTAAAGATTTTCAAACCCAAAAATAAAAACCTGGTAAAAATGTGAGGGTATAGAGCTTTCATCTAGCTCTCATGATCCCAAAAATATCTCATAGAGGATCTCATCATCCTAAAGAACTCAAACCAATATGAACATTCACCAACAAAATATTATCTCTTACTGATCCTAAATTACCATCAGGTTATCTGAAAAGTTATATTTTTCCTCGACATCCATCTCACCCCAATAAATTTCATGTTGAAGGCCATGGACATATCTCCTCAAGTACACTATGTAGAAGACGTCATGTACTCAGACCAAATTGGGGTGTATAGTCCCATGGAATAAAACCTCTCTAACCCTATGTGGGACCCAGAACATCTTTATTAACCTTAATGAAAGCTTATTACCATTACCAAACCTCTGCAAACCTCATCATGGAGAGAATATCATGAATACACGGTCTCCCAATTTGATCTCTAAGGGCCTATGATGTCAGTTTTTGTAATATTTCCACCAACATTGAGTGGACTTCATTCGATCCCTGATAATTTGAACTTTCTTCTCCATTTACTACAACATCTCCAATCATATTAGTGATGACTCACTTATTTTTTTTCTAGTACAATGGTGGTCTATATGGACTCCCATAAAAATACTGAAATAGTGTCATTATGATATTGGAGTGATGGCTATGATTTTATGAGAACTACACTAATGGTAGGTGATCCTCACATCTTTGACCAATGTTCAACATGCAGGCTCTCAGCATATCATCGAAAACATGGATGGTTTGTTCAGTCTGGAAATATTTCTAGGGTGGAACATCCTTATAATCTATAACTAAGTCCCAAAGGACTCCTATAAATTTCTAAACACCCCTGAGATAAATGAATATTATTTTCAAAGAAAGTCATTGAGGGTAACCCATGAAGTCAGATGATCTCCCACACTACAAACGCCCCAAACTATTTACCATAAACTTTTCATGGATATAAAGGAATTGATATGACTTGGTAAGTCAATAAAAAATCACCCAGATAGTGTTGTGATCTCTAACTATTAAAAAAATCAATATCACCAAATCCATAGATATGTCAGTTCACTTCCACTTTAGGATCTCAAAAGTTAGAGTCATCCCTACTAGAACCTGAGGTTCTACATTCACCTTATAATATGTTAGGCATCAAGAAATAAATTTTACAACACTCAAAAAACTAATATAAAATTCTTTGTTACATATTTTTCAATCCCAGATGTACTGCCTAGGGGGTTATAAAACTCCCTCAACAACTCCTCATGAAACATGACTGAAACTATTTTCCATCATTGAAAAAGGATGACATGGTACCCACTTTTAGAAAACATATCAGGTGTATCTCTTGAGGATATCTGGTCATGTATAACTTTAGAACCAATGTCTTCTAACTAAGAGTCTCTCACAAACTTGAAAAAAGGTGGATTCACTACCATCCACAAGAGATAAGTTTCCCCTCTCTCCTATACTAGGTTTAGTTGTAAAGAGGACAACTTCTCTGATGCCTCCCCCACCAATTGAAATCTACACTTCTTACTAAAGGAATATGCCGCCATATTTTCCACACCAAGATTATATAATATATCAAATTAATAGTCTTACTATATTATCAACCAATTCATCTATCCCAAGTTGAGGTTTCTATAGGAAAAAATATATCAGAGTCTCTAGTATTCTAAGTAAAATATAAATTACTCATCAAGAAGATAATACATCTTCATCATTAAGTAAAAGACTGCTTCTAAAAAATCCAATCCATAGTTCATGTAGTTAATCTCATAGGGTGTCAACTAAATAGAACTATAGGAAATCACCATCTACCTCTAAATCAAAATGATCCCAATCCTAGCTCCTAAGTAATCATAAAACACCACATGATTATCTCCTGAATCTAGGAGTCTCAAAACAAGAAAACTAACCAACCTTAACCTTAGATCCTTGAAATATTTTTAACACTACTCGGTCCAGGTGAACAACTTCCTTTTTAATTTCAATATAGTCAAAGAGGACATAATCCTAGAAAAATATTCTACTATTATATAATAGTACATAACCAAACTAGGAAAACTCTACACCATAGGAATAATTTTAGAACAGTCCCATTATAGAATTTTTTCTATCTTTTCTCTATAAAAAACTACAAAATGTTCAGAGATGACATTCCCCTAAAAATAAACCTATCTAATCTAGGACTAAAACTTTATGAAATTACTGTATAACTAGTGCTCCCAATGTAAGTCCAGAAACATCCTCAAATTCTCTATGTACTTATCCTCTAAAATAGGGTAAATGGGCAAGTCATTCATAATGAAAACTATGAACCATTCCAATAAAGGGTAAAATATTTGGTTCATAATCCCAATGAAAACATCAAGGTCTTTCATGACACCAAGAGGTATCAGCAGGAATAAATAATACCTATAGAGACACTGGAATGTCATCTTCAGAATTTCCTCCTAACAATCTTGTAATTTGTATTAATTGGATCTAGGGTTAATATTCAAGAAGCATCATAAACCTTCCAAATATTTGAGGAGGTTTTTGATCCTTGGAAAATGATACTTTTTCTTAATCGTCACTTGGTTTGTGTGATGGTGATCTACACATATCCTTAAGATCCTATCCTCATTCTTAGCGAATAACACAAGATCCATATGGGGGTACAATAGGTCAGATAAGACCCTTCTTCTGAATATCCTCTAGATAAAACCTTATCTCCTGGATCTCAGTATGGGCCATCCAATACACCATAGAAGATATAAAATTGGACCCATGGTTAAATTCAAAATAAAAGTTGATATCTCAATATATAGGTAGTCCCATAACATCTTTAGGGAAGGAATTCATGCATTCCTCTACTTTTAATGAAATATAGGTTTTTTTAAGAGCCCACAAACTCACCAATTGATAGTAGATAGGTTATAGATTTCTACACATGAGCCCTAATTATTCTAGAAATTGTTCCTTCTTTAAATTGAAGAAGAATCTCATCTCATCTGCTCGTAGGAACCTAAACCCCCTATAGTTACCATCTATCTAGGTACATACCGTGGATATACATTCTATACCTAGAATAATTTCCTAAAACATCATATAAACTACCAAGAGGTTCTATGTGAATCTATCTCTACTGAGCACCAGCTCACACTATCATCGGATGTGTGAAATAGTTGAATCACTCTTCATTGGAATCTCTATTCATAATTGATGAGCTAAAGGATCTAAATAGAAACTGAAATCTTGAATGAGGGATAATTTTATTAAATAATTACATTATCCTATGTAAAAAATCACTATTACTAAAGTATATAAAACACATATCGTATCGTGAAATATCTCATGCATAGCCTAGTAATTTCTCTTTAAATCTTGTAGATGACTATGCCCTCAATTATTATCCCATTGAGCCCATTGTGGACCACTTGGGAGTGGTGGTGGAAGTAATTAATTGCTTCATCCTCCACCAATAGCTCCTAATTCAAGGAATCCATTAACCCCTCTCTCATCAGTACTTCCCTAGGGTCCACCCTGAGCACCCTTAGGAGATCCCTAGTCATGATGTATCTTCTCTAAATAAGGTCCATTCAATATTTTTCCTCTATCTATAGTACATCAGGTAAGTTGGTCAGGATTCGTGTGGAACATCCCATCACAATAATAACACCATTTGTCTCTTGGCCAACTAGATCCCTAGTGGGATCCCCATGCCTTTGATCCTGGAGATTTTTCAATCTTGTACAACAACCACTTTCTCTATGAACATACAATATAAAATTTACTTTCTATAGTATATTACTTCACTCCATGATGAATACTACCATCACCAACTTTTCAAATCTCCTCTGGTAAGGATTTCACTATTACTAAGGCCTTCTCTAGCACTCTAACATAGGTGGTAATGTATAGAGAAACCATTATAACTCAGATACCCCTATAGAGGCCCTACAAAAAATTATATTCCTATAAGTATTCATCTTATACCATATTGAGAGAGTAATGTTTGAGGACAATGAACCTATATATGTACTCTGAAACAGTCATATCACCCTTCATCAACTCGATAATATTCTAAATATGTACAGAACCGAATTCCAAATGATGGTACTCATCAAGAAAAAAGTATTGAAACACTATCCCTGATATTTTAATCTCATCTTAGGTTAGGGTAAAAAAACTCTAAGAGTGATTTTCTACTATGTGAATAATATTGGTCGTAAGAACAACAATTTGATCGGTTGTGCTCCACACAAGACCAAAAAACTTAACTTTGTAACTCAAGCCAATCCTCTGCTACCTGAGGGTCTGGCTCTCCATGAAACTAGAGTGGTCTCTACCACTAAAACTCAAGTAGCATACTCAGCCTTCATGCATCATCATTATAGAACAATGGAATAATATTCTACTTGATGTGAATATGAACATCAGAATGAACTGCTAGAGGTGTTTCTATTAATTTTTCAATGGGTGAAATCACTGCTATATACTCACCATGATGGGACACCACACGAACATGCACATGCACTAAAGCCTCATTACTCGACAGGTCTTCATCATAACCCTATATCAAAATCATAGATAACCACTATCATGGTGGAATTCTAAAAGTTTACAAGATGCACCATAGTTAAATAAGAATATCTTTGGAGATGACACAAGAAGGATATGGAATCCAAAGACCCATTCCTATATTATGGATGAACCTTTGGTTTACCAATAATTAGTGTCCCGTCATGATGATTTGATAAGCATATTATCAGACTCTAGGTTTATGGATACATCAACCACCACACCACTACTGGATACCATGACTTTAAAGATGAACTTGAGACACCACAACACTATTTCCCTATGTTCCCAAACTAGTCCTCAAGATACTTGTAACTCTTAAAATCATCCCTAGGATAGAGCCACTTTGATACTAAACTATCATGGAATTACCCTCCACGACCCCATACGAACCAGTGGTCATCCAAGAGAAATACCCCAAGACTTACTTTAATAGGCCAGAGGCTAATACCTATTTCCAAGTAGGTATACACAAAAATTGAGAGACCTTATCCTAATAAACTTTTACTCATGCATGCCTCCAATTACATCAAATCCATAAAATATAGATAAAATTATATAGAACCAGGAGGAAAAAATCATATAATAATCTCTAAGAATAACCAAAGTACATAGGGTGAAAATTAAAACCCATCCAAGAATAAAGAGGTGTCCCAACCTAACAACAGATGAGGTGATATAACCCTACTTTTGAACACTGTTACTGGCCACCACTTTTGATCAATGTCAATATGTACAACTATGATGCACCAATACATGCTCTCTAATGTCTCTATATAAATAATTTTTGTCTTCATAAGATAAAACAAATGTGGGAAATCAAATTCTTGGGTGAGAATATAAATACCCAGCCAGATTACCAAAAACCCAAAGAGGTGAGAAATATAAATAAAAGGACAGATCAACCCATAAGAAAAAGAGGGGGAAGAAACCCAACAATATATATTCTCAAATAAGTAATTGAATAAAGATATATATATATATATATATATATATATATCTTTACAGTAAGTTAAGAATGATGAGTTTTCCCATAGCTCCAAGTTCCAGTGAAGCCCTGATGTTAGTATCCCAATGTAACCTCTCCATATCTATAGTAGGGGACCCATGCCCCACTAAAGGAAGATCACAATCGAGGGGCTATCAGCCCCAGTGAATGACACACACCATGTTGGAGATCAAATAAGGGGGTATAAACACTATATATAGGTGACCCATGGCCTTAGTGGGAATGATGGATACCAAAACTTCCCTTAACAAGGATGTGGGGGACTCATTCCAAAAAATATACATTCCATAAAGGGATTCCAGTTCCAAATTCTTTTTGGGAGATCACACTCAAAACTTAATTATGACAACCCATGATGGAATAAATGAACTACTCTTTCAACATTATATTTTATCTCTAATTTCAAAACAAAGAAAACCATTACATCCTATATAAAATTATACTAAAAAAGGACTACTCACATGTCCACTTCTGAGTCCTGATGATATTGATACGAGAGGTAGCCCATTTGAATAGGTGTACATGGTGTGACGCTTGGGGTAAATGGGTTGTACCCCCAAGTTGAGTCATGGTTGTGTCCAGCTACCTGGAAAGAATCATGGAAACCATGTACATGACATGTAAACTTGTTAACAAAACATATAGGACCCCCATGGGTCCTGAACTATGTGCTTCTTGAATGCATCTTGGTTGGCCGAGTGGAGCCACATGACATGTGCTCCCTCCACATGGTTGTGTGATATTTAACATAATTGGAAACCCCATTTACCAAAAGAAGAGGACTATATGATATGTGTTCCTCTGGGATACATAGTGTGTAATTTTTAATTTCAAAAATAGTTGATATTCTTCCTAAATAATCACCATATCCATCGATCCCACTGTAAATCTCACCAGAAGCTTCATCAATGATCCCAAAATTGAAGAAAACTCCCCTAGTCATCAATTTTCAACATATAGTTGCTAGAAATTAGAATTATCTTCGTCCTACATGAATCCATCCACAATATATGTCACATTTAAAGTGTTATATCCTCAATCCACCATCCATGAACCTTAAGAGATCCCCACTTCCCATGAATATCACCATCTCCATCATCGATTACACAAAGAAATGGAAATCTAGGTTTAATTGTGTATGAAATCAGACTGATAGTAAAATCATAGGCCTACAATAAGACAATAAATTACATGAGAAGAATGAGGGGATAATGGTACAATAAAATATAGTAGGTTCATTTAAGTAAATGGACATCTCATACACTAATCATTTTCATAGAAATAGATATCAAATCAAAAAACTCTAACACAGAATATTAATTCTTGGGTTTAAGAAAATATTTAATTAATCAAGACATTATTTAACAAAGTATAAGAATAATTCCAATGAAGATAAATAGATCATTCTTAAAATATCAAATAATAAGGAAATAATCCACTAAAAAATATCCCTACTACATCATTGGATTGATCACTAATAAAGAACAGTTCTACGTTGATGTCTATGATGAAGTTTCTTAAATATGATCATTGATCCATGAATTCCACTTAACTTCCCATCATATATTATGGTAGTAGTAACTCTTCATATCTCTCAATATCTTAGGGTTATTCGGAAAACCTTGGAGAATGGATATAAATAATATTATGTTAACCATGGGCTAGGAAAAATAAATAAATAATTATTTAATTAATTATTTAACATGATTCTTTATTATCATCCCAAGACTGTTCCTTGACAGTAATTATGATTTGAATGAACCCTAAGTCATTCCTAGGGTAACCCCCCCTTCCAAATCCAACTATGGTCTTATTTTCCCCATACGAGACTCCATTCAAGAGGAAAAACATAATTTTTGTAAATAATTGTGTGTGTGGTTTAATATATTTAATATTCTTAATATATTAGTTCACCGGTCCTGTGACTACTTTAATACCATTCCAACTTAAAAGAAATATATATAAATATATATGGAAATATTCAAAAGGTATAAAGATTAACCTTAGTCCCATTAAAATTCATAACCAAACTCATCCCATGTATATGGTATAAGAATTCATTTATTGTAAAGGATTAGAATCATATGAAACCATAATCTCCACATGAGAAAACATGGTATGATAGGCTCCTAACACCCACTTTTCTATATAGATCTTATGCCCTAGTCTAGTGAGTGGCCCAGCCTAAATTCTCTCTACACAATGATCAATGCTGAAGAGAGACTTTAATTATGATACAATACTAACACCTAATATGTATAAATCATAACAAACAATTAAATTAAATTTTATAAAATAAATCATAATCATGGTTTAATAAAACTAAATGGTATGTTATACCTAGCATATAACCCCATATATGCATGGTATGATATTTATATGAATTAGTTTAACACTTTAAACAAAATTATACATCCATTCATAATATAATTCTTATATTCATGAATAAAAATATAGAATAAATTATATAAATAGACAATTCATGAAATTAAACTTGATATAAGCATTTATAAACACTTCATAAATAAATCAATTATTATCATTTTATAATTCAGGCATTCTCTTTTGATCATTACATAAAATATATATATAAATATTTAATATCTATATCATAAATATAAACACTTATTATTCAATCCTTTACATAGTATTTTATATGAACTTATACATATTTTTTTAATATGTGAAATTTATGAAAACTTTTATAATCATATAAAATTTTCATATATTATATAAATATTATTACATAATTTAAATATAAAATATTTTATTTTATTTATACCTTTCATCAAATCAATCAAAACACTTTTTTGTATGGTTAAAATTATTTTCCTAATAATTCCTTTTAATATAAATATTTTATATTCTTATTTATAAAAAATTCGTAAATCTATATAAAAATAATTATATTTCATGTAATTAATTAATTTATAAACAATTAATAAATTATTATCAATTAAAATATACTATAAACATAAATCACATCTTGAAAAAAATTGGTATGGGTTAAATACGTAATGTAATCAACATGAACCCTCCAATCCTAAACTGGTAATGTTTTTTAAAATTTTTAACAAAATATACAAAATTTAAAAGAAACATGGTTGTTTTTTATATAGACCATGTCATGGTTGTTTTTGAGTGAAAAATATTTCTATGGGAAACACCACAAACAGTTTCCCATAAACCAAGATTTGGTTTTTCCTCAATAACAAGGATAAAACCATGGTGATTTTTATATGTTCAATCTATTTTTATTCTTTGGTGACACCATAAACCATGTCCATCCAAAATATTCCATGATTTTTCTTATCCTCTTGGTGGAAATATAATTCCAGTAAATGAAAATGTAGTGGTAAATAACCACAATTTGGTTTCATGACAACTAAAAAATCATGGTATTTTTCATCTCAAAACACATTGTGGTTTGGAAAAACATAATGAACCTTGACCATTTTAATAAACATGTCATGGTTCTATAAAATCTTTTTTCCTATTTTCATTATCCTTTCAAAAACTCAATACATACTACATAGAAGTTTCTCTTACACCACTTTTGGGTTTTGGAGGGGAAAAACTTGTCCATACGCAGTATAAAATTTGATCCAAAACCTATTATGCCACAGGATCTAACCATTTATTTTGCATGGAATAAATAAATAAATAAATAATATACCTTATTCTCTCTTAATTTAAACATTATAGGATCCTTGACAAGAGACTGATAAAAAATACCAAGAAGTTGCCAACAAACTCTCTCCACCTAGGCTGTTAACATGCAAAATATATCTCCCAAATATTTGGAATGATCCCATCTTCCTTATGGTTTTATAGATCCTTGTATAATGATAATTAGAGTGATAGAGTAGGATATTTGGTATATGGGAGTTTTTTATTGAATCACAGTGTCGCGCAAACCCAACCAAAAACTAAGATATTATTTATATAGTCTATCCTAGGTCACTTCTTGGAAACCAAATGTTCTATTTGATAAATGGACTTTCCATAAAAACAATTTGGGATACCACTTCTAGTAAATTTCAATTCTTAAATATTTATCTTTTGAACTATAGCTTAGGAAATTTAAACTCCTCAAATTATAATCACATGGTGATAAAATTGATTATGATATATTTTAATGTGATAATGAGGTTTAGCCACATGTTATCAAATAATGTACGAAATTATCATTCATAGAACCATGATATGGTGATGCTCACTTTGTTGTGGTTTACGAAGAATAGACCATGGTGTGGTAAAACCACCACATCATTGTTTAAACATTGGTGTAGATTTAAAAAATTAGGGAAACCCATTACTGTATTAAATATACATATATTTTCATGATTATTCTATAATACAGAAATTTATATATCCTTAACATAATTCATATAATAAAAAACTTTTTTGTAATATATTTATGAAATTTATTATTTTTTATATTTTGATTTGTTAAATGAATATTGAAAGAATCAATAATTATCACTATAGGTTTTCATGTATTACTTTTAGTATTGTTTGTAAGGAATGGTCTATTTAAAATAAAATTTTATTTATGAATACTATTTTTAATAAGATGAATAATCACCAGGATATAATAAAATTTTCAAATTATTAGTTATAATTCAACCGCATATAAAGATTATTTTACATCTCACTTTACAACTAATATCACTGTTGGTGATAACCATATTTCAAAACTAGTTACTAATTATCTTAAAAATGATATAAATATTTCAACCATCTAAAAATACTTACTATATTAGGTAATCATTATAGAAATATCATCAATATATAAATAACTTTCATAGAAAACCTTTAAAAATAATATAAAAAAATAAAAAAATTGATATTTTTTCTAAAGAAGAAAGAAACATAACCAAAATAGAGATATGCTGTGTCATATGTAGTGATTTCCTTAATGAGTATCACATGTTGTGATCTATGTTATTATAAACAATGATATTACATGCACAAAATGAATCCAACTTATCAAATTATGTGATGGACATATCATAATATGAGACAAACCAAATTCAATATTTCATTTCATATCATAGTAAGAGAACCAATTTCATTAGTTCTTGAATAAAAATGTGGAACTTTTCCATTTACCCTACATTTTGAAACAATTAAAAAATAAACAATAAGGCTAATGATTTCACAAAATTCCAAATTTTAATAATTGAAATACACAAGATCATGTTTCATGATTTTATTGATTTAAACATAATATTTTCAAATTAGAGAAATTATTATAAAAACGAAAAGAATATAAGAAAAATAAATTACTCTATCTTTTATAATTTATCAAAAATAAAGAATAGTATTAAAGGGATCCAAAAGACCAATTATCGATATCATGAACATAAAAATATTTTGAACATGGTTATAATGATTATGAATAACATAAAATTTACACCAACGTGATTCATATCACATTTTAAGACCATATAAAATGAAAATAAAAAGTTGACTAAAACATATTTCAAGAAAAAAAGGAAAAATAAGTTAAAATCACATTTTAAATTTTTTGTATTCATCTTCTTGTGCTATATATTTTTTTACCTTCTCTACTTCATAATATTTATTCAATTCTAATTACACTCCATCATTTTCAATAATATTAGTTATCTTTTCATCATTCTATTAAAAAGTTCTTTGTATCTCAATGGTTAATTCATAAATACACTCTTTCACTAATGGTTTTTGAAAAGCTTTTAGAACCTTTTGAAGATATATTTACTTTTAAATTGAAATTTTGTAAAAAAAATCATAAAAAGAAGAAACTATAGAAAAAAGGAATGATGGTAATTTTAGTTGATCAAATCACATATGCATTGATTTAATTTTCTTTTTTCTCCCATGGTAATTCATTCGCATTCTTTTTTCATTTATTTATCATGATTAATTTTTCCTTTTATCTCATCCGTTATTTTACTACTTATATATTGGGGTAAACCTATTTTTTCTCCTTATTCAGTGTCTTAACTTAAACCATCAGAAAAACGTTCTAATGTCTGATATACTTCTCATTTTAAGCCCAAATTCACTCACTAGTGAATCCATAGGAGAATTAATTTTTTTAACCATTATATATAGGTATTTCTCAAGAATTTGAACTTCATTCCCAATTTATTCCATAACTAAAAAATCATAATAAAAAATTTCTTCCATCGTTAAAATTTACTCCTGATGTGATCTGTGTATTTCTTTAATCATTTAGTCATACTACCTTTTGAAAGTTAATTATTCCAAAACATTTGATTTTTTATATGACCCTTTTCTTCAAGATGTATTTGGATAAAACATATATATTTCCCTCTACATTACCCCTTGAATTAATTTAGGTTTCTCAAATTATTTTAGAGGTTAGGGATTTGAATTTAAATAAAATTTTCTAAATGAGCTCTGCTTATCACTAACATATATCTAGTTCAAAGGTCCCATGAGATATTAATAGACAATATATGACATTCAGGAAGATAATGATATTTATTTGGAACCATGCAATCATTTTCATTAATTTTTTTATACATATTAGTATCAAGTAAATTATTCATTTAAATATGAAAACCCTACCAACTACACCTTTTTCTTAAGATACATTATCTATAATCCTTAAAATCATTCGAATAAATTTGTGTGTAATATCAATAACATGAAATGAATAACATAAATATCAATAAACTTAATGTTTTTAAATTATCCAAGTTCTATATATTTAATAGAAACACTCTTTTTCTGATACAGTTAAAATATTATAAAAAATTTATATATATTATCTCATGTGATATGGGTTGAGGAAATCATTACTTGTGACATAGAATATCACCATTATAATTATAGTGCTTTGTTCATGGGTAAAATTCCCAAAGATACTTTTTTTAAATGTTTCTTATACATTTTGTTTCAATATTCATAATTCTTTTGTAATGATTATATCATATAGACTATTTGGATGGTTAAATGATTTCAAGCATTTAGAAGATAAGAATTTATTTTTTCAATGATATCATTATCACCATAAAAAATATAAGATATATAATGTCATATAAATTAATTTTAACATGTGATTGAATCAGAAACTATATTTGAAATCCTCATTTCATGCTATAAAACCCCAATGTACACTCAGATGTATCATTGTGTGAGAAAGTAAACTATAGTAAATTACTAGGTATGAGGATATCAAGGGATATGATACAATGATAATATGATATATGATAGAGTTAAAATATATAAATCCTATTATGATATAGTGGAATAACCATATGCAATATAAATCACATAATAGGGTTGAAGATATCATGACTTATGAAATTAATTTTAATAGTTATATTATTCATGACTTATTTTATAAAAAATACCATTGGTTTCATATTTTGATATTGTGGTTATGAATATTATGATCCTAAAGATTAATTATCAAGAATATTCAACAATGAACATAAGCATTATTTTTATAAACCCTCTAGAAATTGTGGATATTTCTCTACAAAAATGATTCTAGTGATCAAATGACGACCAAAATGCTATGAAAAATTATTGACACTTTCATGATTATACTTCCATGTGTGAAAAAACGTTCTATATCATTTATGTAACTTAGAGAATATTCTGATAATAATTTTTACTTATTTTTTGATTATATTATATTGTACATTAATTATTATGATTTATGAGTAAAAGAATTATTGGATATGATTACCTAATTTTTTTTACAAAGGTTTTCCTTTTCCAGTAAAGGGTTATACCACCAATAGAAAAGGTATTTGTTGTACCATTTAAATAATACATCTTAGGTTGTATCTCAATCAGTTAAAAAATAAAATATTATAATTTTTTCTTAACTCTAAATAATATTCAAACTTCTCATTAGTGTAATACACACTCTACAATAGTACTAAAATATGAGCAGTGGAAATGGGATAATTTTATATGAACTACTATATAAACTAATTTAAAAATAATTTTGCTTATCTTAGTACGATTTAAAAGCTTTTATAATCATTTTAATTATATTATTTTAATCTCCCATATTCCACCATCACAATCAATGGAAAATTAACCCCTGTCCCACCTCTTTTAATTCTAGTTATCAATCCAAAAGGACCCAACCAATTTTTTTTCCATATGACTTATATTAAATGAGGATGATAAGTACAACACATATGATAAAGAAACTCAATACCAATCCAAGGGAAAGAGGAATTTGTATTGTAATCCTTAAAATATAAATTATGTTACATCTAAATAGGATGATAAGTGCACTGTATAAAATAAATAATCTTAGTACTAATCCATGGAAGAGTTGTTTCTGTATTATATGAAAGTGCCCGGTCAAGATAATTGTATCACTGAGAGGGGAGGCATGAATTAGTGATACTCTTTCTTTTATGATTCCTTGGTATTGAAACAAAATTTTCCTTCTGTTAAATATTATATTCCCAACAAAAAATAATTCAAACACACATCCACAGGAACACAATTATTTACAAGGTTCACTATTAAATGAGAATAGCTACATCCTTGGTGTGGCTTGGAAGTAATAAAATACCACATAATACTCTATAAATCAATCCTTGGATTCTAATGATTAGGTTATACCCTTACAATCAAGTAGAACTATGTAAAAAATTCCAATAGTGCATGTTCACCCTCTTACCACAAATAGGGTAAAACAATGATTATGTAACAAATCATGTTACTTTTTCTTCTATTTAATTACACAAATGTATTCAATTGAAAACACTTCTTCAATTTATTACCAAGAAGAAGGTAATAACTTCTTTTAATTGGGTTAAGAAAACTCAATCTATTTTTCTCTATTCATTTTTTCCCAATCTGATTCCTCCGAGTATGATTCGTCCAGGTACGATTCTTCTCAGTGTGATTTTCCTAGTATGACTCTACCCAGTAAAAAAATATGAATTTAATAGAGTACATTAGAGATGAATTAATGCCACTTAAATTATGAGTATGGAACACTCAATATGAAAATCTTGAATCCGATAATCTATCATGACATGGTGATCAGCCGAATATGATTGACAATATGAATATAATAATCAGCTGGTTATGATAATCACTAAGTACAATGATCGACTTAATATGACGTTGTGATATTTTCTCTTCTTGTTCACTTCAATCCTTCAAAAATTATTCAACAAAAATATCAATACAGAAACCCTCTTCTTCTCCCTAAAAACATGGATCTTCTCTATCTTCTTTGGTGAATAGTATATTGGTCATCACAAAAGTACAATGTACTTTTAAACTTTTATAGGTGACCCGTGAGAGATTTTCCAGGAATCCCAAAAATTTTCCTGCTTACATAAATTCACTGAAATCATGATTTATTTTAAATCTTGAGTGAATTTTGACTTCATCAACTCTTCTCATAGCTTCTAAATTCTTCTAAAATCTTTAATTCTTCTTCAGATTTTCATTTTAATTTCCAATCCGATTTCAATTCATGATTCCGATTTTTTAAATTTAATTTCTTCAAAAGAACGCTCTATATCAAGTGTATGTAAATTTATGAAGAAATTGATACCACTATTATTTAAAAAATATAATTCTCTATATCAATTGAATATAGTTATTCTTTTGAATTTCAAGATCCCACTTGAAAGAATATTAAATAAACTCTTTAATTTCTACTCTCGAACCACATATCAATATTTTACCTTTTCTATTGACCCACTTGATTTATAAAAAAAAGAAATTGAATCCTTTTTAGATGGTTGAATACATTATTGATCATCTTCTTTTCTTTTCTTTGCATTCATCAGTCTCAAGAAATTCATCCTTTGATTATGATGGTGTACCAAGTCTAATCAGTAGCTTCTTTTTTTCTAAATACGATACCACTTAAAACTTATTTATATTTTCCCATCAACATCATTCCAATTCCTTTAAATATGTTTGATGATCAACTGTAATAGTTCTTAAATTATAATCAAAAGTATTGAAACATTACAATCCTCCATCAACCTATTTATTTCCTCCAAATCCTGAATCCAATTGTCATGAATTTGATCTTTCTGGGTATGATTATATTGAGTATGATCATTCTGAGTACAATGGTTCTAAATATGACCTTCAACACCCTTTCCCTTCTCTTCCACAAAGATACGTTAAATCTAGGTACGATTCATTTTCAACTCATAGCATATCTTTCATCTCCTTTACATAGATATGATAAATCTAGGTATGATTCCTTTTAAATCTCCATCATCTCTTTCTTCTCTTATACCATTTTATTTTATCAATCTTGCATCATAAGTTTCACAAATTATTAATGATTTATGACAATTAAAAATCATCAAGGCATAGTCATATTTAAATTTTATCATAGTCATGTCGACTCCCATAAAATCACTTCTTTCATACCAGATCTAGAGTCAACCTGATGACCGTATACATCCAGAAAGGTAAATTTTCCATTTAACTATTCATATCATTCTAGATAACTATCAATTCCTCATTATTATCCTTCCCAATTATGGACCCAAGACAATTCTGATCAAAACATTTTATTTCAAACAACTTATCATCATTACGATGAACAAAGTAAATCTCATTCTTTTGAAAGCAACCATCAATACAATTTTCACCAAATACAATGTGAGGTGATTTTATTTCTTTAACAGTGTTCCTTGAAAACAAAAGACAAAACATGAAAACAAATACCTTTCTCATCATCTTGGTCCTAACAATATCCCCTTTAGATTTTGTTGTCAACCAAGTTTCATAAAGCACTAAAATTTTTATCCTCAAGCAGTGGATAACTTGTCAATAATTCTATGCTTACAGGTGCTAACTCATTGTAGGGAAAAAGAATCATTAAAAAAATGTTTTCCAGAAGTAGTTATTATGAAAATATTTTAATTTTTCTATCATCATCTCTTCTTCAAATTCACCTTTTCTTCATCCTCCCTAGAATAAAAAATAAATTCTTTCCCTTCAACCACTCCAACAAACAGTTAGAATTTTTCACTCATAATACAATTTTGAATTCATATCTTACCCAAAACTCCCTCTTTTTAAATGAAATAAATTGATTTATGAAGCAATTTTCCCCCTTGACAATAAAATCCAATGGTAAGATGAGAGAGGAGATAGAAACACATAATTCAACCTTGAAGAGAAATAGGTTGGACACCCATGTTCAAGCTCAATATGGAAAATGATTCCTTCAGTAATCATTTTGCTAATATGTCAACAACTTGTTCCAATGTTGGAACATACTCTAGATTCAATTAATTCTTCTCCACATTCTATTTTATGAAATTATATTTCATATCAATATATTTTTTATGATAATTCTGAACTAGATTCTAGGTGAGATTGATTGTGCTTTGATTATCACCACCCAATAGTAAGGGTAACTTCACTTCTGCAAGAAAATATTCAAATTGAGTTTCCATCCACATAAGTTGAGTAGTCGATTGAGTGGAAGAAACATACTCATCGTTATCTATAATGAGAGATATTTAATTCTATTTCATTGAATTAAAACTAACATAATTCTTTCATATAAATAATACTCCACTAGATGTAGATCTTCTATCATCAACATTTCTTTCCCAATTAGTATCTGAATACCCAAACAATTCAATATTATCTAAGTGGTTATACCATATTCTAAATTCTATTATTATTTTTATTTATTTAATAATTATTTTTCCAGCAATTAAATGTAATTCTTTTGGAGCACTCTGAAATAGTACACATAAGGTAACAACATAAACAATTTTGGGTCTTGAGGCATTCAAATGAAAAAAACCTCCAATCAGCTTCTGAAATTATTTCTGATCAAATTCTTTTACTTTTCCTTCTTGGTAAAAATATGTTCCTTATAAATTTTTTGTGGAAATTGGTTTTGAGTTTTCCAAGTTGAATCTCTTAATAAATTCATTAGCATACTTTTTCTGAGAAAAAATATATTCCTTCTTTTGTTGTATTTTTAATCCAATAAAGAATTTCATTTCTCTCACCATGGAAATTTCAAAGAAATTTTTCATTTCTTTTGAAAACCTTTCACAACTTCTTTCATAATTCCCAATAAATATAATGTCATCAATATAAACAATTATAATGTGGGAACACTATTGACTTTCTTTGATATAGTGATTGTTATCCACTCTTCCTTTCTCAAATCTCATCTTCTTTAATAATTCATATAATTATTATAATTCCATGCTCTCAAAGTTTTTTTTAGCCCATACAAGGATTTCATCAATATTCACACATAAATTTAATCTTTCCAAACAATAAAAACACTAGGTTGTTCAATGTAAAATTCCTCATCAAGATTGACATTCAAGAATGTGGATTTGAAATCTATTTGAAATATCTTGTAACCATGTTGTGTAGTAATTGTAAGAAAGATTATAATTATTTCCAATCTTGAAAATGGAGAAAAATTTTCATCACAACCAATAACTTCAGTTTGTGAATACCCTTTTCACACCAATCTTTCTTTGTTTCTTATCACTTTATCATTTTTATTATGTTGGTTCTAGAAAACCCACTTTGTACCAATAATTTTTTTTCAATCGTGGGTATGATTTCCCATCTATAATTCATTTCAATTTGATCTAACTCTTCATTCAAGTCTTGAACCCATTTTAGATACTCAAAAGATTATATTACATCATTTGGATCCACTTTTGAATATAATGAAGTATGTGTAATGGAACTGGTTGTTCTTCTTGTTTGAAACTTTAGATATTGATCACGAATAATCTGCTGAGCTTCCACTTGCTTCCTCATACTTGGATAATATTATTGAGTATCTTCCTCATAACTGGAACTAGCTGAGTCTGATTATTATTTTTGATTAGGAATATAATTGTCTTTATTCTTATCATAATTTTTTTCAAAACAATATTTCTCATCTTTCTCATATACCTGTATATGTTTATCTCTCTCTAAATTTTAAATCAATTTCAAGACAACTGAATCAACAATTATTTTAGTTTCTATGTTGAAACATCTATGTCCTCTTCCTTTCGGAGAATATCCAAGAAAGATTCTATCTTCACCTTTCTACTCAATCTTTCCATAGTTTCCACCTTTCTTCTTTATAATACATAGACTCCCAAAAACAATTAAGTTTTTCAAACTTTTTTTTACCGTAAAACAATTCATATGGAGTCATATCTAATTAATGACTATATAAATAATGGTTCTAGATATAAAAAACATTACTCAAAGCTTTCCTCCAAAAGTAATGAGAAAGGTCATATTCAAGTAACCTGGATCTTCCCATTTTCACCAAAATTATATTTTGTCTTTCAGAAACCCCATTTTTTTGTGGAGTGTATGGTGAAATATAATCTTGATAAATTCCATGATTCTCAATATAAATTTATAATTATTCACTTATGTATTCACCACTATTGTCTATTCTTAACTTCTTCACCAAATACTCACATAATTTCTCAGCCTTCCTTCTGAAAGTTTTATACATTTTCAAAGAATCTTATTTAGGTTTCATATACATAACAAAAGTAATGTGAGTAAAATCATCAATGAAAGTGATGAATTAGTTATCTCCATATATTTATTTTTTTCTCATCTACCCACAAATATCAGAATGAATTAACTCTAGGGGTTGGCTTGAACAAATCTCAACATTCTTATGCACTGAGTTTGTAATCTTTCATTTCTAACAAATAGTGCTACACCAACATCTTTTTATTGGAAAATAAATAATGCATAAGACACTATCTCTATTAGATAACTTGATAATGTTTCTTTGAAACATGTTTCCAATCCATTTATTCTACAATTGATTCTCTTAAACCAAACTCATATAATAATATATTTTTTATTTCACCTATCTAAAACAAATTTCTTATTGTATGATGACCTCTTGTAACAATATTTCAATATTCTTCACTTTTCACCTAAAATACATCTTTTTTTTGAGATAAATTTATTACCCACTTCACATAATATTGAAACACTTAGAAAATTGTTTCTTAGCCCATCAACATACAAATATTTTTTGGATTTCATATTTTCTTTCCCAATGATGGTTGAACCAACACCATTTAGTTTCAAGGATTCATCATTGCCAAATTTCATTGTTCCTTCTTTTAAATATTTCATATTCTTCAAAAATTTCAAATATCCTATCCTATGAGAAGAACACCCACTATCAAGAATCCAATCTAGTTCTTCTTTTGTAGTTATCAAAGTTGTTTCAACAATAAGAGATTTTACTTCTTCCCTTTATTTATTCACATTCAGATTTCCAGAATTGTTAAGAAACATTTTTTGTTCCGGTAACAAAACAAGAAAATCATTTTCAAGAGGTTCAGGTTGTTCACATATTTAAAAAATAGTTTCCATGGGATGGAACCTATTTTTAGTCTTTACTCCATCCTTTTCAAGTTTTCTTAAAACAATTGTCTCATAATATTTTCTTTATGGAAATTGACTCCCCCTCAACATTTCCCTTTCATATCCTATGGGATAATAGTGATGTTTTTGGTTGAACCAAGACATATTAACCGTGTGTCCTAATCCACCATAATTCTAGAAATATCCATAAAATGAGTATTTTCTTCTGAAACTTACTTTCTGTCTGAAGTTGTGAATACATTTCAAAGCCACCTTCTTGTCTTTCTTTTCTAAGCCACTAACCTTTTAGTTTTCAATAGGAGTCTTCCTTTTATTTTAATCTTTATTGACACAATTATTATTGGATACCATTATAGATTCAGAATGTTTCAAAACATTTTCATACTCAAGGTTCTTTGAAACTTATGAATTTCTAACTTTTTTGGTCTTCCCACAAACATAACTTTCCCAGATTTCTTCTTTTTAGAAACAATTCCATCATTATTTACAACCTTTGAAGATATATTTTTTAGATTCTTCTCAGGTTTATATTTTGGATAACTTTAACCAACATTAGAGATAGAGTCTTTTAGACATTTATTTCATTGTATATATTTTGACATTTTTTGTTGGAGAAGTTCCAAATCGTCTTTTTTCCTTTCGCTTCACCTCTAGATACTCATTACGATTCATTTCTTCTTCAGGAGATTTATTCAAATCCACCATCTCATTTATCAGCCTTTCTTTCTCATTCTAAAAACATTCTTGATTGCTTGCTGAGGAAAATTTATCTTCCATCTTTTTGTTTTTATTTTGAAGCCTTCTAATATTTCTCATAAATTCATTCAATACTTCTTTCATATATTGTTCAAGTTGACTTTCTTCTTCTTTAGAACTACTGCTTCTGAATTATTCATCATTCACTATTTACATGAATGTATTTTCAATACCATATTAAAATTATTATTTATATTCATTGTCATTTTCTTCTTCATAATATTTAGATACGAAACTTATTATTTTGGATTTCATGAATTTTCTTTCTTTCCCTATGGAATTCAATTTTATTTAATATTTCTATTTCTTCCACGATCTTCTTGGATTTCTTTCTTATTTATCACTATTCTATTCTTTCTTTCTTCATGGAAAATTACCCAAAAATTTACCAATGCCTCCACATTCAAAACATTTCAAGAGAAGTTTCCCTTTGTATTTCATTATACCTATTGTAACATTTTTATAAAACAAGGATAAAATATAATTAAGATTTTTACATACCTCACTTTCGGATTCAGAATCACCAACTTCATCTTCAATAATAATATTATTTTACTTTTATTTCTTAGAATCATTAAAATACATTTCTCTATAATTTTTTTATTTTCATAGTTTTATCTCTTCAAATTTCATAAGTGATAAGAGTGTTATGAAAATCATCAAGAGACATTGTTTCAGGATCCCTGTCTTCCAATGAATAAACTTTTCCATCAAAATCGTCAGTAAGGATTCTCAATACCATTTCAAAAAATGTAGAATCATAAAACTTTTCACTAAGAAATATTATAGTACTCACAATGTCATTTATCTTGGTAAAGATGTCCACGATGAATTCGTGCTCACCCATATTCAAATCTTCATATTTTAATCTCCATATTTGTAACTTTTCCTTCTTTACTTTTATATTTCCTTCATATTTTTTTTTCAATTTGTCCCATATACCTTTGGATTTGGAAACAAATTTCACTCTTAAGAATTAACTTTTAGAAAGTGATGATAAATAGCATTCTTATCTCCCCCCATCATTCTCTAGATTCTTCTTATCAATAGATGTAACAGGATATTTATAATAAATGTGATGAAACCCAACTGTTGTAGCTTCAAGAACATCATAACTAATAGACATAAGATAAAGAAACATTATAGATTTTTAGATATGATAATTATTTCCATCATAAATTAGAATACCTTTATTTTTCACCCAATTCAAATTTTCTATCAGCTTATTTTCAAAACATCAACAATGAATAAGTAAAGGGAACCTACTCTAATCCCAGTTGAAGGTGCCCAGTCCATATAATTGTATCACTAAGAAGGGAAGGGATGAGCCGGTGTTAAATTTTTCTTTTATGTTAACTTGAAATTGAAACAATCTTCGCCTCCTGTTAAATACTCTATTCCCTACTGAAAAAATTCAAACACACATCGACCGAAACACAAGTATTTACATGGTTTTCTATTCAATAAGAATAGTTGTGTCCATGGTATGGTTTGGAAGTAATCCAATACCAGAAAACACATTAGAAATAAATCCTTGGATTACAATGGATATGATATACCCTTACATTCATGTAGCACTATGTAAATAATTCCAATAGTGTGTGTGTACTCTCTTAGCCCAAATAAGATAAAACATTGATTGTGTTAAAACTCATGATACCCATGCTTATTTTAAATTCTAAAAATGAATTCAATTAAAAACACTTATTCAATTTCATACCTAGAAAAATGTATGAACTTCCTAGACATTGTAAATGAAAACTCAGTATAATTTTCTCAGTCCATTTTTCCTAGTCTAATTCCATCAAATATGATATTTCCAGGTACAAGTTTTTTTTGAATTATTTTTCCGGATAATATTCTACCTAGTATGAAAAATATGACTTTGAAAGAATATGGTAGAGATGAATCGTCACAACATCAATTCTGAGTACAGAAAACTCAGTATGAAAATCCAAAATTAGATAATCTAGACCAAATCTAATAATTCAACCTGATATGATGATTAGTTGAATATGATAATCAGTATGGGACAGTAATCACTGAGTATAATGATTATCGGAATACAAAGGTGCAATATTGTATCTTTTTCTTCACTTAAATCTATCTAAAATTATTCAATAAAAATATCAATATAGAAATCATCTTATTTTATCTAAAAACTATGAGCTTCTATCTCTTCTATGGTGAATACTATATCGATCATCATAAAAGTAAAATGCATTTTTCTCCTTTTATATGTCACCATTGAGAGATTTAACTGGAATCCCAAAAAATTTCCCTATCACTTAAATTCACCCAAATAATGATTTCACATAAATCTCAAGTGAATTTTTATATTGTAAACTCTTCTAGAGGCTTCTTGATTCTCCTACAATATTCACTTCTTCATATTTCCATTTTAGTTTCCATTCTGATATCCATTCGTGAGTCTGATTTTCTAAATTTGATTTCTTCAAAACAAATATCTATATCGATTTTAGGTAAATTTATGAAGAAATGGATACCACTATGATTTTATGAATATGATGATATACATCAATTGAGTACAATTATTCTTTTGAATGTTATGCTCCCCCTTGACAGCATATTCAGCAATCTCCTTCATTTCTTCTCTCGACCCACTTCTCACTATTACACCTTTTATCTTGACCCACATGATTGATAAACAATGAAATTCAATCCCTTTTAAATGGTTGACTACATTGTTGATCATCTTATTTTCTTTTCTTAGCATTCACTGATCTCAATCAACTCTTCCTCGGATTATGATGGCATACCATGTCTGATGAGTATCTTTTTTTTTATGAATACGATATCACTTAAAAATTTATTCTCTTTTACCATAAACATCATTCTCATTCCATTGAATACATTTAAGGATCAGCTACTATAGTTCCTAACCAGAATAGCCCAAAGGAATTTTTTATTGATTTTTGATAACAACCCTTACAAAGGATGAGGGGGAACCCTTATAAGGCCCATAGGCTTAGAGATTACATGACCCGTAGTCCTTAAAGGAAATATCCTGACTATAACTACATGGAACTGCTCCTCCCCAACATTTGCATCATGATATCAGCTCTCCAACTTCACATGATTGTTCGGCTAGGACTCTCAGGCATGCATAGGCTAGTCCTAATGGAAAAAAAATTCCTTCCCTTTCTTCCACATATTTTAAATTCTTCTCGGGAGAATATGCCTGCTCTGAATCCTCATCTGGAGTGTGCTCCTTTGTAGACTCATTCTGGTCCATTCGGCAGAAGTTCAGATGGCATGAAATCCTTAAGGTGGCCCAAAGTCCTTTAGGTGACCTGAAAGCCTTACTATCCCAAAGGCCTTGGGTGGCCCAAATTCCTTTAAGGACCTGATAACCAAATCGGTGGCCTGAAATCCCAAACGGATGAATAATTATGACTGCTATAGTACAAAATAGAACATGTTATAGTACCTTCTACAGTTCAAACTACAGTACCTACTATAGTTCTAGCTACCGTGCCTGCTACAATATTGTTGTAGTTCTTGAAAATATGTCTCCACTCGGTTTTTAATTCATGTCTCTTAGATGCACTTGTCGAGTCCTTGCCAACTGTGATAAGCCTCATGTGTTGATATAGTGCCAGAATTAAAACCTAAGGTATTGAAACTTTCCAATCCTCCAAAAATCAATTTATTTCCTTCTCATCCCGAATCTTATTATCGTGAGTATGATCATTCTAGGTACTATCATTCTATGTATGATCATTCTGAGTATGATCATTCTGAGTATGATCATTTTGAGTATGATCTTCAGCACTATTTTTCTTCTCTTCCACCCAGATATGATAAATATGGGTATGATTCCATTTTTATCAACAACATCTCTTTTTTCTATTCTACCCAGATATCATAAATCTGGGTATGATTCCATTTTGATAAGAAACATCTCTTTCTTATATTATACTTTTTCGTTTATCAATCTTGAATCATAAGTATCACAAATTACTTATGATTTATGAGAATGGTAACTCAAAAAATCATCTTCATATTTAAATTTCATCATATTCATGTAGACTCTGATACTATCACTTCTTTCATACTAGATCTATAGTGAATATGATGACCATTTACATCCAGCAAGATACATTTTCCATGAAACTAATTCTCTCATTCCAGATAACAATCAATTCCTCATTATGGTCTTCTCTCATTCTGAACCTAAAACAAGTTCAATCAGAACCATTTCTTTCAAACAGCTTCTCCTCATTACATTGAACAGAGTAAGTTTGATTCTTTTGAAAACAACCATCAATACAATTTTCACCAAATAAAAAGTGAGGTGATTTTATTTCTTTAAAAACATTCCTTGTAACAAAAGGCAAGACTTGGAAACAAATTCCTTCCACCTCAGCATGGTCCTAACATTATAATTATTGACATTTGACTTTTATTGTATCTAAAGATTAAGATAAGTTCATTTTATAAGACAATGAATATTTGAACCAATCCAAGGAAGTGATGTTTCTGTATTATAATATTTGACATGTGACATGTATTTCATTAAAAGAGGAAGAGAAGACCACTATATAAGACAAACAATCTTGAAAAAAACCCAAGGAAGAGAGCTTTTAGATTGGGTGGTGACATAGCATGGAAAAAAATCGAATCATTTCCATGATAAATTTTAGAGGGAATGAGAACAAGTCTCAAAATATGTTAAAATGAAAAAATTCAACAATATTTTATTAAAATTACAAGATTTGTAGTATGGTATATAAATAGTAAACTGTTAAAATTTATATAAAATAAAATAATAGTATTCATGAATTAGTAAAATAAAATTTAAAAATAAATAAATAAATTAAAGAAAATAGTAAATAAAAATAAAACAATTAATATGGTGGAATAATTAAAATAAAAAATAAATAAAATTTAAATATAACATAATACTGCATTTTTCACCCACACATTAAAAGCACGTGTCCCTATATCTAGTTTGGATTGAGATTTTCATCTGGGTAGAATAGAAAGGTGTGGTGTGAAATATTTAGTAATAAAGAATCCTTGTATGATATTTCTCAAGCATGTTGTCATGGAACTTCCAATCAATATTCCATATCAATAGTTGTATCAAAAGATTATAAATAACTGACCAATTTTTACTTCAATTTCAACATATTATTATCTAGTAAAATACAGAGACCAGAGCCACTCTTATGAGGTTTCACAGTAGTAACATTATTGAGTGTGAATACAGTGAGAACATTTATAGTTTCTTCTTCTAATTCTGATTATGAATGATTCATCATATTTTCCAGTGGGGAGAGTATAATATATCATTTGAAAATGAGTTTGAAAATGTATTAAGGGTGCACACATGATGTAAATCCCTGTAGTGAACTAGAATCAGCTCATAGAAGTGGTTGTGTCATGAATTGTGTTCTCTTATGTATATGATAAATATGGTGTCCTTGTAGCTAGGTATGTGGTTTAGGCTCTACCAATGGTTGGGTGGTTGATTCAATATAAAGGCATTTCAGTGCCACTATAATTTCGTTATAATTGTTTTGATTCATTTATTGATGCTCCTAAACCATTATTCTCTACTCATAATTAATTATATCAATGAACTCAATATCTTCTATAAGGGGCTTATTTTCATCTTGAAGACGACTATTATGGGATATGTTTTTTCTGACTTCAAGGGAAATAAAAGTGGTGGAGTAGTGGTGATAATGAGGGGTATATGATCATTTCTAGATTGATATATGAATTATGGTATGGGAAATTGAGATAAATGAAAATAATTGGAAGTGAATGAGGAAAAGTCACCTTGATACCAACTAGAAAATAAATTGAATCCTTACACCCAAATAATTAAAAGATAGAATGATAACGAGTATAAAAATATATCAAAAGAGAAAAATCTATAATATATGGTGAAAATTATTATTGTGATCCTCATATTATAATGAAAGTGAATATAAGAAGAAAATGAGCCTTAATTTCTTGAAAATAATGGTTTATAAAAAACCCCCCAACACCACCCTTTCTCTATCTATCATATCTCTCAAGGATCTCTTTATAGAATGATCTCTCTGAATTAAGACTAGATATTATTTGAAGATCCCCAAGGAATCCCTTTATAGTGATTGTGGGAGGTGTCCATGTTTGATAAAACTCCCACCAATCTAAAAATTCACCCACCTACCATGGACTTGTCTCATGATTTCTAAAGGGGCAACTTTTTCATATGTAGAATGTGTAGAATCTATGATGGAAATCAATATTTTATTATGGTAGGTACACTATTCGTGGAAGATATATATCCTCAATTCTACCCCTCTATTTGTAAACTAATGTAGCATCCTCAACAGTCTATATTTTCTTAATATACAACCTTTATCGGTATATCATTCGTATTTTGGTTCATGAGTATCTTCATAAGTATCATTAGTATTTGATGCACAATTTTCATATCCAATGGTAGAGAATATTGATGTGATTCATTCGACAATGGTATATGGAGTTATAGATCAAGTAAAATGAACTCTAACTATATCTATAAACATTGTACTCCTAGATGAATTCAAGATCCGGGAAAAAATTATTTAACCATAAAATCTCTTTCCCATTCTCCACAAATAGTGATGTACTCTACCTCAATTTTGGATAAAGAAACACACATATGGAACCTTTAATATAAATATATAGCTACTCCTATAAAATTATAGATTTTTCATGATGTAGAATCCCCATTTTCGGGATCCTAATCCACATTTACATATGTATAGCCCTCTAAGTGTGGATAAGATCACCCATATAACAAACATAACCTTATGTACCATTAAGATACCTCAAAATCCACTTAAATGAATCACATTTCTACTTACTTGTATTTGAGAGAAATTAGATCATGGTCACCACTGTATGGGAAATTTATAGCCTTTTACACACCATTAAATATGTCAAAATTATAACCATTGATGATTATGGTACCATCTCCATCGCCTTTATTTCTTCTTTAGTCGATGGATTTGAACTATTATTTAACTTTAAATGGTTTGAAATAGGAATGGTCACCGGTCGGAACTCTCTATTAGGAATTATTTCAAAACACATTTAGTATATTTCTCCTATAATAGATAGAACATCATATTATTCCTATCGAAATAATATATATCCCAAAAATATATTGAGTTACCCCGAAGAATTTCACATTAAAATACTTGGATAACTTCTTATTCAACTAGTTGATCTTTAATTTATCCTTCCTAATGATCAATATATCATCAATATAAAATAAGAGCGTAATGAATTTATTATCCTAAAATATATTTAAGTAAACATGTTATTCCTCCTATGTTTTTTTATCCAAAAATCACCATGAAAGCAAGGATATGGACGAAAATATTTTTCTTTCCAAAAGAGAATAAATATATGAACCTTTAAAAAATCATTTTCTCACTCATTTTGAGTACGAAGGAGAGAAAAGTGGTACTAAAACATAAAAATTACATATATAATTAAAAAATAAGATAAATTAATGGTTTGTATTAAATAAGTATCACATAATATCCTCAATCAAAACTCAAGCAAAAATAATCATGGTTAAAATGGGATTGAAAAATAAATACCATACCGCTTTAGTAACTTTCAAGTCAAAACCCCATGAAATAAATAAATTAAAATAAAATTTTAGATAACCTAAACATAAAATTATTCATGATAAAAAATATAAAATGGTAATTAGATATACCTCATATACATAAATGGGTTCATAACATCAAACATGTATCAATGAAACAATATTGAGGTGAAGAACCCAAACTGCTTTGGTAATCATTGAATCAAAACATCATGAAATATAGAAACTTATACAGAGTTGAAAATCCCCATAATTTTAATTATAATTATCATAAAATAATTTAATAGGTATTATATACACCACCAAAAAATGAATCAATTGGTGAATATGGAATATGTCCCACAAAAGTAAAAGTGAGACGAGAAACCCTTACCTTAAGTCTCATTTTTCTTCACACACATTATAATATTCTACATAATAAATATATATTTATTATAAACATATTCCATAAAAATATTATTTCATATAATAAAAATTTTCATTTAATTATAACATCGTATCTCTATATTATTATCAATTTTTTACTAAAATCATTGTTCCGTGTGATAACTGCTTCATTTTCTTGTACATTTCAGTTACAAGGTTCTAGTACTCGCACCGTGGTCATGATTTAATCAAATATATAATATTAATCATTTAATAATTATAATATTTATTCATCATATACACTTGTATAATTATTTATATAAATGAGTTATGAAAAGTTAATTGCATCAATTTGTAGAGACGGTAGTCCGCACATACGCACGAGTGATGTTTCCAATTTTTGATGGTTTGAATGAAAGAAATGTAAATGATAATTTACCTTAAAAGAATCATTATTATATCATATTATCATATATATTCATTAAATTTATCCCTATTAACATCTATATAACATGAAAATGAAAAATTAATCACATCTCTTCACAGAGGTGGTCATTTATCTGTACCCACGAGTGGCGTTATCATTTTTCAACAGATTTCAAGGTAAGAAGGTGGATAATATATTTTAATTATATAAGTATAATTATTAAATTAATACCATATATAATCATTAAATATATCATTATAAGCAATAATTAAATAAAATTATGTAGAATTATTCATATCGTTGTGTGGATATGGTAGTCCAAATGCACGCATGAGCAATACTTTCATTTCTCATTTTTTATAAACTTGTGTGGATTATGGTGGTTCAATAAACATAATAAAACTTGATTGTATTTTTAATATTAAATTTTTTATTTTATTATGAATACCATATATTTATATAAGGTAGATGTAAAAATAAATTGAAAGATGCCATGTGGATGATTGCCTCTTCTTCAATAAAACTCCTTTAGATCCCTTATTATGGACCATTTGAATGATATTTTAATAATAAAAGATCCTATAATTCATATATATTGGAGTTTAGAAGATATCTTTTTAATAATTTGGTCAATATAGGTGGCTAAAAGTTAGGTAAATAAGGGGAGGGGTGTCCTCTTTTAAGGGAGGGAAGGCATATTCTTGTAATATTTCAAAACATTAAAATATTATAAAGTTACATTCATATAATATTGGTTTTTAATTGGATTAATTTCAAGTTAAATATGATATAGCATCTAAATAACTAATATAATAGGATTTCGACATGTTTTAGGTCGTTTTAACCATTAACTCTTTAGTTTAACCCATTTTGACCCTTTTTGTATTTAACCATGGTAACACATTTTTCAATCATTAAGGGTTATAAATTTACTTCTAAGGTACAAATTAGACCAAAAATGATCATGGGATGAAATTTTTGACCATATACCATCCCCTTTTATTATTTTAATATTTCTATGATTTTCAAATTTATAAAATATTATATAACATAAAATGTCACTAATATCAATTTTGGAACTATTCATTTAATTTGACTTTAATGTTAGGAAGGAAACAATATATTTCTAATATAATTCATTTAATCATCAATTATACATTTTAATTACCTATAAAATTCCTAGAATACAAAAATTCATCATAAACATATTTATTTTAATGTTTTTAAAATTATTTGGTAAATATTTCTACTGCTTGAACAGGCACTGTGACGACATTGAGTGAGAAATTAAAATAATAATACCATAATTAAAAAATAATAATAAATTATTTTCATAAAAATAATTTATTAATATTAAAAATAATAATTTATATTTAACCCAAACATTGTTTATCCCCATGATAAAATATTATAGTTTTTAAAAGAAAAGAGAGTGATATTTAATAATTTTCTTTACTTAAAATAATATTTAAGTCAGGATCAGAGAAAAATGGAACAAAATTACCATAACTTCAAATCATGGATGATTATGGTAAAATAAACTCCTTAAATAGTTTAAATACAAGGGATGATGTCTTTTTATAGTCTTATCACATGGTTCTAACATTGTTTTACCCTTTTTACCCTTACAAGGTGAAAATATTTACCATGGTTACTATTCATTATGAGCAAAAATAAAAGGGGAATATTCACAAAATTTTATCCTCCTAATTAAATATATAGATTACATTATTTAAATAATCAATTTCTATAAGTGTTAGAATTAATTTTATTATAAATTCGTAAAACACAACAAAAAAATAGAAATACATTTTTAAGCCTAAAAATTAACTTGTATAAAAATCTTTATTATCTATAATTAAAATGGAATTAATTAGATTATAATAAATAAAATATATCACATGGAAATTTAATAAAAAATAAAAAAAGAATTATACTTTTAAATTAAATAATTTAATGAAAAGAAATAATAGTATTTGAAAGATTAGTATTTTCCACTATTCATTGAAAAATCAATCATTTTACAGAGGTATCAAAATATCAACCTAGGTAAATTTTAATATGATGATTTAAAAAATTATTTTTATTTTATAAAATAAAATTTCTAAAAGTTTTAGAAATTTATTATATCATTTAATCATAAAAACAAATAAAACCCATTTTTGAAGTAAAGGTATTTGAATGTATAAAGCGGCTTTACTAAAAATTGTTTTTTTATTTAATAAGAACAAATCATTATATTTATATTAATTAGGAACATTATAAATTTATTTTATAATATAGTTAATCATATTTATAAAATCCTATTCAAAATCTAGGTTTTAATGGTCACATTTAAATAATAATATTTCTATAGTAAATCGAAATCGACCTAAAGATCTGTGTTGTGTTTTTAGAAATCTATCATGATTGTTATTGTTTTAAAATAATATTTTAGGGTGTAAAAATCTACCCCCCATAAATAAATTTTACCCTTGAAATTTTAATTATCAACTACTAGAATTAGTGTATCGTGACATTGTAATAAAATCAAATGTATATTCTTTCATGATAACTAATTTCAGTATCACTAATACAAACCCTAGTATTGCTTAATTATGTTTTTAAAGAACCAAGTATGTATCATTATAATACTAATGAGTTTCTAGAAAATATAAATTGATTGTGAAGTAAATCTTTCCACTTAAGACTGGATAGAGTTTTCTTCCTCTTACTTGAGTTAGAAAATCACTTATCACCATGGTAAATAATATGATATAACATACTTAATTGATTTAAATACATACCATAATAATATTTTTTGTAACACCCCAATATTTCATAGTATGTTATTTTCTTTAATTCAATATCTTGTGCTACAGCAACACTGAGTTCGAGCGCACCACGACTTACCAAACTAGCCGTTCAAAAGCAGTTATGAATAGTATTAACTGAATTTTGAATTTTATATACTCTATATAATTTTAGAATCCATATTATGTGTTTCTTAGACATAATATAAGAACAAAATCATTTTTTCAGATAAAATAAGTATTTTTCAAAAAAAAAACAATTTTAACACCTTTTAATGGAAAACCCTCTTTAAAACCAATATTTGACACTTTTATATATTCAATTTAATGAGATCAAATTCTTCATTAGAATCTCAACATAAAAATTTATTTTGGATAAATTTTTTTTACTTTTCTAATAACTTTTATATTTTGATGAATATAGAAAAATGCTAAATATTCATTGAAAACAACTTTTTTAATCAAAATAATTTATAGTGTTAAATTATGTATTTGAATGGTTTGGAAGTATAATTATATTATATTTTTATCATTTAATAAAATTTATGTGATTATAAATAATTTCACATTAAAATTTGACATAAACACATGTCAATCTTTTGATAGTTTTTATTTTTTAAAAACCCACTTTTTGGTTTTGACAACAGGAATTAATATTAAATTAATTAATGAAACATATATTTTTTGAATTTGGTAAAATATAATTCATTTTTGAATTAATAATATCAAAATTATCTTAGGGTAATTTTTTGGTATTTTTCTGAAAATATTCAATTTTAGATGAATAGTGAAAAACACTACATTGCAGTTTAAAACTGACTTTTTATTTAAATAAATATTTATTTTATTTAAATTATTTTAAGTCAAAATAAATATATAATACCTATATAAGTTCAATATAATTCATTGGAGTCATTTTATAATAAAATTAGATATATAAAATTTTATTGAACTTTTTACCATCTTTTACCCACCTCCTAGAAGAATATGAAAATTTACATAAAACATATTTTTACCGCTTCTGTGAGTTTAATTTAAAAACTATAACAGAAATGGTTGATATGATTAAGTAATATGTGGTTCAATAAGATTAAAATAATTTTTTCTGAATAGTAACTTTTTACTTTTATTTACCACGGTTAAAAGTAAATAGGGTAATTAAGGGTAAAAATGATATTATTATTACCCTAACACATGTCCTAATTCTATTGGATAAGTGTAATTAGACAAAAAACAAACTTAGGAATAAAATAAGATCCATTAGGTCCACTTGTATTAGATTAGGACATTTATTAATATTTAATTCAAAGAAGAGTTAAAAGTGTTAAAATCAATGTTTAATAACAAAACCATTTTTAATATAGTGTTACACATAAGATAAATTAGTCTATAAATATTAATTATAAATATAAAACTATTTCCTACATAATGGTATTTTATTTATATTTTTTATACATTATATAATTTCATTTATTTATGACACAATTACGATGCAGTAATTACCTAATTAATGAAATATTAAAATAAATGATATTATAAATATCCAAATAAAAGTAATTTGAGACTTTTTATTAATTAAACTAATTTTATAGTCTAATATGACATGTTATTTTTTGTTAGATGAATTTTTTTCAATGTAATAATGTTGTTATGAATTTAGTAAAAACAAAATACCAAATAGTCTCCAAATTTACATAAAAGAGTTTTTAAATCAAATATTATATTTTTAATTGATATTATTTTTCTAAAAATCTAAGGTTCGGTAAAAAGACATATATAATGAAAGGTTTATCATTAATTAACCACTTGGGGTGCTATTGAAATTATATAGTAAGTTTATTAACCATATAATATAAAAATACAAAGAGACATGGTAAATGTCAAACTATTTAACTAAGTGTTAAATCTAAACGATAAGGTTAATATAGTGACCCAAACCTATCTAAAACCTATTGTTTGAGTGGTTTTAGACCCATACCCACCTTATCCTTTAAATAATTTATTTTGGATCCATTAGAAACCAAAAATGATTTTATTATAAAATAATATTTCTAGCTTTTCCTTAGGTGCCCCTCACCCCTCTTATAAAAGGGAACTCCCCCTTCTCTCTAATTCTCACCTTAAAATCCATTAGGATCAACCAACCCCGGACCAAATACCCCCCCAACTCTCCCCCATCATCCTAGAGGCCTTAATTTAGTCAGGAAGCCAACCTATGGATCCCTTTTGATCGAATCAAAAGGAAGAACCCGAAGAAGAGGTAAATATTTCATCACCTATTTCAAGTTCCTTTCTGCTTCCACGTCCTCTTTATTTGTTGTTTTCATTCTAAAATAATAAATCCAGTATCTTATATAAACTGTGATGTTATTATAAATATGGTAAACATGTATTCATTATTCTATCCATCATTTTAATGACTTGTCACTATACGTGTGTACGTACGGCTTACCGTCTCCATGTCGTGATGTAGTTGTTATTCAATACATTATTATTTGTATGGGTATAATAATGATATATAATTGGTGTAAATAATAAATATAACATGATAATTATTCTTTATATATTATATAACAATCAATTATATATGATTTTAATACCAAAAGAATTATATTGTCACTCGTCCGTACGTAGGGATTACCGTCTCCACGAATGTGATGAGATTCATTCCCCATCGTATACATTCAAGAATAATTTTCCTTTGATGATTAAAAATAATGTTTAAAGACATAATTTATTTCTGAATATTAATAAGATACATCCCATCTATAACAAACATTGCTTACGTAACCTAGAATATAAAGGAGAACGAATTAGTTAACACCTGAAACGACGATAATACTAAAATATCAATATTAGAAGATAATATATGATATCATATCAATGTATGTGGTTATTTTATAATTTAATAACAATTATTTCACCATTATAAAGGATATTAACGTACCCCTAACCATGTAAAAGTGCAGGCTATGGGGATTCTTATCTCACTTTTAATTCTGTGATATTTCCTTTGTTCGCCACTTATTTATTGGATGTGGTGTATTGTGTAATGCCATTTGATATATATATTATCGTGATTCTCTTTATATTCATGGTATTTTGTGATTCATTTGGTGGTTATTAGATTTTTTTCATATGACTCGATTGATTACAACGAAGTAAGGGGTTTTCATCTCACTTTTTATTCCAGTGAGATTCATGCTATATTGGACACTATTTTCTTTTGTGTGGTGTATATAATATCTATGATTGTATTCTTGGTGTAATATAAATTTATTTATGATTATTTACATCTTAATTGTATGATCTTTCTTTCATGGGTTGTATGTTTCATAAGTTAACAAATCGGTAAGGGAATTTCAAATTTTAATTTCCACTCAATGGGCTTTACGCATACTTCATTGATTATTTTACTCCAAAATTATGTGTGGAATCACTATTTATTATTTATGTAGTATATTCCACTCCCATTTTTGGTGATATAATATTGATACACATAATCACTCCATTGATAATTTTTGAATTCATTGATATAAACATGATCTTAACTCATTTTCTATTCGTTGAGTTAAACATCCAAGTCATTGGTGTTGTTTTTACAAGAATATGTGTGAATGTACTCTGATTGATTTCACTAAATATCCAATAATATTGAGTGTATTTATATTTTTCACACATAATTATTTCATTTATTTATCTTTTAACAAAATATATGGTCTTTATAAGGGATTTCATCTCAACCGACATTCCATTGAGTCTTCTTTGTTGTCGTGCGCCAACTCACTTTTGTTTGGTGTATATACGGTACATTGACATAGTATATCATGAATCCCTTTATTCTCATGATATTATAATGTTTTTATTACCTCAATTATTTTTATTCAAACATCTCTCATTCGGTTAGGGACTCTAACTAAAATACCATTTTTAATGTTTTAAAAATTTATTGTTCTAAATCTTTCTCATTAATGTCCATGTTTTATAAATGGATTTAAGGTTTTATTTATATGGACATTAATGTTTTAAAATTAAAATTCCTTTAAAAAGTTTCAAAGTGGTAGGGACACATTGATTAAAAAATCTATTTTAAATGGCTTCTTGATAAATAGTGAGACTTTTAGATGTTTTACAGAAAAAGGGTGATATTTCTCTCAAAGAGTTTTGATGATTATTTTCATCTATGTCAATAAACTTCATTATTATCGATTGAGGTTAATATATTACAATAAAATCATTCATATTGTATTTAATGAGTTATTTTTGAATGTGGATGCGCTATTTTTTTATACCATTCATGGTTTTTGGATAAAGTATTGATATTTTGTATGCTAATTTTAATAACATTGTTTATGTTATGCTTCAAAATTTTCATATGAGGAATGAATTGGACTTAGTAAGTGACGGGTGGAACCCTCTATAGCTCCTCGATGCATCGGTATTTCTCATGAGATAAACTAGTGTCTTGGCATAAGGCATTGACAAAATCTTATTTGTAGTCATGGCACAAGGACTTGACTATATTGTTATGAAGTTTGGAATTATGAATTTCATCATTATGAAAGTGGCTACCAATATTGCATGTGATTATTTGACTAGTAGAATATCCATGTGAATAAGTAAATGGCATTATTTAATTTTATCTTTTCCATATTATGCTGAAGTTAATGTTTAAAAGGCTTTTGTTTTAGTCTTATACTTTGCCTTAAATGTTTATGCTTATTTATGAAAGTTTCCGCTTATTTTTTATCCCTAATGAGCATCTGAGCTCACCCCTTTCTATGTTTTATTTTTCATAGGATGCGAAGAAGTATATTATGACTGACCTACAGGGAGAGTTTATGGGATCTCAGTGTTGTCTATGAAAACTATGTTGTTGCAGTTTTCCATTTTAAGATGTAATGTAAATCTAATGAATGTATCTAGTACTTTCAAGGCTACTAAACTATTGTTCTTTTGAGACTTGATATTTTGTGATCATGCCAATGATACGTAATAATGCACTGACTCTAGGCTTCTCGGGTCGGGGCATTACAGTTGGTATGAGAGGAATTTTAGTACAATCCTTGGAATCTAGATTTAGATAAACTCTGATTAGAGGACATTACCCTAAGATATACTTGGAGGATTAGTATAAGAATAACTTCCTAGAATTTTGGTATTGTAGAGATTATGTGGGTTTTCTAAACAATACATCCATGTCTGGATACAAGCAGGTAGAGGCGGCTCTGGAACAGATATACCTAGGCGTGAAAACTTTGACAAGAAGTTCCGGGCTTTACCTGGGGTATCTGGGTACACAACAACGGGCCATGCTACACTCTCGGTTACGACACTCCCAGGGGATATGCTTAGGATATTTCACATTCTCTTTACAAAATGATTTGAAGTATTTTAATATAAGATGAGAATAAATAACCATTGTTAATCCTAAGGTGTTTTATATTGAAAATAAGGTGTTATTATATTCTCTAAATGATTTTATGACTCACACTATGCTTTCTTATGTTAGCAAATTGCTGGATTCCAAGGAAGTCATAGTAACATTGAACATGATGTACAAGGTGGGAATGATAGAGGAAATGAGCAACGAAATGGAATATTGATAGGTGTAAAAGATATCATTTTCATGCCGAATCAGTTTCCCAAAAATATTATCAACAACATATATATTAACCAACTCCTGGACTCAACAATGAAGAGAAAGGCGGTGAATGATAAGAGCTCCAGCAGTGGAGACCATGGAGAAAAGAAATCTCAATTTCCATCATGCAGGAAATGTGGAAGGAGACACCTAGGAAAGTGTCTTAATGGAACAAAGAAATTCTTTATGTGTGGTAAAGAAGGACATAAAGTATTGAATTGCCAAGGAAAAATGAAGAATATTATGGAATAAAATAAAAAGAATCCCAAGAAACCATTTACAGTCATATTCCGTAAATGTAGGGGACTTGGGCATTACCCAAGTGAATGCCCTATTCTATAAGATAACCCCTTGTTTAAGGAAGAACCTATGTGGAAATAAATTGATGGTCAAATGTTTAAATTTATTAGTGATTTTTGTTGATAGAATAACATTGGAAGACTTTTCTCTTATGTGTAACCCTGTAGTTTATTATGTGAAAATGCTATTTTAGGAAGAATTGGGTTTTCTATTGTTGATAGAGTTATAAATAACCATTTGGGTGTATATGATCCTTTAATATGAGGCAATTACATGTTATTAAATTTTGGGATGAAAATGCGAGGTATGAGATAACTTTTTTGGTGAAATTATGTTATAGTTTTTTTGTGGAATTTCTCTCATTTTGGGTACGTTATAAAATATAGTTTTTTTTGAAAAAGGAAAACAGTTAGACCATGTGACAACCCGTCGCGTCGGGCAAAAATGCAGGAATCGAACCCACAACAATCATGCGATTGGGATTTATCACCTACCACTGGACTACGTGAAGTCCCTGGTTAGTGTGACTAATTCTTTTTAGTTAAATGATTTTATTTATCAATAATAAGTTGATTGGGATCTTATGTCTTATCAAATGTATATCCTTAGTATAGGAAAATGATTTGGGGATTAAGTGATAAATGTTATTTTGGAAAACATTCGCTCTTTTTGGAATACTATATGCCTAAGGAAAATAGAATACCATGGGATATCATTTGAAGAGTAATGGAGGATTTTTATCTATGTTTTTATTGTGTATTTATAGAAATTTGGGTTATTTATGGAAATTATTAACCTATCATAGAGAATATGTGATTAGGTTAATTACTTTTAAGTATGTGACATTAAGATTAGTCGATGTTATTTGGAAATACAATTTAACGTGGAAGAATTCATAATAAAATTCTTCTATGTTTTGGGTTTCAATATTAGTTTGGATTATATTAATGGATTTTAAGGACAATTATTTATTAAATGGTATTTCTTGAACTTTGGGTATTGTTGGTTTAATTTTAGAAATTAAAATAAGTATTCCTTTCTCTAAAAGATTGTCCTTTTTGGCGATCATTTGATCTTGTACTAACCATTTTAGTTTTGGTTAATCTCTAAAGACAAGGTAAATATATTTAGTTTATCCTTTATAGATTATGTGATTCTCTAGAAGTTGATTCTAGTGCTTTAGGTGTGACCAAGTCATCTTGAATAGTCATTGTTTGAAAAAAAGATGAGTTAGTGGTAGAAATTTATTAAAGGATGAAACTCTAATTAAAAAGTAAGTATATATCTTTATGTTCTTAGTCAATCTCATAAATAAATTCCTTAACTTTATAAAATGGAACTTAAAACAAAAAATGTTATCCGTTTACTTTTTCTACAAGGAAACTAATGAACGTTTTTCTCATCAAAAGTTTGTGGTTTACATGTTGTTAACTTTTTCTAATCATTTTTTCTATCACTCTCCACTAGAACATGACATTTATTTTACCTTCGATATACATGTTTTCCTACATGTAATCCTAGTGTGGGTTATCTTGGGTGACCTTTGTACCTCTCTTTATTTCTTTTAAAGAGATAGTTATATTGACTCTTTTTCCGATGTGGGATTTTCAATGAAGTTCACAGGCCCAATTTTAAAAATTGCGAGGATGCAATTTCTAAAAGGGGGGAAGAATATAACACCCCCATATTTCATAGTATGTTATTTTCATTAAATCAATAGCTTGCACTACACGCAACACCGAGTTCGAGCACACCACGACTTACCAAACTAGCCGTTCAAAAGCAGTTATGAATAGTATTAACTGAATTCTAAATTTTATATACTCCATATAATTTTAGAATCAATATTATGTGTTTTTTAGCCATAATATAAGAACAAATTCATTTTTTTCAGATAAAAGAAGCATTTTTCAAAAAATGAAATTTTACCACCTTTTAATGGAAAACCCTTTTTAAAACCAATATTTGACACTTTTATATATTCAATTTAATTAAATTAAATTATTCTTCAGAATCGGGACATATAAATTTATTTTGGATAAATTTTTGGTACTTTTCAAATAACTTTTATATTTTGATGAATACTGAAAAATACTAAATTTTAATTGAAAACAACTTTTTTAATCGAAATAATTTATAGTGTTAAATTATGTATTTGAATGTTTTTAAGTATAATTAGATTATATTTTTATCACTTAATACAATGTAGGATATTATAACCAATTTAACATTAAAATTTCACATAAACACATGCCAATCTTTTGATAGTTTTTATTTTTTTTAAACCCTCTTTTAGGTTTTGACAACGGGAATTAATTTTAAATTAATTAATGCCACTTCTATGTTTCTAATTTGATACAATAGAATTAATTTTTGAATTCGGAATATTGAAATTAGCTTAGGGTCAATTTTTGTTATTTTTTTGAAAACATTCAATTTTTGATGAATAGTGAAAAACACCGCGTTATAATTTAAAACCGAGTTTTTATTTAAATAATTATTTATTTTATTTAAATTTATTTTAAGTAAAAATAAGTATATAATACCTATATAAGTTCAATATAATTCATTGGATTCATTTTATAATAAAATTAGATGTATAAACTTTTATTGAACTTTTAACCGTCTTTTACCCACCTCCTAGGAGCATTTACAAATTAACATAAAACATAATTTTACCACTTCTGTGAGTTTAATTTCAAAAATATGAGATGCATGGTTGATATCAGTAAGTAAAATTTGGTTCAATAAGATTCAAATAATTTTTGGTGAATAGTGACTTTTAACTTTTATTTACCACAGTTAAAAGAAAATAGGATAATTAAGGGTAAAATGGTATTATTATTACCCTAACACATGTCCTAATTCTATTGGATAAGTTTAATTCATCCAAAAATAGCTTTAGGAATAAAATATGATTCTTTAGGTCCACTTGGATTATATTAGGACATTTATTATTATTTAATTCAAAGAAGAGTTAAAAATGTTAAATTCAAAGTTTAATAACTAAACCGTTTTTAATACAGGTTTACAAAAAAGTTAAATTAGACTATAAATATTCATTATAAAGATAAAAATATTTCCTACATAATGTTATTTTATTTATATTTTTTATAAATTAAATAATTTAATTTATTTATGACACAATGATGATGTAGTAATTACATAATTAAAGAAATATTAAAATAATTGATATTATAAATATCCAAATAAATGTAATTTGAGACTTTTTATGAATTACACTAATTTTATAGGTTAATATGACATTTTATGTTTGGTTACATGAATTTTTTTCAAATTAATAAAGCTGTTATGAATTTAGAAAAAACACAATACCAAATAGTGTCAAAATTGACATAAAAGGGTTTTTAAATAAAATAAAATATTATTAATTGATATTCTATTCCTAAAAATATAGGGTTCAGTCAAAAGACTTATATAATTATAGGTTTATTATTAATGAACCACTTGGATTTCTCTTGGAAGTATATAAAATGTTTATTAACCATATAATATAAAAATACAGAGACATGGTAAATGTCAAACTATTTAACTAAGAGTTAAATCTGAAAGACGAGGTTAATAAAGTGACCAAAACTGGTCTAAAACATATTGGTTGAGTGTTTTTCGACCCATACCCACCTTATACTTTAAATAATTCATTTTTAATTCATTAAAAACCCAAAATGATTTTATTATAAATTAATATTTCTAGCTTTTCTAAGGTGCCCCTCACCCCTCTTATAAAATGGTACTCCCCTTATCTCTAATTAACACCTTCAAAGCCATTATGCTCGGCCAAAATCAACCCAAATATCCTCCCAACTCTCCTACCTTCATCCGAGAAGACTTAATTTAGTATTAAGCCACCCTAAGGAGCTCTTCTGATCAAATCAAAAGGAAGAACCCAAAGAAGAGGTAAATATTTCATCACCTGTTTCAAGTTCCATTCTTCTTCCACTTCCCCTTTCTTAGTTGTTTCCATTCTAAAATAATAACTCCAATATCTTCTATATACTGTGATGTTATTATAAATATTTTACAACCATATTCATTATTTTATCCATCCTTTGAATGACATGTCACCATACGTGTGTACGTACGGCTTACCCTCTCCACGTCGTGGTGTAGTTGTTATTAAATGCATTATTATTTGTATGGGTATAATAATGATGTATATTTGGTTTAAATAATAAATATAAAATGATAATTATTCTTTATATATGATATACCATTCAATTATATATGATTTTAATATTGATAGAATTATATTGTCACTCGTGCGTACGTAAGGAGTACTGTTTCCACGAACGTGATGACATTCATTCCCCATCGTATCCATTCAAGAATAATTTTCATTTTATGATTAAAAATAATGGGTAAAGACTTAATATCATTCTGAATATTAATAAGATACATCCCATCTATAACAAACATGGCATATGTAACCAAGCATATAAAGGAGAACGAATCAGTTAACACCCGAAACGATGATAATACTAAAATATCAATATTAGAAGATCATATATGATATCATACTAATGTATATGGTTATTTTATAATTTAATAACAATGATTTCACCATTATAAAGTAAATTAACGTACCCTTGACCAAGGAAAAGTACAAGGTAAGTGATTTCTCATCTCACTTTTAATTCTGTGAGATTTCCATTGTTCGCCACTTATTTATTAGATGTGGTGTATTATGTACTACCATTTGATATATATATTATCATTATTCTATATATATTCATGGTATTTTTTGATACATTTGGTGGTTATTAAATTTTGGTCATATGACTCGATTGATTACAATGAATAAAGGGTTTTTCATCTCACTTTTTATTCCCGTGAGATTCATGCTATATTGGCCACTATTTACTTTTGTGTGGCGTAAGTATTTTCCAGGATTGTATTCATGGTGTAATATTATTTAATTTATTATTATTTATATCTTCATTTTATGATCCTAATTTCATGGGTTGTATGTTTCATAAGTTACCAAATCAGTAAGGGAATTTCAAATTTCAATTTCCACTTACTGGGCTTTACGGATACTTCATTGATTATTTTACTCCAAGATTATGTGTAGAATAACTATTTATTATTTATGTAGTAATTTCCACTACCCTTTTTATAGATATACATTTGATACACATAATCACTCCATTGATAATTTCTCAATTCATTGAGATAAACATTATCTTAACTCAATTTCCATTCATTGAGTTAAACATTCAAGTCATTGGTGTTGTTTTTACAAGAATATGTGTGAATGTCCTCTTATTTATTTACACTAAATATACAATAATATTGAGTGTATTTATATTTTTCACACATAATTATGTCATTGTTTTATCCTTTCCCTAAGGATACGGTCTTTATAAGAGATTTCATCTCAACTTACATTTCATTGAGTCTTCTTTGTTGTTGTGCGCCAACTCACTTTTTTTTGGTGTATATACTGTACATTGACATAGTATATCATGAATCCTTTTATTCTCATGATATTATAATGTTTTTATTACCTCAATTATTTTTATTCAAACATCTCTCATTCCGTTAGGAACTCTAACTAAAATACTATTTTTAATGTTTTAAAAATTTATTCTTCTAAATCTTTCTCATTAATGTCCATGTTTTAAAAATGGTTTTCAGGTTTTATTTATATGGACATTAATGTTTTAAAATTAAAATTACATCTAAAATTTTCAAAGTGGTATGGGACAGTTTCATTCAAAAATCTCATTTAAATGGCTTCTTAAAAATTAATGATAATATTAAATGTTTTCAAGAAAAAGGAGGATATTTCTCTCAAATAGTTTTGATGATTATTTTCATCTATGTCAATATCCTTAATTATTATCGATTGAGGTTAATCTATTATAATAAAATCTTTCATATTGTGTTGAATGAGTTATGTTTGACTATGGATGTGCTATTTTTATACCATTCATGGTTTGTAGATAAAGTATTGACATTTTTTATGCTAGTTTTAATGTGAATGTTTATGTTATGTTTTAAAATTTTCATATGAGGAATGAATTGGACTTATTAAGTGATGGGTGAAGCCCGCTATAGCTCCTTGATGCATTGGTAGGTCTCTTGAGACAATCTAGTGTATTGGATAATGGATTTGAAAAAATCTTATTTGTAGTCTTGGCAGAAGGCCTTGACTATGTAATTATGAATTCTAGCATTATGCATTCCATCATTATGAAAGTGGATATTGATATTTCATGTGATTATTCAACTAGTTGAATATCCATGTGAATAAGTAAATGGAATTATTTGATTTTATCTTTGCCATATTATGCTAAATTTCAAGTTTAAAAGGATTTTGTTTTAGTCTTATACTTTGCCTTAAATGTTTATGCTTATTTATGAATGTTTCCGCTTATTTGTTATCCTTACTGAGCATCTGAGCTCACCCATTTCTTTGTTTTATTTTTCCCAAGATGCGAACAAGTAATTATGACTGACCTACAGTCATAGTCAATGAGATCTTAGTGTTGTCTATGTAAACAATGTGGTTGTAGTTTTCCATTTTATGATGTAATGTAAACCTTATGAATGTGTCTAGTACTTCCAAGGCTACTAAACTAATTGGTATTTCGAGACATGTCCTTTTGTTATCATGCCAATGATACTTAATAATGCACCGACTCTGGGCTTATGGGGTTGGGGCATTACAATTTCATCCTTTGATTGTTCTTCAAGAATTTTACCATACCTTCTTCATCTCATATTCCATATGATAAATAATAATAATGGTTCTTTTTTCAATTCCCGAGGCATTAAAAATAACTTTTAACATATCTTAAAATCCATAAAATAATGACAATCCATTATACATATCTGAAAATATTTTTAATACTAAAACTATTGGAATAAGTTATCCAATATGAATAAATATTCTTGCACTAATCTAAAAAAATATCTATAATAAAACCTAAATATCAACATAAGTAATTCCATAAAAAAACTAACCTTAAAACTCTTCAAAATATGCTAGACCAAAATTGAAACCCAAATATTAGAATGACTTGATGACATATTCTTCCTTGATCTACATAAATATTAATTCCAAATAATGTCAATTACTCCTAAGGACATATACCAAATACTTATATACCCTAATTATATACTCCCATAAGTATGCTAATAATTTACCTAAATATATTGAATCGCCATAAATTTTCAATAAAATCATATATTCTTTCAAAAAATAACTCAATTCTTATTTCCCAAATAAAATAATAGAATGTATAATATATTCAATAAATATAAAAATATAATAAACTTCATCAAATATAAAATAAATCACTTTTTCATTAACTCACTAATCAATTTAATGTTCATCAGTACAATCATGTTTACTTTACCAATATCAATCAAATCTTTATTCCAACTAAACATTATTATCTCAATATCAGACACATATTAAGAGTTATATACAGCTCTTTCTTGTGTTTTCCAAAAAATATCACTGTATCACTAAATCGGTTTTCTAGGATATCAATACAATTGAATAGATAATTTAAAATCATTAAATAAATAATATTTTCGTACAAAAAATGGATTCTTCCTGATTCTTATAACAATAATATAATTAATAAAACACTTTAATAACATAATTATCCAATCTAAATACAGAAATACTTTAATAGTTCAGCTTCAATAATTCTTATAGCAAAGAAACGTCCTTGTTCCTGGATTTAACCCTTATATCGGGGCATAGACACAGATAATTACCACATTACCAATACATAGGCCATTGTACTATAAAGAATACCATAAGATGATCTTTATTTTCCTCCATCAAAATCTTCATTTTTCTTTAGTGATTAATTTTTTCACCTTATTTTCCCCAAATAAAACAACTTCTCATTCCTTAGAGACATTTACCATGTTGATTGTCCCACATAATTGACATGTAAAAGGACAAATATCCGTCCCTCCGTGGTCTTTCTCAACCGAAATCCTAGGAAAATCCATTTTTCTATTATTAATTGTGTTAAGAATCTTACCCAAATTGAGGTTTTTAATCAAATAATGATATAAGTGATTAGTTATAATCATAATGTTTTTCATTCTAGGTCTCTTTAATTTAGTTTTTCATAAGGATATTCATTCCATTGTCTGTCACATTTACCATTAACATGATTCCTTAGGGTTTCATCAATTGACTAGAAAAAAAATCCATGTTATGTGAAAAATTAATCATATTCATTAATCATTTAATCATAAAAAATCATTCATAGGATGTTTAAATCATGACACACTATTTTTAATCTATGACACCTTTGGTTTCACCATGTTCATCCATAGTCATAATCTATTTGAATCCTTCATAATGATTCATAAACAAAATGTGAATTAATTCAATTATATCCCCTAGGATTGTTTATCCAAGTGTTCAGTATTAGGCCCACTTATCGTGCATCGGAGAAGTTCGATTTAATACCAAATCTACCCCTTTCAAATTTATTACCCTTAGGAGAATATGTGTCATAACCGTATCCACATTCCAATATCTTGATAGGAATTTAATTTCTAATAAAATCACACAATAATTAATTTTCCAAAACTTTAGGATATTATCCAATACTTAGACTTATCCCTCAGGTTTTAATTGATGTTTTATAACCCTAATATTCAAAAAAACCAAACCCTGATTTTATATCGACTATAAATACCCTAAAATTTCATACATTAATATTATAAATTTTTAGACAAATATTTAATACATTTCACATAAATACATGCTCAAGTACTATAGAGTTTTTGTGTCTTTAGAAACATGGATAAATAAATATCCAATACATAAAATATATACATTATCTCTCACTAATATCTTTACAACTATCACCCTTCTTAAACACATCATACTTAAAAAAATATTCATATCTTGGGGAAACGAAACATAATAAATGGTGACATTAGATGATCAATGAAAGAAAACATAGGATATATCAATAGATGATTATAAGTGAATAAGAGCATAATATTTTGATAAAATGATCATAACTTTCAATAATCATACTCAATCATTCAAAGATCATTAATCATAATTCATGGAATAAGGTTTTTTATAACAAAATAAAAAAGTCATTAGTGTGTGAAATCATTATTAATCAATCATAAACCATGAGAACACATCATAATCGTAATTCATAAGTTATTGGAATACACATAAGAATAAAAATTAATTTCCTTAGTCAACGATCAATTCCAATACTATCATAGTGTATTATTTCACTCCAAATTCCATCATATCCTTAGTCTTTGTTCACTCCCAAAAATATCAAAGTTGATATAGTCCCTTACTGAATTGGATTCACTTCTCATTATCGTATTTATAATATCATGATATATCCATCCATACCTAATGAATTGGAGGATTATATAATTTTGGGTCCACCCATATCAGAATGAAAATCAAACATATATGTACCACAAGATCATAAATCATTCATCATATTATCATATCATAACCCGTGGAAAGGAAACAAGTTTCATAAACATTTCATCATTTCATCATAGTATAACCCATTGAAAATAAATAGGTTTAATAAAAATATCATCATCATAATCATAAAACATCCATATAAATAATAATAATAGTATCATTGTATTATATCCCTAGTAACAGCTAATTAATATCAAAATATTTTATCATTGATAAAAATATTCATTAAAAGATCCTTTTAATATTTATTGAGTAAAATACCCTTTTCATTTTGAAATCACTTATTTAAAAAATATTACCAAAATATTAAAAAAACCCATTTTCATTGAAAATAACCATGTAAACATATAAATTAATATTCAAATAATTGGGTGGTCATGGTGGTGGGAAATCTTTTTCATGTTGTAATCATTAAAACAAATATTTTGTTCACTCCTTTAGTGAAAAGTACCTTTTTCAGAAAATGACATGAGGATTATTTTAAAACCATTTTGTGAAAATTAAATTATGGGTAAAATTTAGTGTAATAAAATCAGTGATAAATATCCAAAAAAATAATGAAAATATTATATAAAACATATATATGGAAGAAAATTATTTTTCAACCAAAATAAGATAAAAAATATCAGATTTTCTTAAAAAAAATCTTATCCATTTTCAGTACCAAAGAGAGAAAAGTGGTACTAAAAATTAAAAATTATAGAAATAAATATAGGAGAGGAAAAATGAAATGTTGTTATCAAATAAGGATCATATAATTTTCAAAATTTTATTTTAAATATAAACAATCATGATTAAAATGGGATTGAAACAAAAATCCCTTGTCACTTTGGTAAAATTGAAACATTCTCCTAATGAAATAAATAACATCAAATGAAACTTAAAATATATTAAATTTAATTGTATTTATTATAAAAAATATCAAATATAATGTAGATACTTTTTATAAATATAAATAGCTTCATATCATCAAATATGTCTCGATAAAACAATATTGAGATGAAGAACCCTTTCTACTTTGGTTATCTCTAAATCAAAACCTCAAGAAAGAAAGAATCTTAGATGTAGTTTTAAATCCCAATATTTTTCATGATAATAATCCTAAAATAAATTCTTGGTAATTATATGTTCCACACCAAAGAAATAAGTCAGGAATATGGCATATGTCTCATAGAAATAAAAGTGAGATGAGAAAACCTTAACTCAAGTCCCGTCCTGATTCATACATGTTAAAATATCTTAAATAAGAAATATATATTTCTCATATATATATTAAATAAAAATATTCATACATATCACACCAAATAATATTTTCTTATAAAATCTTATCACCTGTTTATTAACAGCTCTTTATTAAAATCACAGTTCTAGGTGATATCTACATCATTTTTCATGCATGTTTCAGTTAGATGGTTCCAGTACTTGCACTTTGGTCATGGTTTAATCATCTATAAAATAATAATAATGAAATAATTATCATATTTATTCATTATATACACTTTTATAATTATTCATATAAAGAAATTATGGGAAATTAATTGCATCACTTCATGGAGATGGTAGTCTGTACGTATTCATGAGTGATGCCTTGACTTTTTGATTGTTAGAAATAAAGAAATATAAATAATTGTTCAACATTACATAATAATTATTATATAATATATATCTTATATAATTATTAAATATATAATTATTTTCATCCATGTGAATTGAAAATAAAAAATGAATCACATCACTTCGTGGAGGTGGTTGTCCACACATACGCGTGAGTGACATTATCATTTCTAAAATAATGTAATGGTAAGAAGGAAAATTATATATTATAATTATATAAGTTTAATTATGTCATAAATATAATATATAAACATTTAATCTATAATAATAACCATCTATGAGTTATGGAAGTGGACAATGAATCATATCTCTACAGAGAGGCGGTATTCATCATGTATACATGAGTGATGTTTTCATTTCCCATTTGATATAAAATAGGGTGGATAATGGTGGTTTCATAATAAAAATAATAAAACTTAAGTATATTCATAATACTAAGGTCATTTTTTATGATTAAGACAATAGATTTAGATGAGGTATAATTAGAAACAAATTGAAATAGGTTGAGTAAGATGACTACCAATTCTTTGGTAGACCTCCTTTAGATCCCTTCTTAAGGGCCATTTAAATGGTATTTTGAGAATATTGGTTCCTATAATTCATTAATATAGAAGTTGAGAAGATAATTTTGTAGTATTTGGTTTAACTTGGTGGCTCCAAGTGGTGTAATTAAGAGAGAGGGTGGGTTTCCTTTTATAAGGGAGGGAAAGGGTACTCTTATAATTTTTAAAAATATTGAAATTTTATAGTCTAATTCAAGGAAAAGTAATTCAAAACATTATTAATTTAAAATTAAATATGATATATGATCTAAATAAACTTATAAAATAATATTTAGACAAGTTTTTAGGTCATTTAACTTTTTATCTCTTTAGTTTAACCCCTATTAACTCTTTTTATAATTAACCTTAGTAATATATTTTTAAAACATTAAGGGTTATAAATTATATTATAAGGTAAAAATTAGAACAAAATTAGTCAACATATGAAATTTTAAACTATATACCTTCCCATTTTCAAATTTTAATATTTTTTTTGCATTTTTAAATTAATAAAATATTATATAACATAAAATTTCATTAATTTCATTAATTTCATTTTTGAGACTATTCATTTAATTTGAATTTAATGTTAGGAAGACAATGATGTGTTTAGAATATAGACCATTTAATAATCACTTGATCATTTTAATTACCTATAAATTTTTTGTCACACCAAAATTCAACTAGAAATTATTTATTTTAAGTTTTGAGAATTCTTTAATAAATATTTCTACTTCTTGCCCAAACATTATGTCAGCATTGCATAAGCATATATGGTAATTATAACATCATTAAAAATTAAAAGTAAATAAAAATAATAAAAAAGTTTTTAAAATTAAAAATAATTATTTATAACTGAACATAACCTCTTTTTATCCCCATTAAGAAATATTATAGTTTTTAAAAGAAAAGAGAGTGACATTTTGTATTTGTCATTACTTAAAATAATATATGTCATTATAAAATAAAAATGGAGCAAAAGTATCATAAATTTTAATATTAGATGATTATGGTATATACCCACTCATAAAATAGATTAAATTAAGGTTTTATTATTATTTTAATATTTATATCATAGTTTTAGCCATGTTTTACCTATTTTACCCTTATCGAAGTGAAAAATATTTACCTTGATTATTATTTATAATGACCAAAATAAAAGGTTTCAATTTTAAAAAATATAACCTAATTATTATAAATATTGATTCATTTTTTTCATGATTCAATTTATATAATTTTAAAAATTAATTTTAATATATATTCATAATGCGAGACAAAAAAACACATTTTAGATAAATGCATTTTTAGGTCTAAAAATTAACTTATATCATAATCATGAATATTTCTAATTAAAATGGAATTAATTAGATTATATTAAATAAAATAGAACATATTTCACTTTAAGAAAAATTAAAAACTATACTTGTACTTTTAAATTAATTTATTTAACGAATAGAAATGGAAGTATTTGAAAAATAATTATTTTTCACTATTCACTGAAAAATCAGTCATTTCAGAAAAATCCAAAAATTTCACCCTATGTTAATTTTGATATTATTATTTCAAAAATTATGTTAATTTTATAAAATAAAAATTCTAGAACTTTTAGAAATTTATTATAATATTTACTCACAAAGGAAATAAAGGAAATTTTGTTGAAGAAAAAGTATTTTCGATGTACAAAATGACTTTACTGAAAATTGACTGATTTTTTCTAATAATTAAGCAATAAATTTTTATTAAGTGGGACCACTGTAAATATATTTCATAATGTGGATACACATATTCATACCTATCAATTCAACATCTTTGTTATAATTTTCATATTTTAATACAATATTTTTATAGTATATCACAATTTTCTTAATGCTTATTGTTGTGTGTTAAAAAATATATCCAGATTATTATTATTTTAAAATAATTGGTTTAGGTGTTACAATCTATTTTGTTGAATATTGAAATTTAAAGGTATTGGTAGTGATCTATTGAGGAGATAACATGAAACCCAAACATCGTCTCCCCAAAATGCCTTAGGCATCTTATACAAACTCATTATGCTCTTAAAATTCTCTATAATGGTTCTACTCATTATTTCTATAAATAAGTTATGTTTTAGGGTCAAAATCTTGTGTAAAATTACATGAATGTTGAAGTAGGTAATGAACACCTTGGATTTATACTCTCCTCCATTATTTGAATGAATATGCTTCAACTTCCTTCAAGTTTCACTCACCACCATGGAATAGAACATATTGAAGTAATCTTGTACTTTTTCCTTCATTCATAAGAATAATAACCACATCTTTCAAGATGCATCATCAATAAGTGTTATGAAATATTTTTTACCACCTAGTGATTCCACCTCAATGGTACCACATACATCAAATCCCACTAGATCCAATAACTCTAATATCCTTGATAAATTATCATAGAATAGGACTCTATGTTACTTATCATACAAGAAATTACTACAATGATATAGTGATTCATCCATATCAGTTCTGATTTATTTCTTCTTTATCATGGTGGATAACCTTATGTCTCTCATATCCTCAAGTCTCTTATGCCACAAATTTTATAATGCCTCTTTCCATTGTCACTACATGAAAATAAGGCAATACCCACACCTCTATACAAATGGTTTATATGAACTGTTGGTATAGAGTCTCTTACAATAGTCTATACCAATGGTTTGAAAATATCATTGGTATATATTAGAATATATCAATGGTCTTTTTAAACTATTAGTATAGAATCTTCACATAACACCCTCGACCTCCCCTCCTATCCTCTCCATTCACGATCCCTAATCTCCCCTCACCCAAGCGGCAATCTCCCCTTTCTTCTCTAGGGATATCCCTTCATTCAAGGATATTTTTTATGTTTTTCTTCTTCAATATCGAGTTAGTGGGTTCTGAATCCTTCCTCTCTTCTACCAAGATTTTGTTTTCATTTTTATCTACACACCAAAACCTAAACTATATAATGTTTGGTCACAATTGTTCCCAATTCTTTGAAAAAATATTCGTTTAGATTATTCTTGTTATATTATTGCATAATAAATGTGATTGTAGTGGATATATTTTTTTAATTTAGTTATTCACTACATAATTTTTTCATAATATTTATTAATAGATTATGTCATTAATTAATGTAGTAAATGTTTTTTGTTTTTTATATTAGGTGTTATTATATGTCATGTGATTATATAGAATAATTTAAGTGAGGGAACTTGGATACTTTAGTGGGAACTTAGGATAGATACTTCTTAGGTCATCTATGTGAAATTAGGTTTGATATGATTTAAATTATTATGTAGAATTTTATGGGGAGATTCCACTCCTATGGAGTAAATAATTTGGTTATATTGTCCTACCAACTAAATTAAACCATATAGACATGGTTCTCTAATAAAAATACACCTCAATGATATGTAACACCCCTATAAAATGAATTATGTTGACATATTTCTCCCATGTAAATATATCATAGTTACATGGTTATTTAAAAGATATATAATGTTCCCCAACCATGGATCTTTTGGTACTTAACCATGATCCTTACTGGGAAATGTTATTATGAGATATTCCCCTAATGTATCCTTATTTCATCTAATTCTTCTCAGAAAATATGATTCTTCATTATTATTTTTGGTTTGGTATTTTCATCATAATGGTATTGTTGTTTTTTAATTCCTATAGATTTTATATTCACTATGTATGAATATGAAATGCAATATAAAATGTATTTTTATTTTTTATAATCATGTTCATTGGCTATAAGGGGTTTATTATTTTAAAATCTTATTTTTATTTAGCGCAAAGTTGTTTCTATATGGATGAAACTTTGATCCATGTCTCTTAATGTTCCTTAATCCTCATTAAAAGTTTCTTTAAAAGACACTTTTACTACTAATAAATTATATTTAGTTCCTTTATATGCCTATATTTCCTTAAATATCAAGATAAATATTGGAATGTGTGATTTAAAAGTGGATAACATACATGTCTTCAAAGAGATTCATAAAAGTTCCTTATTTGATACTTTTATTTAATTAGATTTATTTCATATTCAAATCAAGTATGTTTTAAAAACTATATTTTCATAAAGTCATGTGTATTAATTGATTTATTTAATATTTGTTACTTATTCCATTTATAAAACTTTGTCTAATTCGTTATTTATATTCATCGATTATAGCATATGTCATTTCTCTTATTATTATTTTGGATAGCTAATAGTATCATTTGATGAATTTAATATTAAAATTGGTTTTAATGAATTTTTTAATAATTTTTTACATTGTTTATTTGAATATAAATTTTTCCCTGTAATAGAATGGATAGAAGATCGATGTCACATACAAATCAAATCTAAATTGATTTTCAAAAGAATTTGGAAATTTTTTTATATTTCTCATTTAAAAATGCTTCTGTCTGTGGTCTTATACATTATACATTTTATAATTGTCTTGGAATACATTGATTATGTCCGAAAGAAGTTAGTTTCCATAGTAAAAATGATATATTTCAAACAAACTTTTATATTTGGTATCATAATGGACATATGAGACAACCTTTTATTTTTCAATAATGAAAAGAAATGAGTGTTATAGAAAATTTTATATTTGATCAGTTTTAATTTGTGAAACATCACGAGAAATATAGTATGGTAGTTCAATAAGACAATTATATCAATACACATGAAGAAAATAATGAAAATTATAATGTTAAGAGAATAAATAAACTAATGGATGATGTTAGGACTCATGTATATTGAGAATGTAATAAAATGAAAAGGATGGAATTTATTACAGTTATATCATGAAAAAACCATGTATGGAATGTTTAATACCTCAATTGATTATATTATTATATTTTTCAAGGACTTAATTCGTGATAATGTAGATATTCCATCAAATAGTTATATGGAATGGAAGTTAATTAACCATCTTGGATTTTCTACTAATAAAATTCATGTTTTCCCAAAATATTACAGTTTTTTCTAGGAAGAAACAATATACTTTAATGACTATAAGGAATTTGGTTTATATCAATGAAAGAAAAATATAGATATATCACAATCTCATGTTCCATGAAAAGTTATGTGGCACATTCCATTGATTCCTAGGCTTCAAAATATATTCATGTTTGCTGAAATCTCAAAAAAATTGTGATGTAATAATACATAGAGAGTTAATGATAATGATGTGTTGGTTCATCATGGAGATGAATTAGTTTGGTGAAAATTTGAGTCACACAATCATGATTTTTCAAATGAGGTGTTTAATGTCATGTTGGGACTATCCTATGATAGATTTAATCTGTTTGGTTATATTCTTACTTCTCATAGAACATGGATAGTTTTTGTTCACATTTATAATCATCTTATATGGATTAGTATGAAAAAACCTTTCACTTTCAATGGTAAAATAATATTTGGACTTTCTGATCTTGGAAGTGATATATATTTCTACTTGAAATATTTAATAAAAGAGTTGAAACAGCTTGGGTATATGGGTATTCACACATTCGATATTTTTTAAAAATATATTTCAGATGCGTGCTACCCTTCTATAGACTATAATTTATTACATTTCTTATGAAATGACGTTTGGTTGGAGAAAAAATAGAAAACTATAATTTCATATTTGTATAAATAATACATGGTTTAGAAGGCTTAAATATATTCACAGTTTTAGTTTCATGGGGCATCAATGATTCTTTATAATGGATTATCAATACAGAGAGAATCATTGAAGGTTTGATAATCATATTGATAGTGAACAACCAACTCAAAATATATCAAGAATTTATATTCTTAAGGAATTTTAATATTCCTTTTTTCATTAGGGAAAGATAAAATGATATTTAAGAGGAATATTTTTGTCATTTAATCAACTTATAATTAAAAAAAGTATCTTTTTAAATTTACTATATTGTTCTACCAATTGTTTACATCATTTTTTATACTTAATTAAAATTGTGAAAAATATCTGCAAAATTTGGCTTTCAAATCTTCTAAATATCAATGGGAAGAACAAATATGACTTATGATGTCAACATGACTTGTTAGATGGGGGTATTCAACACAAACTACATCCTGTGTGTATTAGTGAAAACAAATGGAATATTCTCTGTGCTTCTTATGTGGTGTCACCTTTAGAGAAAAATCAGTTTTTTATGTATTGAAGAATATCATGGTTCTTGATGGATATTCATGAAACATATCTATGTGAGTCAACATAAAGTATCTGAGACAAAAATCTCTAAAAACTCGTCATTATCACATCTTTCTTCATGAATTTCTACAATAGCAATCAGAAATTTACTCTACAACAATGTAAGGGTGATGGTGATTCGTTTTTGAACTTTTTATAGAGAACATTGTTCTAAAAGGCTATTTAGGTTTTTCTTAATAAAAATGTAGTAAGAGGAAGCATTAATTTTCTATTAGTTGGAGAATATTTTTCCTCTATCATTTTTCACTTGCATGTTGCATTTAACTGTTCGTTTTCCAAATAAAACACTTCTTGGGGGACCCTTACTATTTAGTAGATATATCCTACTAAAAAAATATGTGCACAATGAAATCTAATGTCTTAACCAATAGTAATCCTAAAGGTTTCATTGTGATAGATTATGTGGCTCAAAAATGTAAGGATTTTTATTCAATGCATTTCACTGATTTGAGAACAAGATGTAAGTAGCCTATGAGAAATGAATATGATCATTATGGGGAAATTGATCCCTCCTTTCCATTTATTCCCTAAATAAAATTAATTACTAGGCCATATATATTGGCTACATTGAGCCCTAGAGAGCAACAAATGGTGCATCACATAGTTTTGTTGAATTGTGTTTTGTTCAATTACTATATCAAGTAAGTAATTAAAATAAGTATATTTTATATCATACTAGATCATTTCACATTTTCCTTGAAATTTTATTATCATTTTATTTAGGTAAAATAAACAAATTATAAGTAGATTTCACTAGTATTTACCTTTGATAAGGAGATGGGTTTTTTATAGAGAAGAGTTTCTTTATTGTTTGAAATCAATGTTATTACCATTACATTAATCAACATAAATAATATTAATTAAATTAATTATATTATTCATATATATTTTTGGTATTGAGTTTAATTTTTGACTAAGTCTCTTAATAATTAAAAGCATTGGTTTTTCATGCCAATTATTTGGTTCTTGAATGCAAACATTTCATAATCAATGGGTATAAATTTGGTATAACTAATCAAGTAGTGAATATGATAACACAAAATGATGGAATTATGTTAATTGTAACAATGTAATTTTATGTCAATGCATCAAATAATAGACCTTGATAAAAAAATGTGTTTTATTATGGTTTTTTAAGAAAATATTGTCATTAGATTATTACTCTCATGGTCAAGTCACTATGATGAAAGGAAAATGGTCTAATTCAATGACATTTCATGGTACATTTATTAATGAATATGTATTTTGAGTTATTTACATGACTCAATTACCAGCTATCGATGAACCATATAATTCATCATCAATGAAAAAATGAGTTTTTATCTAAATGTTCATCTGATACCTGATTGTGGTGTCATTATTGGCATAATCCCATTACATCTTTTTTATGATGAAGGGGGTGAAATTGAAACCATTGATGCCCCCACTAGTGTTGACCAAAAAAAATTACTTGATGAATCTAATTGTCTAATTGTTGGAACTGATGTTGAACTTCAATTAGTGGTGGGTAATATATATAAGAAACTTTATATGTTCACGGTTGATTCATTTTATCTTGATGTGGGTTTCTCAGGTTGGTATTATTGTAATTAATTTTTTTGGTTTCATTTTGGAATGGTGTGTTTGTTTTTGTTTTTTTATTTTCATTATATTTAATTATATTTATTTAGATCTATTTAAATTCATAAAACTAGGAATAAAATGGGTTTTTAAAACATGTATAACTTTGTTTTAAATTAAAATTTCCAAAACAAGTTATTATATTGTTTATTTGTTGTTTTACTTCTAAGTTGTATGTAGAATATTTAAAAAACATTTTTTAAAAAAATTAAAAAATGTACATTTCATTTGTATAATCATTATGAAAAATATTTAAGAAATTCAATGGAAAAGACTATTTGATAATGATCGACGATTGTGTGACCTAGGGCTACCTCCTTTGTTTCCCTTAATGAGTGTAACCATTTTAATATTTTTCTTCTGCATTACATTTAATTCCATGGTATTATTATTTATAAACTTTAATTTAGAGAAATTAATCTAAACCAAATTTTACCACTCCTCAAACTTCTAGTAGGGGTCAGCAACATGGCCTATCGAGAAGGGGTGCTACTAGAGCTACTCGGATAAACCCTTATACCCTTTCACACCCATACCCACCAGCAGACATCCCATCTACCACACTTTTTTCTCCTCTACTTGATCCTATATGTATATTCCAACATAGGCCTTCATCATCATCTTATTTAGTCTATACTTATCATATACCATTTCCATATCATATGATGTATTCCTAGAATTATTATCTTTATCCTACAATGTCTATGTTTCCTCCATTTCATACTCTTATCTGTCCAATATCCAATAATACTGCTTCTTTAGGTTCCACTCTACATAATATAGATGACCCAGTGAATGAATTGGAATATGAACATCTATTAGAGGCTATGGATCCAGAATATCCCAAGGATCCATTAGAGCCTACTGATCAACCAAGATCAGTTTTTTTATATAAGTGTTTCAAATAATATCACATCATTTTTTCAGTTGTAATATGAATTAATTATACTTTTAATATTTTATATTATTCAGTCTGATCCTCAAATAGGTAATGCGGGAGAACCCTTATTTTTTAATCAAGGACCCCTCAAAAAAATAATGGTAGATTACAATGTAGACAATCAAATGATAGGTAAAAATTTCAGATGATGTGTAAGTTTCCTTGAAACAGATTCCAAGTACAGTGATACAATTCTAGTTAAACTATTATCATTGATGAATATTGATAAGAAAATCATGGATAATGGATGGGAGGAGATATAGGTAATAAAAAATATTAATTGATATATATATTATCATTTTATTTATATGAATTAACATGTTCACTTTAGTATCAATTTAAAATTCCCGATGGTCAGGCTACTAAGGTCACACAGTTGATGGAACATGGGGAATTGTAGTGATCATATAATAATGAGTTATATGGTGGTTAGAAGAGTGTACTCATCTTGGATTTAGATGATGTACCAATATTCAATGACTATCCAACAACACAATACGTAGAAATGATCATATATTAGAAGATTAATGAGTTTAAGGTATTGTTAAACATTAATGGTTTGTATTAAAAAAATAATTCTTATTAATTGTATTGAATTTCTGTTTCCATTATGTGTTAGAAAAAAAGAAAAATGATTCTATGAATTTTATGAACACTTTTGGGATCAGTATAATGTAGGATCATGAGAGGCACTATGTAATTTTTATAAACAAATGTGTTTTACTAAGCACTAACACAACTGAAAGAGACCAAATATTTATTGAACATAAATAAAAAGAAGTTAATAAAATTAAATAAAATTGATTAAAATAAATTCATATTGAATTTAATGGAAATTAACCCAACTAACACATCCAATAATGAACCAAATAATCCCAAATAAAATTGAATTGAGTTCAGTTGAAACAAAAAAACAATAATTACCTATATTAAAAAACTGATAATATTTCAACCATATATAATTCATATAGATATAAAAGTGTTAAATAATATTTATCCTGTGATAATTTATATTATACATAGAGATCAAATCTATGTTTCCTTCATTAATTTTTGTAAGCTTTAATATGAAAATAAACTCACGTTATTTGAGTGAGACTCATATCATGTTTTCTATGTAAAAATAACTCAAAATATTTTTCAGATCCAACATATATATTAATTAATTATCCCAACTGTGAAGATAAATAATCAACATTCTATCTCATGGAATATGAAACACCTGAACTGTTAAGTTTTGAGGGGAACATGGAGAATTTTGAACCACTCCTCCCAATGCTGAAATCTTTAAAAGGGTTTTCTACAAACTGGCTGAGCTTAAAACTAAGTTTAAATAGGGTGAAAATTGAATTATAAATTTATCTACTTCATAATTAGTTTTTAATGAATTAAAATATAATTTTACCTTTTCAAGTTTTGATAATTCTTCCTATGAATGGACTCCTCTAGTTTGTAAATAAGGAGAAGCATAAACCACTGAGGCTTTTATTTTTAATGAAAATATGGATGCCTTGTTTCTTTCCACCACAAAATGAATCCTTAAAAGGACACTCTAAAAGTATAAAATCATGTACCTAAGTTATAATATGGATAATTTTCACTCTTTGATTCATTTATCATTTTTTAAGCTGAATTGATAACAACATTCTCCACTATTATATATTTTAAAATCCTATAAAATTAATGGTCATATGATTTTAAGTTCAAAAAGAATAAAACCTATAAATGAACATGTAGTTATTTTTAACAAAAGTCCATATAACAAGTTGAGAAACAAAGTAAATAACTCCCCAGACATAATTAAGATCAAATTAAGGGAGAAATTCAAGCTAGATAAGATGTGTAATAATAAATCTATGTTTATGAGAAGAATAAAATGATCTTCATACTCACTTTTTATATATTTTTAAAGAAGAAAATAAATTAAAAGGTCCCATAAAGTATACTAAATATGTTATAAATGAACTATTTAATTATTTGGTTAGGGATCTTCAACTGTTTTTTTTTCATATACCTTGGACCACATAAATGTAAAAGAATAAGAAGTGGAGGTGGAGATATTTTTATACAATTTAAAATAGGACCACAGGATGAACTATATAATAGTTAAATATAGGAACTAGTGTTTATGGAAGTTAAATGTAATAAGGAATACAAGGTTTTTTTTATGGAAGAAACTTCACACCTCATAATGGGGATTAAACACTACCACTCTCCAATTATAGACAGTATAAAAACAGCACCCATTGGTTGGTTCATCCTTAATAATTTTTTAACCTTTTTTAGTTCTAGTATAACAATATTTTAATTTTTACTAAGACATATTAGAAATTTAAGGATATGTTCCTCAATAATTGTTTTTCTAATGTAGGAAGAAAAAATATGGAAGTGTTTTAAATTCCAAAACACAATAAAAATATTGAAAGTCTTTTTATTGATATTTTATATTTTAATACTTAATTTATAATTAAAAATCATACTTATATTTTCAACAGTTTTCACTGTAGTCCCTCAATGAGAAATAAGATGACAATTTTGGGCCAAATGATCAGTTGAGATGGGTATTTGGTGACAAGCACTAAGGGAAAGCCTGATGTTTACTTGAGAAGAGCATCATACCCACTAGGTATTGACCCTCATCAAGAACCACTCAAAGATCTGATAGCACCGACCTAAATATCTCATCAAAATTAAATGAGGCCAAATGAATAGGTATACAAGATTTTGAAATACATAAAATGGTCACTGAGCAATTCCAGAGAAATATGAAAACTTTATTTCCATTACTTCCATTAGAGGATACTAATGTTTTTTATTCATGTATAGAAACAATAAACATTTTATATGATGCATCGGGTGATGGAAATGAGGTTACTAGTGGTGGTTAAGGTATTGAAACTCCTAGTTTTGATGAAGATGATGGTTCTCTATATGATGATGTTGATGAGGATATTCGTGATATTGGTGATGATTATGATGGAATTGGTGGTGGTGATAGAGATATTTATCCCCTTTATTTTTGAGTTGATAGAATAGATACATATGTTTGGATGGTTCTTAATGACTAAAAATGATATTTTATGTGGTTTTTATATGTAATTTATAGTATTGTAAATGGTTTCAAAACTATTGATAAGTAAAAAGTTGGTTAAATTCAAAATATACAATATATGTACTACATGGAATGAGTACCATTTTTCAGTTTTTTTAAAGGTTCTAGTATTGATTATGTGGAGGTTTGGGATGATCTAATGATGATGGATGGGAAGACCTATCTATAATAACAGTTCTATTAACTATTGGGATAAATCTATACCAACGATTTCAATAGAACCCATTGGTATAGTATGGTTGGGGATAGAAAGTTATACCCATAGTTTGATAAAATATTGGTATAAATCTATACCAATTATTTACTATTAATCATGGGTATGCAGAGTTTCCCATGGTCTATACCAACAGTTTGCATTGAAATAGTTAGTATAGCCCAATACTGATGTCTTCATATCCCATGGTTCATAGAACCATTGGTATAGGCTATACCAACGGTTCTATATCATATACCAATGGTTTTAAACCCTTGGTATAGGGTACATTTCTAACAATTTTTGTTAAGTTTATCTACACATATATTCTCATGATAATTATACAACATACCACATATATTACCTTGGTTGATGGAAATGACTCCTTTTTTCAATATCTATGCCCCATTGTTGAAGAAGTTATCATAAAATTTTCTATCAAAGGTATCCCTAATAAAAAGTCAATTTGAAGAAATGGAGAATGTTATGAATCCTTCAAGTTTATTGCGTATCAAACATTAATCTTGACTTAGATATCATCCATATCAATGATCTTAAATGAAATAATATTCTTTATCTTGACTACACCAAAGACATCAACTTGATAAGTCATAAAATACCATGGTGTGGAGTTATGTGGGATGATTTTGTAGTATCAAACACCCATTTTGTGTCTTGGTATTTTGTTTGAAGGAATGTATCTTCATCATCTATATAAAAAAGTGCAACTTATCTAGTGATTTTTAGGTAAAAATCAACATTTATTTATTTTTTTGGTTACTGCCTTAGCCTTTCACTTCAAGAAACTTTTATAAGTTCTTCATCATGTTTCTCTCTATAATGTAATGGTATCATTTATATGTTGGTCTCTTATCATATGTATTCCTTATAATACATCCTACTCTTTAGTAACCAACTTGATGTATTCATCACTTTTTCGTAAAAATAGCATGCATTTTTTTGTAACTCGTATACTTCTTTATAACCTCATCATTGAAAGGTGTATCCTTTATTATATCCATATTAAGTTTTCCTCTAAGATCAGAGTTATTGATGGAGACCACCAATGTAACCTAGCTATTAGTAAGTGCTCATAGTACATAGTTCTCTTGATATTAATTATTCAGAGTTTTACCTGCAACAACCAATTGATTTCAAAGGTTTTGAAGCTCACTAGTGTGTTCGGTTATAGAGTCTCTACTCAGAAATATTCATTATCTACCTTAATCATAGGATCTTTTTTATCATTTATTTAAGGGGTATTTATTTTCCGAATTCATAAAGAATTTATATTCTTGTATTTCATGAGAAACATGGTAAAAGAATCTTTGATTGATCTATTGCTGACTTTGACCAATTTCCTTCTGGTTCAGCTTCTTCCACTCCACTTTTTTAGTGGAATTGGTGTTTAATACCTTGTTCTTAATTGAATCTAACAAATACTAAGCATTAAGTATATTTTCTATTCAATAATTTCACGTGGATTAGTTCAAGTAATTCAATATTATTATACCTCTCTTTAATATTTCCTCCATTGAAATTTAATTTAGTGAAATTGGGAGAAGAATGTTGAAAAATGGATCTCATCATTGCATTAATAATGGTAAAAAATAGTGGAATCAAATCTTGGATCATTAAAAACAAACATTTATTTATCAAGATATTATCAAAATTGAATCTATAGTCAAAATTAACTGATAATATAGAGCTAATATAGTTTTGACATCATGTTGAAATAGAACATCATATTACTACTGGAAAGATTACCAGAAATATCAGTGATACTGTAATAGTAACTTTTTCTCAAGTAGGGTCTTATTGTAGCACCTCGAGTTTAAAAAAACCTTAACCACTCATAGAGATCAATTGTTATATCTGTTTTTAATTTTTTCATGATTATAAACATATCAAAAAGTTATTTAAATATCTACCATTAAAAAATCCAATCAACTTAGATTTCATGGTCATAGGAAAACCCCCTCTACTCACCATCATTTTGAAACAAATGGCTCTAATACCACTTGTGATTCTCCAATAAAAAATAATGTATCATTCCCTTAGATAATTATTTTTTATATTTATTATAAATAATAAATGATGTTAATATGTGTTGATAAGTGATTGTTGGAAGAATATTTAAGTACCCAAGAAAAGAATTCAATATTTTTATATTTGATGAATATTAAAGAACACATTAGAGCTTGGATTCCTAAGCACCCATAGGTTTGATACATGATAAAGGAAGGCTTTAAATAAGGGGGAAGAGTTGATATAAAATTTGTCATTTATAAAAACAATTGTATGTTTTATTTATTACAATGATCATGATACTAGTTATTCATTCATATATTAAAAAAGATAACTGAGTTTAGTGATTAAGGTTCTACCATTAAAGATTTTAAAGTAATATGAATGATTTTATACTATATTTTTATATATAGATTCATGAAATATACTTAAATATAAAAGATTCTATGGTGTGTGGAGATTATTGAATGATATAACTCTATAAATAATAATAAATCTAGTTGATAAATAATTTTATGAACTATTAATGATCTAGAAATGAATGTTTAATAAGGAAGATATATTTACATTTTGGTGAAGATCCATCCATGTGATATAGAACTTAAAGAATTTTTAATTATATATAAGATACACTTTGATGATTATGTGTGAATAAAATGAGTTAGAGATGATATGAAATAGGTTTTGGATTCCTTGATGAATAAGTACATTACTATGAATAATCTGAATAAATTAAAGAGATTAATTAATTAAGGAAGTTGAATATTTATTGAAATACTTATTCTTCAGTTGATATAAATACTAAAAAATAAGTTATTATATTATACAAGAGATTAGGGATCTTTTTTACAAGGATAAAAAATATTCTAATATATCATTATGTGATTTAAAAATAATTAATGTGGTGAAAGATGATCAGAGAAGTTTAGAGTTTATTCTAAGTTGATTTTAGATCGTATATAATATCCTAGAGAAAGTAAAAAATGTTCATGTGTAAGATCTTTTAGAAGAATATACAACAATGTACTGGAGAGATTACATTGTGATATATAACATCTCACTAATAATGTCTAATATTAATATCTTGATATATAATATCTCCCATAATATATATATTACACCAAAGAAGTTGAATTGGAAAAGGATTGGGATGTGTAATATTAAGTCTATAGAAAAGGAAAGGTTACACTATGATGTATAAGAGTAACTCAAAGAATATAAAATGTTAAATTATAAATATATATTATTGAATTTTATGTTCCTCTATATACATAAAATTATATTTTAGGATACATAAGAGTAATTTTTTGATTCTAGAGGATATGTAAGAAGCAATTTTGATCATGTTAGAGATACTCTAATGATATGTATGAGGGTCAAGTGGATTAAAAGAATATATAAGATCCTTCATATGGTCATGTGAGATTAAAAAATGTATTCCTAGGTGAAACATAGTATAAAAACTGATGATTTTATTTTATTCATCAATATTTAAACACCATGATTCTAAAAAATTTATATCAATATTCAAGCTAAGATTGGTGCTAAGATATTAAGACGGATATTATACCATGAGATGAATAATTGCACCACAATGTTTTTATTTTATGTGAGAATGTATATGTGGAAAAGAGTCTATATATTTTGTAAAAATAATTAACATGAAAGAATCCAAAATTTATGGTTCGGATTTGAGGATAATTTAATAAGAAATATACTAAAAATAATATTAGATTATTGGTATGTCTAAGATGGATATATAATATTAAAAGTAGATAAAAATAATTGATTATTATTATATAGAAATTATTGATTATTTAAATATTGATTATAAATAAGGGTATCATGGAAATATGTCAATCTATTTCCCAAGAATTTAATGTTGGAGAAATTTAATATGTGATTCACTATACAGACCTAATAAAATTAGAGCTCGGTTTTTGGGTTAAAATATAGGTAATGTATCCAATGATGGAGAGTGTGATAATTAAGGATATTAATATAAATTATTATTGTAATATATTCATTATCATAGGATAAAAATAAAGATCTTGAGATAAAACATGTATATCATCTATTTAAGTATATTCTAAATGGAAAAGAAAAAAAGGGGTGAGGGGAATTTAGAGGCCAACACTGTGACTATTCAATATCTCAAGTGTCATAGTTATTGAAGAAGAAATATGAGGAATTCATAAAAAGATTATTGAAAATAAATATTGAGGATCTAATATATTTAATCTATAAGTGAATTTTGTTCATTGATCTTACTTTAGAAGAACCCATATGAATCTAGTTTTGGAAGTAAGAGTTGGTTGGTGAAAATAACTAAGATTATAAACATGGTGTTTTCTAATGTGTGTCAGCGTCATGCATGTAATTTTGTTGGTGTCAAGTATAGGGGTTCAAGTTAATTTAATATCCCTTATATTTTTCTTTATAATAATAAATAATTCATGTGTGTTTGGTATAACAACTATTATACACTATGTTTTAACTCACATATTGGGAGTGAGGCTCATAAATATCAATGTTCATTGTTCTTTGGTGTTTCTATCTCCATTACATGCATACAAGTTGACTATAAAATGATAATTATTATTCCACTCCCCCAAACAGGTGTATAGGTAAAAAGAATGGGGTTTTAATTGGAAAAATCCATCCACAGAGATTCACTTCGCACAACCCTCTCCTAGTGCGGTTATAACAATCCTATGCGAACAATAATTTGTATTAGAACTTCTGGTTCTACCTCTAATTGAATTATCAAAATTTGAAATTTTAATTTTATCATTACAAAGGCATGATAAAGTTAAAATTTGAAGATGTTTTTTATGTTACCTATCAAAAAAATATGGACGAAATATTTTATTAGACTATAAATAATAGGAAGAAAAGATAATAAAAATAAATTTCAGAAGATCTCATCAAAGATAAAATAAAAAAAATCCATCTCTTTTTTAATATTATATTTAATTTAAATATAATTAGAAATTCATCTTATGAAAAAATGAATAATCCACAACTATCACATGTTGTAATAATAAAGATATCATATTTGGTATGGTTAGAAAATATCTGGTGGTTAAATCCAATAAAAAGAATATAGAGAATAATCTTACTTCAGATGTTTCAAGGTTTTTAAATGAAAATGAGGTGACTAAAATATCTTCTCAAGATTGTATTATGAGTAAACTAATTACAAGTGGGGAATATCATGTACCTAATAAATCACATGTTTATTCATATATTTTTTTGAAGAAGACAAGAAAAAATCCTATAGAAATAGTTAATTTTATCTATAGCTATTTTAGACTCATGCTAGAGAGGGTCATCCAACTTGAGGAAGATAGTGAAGTAATGGAGTGACCACTGGAATATATGTTATTTACATGTTTAAATATCACTGAACAAGTTGAGGGAAAACCTTCAATGAATATAAATCTTGAATAAAGATGATTTATATTTGAGAAAGACTTTATTAATGAAATCATAGAGAAAGAATAATCTAATAAAGTGATTTAAGATAAAATCAGTGGATTAGAATAAAATCAAAATGTTTTATTGATGTCAAAGATGCTCAATTGTGGATCTAAGAAACAAGACAAAAGATCTTGACAATTAATTGCAAGAGTGGATCAAAATACATGAAAGTCATGATAATCATGTAGTGATGATTAGAAAATATTTTGAAGAAAGAGTGAAGTAAACTGAATAGGATAAAAATATTGACAATATGATGTGTATGGATCTAGAAGTAAAATTAAATTGAGAAATCTAGAAGTGATACAACTTAAGACTTCACAAATAGATGAGGAAATAGTTTATACCATTCATTCTTCTGAGAAGGATATTTATTCCAAAAATATATAAATCTATTGTAAAGAGGATCTTGATATCATTTGATGATAAATCTACTACAATCTTAATGAAAAATACAACCCTTATTCTGAAAGATTTTGTTTGCACTAATGTTGTTTATTGAAAATTATCAATTACAATGTAAATTATTTATAAATATGGGTTAATAAAATAGAGAGAGAAACCCACCGCAATATCAATTGTGGATGTGAGTATCAATAAGAAAACTAGATCCTTTAAAAATTATCAATTAAATGGTAATTTGGAACAAAAGTAGAAATATAATCAAGCTAGCTAGATTTTTTTTTCAAAAGAGAAGATCAATATTTGTTTGTCATTGTTAATTTTGTAAAGTATTTGTGGGAAAGGATATATATTATTGGAGTAATATGTAAATTATTGAAATAAAAATAATCCCTACATCAAGGGAGAGAAAATATGGGTTAAATAAAATTACATATAATAAATGTAAATAACTTTCTATCTTAAAAAGATTTGAAAGTCTTAGAAATTTATGGGGAAATTACAACAAATGTGGTCTCTATGATGATAAATGATGGTTTGAACCTATTGGGATATTACCTAAAGCCTATATTTATAAATAATATATATATTTGTGTGTTTTTGTGGTTTATTGTATGATATGATATAAATGATTCATAGAAGATTATTTTTATCATGAAAAAGTTTTTCATATATATATAATGGTTCATTCATGTTATAAAATTTAAAGGAAATGGTTTTAGCAAATAAATTCATCACATGTGTGAAATTAGATTCCATTAAATAATTATTTATTATTTCATTGAGTATTCCACTGATTATGGGTGGTCAAAAAATCTCTCCCAAAATCTATATTGTAAAAAGTGGGTTTTATACGATAAAACAAATGAAAGATCAAATTTATATAATGCATGTGTTAACCAACGTATAAAATCATATGATCAGTCACATGATTTAATACATATTATGACTATGGGGTGTCCTTAGGTTATATATAAACTCTATTTCCATATGATGGAAATATTTGATGTGTGTGTTGTTCTTGGTTGATACCCACAAGTCCCTCAACTCTCCTCATCTTACTTCGTTGTTTCAAGAGATGCTATCACTTCTTGGTGGAAGAGGCAATCTAATTTCAAGATTTTAAAGGATTTATTTAGTTTACGGATACCCATAGAGGAGGGGTATATGTTTATTCCACTTTATTAATCAAAATAAATAATATAAAATGTTATTTTAAGGTCTTGTAATAGATTCTATATTGTAAGGTATGATTTATAGAATTTTTTTATCCTCTGTTTTTCATTGATTTCATATTTGTTATACCTGGAGATCCTATTATTGGTTCCTATTCACTTCTACATTTTTTATTTAAGTTAGATGAAAAAAAAAGTGGTATCAAATCCACCCTTGTATTAATATAAATAAATAATTTTTAAAATTATGTAAGAATGGAGCCTCATTTAGCTACATAATATATACTAGATAAAAATAGTGTATCACTTTACCACACTTTATTTTACATTATGTATCAATGTAGTGGGGTCGATTGCAGCATGTGTTGATCTAACTTGGACATAGAACATGGAAATAATTATTCCACCCCTTACTCTATATTATGATGAGTGTCTATTTAGTGTGAAGAGTGGATGTTGAGTGTGACATGGAACAAGAATGCAGAAGATTGTTATGTGTAAACTTCATTAATGAATAGTTTTCGATACAAAGTATGTCCCACATAGAACTTTAACTAGGTAGCATGATTTTTTGTTAATTTGTTCACAATGGAAGGACACAATGAACTCTCATCCAACTACCCCCATAGCACGACCACTTTCCCCATGTCGCCCTACACAAGGCTCTTATCGAGAGTCATCATGCACTCTGTTTGTGTTGACCCACCCTAGTTCTCCTGATCTTCTTATGTCTAGACTACCTATACCGATTTGGTCTTGGTTGTTTGGAGATGAGGTGCAGGATATGTTCGAGATCTGGTCCTCCATGGTAGGGTGTTCGAATTTTGGTCCTTCCTTATTGCGCTCCAGCATGGTGGTCTAGATTAGGGTCTTCCATGGCTTGGTCTCAGGATACAGGTCTTCTAAGGTTGGTTCCAAGACCTTTGGTTATTGGGTTCCATCGAAGGGTGTTCTGTTCGTGTTCCAGTACTACAGAGGGTTCATTCTTCTACAATGTTGGGGTCTGTTTCCATCGTCTTTCATGCTCTAGTAGGGCAGTCGGGTTCTTGGTCTTCTATGGTGGGTTTCAGGTCTTTTGCAGCACAAGATGTTTAAGTTATGGTCTTCCACGAAGTTTTCAAGATATCGGTCTTCCACCTTGTGATTTGGCTATTCGGGTGCTTTGGGTGGTTTTTTATGGTTCCCGTGTGTGGTTTTGAAGGTAGAAGTGGGATTTAAGATGATTTATGTCATCAGTATTGTTAGGGTGACCATGTCCCTAGCCCTCGTGGGTTCCCCTCTCACTTCCTACATGTTTACTCATTTTTTCCTTCAATAAAGGTTCTTTATAGGCTATGAACTTCTTGGATTCAGTCCCAGAGTGGCGCTTCTAGACCAGATCAGCATGGTTCCTCTCTTCAGCAACATTCCTTTGGTGTGGTTTCTATGTCTTCTAGCCCTAGGAGGCATTGACTAGGCCTCTCACATATTGGTGTGTTTGGATTCTTCTGGTGGATCTTCTGTAGATGTGGTTTTGTTGGGAGCCTTCAGGGCGGTTGTAGTGGGGTTGTCATTTGGTGATTATTCTGGCATCCAGGTTACCGACTTTATTATTGTTGATTTTTGAATGGTTTATTTCATGATTTGTGAATGTTTTTCTTGGTGGTTCATCTTGTCTTATGGCATGCATTCAAGAGTTGATGCATCCAGACCATCTTCAAGGGGCGGATTTAGATTTGGTTTAGAGCGGGGAGTTTTCACCATCCCAAAGCTTTCTGGATTTAGACATTTGAGAGTGTATGACTTTTTTCATCAGTACCAGGCTCATGCAGCTATTCATGGGATTGCAATCCGAGAAGCAATGAGATGGTGGAAGCTGGAAATAATGATTTTGATGCTGGGAAGGAGTTGTTCTTATTGGCTTGTTCTGTTTGTTGATGATTTTTGGTCTGTTAGGTCACAATTTAATGACTTTTAGTCCTTGTAGTCTTGATGGTTTTCCCCCTTACCCATTAAAAAGGGATTATTCTAACAAAAAATTAATTTTTAGTTAGTCAAACAAATTATGAATTTAATATAATGTTTTTTATTAAATATTATGGAATGTACATATTGATATAATAACATATGGAATGTTTATTGTTAATCATAGTTTATAAATTATTCATAAATTTTCATCACAATTTCAAATATTTGAATTATTCATTTATTTAAAGTTTATTCCTTCCTTCATTCCTAATTATAAATTTTTTATATTATTAATAGTGTATCTTTTAGTTTCAATGTTAAACTTCTTCAAGATATTATCATACATGCATCTATGTAAGTAAGTGCTAGGTAAGATAAATGTAATTAGTTTCTATATGCCTTTAATTTAGTTTTTAATTTAATTTATTTGCTTGAATTTAGTTTCTGAATATAGTTTATACATAATTTTTTAGATTTATTATGAATTGGATTCCCTCTTGAGTAAATTATCCCTAGGTAGAGGTACATTGGGTAGGACTTCCCACTAACCTAGTATCTTAATCCTTGTTCTACAAAGGTGGGTCTTGGATATTTATGGATTTGGGCTTACTCATGTGGAGTTTTTTAATTTCATATAACTCTAAACCTTTACTTAAATAATTCTTATATTCTACACATATGATGAATGTGGATATGTGTAAATATTTTTGGAATCTATTTTTCGGTGAGTAACACAAAATGTGGGTTTTGTAAAATGTTACAAATCAATATGATTTGAATATATTGATTTTATAGGAGGAATAAGATTAAAAAAAAACCATTAGAATAATGCATACATAAATGAAATAACTTGAGATAAGATGGTAATATTAAAACCCCTTCAAAATACTATGTGTTAAATTACTTTCAAATTGTTTCTTTTCAATACCTATTTCATCCAATCAACTAGGTCATTCCAAAGTTGGTCACCCATGAATTATCTTGTGTAATGAAAATAAGTGATAAGTAACACTATATTATCTTGTTAGGTAGATCTTTCCAAGGATGAGTGTCACTTTATCTTCCTTCGGTATCTTATTCTTAAAATTTTATTTAGGTTACACAAGTCAAGAGACCATATCAAGACTATGTTACTATAGAAAATAGTTGGTTTTATCCACTTGATGGATTAGACAAAGTGTTGTTTGCTCAAATATCCAAGAATAATAAGTGATATGATTAGGATGATGTTTTACAAAAATAACTAAGTTGTAAAACAAATGCCAAATAAGGCTCATTTCTTAGTGAAATATGGATCATAGACCACTAATGTGTATGATGAATTTTATAAGTGGTCATCCTTTAGTGGGATCCCATCTAATTAAATTCATTATCAAATGGTAATATAATATGATACACAACCAATAAAATATTCTATTATATATAAAAAGTATCATCAAGTATCTTTTCCTAGAGATTGTTCTTTGATAAATAAAAATAGAATAGAAGTAACTTTATTGAATGGTATCAAAACCATAGAATTTTTCTCAAGTAAAAAAGGAAAAAAATTATCTATTGGAACAACCACCTTCAAAGAAACCAAATAATAAATTAATTATGCATATAGGGTTAGTTTCCTATTATAAGCATCCAAATCATTAAATAGAGATATGAACACTCATTCTTGTTACTATTGAGTCTAAATTTCAGAAGTATCATGTGACTGTGGATTCCTAGAAAATGATAGATAACCTAAAAAACCTTTATTGGGTATATAAATATAGGCATTAAAGAATAAGGTGTCAAAGAATCTTTTCGATGCAAAATGGAAGAGTGAACCTCAATCTCAACTCATATAATTAATATGATTGGGTGGTTCAATTATTTAGAGATACTATTTTCACCTCTCCAATATGAACTTTCAATATATTTCTTTCTATAGTCACTACCAAAATGGTTCTGATGGTTTTATTAATTATTATATGATTTAATTTTATAAAACCTTACATGATCTCTTTAATATGTTGAGATTTCTTGTTTAGGAAATTTGTATTCTAAGATCAAGTTATATGTTGATGGTATAGAAAGATAATAGTAAAGATTTGGAAAAAAAGGAAACAAAATAGGTCATAGAAAGTCCACACAACCAGTTAAATCAAAAAAATAATAAGAAGGGATAATGTTATCATTTTGGATAGATTGGGAATTTGGGAAGGGCTTGTCTACATTACCTGAAAGGTCATAAAAAGATATGTGGAGAGTCTAATAAAAGTGTAAATGTTATAGATTTAAATTATTATATTTTTAATGGTATATAATATCAATAGTATATTTAAAAAAATTTATAAATATATAGGAGTTTATATTTAAAGGAATAAATTAAGGTTGTATCTTGAAGTAATGGAAAAATATATTTCTACATTAAATATTTGGGTATAAAGGAACACTTTAAGCTCGGATTAATTTTTGTGATGTTTATTTGTTTTTATCATTCTATATTTGTTGAGTAGATATTATAAATAATAATTGTTTTAATAAATGAAATAATTTTTTTGATACAAATATGATTCATCTAAATTCTATAATATTATTGAAAAAGAAAAAATTGTAAAATTTTTGTATCTAGTAATTATCCAAATACGAGGGAATGTGTTCCCATCACCCATCATTGGAAATTGTAAAGTCATATTTTCTATAATATATTATTCAAAATTCATTTAATTCCATATCTAATATGGTGGAAGAATTTATATCTTAAATATTCCGACTAATAATAAATAAGAGTTATTCCTTACACATGAGAGTTTGTGTGTATTTAAATGACATTTTGAGAAGAATATAGTGTTTAAGAGGGTTGTGAGTTTATCTTTGAATTTATATAATTTAAAAGATAAAAAATAAAGGATTATACCAGTATAAAGTTAAATTGAATTTCAATTCATATCCTAAATGTTCTCGGATTTTATTGGTAATCAAATATTTAAATATTTTCACTTAGTTACTAAGAGAAAGTGAATATCACTAATTTTGAATGAATTGTACATTATAATTTACAAATTTAATTTTACTTGATATCCTAAAATTTTTAGTGAAGGTTGGTCAAAGGGAAATATAAACAATTAAATTTAGTTTCCATATAAATTAAAGTCTAGAATATCATAAAAGATCTTAAGATTTTCTGATTTATTTAAATGTAAATAATTTCAATAATTTCAAGGAAAAAATTATTAAATATGGTTATAAGGATGATGATGATAGACCTATAAATAGTTCTAAGTAGACAATAAAATTTAACATCTTAACATTTTTTGTGAAGTTAATGAGTTTTAATATGTTCAATTAGTTGAAAATTTGGAATATGATTCATAAATCTCACCATTAATCAAACTTAATTTCATAATAATATTTTTATTACAAAATTGGGAGTGTTATATCAAGTGGTCACATTGATATGTGGAATGATTTACATAGAGATTAAATGAGTTAATAAAAACCTAGAAATTAAATCATATATAAGACTGATATGGATGCCTATCATATATGATATGATTGGTAGGAGATTATATTCGGATTATTGTGCATTCTTAAAATAGTTTAAGAATATAAACATTATTATATAGAAGGAAATATTCATTTTATAATTCTTTCACATTTTCTGCATAAATGAATATATAGATATGGATTTCATGAAGTGTAATGATAATTAACCTCTCAAAGTATAAATTTATGTTATCCATAATAGATGTTCATCCTATAGGGTGGTAGGTTATAATTAAATGTTAAGGTTATCATGAGTATGATACTATTATATAGATATGGGATATGCTCATGAGGTATAAAAAAATAATGGTTCTTCTATATGTTTCATATATCCCACTAAGTATACTATAGATAGTTTTATATGTTATGTATTTGGTATTCCTAGGGTGAAAAGATCATATTGGTTCCCCACTACCTAAGTTTATTCAGATACCTAATATGAGAACCTTCATACTTTATAACTTTATTATCAAAGTCAAAATCGACTTAGCTAATCTTGAGGTGGTTGGGTATGTTTATGATCATTCCATTGGTTAGATATCAACCAAGATTAAATTTATCCTCTTTTATGATGAGTATAGAATTTGTTATTTATGTTCAGATAATTTTAGGAGTGTGTGGCTACACCTTGATAGTATGTAAGATTTTATTATCTATTTAGATGAGAGGTATGTGATATTCTCATCCATAAAGATGAATAAAATGTGATATATTTATCAATAAGGCTATTCCATACTCAAAGAATTGAGAACATATGAGTTGACTGTATGGGATTAAAATAATATCTATCCCATGGTCACTCGATCTATAACATGTGTTTACCATATTTCAGGTACAACCCACTTTTTTCCTCTATTCTCTTTATTTTCATACTTGAACTCTATTTGTTCAATCACTTATCAGTTTTACTAGTTTTTTCTTATATTTTTCCCAGCTTTGAGTTTTTTGAGGGGTTTGGGAGATCATTTTATTTTAGTTTTTAAGTTCAAGTGTTGGTAAAGTCTTTTATCATAAGAGTGATCATGCTCCAATAGTAGGAAAAGCTATATGAGGCCAACTTACTGGTCGGTGGGCCTTCCAATTATAACAACGCAAGACTCACACTCCTGAATCATGTGATGAAATCCATAAAATTACATTTTAGTCTATGATGTTGATAATTGTGACCCAAATTTTTTATATAAACCATAAAACATCATAAGGTAAACATGGATTATGTACAACCCCCATGAAATTTTAGGTTTACAATTTTAGATAATTATGAAAAACTCTTACATAAAAAAATCATATCATCATAGAATAATAAGTTATCAAAAGTACATTTCTCACATTTAACCTACCTTTTCTTATTTCAAAATAGGTCATCAACATCATCCTTGTGAAATAATTTATATATATAAATCATTCAACACCATTCATTAAAACTCTGGGAAAAGGAAACATAAGAAGGGTGACATAAAATGCTCAATAAGAGAAAATTTAAGCATTAACAAATGAATTTCATCAATGAGAAAAAGAATAGAATAAGAGTATGAGGACATAATCAAAATTTATGAGTATCAAATAAGAATATTCATATCCATAAATACCTAGATCATAAAAAATGAAAACATGGAAAATAAAAGAGTCATCAGAACCAATAATCACAAAAGATAAAATATCAATCTTGATAATTAGAAACATTATAAAACTATAGCAAGAAAAGATAAAAAAACATGGTATATTGGAACATTATCTCATTTAACCCTTAAAAAACCCTTACAAATAGAATAAAAAATATGGACGAATTACATCTCCAGAGTACCCAATACATTAGAGTGCTATTTGGGAACACCCATCATATAAGCTATAACAGACTCACATGGTGCTATCTGGGAACACCAATCATTTATAATGTCCTAGAACCAAATACATATGGTACTCATTAAAACTCAATGAAGAAATATTTATTTTTTTCAAAACATGATTAACCCCTGAAAAGGAAACAGGTTCCATAAAAATCACTTTGAAACATGATTAAACCATAACAATCTTTTTGAAACATGAGTAACCTATGGAAAATAAATGGGTTAAACAAAAATCTCTTCAAGATGTGATTAACCCATGTAAAAATAATGGGTTAAATGAAAATATCTTTGAAAAAAAATATTTTTCCGAAGAATGAATAAGGATAGAATCAATAAAAATTATCCCCAGTAGAGGATAAGTAACTATAAGGTTTTTTTAAGTTTATGAATGGAAATAAAATTAAAATATCATTAAAACCTTCTTTAGTAAAAAAATCTTTAAACATTTCAAAGCATCCCATTCCACTTTGAAACATTTGAACCATTAACCCCATTAATGGATAAAAACAATGAAACATAGAATATCAGGAGAATAAATAGATTCATTATATAAATTTTCAAAGAGGTAGTATGTGCATATTATAAAATAATATAGGTTTAAAACATAACAAATGTCATAAAGAAAGAAAATTATGACAACAGTCCATTACTGATTTTGGTAAATTTGAAATTGTAAACCCGATAAAAGAATAAAAATTCAATAAAACATTTAAATACCATTAAGATAAATTTATTAATTATATAATATATCTAAAATTATAGTAGATAAACCACACAAAATATTTATGTGGTGGATATGAAATTTATCTCATAGATGTAATAACTGAGACGAACACCCCTTACCTTAAGTCTGATTTGTTAAGATTTTTCTCTATATTACCGAATAATAAACTTATGATAATTATCTACATGATTCAGAAAATTTTCCATGTTTATCATTACGTTTTTTCACTTATAAACAAGTTATATACATTTACTTAATCGATAACGTTTAAGTCGTATGTTTTCACCATATTCGGCTTATATCTCAAAACTGCCTTTGATACATTGAATATGGTCAATGAGGTCATTATATAAACATATAAATAGTAATAATCCTGAAATAATTATCATATTTATACATAAATTATATATTTAAAACAAATCATGAAATATGGTTATGAAAAATGAACCAACATTACAATCATGAAGACGGTTGGTCGTACGTACGCATGAGTAACGTTCTCATTTTTCAATGATTGTTATGGAAAGATGGTAAGTAACATTTATCATTATAAAATGACCATTATATTATAAATAACATTTAATTATATCATATATAATTATATATAGAATTTTTAACACCCCAAGCATCCACGGTACGATTCTCCTTGAATAATACAGTCTCGTGTGTTGTACGCAACTTCTAGTTCTAACACACACCACAATAAATCAAACTAGCCGTTATGAATAGTAATTCCTACTTTTTAAAATTTTATAAATTTTATCTCTCAAAATGGACTTCATTTTTGGATTCGGAGTATCGAATTTAGCCTAAGGTGAAATTTTGGTATTTTTCGGATAACTTATATATTTTGATGAATAGTGGAAATTACTAAATTTTAATTAAAAACAACTTTTTTAATCAAAATAATTAATAGTGATAAATTATTAATTTGAGTGGTTTTGAAGTATATTTATAAAATATTTTTACCATTTATTACAATGCTGGTCATTGAACATAATTTCACAATTTAACCAGACATAAACAAGTGTCAATCTATTGATAGTTATTATATCTTAAAAACACGCTTTTTGTTTTGACAGTGGGAATTAATTTTAAATTGATTTCTGCCACTTCTGTCTTTTGAATTTGGAAAAATGGATTCCATATTTGGAATCAGGATTTTGAAATTGTGTCAATAGGTAACTTTTATTTCTACACAAATTTGAATAATTACTTTGGTAAATATTTTATTTACCATAGTTAAAGAGAAAATCCGGTAAATAAGGGTAACAAAATAATATTATAAAAATAATAAATTACCCTAAAACATGTCCTAACCTTATTGGTGGACACATATCTGACCATGGTCATCCTTTGGTCGATTTTGGGACCCCATGGAGCCACTTGTAGGTGGTAGGGACACTTTATATTAATAAAGTTAAAATAAATACAAATATGACATAAGCTTATATCTTTTAGATAAAAAATTTTTACATAGGTTTATATATGTTGGATTTAGATTAAAAATATTAATTATAATGATGAAAATATTTCCTACATAATGATATTTTATTTAGAATTTTTAGACATTATATAATTTAATTTATTTATGACACAATGATGATGGAGTAATTACCTTATTAGTGAAATATTAAATTAATTGATATTATAAGTAGCCAAATAAATATAATTTGAGACTATTAATGAATGAAACTAATTTCATAAGTTCATATGACATGTTAGAGTTGATTAAATTAATTTTTTTTTGAATTAATAAAGTTTTTAGGACTTTAACAAAAATCAATTATTGAATAGTGTCAAAATTGACATAAATGAGTTCTTAAAACAAATATTATATTATTAATTGATATTTAATTCCTAAAAATAAAATTTTCGGCCAAAGGACTTATATAATTATTTGTGTATCATTAATGGACCACTTTTTGGTCTCTTGTATTTATATAGTAAGTTTATTAACTATATAATACAAAAATACCAAGTGACATGGTAAGTGTCAAAATAATTAACTAAGAGTTAAAACTAAAGGATAAGGTTAATATAATGACCCAAACCTGTCTAAAATCTATTGGTTGAAAGGATTTCGACCCATAACCACCTCAGACTCAGAATAATCCACTTTAGAGCCTTTATAAACTGAATATGATTTTATTATAAAATAATACTTTAAGTTTTTTCTAAAGAGCCCCTCACCCCTCTTATAAAAGGGAACTTACCCTTCTCATTAATTCACACCTTCAAAGCCTTTTGGTTCGGCCAAAACTAGCCTAAATACTCTCTCAAATTCCCTCACTTCAACCTAGAGGTCTTAGTTTGATCATAAATCCATCTTAAAGAGCCCTTTTGATCAAATCAAAAGGAAAAACCCGAAGAAGAGGTAATGTTTTCACCACCCACTTTAAAGTTCCTCTCTTCATCAACTTCTTCTTTCCTTGTTATTTCCATTCTAAAATAATAAATCTAGTATATTATATATACTATGATGTTATTATAATTATGGAACAAACAAATTCTTTATTCTATCCATCCCTTGAATGACATTTCACCATACGTGTATACGTACGACATACCGTCTCCACGTTGTGGTGTAATTGTTATTCAATATATTATTATTTGGATGGGTATAATAATGATGTGTAATTAATATAAATAATAAATATAACATGATAATGATTATTTATATATGATATATCATCTAATTATATATTATTTTAATATGAAAATAATGATATTGTCGCTCGTGTGTACGTACGGACTATCATCTCCACGAACACGATGAGATTCATTGCCTATCGTATCCATTAAAGTATAATTATCATTTTATGATTAAAAATAATGTTTAAAGACTTGATATCATTCTGGATATAAATAATAGACATCCCATCCATAATAATATGGCTCACATAACGAAGAATATATAGGAAAACGAATCTGTTACCACCCGAAATGATAATAATACTAAGATATTATTAACAAATAAATGTTAAAAGATCATATATGATATCATATTAATATATATGATTATTTTATAATTTAATAACAATGTTTCAACTATTATACAGGAGGTTAACATACCATCGACTAAGGAAAAGTACAAGGTAAGGGGTTTTCATCTCACTTCTTATTCTCGTGAGATTCATGCCATATTGCCACTATTACCATTTGTGTAGTGTATGTACTGTCCATAATTAAATTATTTATGTAATACAATTTAATTTATTTTTATTTACATATTCATTGTATGATACCACTTTCATGGGTTGTATGTTTTGTATGTTACTAAATTGGTAAAGATTTATTTCACAATATCTTCATTATTCGAGGTTGTTTATTTGTAATTATCTACTGGGACATCTTTATCATCCACATCTATGTCTCTTAAAAATGTCATTCTAAACATTTTTACTATTTAATAGACAATGGGGTAAAGTAATTTATACCCTTATTTTACCTTATATATTTTTTAAAGGAATCTTTCCATCGTTTTCTAATCAAGTTACTTTTTGACCTTTTTGAAAAAACTAAGGTAAGAATGTTTTTTAACTTATATGGCAGGTGCGGTTATTCTCTGCCGTTATAACACCTTTTATGCTTCCCTTACACGCTTATAAGGATACTTTCAAAATAAAGGTTTTATTTTATAATCATCTAATTTTTAAATGATTTAAAAAAAATTGATATTTCTCTCAAATATATGAAAATTCAGTGCAAATGTATACGTATTTAATGCAAGATTAAAAATGTTTTCAAAAAACCTGACTCTCGAGTGTTATAGACATGAAGGGATTGGGAATGGACCCATCATTGCCTGTAATTAGTCGATCAGTCTCAGAATTAGTTATTTTTTTCAGAAACTTGCATAATGTTTTTAGAAAAAATACTGGAGTATATTTTAGCAATTTTAAACATAAGTATCTTCTAAAAAAATTGCATCGGTAGGTCTCATGAGACAAACTAGTGTCTTTTCACGAGGCCTTGATAAAATATTATTTGTAGTCTTGACACGAGACCTTGGCTATGTGGTTATGATAGCCTGGAATTATACATTCTGTCATTATGAAAGTGGTTATTGATATTTCATGTGATTATTCGATTAGTAGAATATCCATGTGAATAAGTAAATGGAATTATTTCATTTTATCTTTTCCATATTATGATGAAGTTCAAGTTTAAAAGGCTTTTTTTTAGTTATACATTTCCTTAAATGTTTTTGTTTATTTATGAATGTTTCCGCTATATTGTTATCCTTACCGAGCATCTGAGCTCACCCCTTTCAATGTTTTATTTTTCCCAAGATGTGAAGAAGTATTTTATAAATGACGTGCAGGAATAGTATGAGGGGATATTAAGATAATATGTTGTTGTTATTTTTCACTTTTTGATGTAATGCAAGACTTATGAATATATCTAGTGTTTCCAAGGCTATTAAACTAATCAGTATTTCGAGATTTGATCTTTCTTTTGATCATGCCAATGTTATGTAATAATGCACCGACTCTGGGTAACTGGGGTCGAGGCGTTATAGTTGGTATCAGAGGATGTTTAGTACAAACCTTTAAAGATAGATTTTTATAAACTCTGATTAGAGCACATAGCCTTAAGATAGTCTTTGAGGATTAGTATAGAAGAACATCCTAGAATTTTGGTAAAGTAGAGATTTTTTGAGTTTTCTGAGAAATACATCCCTTTCTAGATACGAGCAGGTAGAGGCGGCTCTGGAACAGATGTACCTAGGAGTGAAAACACCGACAAGGAGTTTCGGGCTTGACCCGGGGTATCTTGGTACACGACAACGGGCATTGATTCACTCTTGGTTACGACACTCTCGGGGGATATGATTTGGATTATTCTCATTTTCTTTACAAACCATTATAAAGGGTTTATGAGTATATACTTTCTCAAAGAAAACATTTTTATGGTTATGGATTATATCCTTAAACTGTTCAATTTATGTTAAGTGTTTTACAAGTATGTAATTATTTATTTTGATTCATAAACTAATCTAGTTTATGCCATTGTTTAGAAATGGCGCCTAGTGGAAGGAATGGAAACCGTATCAATGCACACACTCCATGTAGGGATTTCCCTCCTTCTCAAGATAATTATAGTGGAGCTAGTGATGCAACTGGTGCTGAATAGCTAATTACCGTACCCGTGCAACTCACTCAGGTTATGAATAATAACCTTACCCGTATAGAGCACCCTAATCTGCAGCGTGGAGGATCAATGTTAGATCGCTTCATGAGACTACAGCCACCAACATTCAGTGGGATTACAAACCTGATAGTATCTGAGCAATGGATAAATTCTTTAGAGAAAATATTTCATGCCTTGGGGAGTAGTGAAAGGAAAATAGTTTTCATGGCAGTTTATCACCTCACTGGAGATGCTGATCAATGCTGGTCATTGATACAAAACACGAATGAAGATGATGAAGTATCAAATATGGAATGGAGGGAGTTCAAAGAGCTGTTCATAGAAAAATACTTTCCTCGAGACCATTGAGAAGATATGGAAAGGCAATTTCTGAGTCTGAGGTAGAAGGAGGATGAGAATGTCTCAAAGTATGAGGCTAACATTACAAGGTTAGCAAGGTATGCTTCAGATTACATATGTAACCCAAGAAGTAAGATTGATTTTTTCTTTGATGGGTTAAAACCATTTCTCTGTTGAGCATTAGTCTCACAAACCTTCTTGTCATACGAAGATATTGTCTCGTGCACTATCAAGATGGAAAAGGAATTCTCTAAGTCTTATGACTTTAAGGAAAATCAAGAGAAGAAGAGATCATCTGATCAATATGGAAATGGAAATAAAGGGAATAAGGAAAAAGTTGAATATTAGTCCTGCAGTAAATGTGGGAAGAAACACCCCTGTACTTTCTTAAAGGGAATGGGATTTTGTTACAAATGTGGTGAAAAAGGCCACTAAGCTCATGAATGTAAGAGAAAGAGAGTTTCTATCAATGTGGAATGCTATAATTGTAGAGAGAAGGGGAATTATGCAAATTAATTTCCTAAGTGTCAGGGGAACTTACCTCAGAAGAGGACAAGGGATCATGTCCAAGCTTATGCTATCACTACTGCTGAGGTAGAATCTCCAAAAGACGTGGTGGTAGGTAATTTAATGGTTTCCTCAAGTTTAGAAATTTTATTATTTGATTCTGGATCATCGCATTGTTTCATATCTTCCCAGTTTGCTAAGAAAATTAGATATTTCCAATTTGATTTAACAAGAGAGTTGTCAGTCAAAACACCTAAGGAAAGTATCATTCCTACAAAGTTCTGTGGATCTATTCCCATTAGGGCATATAAATGTTCTTTATCTGATGATCTCATCGTCATACCCATGACTGAATTTGATATAATCCTCGTTATGGATTTGCTTTCAAGCCATGATGCAAAAATTTATTGTAAGAAGAAGGAGGTTACAATTTTTGATGATGATGATAAGGAACACCTTATCTTTTGAACAGAATCGTCGCCACCTAATTCTTATCTAGATCCACCCCTAGAAGCTCAACTAAATTCAATTATCGGGGAGTAAGGGAATGAAATAACTATGGGTGAGGAAAGGAATATTAAAATATAGGATGTACCTATTGTGAGAGAATATGTTGGTGTGTTTCCAGGTGATATACCTGGACATCCTCCAGAACGAGAAGTTGATTTGTCCATTGATTTAATTCTTGGATCAAGGCCCATATCGAAGACCCCTTATAGAATGGCCACTGTGTAATTAGTTGAACTAAAGAAAAAACTATAGGAATTGAGTAATAAGAGATTTATTCACCCTGGTGTTTCTCCATGGGGAGCCCCTGTCCTTTTTGTTAAGAAGAAAGATGGATCTAGGAGGTTGTGCATCGACTATAGGGAGATTAATGCTATAACAATAAAGAACAATTATCCCCTACCTCGCATTGATGATTTGTTTGACCAACTTTATGGAGCTCTATACTTTTCAAAGATTGACATTCGATCTGGATACCATCAGTTGGGTGTGAAGAAGGAAGACTTTCCGAAGATAGCATTTCGAACAATGTACGGGCATTAAGAGTTTACAGTAATGCCTTTTGGATTGACTAATGCACACTCTGTTTTCATGGATCTGATGAACAGAGTTTTCAAGGAATATCTTGATGACTTTGTAGTGGTATTTATTGATGATATCTTGGTATACTCCAAAAGACATGAAGATCATGAAAATCACTTGCGCATTATCCTAAAGACTCTTAGAAGTCATGAATTATATGGAAATTTTAGCAAGTGTGAATTCTGGATTCATGAAATTTCTTTTCTTGGTCATATTGTCTCTAAGCATGAAATTTTTGTTGATCCTTCTAAGACCAAGGAAATCCATTAATGTCCAGCACCGATGACTAAAACTGAGGTATGCAGTTTTATTGGTTTAGCGGGTTATTATCGACGTTTCGTCCAGAATTTTTCCCAATTGGCTAACCCATTAACAAAGCTCACACCTAAAGGGGTTAAATTTGTCTGGACAAAAGAGTGTGAAGAATATTTTGAATAACTGAAGATATGATTATTCAATGCTTCTATATTGACTCTACCATCAGGGAATGATGGGTTCATTATTTATAGTGATGCATCAAACAAAGGACTTGGTTGTGTCCTTATGCAAAATGATAGGGTTATTGCCTATGCACCACAACAGCTAAAAATTCAGGAGCAAAACTATCCTACTCATTATCTCGAGTTAGCTGATGTAATCTTTGATTTGAAAATATGGAGAAACTACCTCTATGGTGAAAAATGTGATATTTATACTGATCACAAGAGTTTGAAGTATATTTTCTCACAGAAAGAACTCAACATGAGGCAAAGGAGATGGCTTAAAATACTCAAGGATTATGATTGCGCGATACACTACCACCCGGGGAAGGCAAATAAGGTGGAAGATGATTTGAGTAGAAAGGATCATGGAGTCTTGAACATGATGAGAGTGGAAAAGGATCCTATATACATGGATCAAGTAAAGATGGATATGGGAATCACCATGGAAAGTGAAACATCAATACTTTTTCAAATGGTTGCCAAAACATCTTTACTAGAAAGGATAAAGAGTTATCAAGCTGATGATGAAGAGTTTAAAAAGTAGATTAAAGCTGTGAATAATGGGAGATTGAGTGACTTTGTGTATGAAGATGGAATATTGAAATTTGGGATGAGACTTTGTGTTCCCAATATACCTGATTTAAAGAGGGAATTGTTGGATTATGCTCATAGTTTCAATCTCTCTATACACCCTGGGAGCACCAAAATGTATAGATATTTAAAGGAACAATTTTGGTGGGACAACATGAAGAGGGATATTGTAGATTTTGTGTCAAGATGTTTGGTTTGTCAACAAGTGAAAGTTGGAAGGCAATGACCTGGTGGACTATTGCAACCTCTTCCCATACCTGAGTGGAAATGGGATAATATTACGATGGACATTGTCATGGGACTAACAAAGACTCCTAGAAGGAATGACACAATATGGGTCATTGTTGATCGTCTTACCAAGTAAGCGTATTTTCTTTCTATAAGAGAATATCTAACACTTGAACGACTAGAAAGCCTATATATTAATGAAGTTGTGAAACTTCATGGAGTACCCCTATAAATTGTTTCTGATCATGATCCTCGTTTTACTTCATGATTCTGGAAGAGTCTTCAGAAGGCCTTGGATACTGAACTTCATTTGAGAACTGCCTTCCACCCTCAAACAGATGGACAATCAGAACGAACTATTCAAATCTTAGAAGACATGTTGAGATCATTCTCATATGACTTTTAGGGTATATGGGATCAATATTTACCTCTGGTATAATTTTCCTATAATAATAGATTACATTCAAGCATTCAGATGGCACCATATGAAGAGTTATACAGAAAGAGATGTCGCACACCAACCTGTTGGGATGACGTTGGTGAAATAAAACATGTAGGCCCAGAACTGGTGGAGGAAACAATGGAAAAGGTGAAGGTAATCCCAAATCACATCAAAGCAGATCAAAGTAGGCATAAGAGCTATGCCGATAATCGAAGGAAGGATTTGGAATTACAAGTGGGAGATCATGTTTTCTTAAAGGTATCTCCATGGAGGGGAGTTATAAGTTTTGGTAAGAAAGTTAAATTGAGTCCCAGGTACATAGGACCTTTTTAAATTATAGATAGTATTGGGTCTGTAGCTTACCGTTTGGCGATGCCGCCAAGTCTCTCCAATGATCATGATGTGTTCCACGTATCACTATTGTGAAAATACATGTCTGACCCAACGCATGTACTCACTTATGAGGAATTGGAACTGGAACCCGAACTATCTTATTGCGAAGAGCCCGTTAGGATTCTTTATACAAGAGAACAAGTACTGAGAAACTGGATGACTCATCTGGTAATAGTTTTATGGAGAAACCACAAGATGGAAGAGGAAACGTGGGAACCTGAGGAACTTATGATGAAGAATCACCCGAGTCTTTTTATACAGTAATTTTCCAGAAATTTTGAGGACTAAATTATTTTAAGGAGGGGAGAATGTAACACTCCAATCTTCCACGATACGATTCTCTTTGAATAATACAGTAGCGTGTGTTGTACGCAACTTGTAGTTCTAACACACACCACAACAAATCAAACTAGCCATTATGAATAGTAATACCTACTTTTTGAAATTTTGTAAATTTTATCTCTCAAAATGGACTTCATTTTTGGATTCTGAGTATCAAATTTATCCTAAGGTGAAATTTTGGTATTTTTTGGATAACTTGTATATTTTGATGAATAGTAAATTTTAATTAAAAACATTTTTTTAATCAAAATAATTAATAGTGATAAATTATAAATTTGAGTGGTTTTGAAATATATTTAGAATATATTTTTACCATTTAATACAATTTTGGTCATTGGACATAATTTCACAATTAAACCGGGCATAAACAAATATCAATCTTTTGATAGTTATTATATCTTAAAAACACGCTTTTTGTTTTGACAGCGGAATTAATTTTAAATTGATTTATGCCACTTCTATGTTTTGAATTTGGAAAAATGGATTCCATATTTGGAATCAAGATGTTCAAATTTTGTAAATAGGTAACTTTTATTTCTACACATTTTGAATAATTACTTTGTAAATATTTTATTTACCATGGTTAAAGGGTAAATCCAGTAAATAAGGGTAACAAAATAATATTATACTAATAATAAATTACCCTAAAACATGTACTAACCTTATTGGTGGACACATATCTGACCATGGTCATCCTTGGGTCGATTTTGGGACTCCATGGAGCCACTTGTAGGTGGTAGGGACACTTTATATTAATAAAGTTAAAATAAATACAAAAATAACATAAGCTTATATATTTTAAAAAATCAATTTTTACATAGGGTTATATATGTTGTATTTTAGATTATAAATATTAATTAGAAATATAAAAACATATCCTACATAATTATATTTTATTTATAATTTTTAAACATTATATAATTTAATTTATTTATGACACAGTGATGATGGAGTAATTACCTTATTAGTGAAATATTAAAATAATTGATATTATATGTACCCAAATAAATATAATTTGAGACTTTTAATTAATGACACGAATTTCATAAGTTAATATGACATGTTAGAGTTGATTAAATTAATTTGGTTCGAATTAATAAAGTTTTTAAAAATTTAAAAAAATTAATTATTGAATAGTGTCAAAATTGACATAAATGAGTTTTTAAAACAAATATTATATTATTAATTGATATTTAATTCCTAAAAATCAAAGGTTCGGCCAAACGACTTATATCATTATTGTTGTATCATTAACGGACCACTTTGGGGTCTCTTGGATGTATATAGTAAGTTTATTAACTATATAATATAAAAATACAAAGTGACATGGTAAGTGTAAAAATAATTAACAGAGAGTTAAAACTAAAAGATAAGGTTAATATAATGACCCAAAACTGTCTAAAATCTATTTGTTTAAAGGATTTCGACTCATCCCCACCTTAGACTTTTAATAATCCACTTTGGAGCCTTTATAAACTGAATATGATTTTATTATAAAATAATACTTTAAGTTTTTTCTAAAGAGCCCCTCACCCCTCTTATAAAAGGACACTCCCCCTTCTCATTAATTCACACCATAAAAGACTTTTGGTTCGGCCAAAAACTGCCCAAATACTCTCTCAGATTCCATAAATTCAACCTAGGGGACTTATTTTGATCATAAATCCATCTTAAGAATCCCTTTTGATCAAATCAAAAGGAAGAACCCGAAGAAGATGTAATGTTTTCACCACCCTCTTTAAAGTTCCTCTTTTCTTCAACTTCTTCTTTCCTTGTTATTTCCATTATAAAATAATAACTCCAGTATATTCTATATACTATGATGTTATTATAATTATGGAACAAACAAATTCATTATTCTATACATCCCTTGAATGACGTGTCACCATACGTGCGTACGTATGGCCTACCGTCTCCACATTGTGGTGTAATTGTTATTCAATATATTATTATTTGGATGGGTATAATATTGATTGTAATTCATGTAAATAATAAATATAACATGATAATTATTCTGTAAATATTATATACCATCAAATTATTAATTATTTTAATATCAAAAGAATGATATTGTCGCTCGTGTGTACGTACGGACTACCGTCTCCACGAACGCGATGAGATTCATTCCCCATCGTATCCATTCAAGTATAATTCTCATTTTATGATTAAAAATAATGTTTAAGGACTTGATATAATTCTGGATATAAATAATATACATCCCATCCATAAGCATATGGCTCACATAATGAAGAATATAATGGAAAACGAATCTGTCAACACTGAAATGATAATAATACTAAGATATTATTAAAAAATAAACGTTAAAAGATCATATATTATATCATATTAATGTATATGATTCTTGTATAATTTAATGAAAATGTTTCAACTATTATACATGAGGTTAACATACCAATGACAATGGAAAAGTACAAGGTAAGGGGTTTTCATCTCACTTCTTATTCCCGTGAGACTCATGTCATGTTGCCACTATTACCTTTTGTGTGGTGTATGTACTGCCCATAATTGTATTCTTTGTGTAATACACTTTAATTTATTTGTATATACATATTCATTGTATGATACCTCTTTCATGGGTTGTATGTTTCATATGTTACTAAATTGGTAAGGATTTATTTCACAATCTCTTCATTATCCAAGGTTGTTTATTCGTAATTATCTACTGGGACATCTTTATCATCCACATCTATGTTTCTTAAAAATGTCATTCAAAACATTTTTACTATTTAATAGACAATGGGTTAATGTCATTTATACCCTTATTTTACCTTATACATTTTTGAAAGGAATCTTTCCATCTTTTCTAAACAAGTTACTTTTTGACCTTTTCGACAAAACTAAGGTAAGAATGTTTTTTTAACATATATGGCAGGTGCGGTTATTCTCTGCCATTATTAAACCTTTGAAGCTTCCCTTACACGCTTATAATGATATTTTCAAAATAAATTTTTTCTTTTACAATCATCTAATTTTTAAATGATTTAAAAAAATAGATATTTTTCTCAAATATATGAAAATCCAGTGCAAATGTATACGTATTTAATGCAAGCTTAAAAATGTTTTCAGAAAACCCGACTCTCGAGTGTGGTAGACCAGAAGGGATTGGGCGTAGACCCATCATGGCCTGTAATTAGTCGAGAAGTCTCAGAATTAGTTATTTTGTTTTCAGAAGCTTGCATAATGTTTTTAGAAAAAACAGTGGAGTATATTTTAGAAATTTCAAACATATGTATCTTCTAAAAAAATTCATCGGTAGGTCTCATGAGATAAACTAGTGTCTTGGCACAAGGCATTGACAAAATCTTATTTGTAGTCTTGGCATGAGGCCTTGGATACGTGGTTATGATAGTCTGGAATTATGCATTCCGTCATTATGAAAGTGTTTATTGATATTGCATGTGATTATTCAATTAGTATAATATCCATGTTAATAATTAAATGGAATTATTTCATTTTATCTTTACCATATTATGTTGAAGTTCAAGTTTAAAAGGATTTTGTTTTTGTTATACATTGCCTTAAATATTTATGTTTATTTATGAAAGTTTCCGCTATATTGATATCCTTACTAATTATATGAGCTCACCCCTTTCAATGTTTTATTTTTCCCAGGATGTGAAGAAGTATTTTATGAATGACGTGCAGAAATAGTATGAGGGGATATGAAGACAATATTTTGTTGTAGTTTTTCACTTTATGATGTAATGCAAGACTTATGAATATATCTAGTGTTTCCAAGGCTACTAAACTAATCAGTCTTTCGAGATTTGATATTTCTTGTGATCATGACAATGTTATATAATAATGCACCGACTCTGGGTAACTGGGGTCAGGGTGTTACAGAATTCTTGTGATGTAAAAGGAATCACATTGTGTCGAGGAGACGATAGTCCACACGTCCATGAACAACGTTATCACTTTTTCATTGTGTGAAATGGGTAATAAAGAAAATGATAAATTATATTTACAAAAATGGAATAATGTCATTAATATAATATATATTTTATTTATTAAACATATATTTATTAAAATCAACATTAATACATTCCATGTAATGTGTGAATGTATCACATTACTTTTATGGGGGGTAGTCCACAAATAACGTTACCGTATTTTCAGATAATAGAGATTATGAAGGTATGTGTACATAAAAATTACTCAAGTATGAATACATACTAAATATAATATATATATATATATATCATATAATAATAATTTTTTCATCATAATGTCTAACCAAGAGAGTTGGTAAAGAAAAAACCAACGACATCATTACGTGAGACGGTAGTTCGCCGTACACAAACAGTAAATTTGTTACCCATTTGATGGAAGTGTGTATAGTTGTATGTTAAAACCATAAAATAATGACATATAATTATATTTAGGAAACTGTTTTTATTATATAATATTTTAATAATAATAAATTAATGGGTTGTGAAAGAAACAAAACAGAAATGCACATTTTAGAATATTACCACTTTTTCAGGCAACTCATTTAGGTTTGCACCAAAGGAATTATTGGTTGGATTTATGACAAAAGTGAGGATTACAGGTTGAGTTTAGGTATTTTGGGATACAATTTTCATATTTTTTCAATGATCCAAGGTTTTTTGAGAGGTGTGAAGAATGGGAATAGTGAATGCCTTTTATAATGGAGGGGGAGTGGCATTCTTGTAAATACCAAAAGATATGCATTATTGGGAGGTCTCCCGTTCCTCATGTGCCTAAAAATGGAAAAATAATTAAATAAAGGGGAATTATAGTCAATAAAAACTTACACCACACAAAAACACGTGCATATTTATAATTTATTCTTTAACATCTAGGTTTCCCAAATTTTATCATTTTAGTTTTTATTAAAGTAACCAGTTTTCGAACCAAAGTAATTTGAAAATTAGGACTAAATTAAAGATATATGTAATATTAAATAAAGACCTAATGAATTATAAATATTATATATAATTTAAAAAATATAAATACCATCTTTTTTGGAAATTAATTTTAAAACAATCACTTGTAACGTGAAAAAACATTGATTTAACTCGGATCGTGCTAACAATATGTTTACTATCTCTCGGTCAATACGTTAGTTATAAGAATAATAGGGTCGATTAATGGACCAAATTTGATATTAATTAACACTTTCAATTCACCTGTAATAAGATATTATTTTTATAAATTTTAAATTATTTAATAAAATAACATTGAGGTCAGTTTAGGCATTATTTATTTAATTTTAATTTAAAATATCAATACATTATTAAAAATTAAAATATATTAAGTTAGAATATTTTTAACATGATATATTTACCTACATTAAATTGAACACAATAATTCATTAAATTCACTATACTTTTAATGTTTTTAGCATAATTTATTTTATTTAATTATTAACTACATAATCCATGCATTAGAATTTGTTAAGTGTTTCATGTAACTATATCATCTCTAAAAATTATATTTAAATTATCATGATAAAAAACTCATTTAAAATTAAAAATATTTTTTATAACCTAAACTATGTAGCTTCTTCCATACTCTAAAGCTTTATAAATTTTAATATTATAGAAGGTTCCTTTTTTATCTTTTTCCTTGCTTAAATTATTATATGGGTAAATTTCATAAAAATGTATCCAAATAACTCATAAAATTAGAACCAAGATGTTATATGGTCTAAATATTCATAATAGATGAATTTTTAAATGTTTCTAGGTAATTTTGGCTCTTAGGTTTAAGGTTTAGTCTCTTGTTATGCATAATTATACCTTAATCACTGTAATTAGTTGTAATTACTTTCACTAATATTTTTGGTAAAAAATGAAGTTGGTATTATTAGACTATAAATATCATAGTGATTAAAAATATTTATTTCCATTTTTACAAATTAAATTCATAATATTTTCAAAATTAAATTTAAATCTAATCACGTAGACATGGCGAGAAAGAGGGTCAAAGTGAAAATGTTCAAAAGTTCATTAAGTATTTATATAAAACTTTATTATTAAAAATCATTACAATGGCTTAAATTGAATTAATAGATATATAATTATTCTATTTTTACTTTAAAACAAATTTTAAATATAATTTAACATTAAAAAATATTTAAACAAAAAAGGCAATTTTCAACTAAAATGTAGTATTTTTAACTATTCATAAAAAAATGAAATTTTTCCAAAAAATACAAAAAAAATAACCTAAAGTAAATTTTTATATTCCACTTTAAAAAATGATTTTTTTCATATAAAAATTATAATGGTTTCAAAAATTATACTTAAAATAGGTTCACCATTAAAAGCCAGAAAAACCACTGTATTAAATAATAATATTAAAATTATATTATTGTTCAGCATAATTCGATCTTGATTGTTTCATAACTCATAAAAGGAAAAAAAAATTGTGAAATATAAGATAAACTTGGTGTTGTGTGTGATTAAATCTAAATTATATATTGTGTGTAACCAAATATATTAAAGAATTTAAATTATTTTGAAATAATTTATTTCATAAAATCTTGGGATGTTACATCCTACCCACAATAAAATGAATTTCCCACTTGAAATTCATCTTGGATATAAAATGATTAAAATTTCAAAAATTCATTTATTGATACTCACATCGTTCAAAGGGTACATAAACCATCTTCTTAAAAAGGTAAAGTTGGAAACACAACAAAAAGTTACACATAATTAGTATTCTACATTGGGGGAACAGAGGTGGGAAATTAAAAGATGTATTTGGAAGGAAAAATTTATTCCAATTGACTAATAGAGATTCATAGAGAAAATAGTCAAGAGGGAGTCAATGATGACAAAACCACAAGACAGATAGGTGTGTAAAAGGTTATTGATGTCATCAAAAAATATGGTAATAGGTTAACATTTTTTCAAGATCCTTTTCCTAAATTTAAAGAATTCTCTAACCATCTACTCTAAGAGGAAATATTCTTAATTTATGAGTATAATTTCATCCATTAATTAATTTCTATAAAAATCTATTTTTTCTCCAAACGACGAGTATTTGAGATGATGCTTGAATTCCTAAATCACTAAAATCAACTTTCAAAGACCACATATCCATAAAAGAGATATTCAAGCTATTCTATGTATCTTTAGACATTAACCAAAAACAACATTATTAAAACAAGGTAATATAATTCCCAAAATGGGTAAACCTTCAAATGATATACTAATCTTAAAAATTCAATGGTAATACCCGAAGTTCAAACTAAATTATTCCATGAATAACTATACATAAAATCCCTCAAACATTTCCTAACTAAGTTTGAAACCCAAATATTAGAAGGATTTGATCATATATTCTTCCATAAAAAATAAATAATTATTCCTAAAATAAAATACCATATGTTTTCCAAGTAAAATTACTATTTACTATTAAAGAGTTCATACTAACTCGGACATCAAGTATGCTAGTGGTGGGAACTACACCATTCTCACCCTTCAGTTGTGGTTTTAACCCCACATCCTAGATGGATGTGAAAGGTTGTCACCCAGCCTACACATTTTCCATTTTTTACATTAATCTAGAAAAATAAATTCTTCCTCAAAACACTTCATGTTGATCCTAGGGGTTAAAAAATACCTCATCCAAAAAAACCTACAAATACCACGTTAAGCTCTCATCGCTTAAAACCTTAATGGGGTGTCTAATACTTTGAACATATATCCATCCTTATGCTTATAGACTTCTAAAGGTATCCATAACTCTTAAGATATCCTCACCTGAAGATATTATAATCTCTAAAGTTATCTAAACTGACCTTTGATACCAACTATAACAGCCCAAGACCTGCACTCCTGAATCCTATGCTTAAATCCATAACATTAAAGTTTTTGCTATAATACCGATAATTGTGACCCATATTTTCCATATAAATCTTACAACATCAAAAGTAAAACATGGATCATGTATACCCTAAAGTAACATTTATGTTTTTAGTTTTTGATAATTAGTACAAACTCTTAAATAAAAAACTCAAATCAACTTAGACTCATAAGTCATCAAAAGTAAATTTCTCCTATTTAACCAAGATTTTATTATTTCAAAATAGGTTATCATCATCCGTGTGAAATAATTTATTGAAATAAATAAATCAACACCATTCTTTAAAACCTATTGAAAAAGGAAACATGATAAGGGTGAGCTCAAACACTCAATACGGGAAAAATTAAGCATTAAAAAATGAATATCATCAATGAGAATAAGAATTAAATAATATTCTAGTGATATATATCAAAATGAATGATTATAAAATAAAAATATTCATACCCATTTATATCGAGACTATCAAATATAAAATCATGGAAAAGGAAAGAGTGATGAGAACTAATAATCATGATCCATGTGATATTAATCTCCATCATTTGAAACATTATATACCTATAGCATGAAAAGAAAAAACATTTTGGTATCTTGGAAAATTATCTCATTGAACTCTTACATAACCCTTATATAACCATTAAAAATGGAATAAAAAATATGTAAAAAAACCATTTCTAGAGTACCAATGGAAAATAAATGGGTTAAATAACATTATATTTGAAACAAGAGTAACCCATGTAAAAGAAATTGGTTAAAGAACAATCTCTTTGAAAATGATTAACCCATGGAAAAGAAATGGGATAAATAACAATCTCTTTGAAAAAAAATACATCCAAAGAATAAATGAGGGTGGAATAAATACGAAATATCCCTAATGTATGATAAGTTACAACAAGGGTTGATGATTTTTATGAATATAAATACCATTAAAATATCATTAAAACATTCTTGAGGAAAACAATCATTAAACATTCAAAGCATCTCATACTTCTTTGAAACATTTAAACCATTAACCCCACAAATAGAATAACAATAATTAAACTTATAATATCATGATAATAAGGATTTTCATGAAATTACATGTCAAATAGGCAGTATATACACCTTATAATAGAAGATAGGTGTATACATGAAAAACATCGCAAATAAATAAAATTGTGACAAGAATCAATTACTAATTTGTTAAATTTGAAACTGTAAACCTCATAAAATAATAATAATTAAATTAAACATTAAATTAAAATGAAAATAAATAGATTAATTTTATAATATATCAAAAATTATTGTATATACACCCCACAAAAGAAGTAAGTGGTGAATATAGAATTTATCTCACCTTTGTAAAAAGAGACATGAAAATCTCTAACCTTGAGTCTGATTTTTCATTTTTTTTTTCTATATTCATGATTAATAAATTTATTTTAATTTTATAATTTAATCATAACCTTTTACATGTTTATTATTAATTTTATTCTACTTATAAATAAGTTACATACATTTACGTAACCAATAATGTTTAATTTGGATGTTTTGACCATATTCTTCTTATGTCTCAAAACAAACTTCAATACGTCGACTATGGTCAATGAGGAAATTATATAAACATCTCCATAATAATAATACTGAAATAATTGTCATATTTCTAAATAAATTATACATTTAAAACAAATCATAAATGATTGTTATGAAAAATGAACCAATGTAACAATCATTGAGACAGTTTGTTATATGTACACATGAGTAACATTCCCATTTTTCAATGATCATTATAGAAAGAGGGAATATAACATTTATCTTTACATAATTAACAATAAATCCTAAATAACATGGTATTTAACCATATATACTTATATATTTAATCATTTTCATGTAAAATGAATCACATCGCATTGCGGAGGTGGTAGTCTACACGTCCATGAATGATGTTATCTCTTTTTCATTGTGTGAAAATGTAATAAGGAAAATGATATATTATATTTCCATAAAGTTAAATATGTCACTAATATCATATATATTTTATTTATTCCATGTAATGTGTGAACATATCACATCACTTTGAGGAGGTGGTAGTCCACATGTCCACAAACGATGTTCCCGTATTTACACAAAATGGAAAGCATGAAGGTGTGTGTATATAAAAATTATAGAATTATTAATACATATCAAATATAATATATATATATCATATAAAAATATTCTTTACATCATAATTCTCAACCGTGATAGGTGGTAAAGAGAAAATAAATGACATAATTACGTGAGGCGGTAGTTCCCCATACACAAATGGTAAATTCATTAACCATTTGATGGAAGTGTGTATAAGTTTAGGTAGAACCCTCAACCTAAAAACATATAATTATATTTAGGATACTTATGTTATTATATAATCATGGAATAATAATAAATTAAGGGGAGGTGAAAGAAACAACACATAAATGTACATTAAAGAATGTTGCATATCGTTCGGGTAAATATTTTTTGTTTGCACAAGAGGACTTATTGGAGGGATTTATTCCAAAATTGATGCATCTAGGTTGAGTTTAGGGTGTTTTTTATACTATTTTTGATGATTTTCTATGAGATAAAGTGTTTTGAGAGGTGTTAGGAAGAGGAAGAGTGAATGTCTTTTTATAATGGAGGGGGAGTGGTATTCATGTAAATACCATAATGTATACATTATTGGGAGGTCCCCCTTAATTAATATGCCTCAAAAATGGAAAAATAATGTATTAAAGTGTAATTATTGTTTATAAAAACTTCCAACACACTAAAATAAGTGAAGTTTTATAATTTTGTTCCTTAACTTCAAAGTTTCTTCAACTTTATCATTTTAGTTTTTATTAAAGTAACAGGTTTTCTAGCCTAATTAATTTAACCATTAAGATTAAATCAAAGTTATATTAATTTTAAAATATATTACCACTTAATTATAAATATAATATCTAGTTTAAAAAATAAAAATTCCATGTGTGTTGTACATCAATTTTAAAACAACCGAATGTAACAAGAAAAAACACGGCTTTAACCTGGACCATGCTAACAATTTTTTACTATATATGGGTAAATATTGTAATTATAAAAGATAAATTGGAACATTAATTGTCCATATTTTATGTTTATTAACATTTAAAATTCACTTGGAAGAAGATAATAATTCTTTTAATTTTAAATCATTACCAAAATATCATTTATTCTAAAATAACATTAATGTCAATTTTGACATTATTTATTTAATTTTAATTTAAAAATATCAAAACATTATTGGAATTAAAATATGTTAGGTTAAAATATTTTTAAAGTAATATATATATACCTAAATGTAATGGAACACAATAATTCATTGAATTTACTTTACTTTTAATGTTTTTGGCACCATTTATTTTATTTTATTGTTATCTAAATAATTCATGTGTTATCGTTTGTTAAGTGTTTCATGTAATTATATCAACTCAAAAAATTATAGTTAAATTATAATCATAAAAAACTCATTTAACTTTCAAAATAATTTTTATAACTAATGCTTTTTTGCTTCTTCCATACTCTAAATCTTTATAAATGATAAAGTTAAGGAAGGTTCATTTTTTTTCTTCTTCCTTACTTAAACTATTATATGGGAAACATTCATAAACATGTGTCCCAATAACTCATAAAATTCAAACCAAGAGTGGATATAGTTTAACTATTGTAATCCGATAGATTTTGGGCAAGTTTCCAGTCATTTTGGCCCTTATTTTTATGGTTTAGTCCCTTATTGTGCTTAATTTTACCTTAATCACTTTAATTATTTGTAGTTAATTTCACTAATACTTTTGGTAAAAAACTATGTTTGTCTTATTATAAAATAAATATAATACTTATTACAAATTTGTATTTACATTTTTTCAAATTCAATTCATAGAAGTTTATAAATTAAATTTGAATCTAATCCAACATACATTGTGATAAAGTGGGTTAATGTCAAAATGATCAAAAGTTCATTAAGTATTTATATTTAAATTAAATATAAAAAATTATTTCAATGACCTAAATTTTATTAATGGAAATATATTTGATCTATTTTTACATTAAAACAAATTTTAAATATAATTTAACACAAATAATCATTTAAACGAAAAGGCAGTTTTCAATTAAAATGCAGTACTTTTCACTATTCATCAAAAAAAGAAACCTCTTAGAAAAATGACAAAAAATCACCTAATGTAAATTTTGATATTCCTATTCAACAAATGAAGTTTATTATTTCATATAAAAAATTTAAAATTTTTAAAAGTTATATTTATAGTAGGTTCTCCATTAAAAGGAGGTAAAACATTCACATTAAATAATATTATTAAAAGTATATTATTGTTCGTTATAACTCAGTCTTGCATGAAGAATAAGTCATCAAAATAATTTTATGTTGTGCTAAATTAAAGATAAACTTGGTGTTGTAGGTGATGCAACCTATGTTGTGTATTGCATGTAACAAAATCTTTTGATGAATTTAAATTATTTTCAAATAATTTAATTCATAAAATCATAGGATGTTACACTAATAGCCACAAAATTATTCCAAGCACACCAGGTAGCCAACAGAGCCCACTGGCAAGCTAGTGATGCCAAAAGGACCATGTTTTAGTGGGGTCATATCATATTTTTGAATTTTAATCACCGGTTTAACACTAAATCATCCCTATTGAATTTCATTCAACCAAAAACCACTTAGAGTATATTTATAGATATTTTTGGCTCTCCCAAACTCATTTATTCATGGTTTTAAGTGTCTATTAGTTCATAAGATCTCTATTGGTATGTTTGATCTCAATTTTATTGTGGATTCTCCTTTCCTACTAACTCCCCCTCTTAAAGAGTGGTGATTCCATATGTTTTTATTGGATCTAGATCTTCAATTATTGAGTTGTGATTATGGGATTCTCCTTTGATCATTATAACATTGAATATCCATTGGTGGATCCCATGTGGGAGTTTTTAATCTTGATTAAGGTAGGTGGTTTCATAAGTAAATATCTGTCAATTGAAAACATTAATTCTTTTCTCATTAGAATTATTTTTCTAATTGATTTCTAAATCATGAATTGAGTCTTTGACAAATGACTTTGAAATGGAATGTTGTATGTGTGATGAAATCAATTTGAGAATGGCTTTTGACATAAAGTGTGATTTAAAAAAATTGATATTTATTTGAATTGAATGAATTGAACGATGAATTTGAGGTGATAAAAAGTGTGAAATGATTTATGATTTGAACACTACTAGAATTTGAGACCACAACCAGGCCTCTGTAATAATGGTAATCTATAATCATTAGTATAGAGTCATAGTTTGCATCATATACCAACGGTTTGTAAAAAACAGTTGGTATAAAGTAGCATATACCAATGATTATTTAAAAACCTTTGGTATAAGGTCATGAAATAAGATCCAAGGCCTCCCTTCCACCCCTCCCCACCCAAGATTTCTAATCCCCATTCTTTAAGTGGTGTCCTCCCATCTCTTCTTCCCCAGAGATCTCCCTTCATTCACTAATTTTTTGATTTCTCTCTTATTCAACTTCAAATTAATCATCTACAAATCCATCATCTCTTCTATCAACCATCGTATTCATTTTTATCTATGTATCAACACCTAACTGTGATCCTATTAGGTCAGAATTCTTCTCGATTCTTTGAAAAAAGATTCGTTTAGATTATTTTTCTTATAGTATTTCATAATAAATGTGATTTTAGTAAATATATAAGTTTTTTTAATTTAGTTAATTGCTACTTTTACATAAATCAAATATAATGTTTTTTTTGTGTAATATATATTAACTTTTAATATAATTAATGATTGCAGTAATTTTTTGTTTTGTTAATGTATTAGGGGTTATGAAATTATTCATTTAATTGTTTTATTTTCATAATTGAATTATCAAATTTTTTTCATAATTAATTTCATTCTAATACTATGTAATACTTTTTTCATATTCTAAATCTTATACCTAATTTGGTTCATTAATAGTATGCATAGATTTTAGAATATTTCATCTCTTATTCTTTGTTTGGATACCTATTAGTACGGTTTCATAACATTAATATTAAAATTAGTATTTGAATTATCTTATTGGAAATGATCTGTACACGTGTGATGCTAAATCATGTCTTGATTCTATTATGAATATTCCGTGGATAAAAACATGTGTATCAATGAAAAGTTGTTTTTATTTTGGGTGAGTAATTTTTCTCTTGAGTAAATGTTTTACATGATAAATACATATGTATTTAATTGGATTTATTTCATATTCAAAACAAAGAAGTATATTTTAAAAAAAATTATTTCATAAATACATATGTATTAAATTATATTATGTAATATTTATTTCCCATTTCATGTCTTATACTTTGTTTGGTTATTTAATTGTATGCAACATTTATAGCATATGTCATTTCACTTATTATTTATTCGGATAGATACTAGTTTGTTTTGATGAATTTTGTATTAAAATTGGATATAATGAATTTTGTAATTATTTTTTATTATGTTCATATTAATATAAATTTTTCCCCTATAATAAAATGGATAGAAGATAGATGTATCGTACTGACCAGATCTTAACTGAGTTTCAAAATAATATAGTTTTTTTAGATTTTTCATTTAACAATGCTTCATATATAAGTATTATATGTTATCATGTTATAATTATGTTGGAATACATTAGTTATTCCTAGAAGAAGTTAAATAATATATAACAAAAGTTAGATTTCAAACAAACTATTATTTTTGGTATCACAACTGTTCATGAAATAAATAAAAGGAATGGTATGGATAATTTTATATGTGATCAGTTTCTACTTGTGAAAAATGATGATAAGGACAGTATTTAAATTAATTAAGATATTGATATTAATACACATGAGGAAAATAATTAAAATGATGGTGTTGTGAGAGTGAAAAAATTAATTGACGATGCTACGACTCATGTATATTTGGAATATAGGAAATTAAAAAATCAGAATTTTTAATAAGATTATATCATGGAAATATAATGTGTGGAATGTATAATACCTCCATTTATTATATTCATAACTTTTTGAAGTAATTAATTCAGGATATTGTGGATATTACCTTAAATCATTATATATAATGAAAGTTATTTAACGAGCTTGGATTTTCTACTAAAAATCATGCTTTCCTAAAATATTCCAACTTATTCTAAGAGGAAATAATAGTCTTAAATGACTATAAATAATGTGGTATATCTCGGTGGAATCTAAATGTATATGGAACACTATCTCATGCGCCATGGAATGTTGTGTGGAACTTTCCATTGATTCTTAAGCTTCAAAATATATTCATCTCTTCTAAAATCTCAAAAAATATGTGGTGGAATATTTATAAGGGAATTAAATATAATGATGAGTTGGTAAATCATGTAGATGGATTAGTATAATAGATATTTGATACATGAAATCCTATGTTTTTTAACTAAGCTGTATAATGTTAGGTTGGGTCAATCCTGTGAAGCTTTTCGTCTGTTCGGTTATATGCATAATTCTCAGAGCATGTGTCCATATTTTATTTACATTTATAAATTTTCTCCAACGATATGTTTGAAAAAACAATTCAATTTATTGAATATAATAATATATTAACCTTCTGATCCTAGTAATAAAATTTATGCCTACTTGTAACCTTTAATAAAAAAATAATTAATTATTTTTGGGATGTGGGTGAGTGCACATTCGATGCTTATTTGAAAAATATATTTTATATATGTGTTGTGCTTCTATAAACTATAAATGATTTCACTAATTATGTAATGATTTCTAGTTTGAGAACAAATGGAAAACTTTAATTTCCAATTTTTATAAAGAATACATGATCTAGAAGAATTAAATATTTTCATAATTTCAATTTCACGGGGAATCGATGATTCTTCCCAATGGATCATCTATATAGGAAGAATCATCAGAGGTTTAATAATAGTGTAAAAATTGAAAATCCACATCAATGTATTTCAAGAATATATGTTCTTAATGAATTGAATGATTTAATTTTTTCATTAGAGAAAGGTCAAATTAAATCTAAAAAGAGGAATATTTTTTACTTTGAATCCACTTACAATTAGAAAAATAAAAATATCTTTTTTGAGTTTTCATATTGGTCAACCAATTTGTTACATCATTGTTTAGACATAACGAACATTAATAAAAATATATGTGAAATTATACTTTCAATTCATTTAAATATCCAGGGGACGATCAAAGATGAATTATGATCTCAGTGTGACTTTTTGGATTGGGGTATTAGGCCAGAACTACATGTTGTGTGTATTAGTGAAAAAAGTGGAAAGTTCTCTATGCTTATTATGTGATAATACCTTTAGATAAAAATCAATTTCTAGATTTAGTTAAGAATATCAGGGTTCCTAATGGATATTCAAAAATCAAATTGAAATGAGTCAACATAAGATATTTGAAACTAAATTTTTTAAAAGCTCTTGATTATCACATCCTTATTCATGAATTGATTCTATTAGCAATCAGTCATTTAATATCCAATAATGTAAGAGTGATAGTGATCTAATTTTTATATTTTTATAGATATATTTGTCAAAAAAATGTTATCCATGTATTTCTATATAAAAATATAGGAAGATGCGTTTTTAATGTAATCAAATAGCCTGGGTCAACTGGACATGTCACCCGATTTTCCCCACCATAAGGCCTTAAATTCACCTCCTCATATGCTAAAGGCTACCGACAATCATAGAGGGTATAAAAGATATTTTGGGGAGATTATACTCTCTTTTCAGAGTGAAAAAATAGTGTAAAATAACCAAACTCAAACCCAGGGATCAACATCTGAGTATGTATAATAAATAAATGAATGGAAAACATTCTATAAAATTGTACTGCATCATACAGTCATACAGAATCTCAATGCATGAAAAACATACAATATTTGATCCCCCAATAGGCCAACCAAATATGAAATAAAAAAATTGAAAAATAAATACAAATAATTCTACAACAAACATCAATCCAAACCACAATCTCAATCTCCACAATGCTCAAACATAACCAACCCGATCTTGAGACTTCACATGGGCAGCTCCACTCAATCCAAAAACATTGGACCTTGACCCTAACCATTGCAAAACATGTGATCTAACCTAATAGAAATCATTAATTCTAAATGAACATTGACATTCACATACCGAGGGTGATAAATAAATCTTAGTAGTCCACCTCAATGGTGAACCTATAAATATACCTTCATAACATTTGCATGCACATGTTATATTCCCAACCTAGTAGAAAACTAATTGCATCTAGAAAAATAGAAACAAAATAAAAAGGGGGGAAACACAATAAAGATGCCAACTAGTAGGTTCTATCTTGACACCCATAGTAAATCTACCCCTACTCTGGATCTTTCCATTGGATTTAGAGCATGTGGATCACCCAGCCACACAATAACCAGCATGTCCTCCTGATCTACATAGGTGCTCCAAGACGTGTAAATGAAACAAGAATGAATGTTAGACACCATGGTGTAACCATAGGCTTTCACATGAGAAATACACATCTACTAGTCACTAGGACTCTAATTACATGATTTGAAATAGAAATAATAACCTCTATGATGACCAGTGGAGAATATGTCAACCTTGAAGGTCCTACAAAATGAATCAGGAATTAGATATAGACCTGGAAAAAATGTCCCATGGGTACCAGAATGGACCTGAAAAAAATTTCCCCTAGGCACCTGTGTGGACCCGAACAAAATGTCTCATTGGTACTATAAAAGCTGGGAGTGAAAATCATCCATGGACATTGGAGGACAAAGAAACCATGGTACGCAAAACACACTCTGGGAGTTCTTCAGCACCTCATGATCCTGAAGCCACACTAGTCGGGTCTAACACATAACTAAACGGGGGTTTCACTCATCCAGATCATTCAATATCTCCATATACCCATCTAACCATAATCATCCAATGGTGTAGAGAACCATACACACTTAGATCCAGCACCAAATCCAAGATATCCCAAAGGTTTCCTCCTCATATAAGAGTCCTGAGTATAAATTTCCTCCAACATCATGACCAATAGACAACTGAATATGGGGTAAACCAGCCTTGAACCCACCATCCAAATAGATACACTAGAAACACCAATCCAATATTAACAACAAAAAATCAGGGTCCTCAATCAGCACCCTATATCTAATCATCAAAACAAAACATCCACCATAGGCTCTCCAAAACCCACCTTAGGGTCAAACCAAACTCGGGGCTCACACAATCCACGAGGCTATAGAATAATGTGACGCCCACCATCGGACTCCCATAATATAGCCAAGAAATTGATCCATTCCCACATAAAAAATATCGACTGGTCCAAATTTCCCAAAAAGAGTAGGATACACTACTAGTGTTCCTTTAGCTCATCAAAAATCATGGGACATACCCAGTGTTGAAACTTCCCAAACAGACCTCAGCAACCTCCAAATGACCCTCAATCAACAAATCACCCAAAGGGGAATCCGAGAGAACAATACCATCAAAATAGGGATTCACAATGGTCCCCATGACCACCTCAAAAGTAAGACACCTTCCACAGGGGTTTCTTGGTACAAGATAAACAAAACATACCAGACAACCGTCATCAACTGACAAAGGAAACATATAATAACTTGATTAGAAACCATTCCATAAGGGAATCCTCAAGAGTCCCTCAAATACATCTCAAAATCTCAACATCAACCGACCATAACCTCTAACCAAAAGCCTCAATATAGCCCAAAATATCTAGAAGCTCTGGTCTCCAAACCCAAGAGCTAAACCTCAAGAGCTCTAGCCCTAAGAAACCAGTCCAAAAATGCAGGGACAAAACATGTTATCCTCATAGATACCACTTGATTCCTGCTACTATAATCCTTATGAACGAACCTCAAAAAATATTGTTCATCATCCGTAATCCATGTATAGATAACGATCTCACACCCTCACGTGGTCCTCGCATCTCACAACCCAACCCCCATGAGGAATCTCGAACCACCATAAAGAAAACATCCTAATAAAATCACATAGTCCATAAAACCATCCAGATGGCCTATTAATTCTGAAATTATACCACCATTATGATATATGTGTGAAATTTCTCATAATAGAATACTCACAAGTCCAATTCTGATTTTAGGGTGAAAAATAGGAAAAATGGACCAAGGGAGGAAAAGTACAATACATGCATTCTGAGTACACGATGTGTATCTGAAGAGGTCACCCTAGTCATGTGTCTTAGTCCACTCAACATTTAATTTTCCAAAGTACATGGCATGTGACTCCTGGTACATGGTGTGTAACCCAACATGGGTACCTACCTATGTAACTTAGCCCCACTCGGCATGTAACACACCTGAGTACATGGAATATACCACTAGTACTCTGCGTGTAACCCCGCATTGGTTCCCTCCCATGTACTTGGCCATGCACCCCTCCTGAAAATGTACTACTACACAGCATGCTACCCACATGGGGATTGGCCGTGTACAATACAGGGTCATGTACCCCCACACGGGGTGTCTGGTTTAGTACTCGGCCACATGACCAAGCCCAAAAAATATTTATACCACTGTTACATGGTTTTCTGTCCCAAAAACATCATGTTTCCCAAATAGAAAGAACACATGGTGAGTTTTTATAAAACCACATATTTTGTACACTGGTTTTCCTGAATAGAAAACCATAGAAATGGACCGAAATTCCCAATTTCTCTTAGAAAATCCCATATCGACTCACAAGGTGTCCCAGGAAACCCATAAAAGGTGTTAAAAACCTAAAAAACTTAAAATATAAGGGTTTGTGGCATAAAAATTAAATATTAAAACCTTTAGGCAGAAACCACCAATGCTTTACACCGAATCTGGCTCCTGCAATTGTCGCATTCCAATCTGTCTCTCAAATGAAATCCATGAAATGCCTCCTATTATCCATCTCCCTATTATATCCCTCTACCTCTATTATTCACATTGATTTAATCCCCCCATTATGTACATAAAAATACAATGGAAAAAGAAGGAAAAAAAAAAAAAAAAAAAAAGAAAAAGGGTCCCAGCCCTAACCCCAGCACCCAACACAGGGTTATTCCCCACCTAGGAAAAACCCTCCATTTCAAATGCAATAGAGGAGATGTAAAATCATTCTAAAACACTATTTAAAATATATGACCAAAAAAACATACACGAATAAATTAATATTTTTTTAATTAAAATTTAAATATTCTGGAAAAATTCAAAACGGCTTGGATTTCCACCAAACTCTTATCCTAGGGTTAAAAACCCTATTCTAATACCAAGTGAGTATTCAAAAAAATTTATTCATGATCAAATTATACGTTAAATTACCATTTTCCACCAAAACTCTTTTGGAATCCAAAATTTCAAATTTCACATGATTTTCACAACATGTGATGATGTAGGTCATTACAAACTTTCCATAACAAATGCTTCTCACCCCCAAGAGGTCTCAGTAGATATCCAGCAACCATCCCCTCCCCAAATGACGCTATCTCAACCATCCAATGATCGGTCTTATTATAATGACCCATACTTTAAATACATGGTTATTACTTCAAAATTCAAGCATACTTATTACAACATATAACAGAACCATGGAAGGACCTTATAGGTATAGTGTCTTTAGAAACTGGGAAACATAAACAATTGGTTCATAAATCATCTACAGTGTATCCTATTTATTTCATCATATCTAGAGTCCCTTTTAGCATATCCTACTTAATATCCTTCTTCCTGACCTGGGGAAAAGAAAACATACAAAAGGGTGACCTCAAATGCTCAGTAAGGGTAAATACAGGTAATATCAATCATATCATAACCTTTTGAAAATCATAACCTGCAAAAGAGATCATAATATCTTAACATGGGATAAATCATAGAAGTGAAAATAAAATCCCAATAATCATAACATAAAACATGAAACTTTGTGGCATGAAAACATAATCAGAGAAAATAATTTCTTATTAGTCAAGACTCATTTCCAAGACTATCTTAGCGGACAAAGTCCATTTCTGAACCGAGTTCACTCCTCGTTCCAGTCCTGTATCACTGAACCAGTTTTAACTTTCCGTTCCAGCCATGTCTATCTCATGAGATATAAATCTTTACCCAATGCGTTGGAGGGAGATATAGGTCCCACCCATCTCATAATGAAACCATTATTATGTGTGCCACAAAAACATAAATCATACATCATCGCATAACCCATGTAATAAAAATGGGATTCTTAAACATCATGACATCATAAAAAGATTCATATAAGATAAATGATTTAATAAAAATAATTCCAACATAAAATAATCAAATCAACGTAATAATAGGGATAGAAACATAACTCTATATTGTCTTATATGGAAAATAATTTTCATAAAACATTTGAACTCCATTCTTGAGGAAAATATCCTTTCTACTTCAAAAATTTTTTTCCTTTCTTAACATGTCATATAATTTTAAAGTAAAAAAGTTAATTAAAAATAAACTTGAAAACTTTTAAATTAATATTCATTGAAATCATTTTCTATGAATCCATTCATGATGTATAAGTTAAAAAAACATTCTTCTCGTACTTATTTCGGAAAAGTCAAAAAGTACCTCGTTTTGGAAACGACAAAAGATTCCTTTCATATCTTTTACTAAAAACTCACCAATAGGTAAAATTGGATTTAAAAAATTGTATAAGGATTGAAATAATATTTCATATTGATTAAACATAGATGTGGATGATAAATACACCCCAGTAAATACCAAAGTATAAACAGTCTCAGTTAAAAATGGGATTGTGAGATTTTCCCTTACCTTAGGTCCGATTTGCTTTGTACGTGTCTGAACCTCCTGTATAATGATTTAAATAATGTTATTGACTTATTCCAGAATCTTACTCATTTATATGATTTCATATATGGTCATATTCTTAGCTATTTATTAGTAATATTTCATTGTTACTTGTTATTTGGGTGTTTATTGCTTTTTGTTCTTATGCGTGTTTTGCCAAATAAATTCATATTCTTCTTTCTAGGTTATAGATACATAATTTTCAGAATTGTATTAGTGTAATATATATCATATATATTAATTAAATTCATTTATATAATCATTATTCAATGAAGATCGTGTAGAACGAGTCGCATCACATCATGGAGACGGTAGGTCGTACGTACGCACGAGCGATGATATCGTTCCCATGATCATGGAATTGTATTGAAGTATATGTATAATATTTCATAATCAATATCACTTTACAATAATAATATATAGTTATTCTTTACACCATTATAACCATCGAAGTAAGGTGGGGGTGGAAAACAGATTACACCACGGCGTGCAGACGGTATTCCGTACATACGCATGCACGACGATTTTGTTTTCCGTAGGATGGATATAAAGTGAAATTGGGTTGTTTAATATTTATAATAAAATATCAGTATATTAGAGATATTTATGTTATTACTTTATAATTAAACAACTAAAGAATAAGAAGTTGAAGAAGAAGAAAAATTGGAAAGGATCGGTTATGGATATTACCTCTTCTTTGACGCGCCTCTTCTTAAACTCCTCTTAGGGCACTAAATATCGTCTATGAAGAAGATCAGGACCTCTAGGATGTTTCTAGGTAAGTGTAGAAGAGAAATTGGTAGGGTTTGGACAATATTGAATGCTTAAAGTTTTGTAAAGAGAAGAGGGATGAGGTGCCCTTTTAGAAGGGAGGAGAGGGGCACCTTAGGAAAACTTAAAATATTATTTTATAATAAAGCCATATTCAGTTTTTAATAGCTTAAAATTGATTTATTTCGAATATAAGGTGGGTATGGGTTTAAATAATCTCAAACAATAGTTTTTAGACAAGTTTATATTACTATTTTGTCCTTATCATTTAGATTTAACTCTATGTCAAATAATTTAACTTTTACCATGTGTTTTTGTTCTTACGCTATATGGTTAATAAAATTATTATAACAAGACAAAATAACCCCAAGTGGTTCATTATTAATATATATTCTTATCTAAGTCATTTTTCAAACCTTATATTTTTAGGAATAAAATAACAATTAATAATATAATATTTGTTTTAAAACTATTTTATGTCAATTTTGACACTATTTGGTACTTGATTTTTGTGAAAATAATAACAGCATGATTAGTTCAAAAAAAGTTAATTAAATCAATACTAACATGTCATATTAACCTATAAAATTAGTTTAATTCATAAAAAATATAAAATTACATTTATTTGGGTATTTATAACATCAATTATGTTAATATTGCCTTAAGAAGGTAATTACTGCATCATCGTTGTGTCATAAATAAACTAAATTATTTAAAGTCTAAAAATTATAAATAAAATACCATTATGTAGGAAATAGTTTTAGATTTCTAATGAATATTTATAGTCGAATTTATTTTATTTATAACCCTATATTAAAAATGATTTAGTTATTAAACGTTGATTTTAACTATTTTAACTCTTCTTTAAATAAAATAATATTAAAATGTCCTAATCTAATCCAAGTGGACCTAAATGGTCATATTATATTCATAAGGTTGTTTTTGGTCGAATTAAACTTATCCAATAGAATTAGGACATGTGTTAGGGTAATATTAATATCATTTTTACCATTAATTACCCTATTTACTATTAACCGCGGTAAATAAAAGTAAAAAGATACTATTCACCAAAAATTATTTTCATTGCATTGAACAACATTTTACTTACTGATATCAACCGTGACTCTCATATTTTTGAAATTCCACTCACAGAAGCGGTAAAATTAAGTTTCATGGAAAATTGTAAACTCTCCTAGGAGGTGGGTAAACATGGTAAAAAGTTCGATTAAATTTTTATATATAAAAATTATTATAAAATGTCTCCAATGAATTACATTGAACTTATATAGGTATTATGTATCTATTTTTACCTAAAATAAATTTAATTAAAATAAATTATTATTTAAATAAAAAGTCGGTTTTTAACTAATAGCTTAGTGTTTTTACTATTCATCAAAAATTTAAAGTTTTCAGAAAAATACCAAAAATTCACCCTAGTCTAATTTCAATATTACGAATCCAAAAATGAAGTCCATTTTGAAAGATAAAATTTAGAAAATTTTAAAAATTTGGTATTAATATTCATAACGGCTAGTTTATATAATATTTTAATAGCATATCGTTGTTTAGTGAAACTCGGTATTGCGTACAACGCAAGTTATCGAGGAAGGTCGTGATTGCGTGTAAAGAAAGCCAAGCTAGTGTTATGTGTAGTGAAATATTCCTTTGCATATAACATAATTCATAAAAACAAAATATTTCTCATAAAAATCTCGGGTGTTACATTCTACCGCCCTTAAAAAGAATTCCGCCCTCAAAATCCGTCACTTTGTAATAAACATATGAGGATACCTCTCCCTCATCATATCCTCAAGCTCCCATGTAGCTTCTTCTAATTGGTGGTTCCTCCATAAAACTTTCACCAAGTGAGTGGTCTTGTTCCATAGGACTTTTTCACTATTAACCAGAATCTCTATCAGCTTTTCTTCATAAGAAAGATCTTGCTCCATTAGTACAACCTCAGAGCTGAGTACATGTGAAGGATCGGGTATGTACTTTCTCAGGAGCGATACATGGAACACATCATGAACTTGAGAGATATTCGGTGGAAGCTCCAATCGGTAAGCTACCTTCCCAACACGATACAGTATTTCAAAAGGACCGATATACCTAGGGCTTAACTTTCCCTTCTTCCCAAATCTCATTACTCTCTTCCAGGGAGATATTCGTAAGAACACTTTATCGCCCACTTCAAACTCTAGGTCTTTTCTTTGGTTATCAGCATAACTTTTTTGTCGACTCCGAGCTGCTCTTTTGTATTGTTGAATAGATCGGACCTTTTCTGCCATCTCATCAACAAGATCAGGTCCTAATAGCATTCTTTCTCCAACTTCATCCTAGCAAGTTGGAGTTCAGCATTTCATTCCATAGAGAGCTTCATAAGGAGCCATCTGAATACTGGAGTGAAAGCTATTGTTATAAGAAAATTTCACCAAAGGTAGGTGTTGATCCCAACCACCTTTGAAATCCATAGAGCAAGATATTAACATATCTTCTAGAGTTTGAATTGTCCTCTCAGACTGACCGTCTATCTAAGGATGATAAGTACTGATGAAACTCAACTCTGTATCTAGAGTATGCTGAAGACTTTGCCAAAAATTCGAGGTAAACCTCGGATCCTGATAAGATATAATGGAAAGTGGTACTCCATGCAATCCTACCACTTCTTTTACATATATCCTAGCAAGCTAATCAAGATAGAAATCCTCTCTTATAGAAATGAAGTGTGCCGACTTTGTAAGACGATCAACTATAACCAAGATAGAATTATTGCCTTTGGATGTTTTAGGAAGTCCGGGGACAAAGTCCATAGTGATGTTTTCCCATTTCCATTCAGGTATGTGTAATGGTTGTAACATCTCCTTAGACTTCTGTCTCTCAGCTTTAACTTTCTGACAAACCAAGCATCGAGAGACATATTTAACAACATCTCTTTTCATTCCATCCCACCAGAAGTACTCTTTCAAGTCCCTATACATCTTCGTGCTTCTAGGATGAATAGAGAATGAAGAACTATGAGCCTCATCCAGCATCTCCTTCTTTATTTCTGGGATGGGAGGAACAAAAACTTGATTTCTGAATCTTATTATCCCATCACAATCAATGTTGAATTCAAGAACATTTCTCACCTTCTTTTGTAACTCTACATCTTCTTTCTATGCCTCTTTAATCTTCACATGTATAGATGGTTGAACATTCATTTGATAAAGAGAATATTTTTCCCCTTCTATTATAATTCCAAGATCCATCCTTTGTAAATCCATAAATATTGGATCTTTTGAGATCCTCATCATGGATAAGCTAGCATGGTCTTGTCGACTTAATGCATCAGCCACCTTGTTCTCTTTCCCAAGGTGGAAATGAATTGAGCAGTCGTAATCCTTAATCAGCTCCAACCATCTTCTTTGGCGCATATTAAGTTCCTTTTGTGTGAAAATATACTTCAAAGATTTATGATCAGTATAAATATCATGCCTTGCACCATAAAGATAATGCCTCCAAATATTTAATGTAAAGATTACCGTAGCTAACTCCAAATCATGATTTGGGTAATTTTACTCATGGATTTTCAACTATCATAAGGAATAAGCAATCACCATATCGTTTTGCATGAGAACACACCCCAATCCCTTCTTGGATGAATCACTATAGATCACAAACCTTTCTTCACTACAAGGCAGTGTGAGCACAGGTGCACTGGATAACCTTCTTTTCAACTCCTTGAAATTCTCTTCACATTCCTCCGTCCACACGAACATAACTCCTTTTCGATTCAACCTGGTGATTGGATTAGATAACCATGAAAAATCTTTTACAAAACGTCAATAATATCCAGCCAGACCGAGAAAAATTCGGATCTCAGTTATTGTTGGTGTTCTCGACCGTCTTTCGATAACCTCTGTTTTTGCTGGATCCACAGATATCCCATCTTTTGAGATTATGTATCCCAGAAATGAAACTTTTTGAAGCCAAAATTCACACTTGGTAAATTTGGCATAAAGATTCTCCTTTCTCAGGGTCTTCAATACAATTCTCAAGTTATCTTAATGTTCTTCCTTGCTCCTTGAATAGACAAGAATATCATCTATAAAGACTACCACAAACTGATCAAGATAGTCTCTAAAGACTCTATTCATTAGATCCATGAAGATAGAAGGGGAATTAGTAAGACCAAATGGAATCACTATAAATTCATAGTGTCCATACCTTGTACAGAAAGCCGTCTTTGGTATATCCTCCCTCTTGACCCTTAATTGATGATACCATGAATGAAGATCAGTCTTGGAAAAGTTTTGATCTCCACGTAGTTGATCAAATAAGTCATCAATGCGTAGGAGAGGATATTTGTTCTTGATAGTGATCTTGTTAAGTTCTCGATAATCAATGCAGAGTCGCATTGATCCAGCTTTCTTCTTAACAAACAGAACAGGTGCTCCCCAAGGTTATGCACTAGGGCGTATGAATCCCTTATCAAGATTCTCTTGGAGTTGCATCTTCAATTCCTGCAACTCAATTGCGGCCATTCTATAAGGTGCCTTTGAAATGGGCATAGCACCCGGTATGAGTTCTATTGAAAACTCAACTTCACGATTTGATGGAAGACCTGGAAATTCTTCCAGAAAGACATCATCAAACTCTCGTACAATGGGAATATTCTTAATCTCGAGTTTCTCTCCAACCATTTGAGATAAATAACCTTCATTTAGTTGAATCAATACCCATAAGATGGAAGAAATTTCCTCTGGAAGGTTATGTTCATCCTTGCATCAATAGATGATCATAGATTGATCTGGAATATGAAATGTGACTTCCCTTCTTTGGAAATCGATATGAGCTCCATATAAAGAAAACCAATCCATGACAAGAATCACATTGAACTCCACTATAGGAAGTATCACAAGATTTTTAGGAAGCACATTCCCAAAAATGTCAATTGGAGAAGAATTATAAACTTTTGATGCAACCGTTGTGCCATTAGGAGTTATCACAGCTAACTCAACATCTTATTGTTGAGGTAATATGGTGATACCCTTAGAAAATTCTTCAGTAATAAAAGAGTGGGTGGATCTAGAATCAAATAAAACATTTTCTACTTTAGAGTGGATGGAAAGTGTACCTTTCACCACTTCGTTATCGTACTCCACTTCGCTAATAGAAATTTCATGTGACTTTCCATTGTCTCTAGAATTAAGAGTTTGTTGATGTCAATCATCATCAACAACCCTTGGATTAGGGCACTGATTAGCATAATTCCCCATTTCCATGCACTTGAAACATTGAAGTGTAGGAGGTGCATTCTGTGTATCTTTTTCTTTGTTCGCATCACTAGACATCTTCTTCCCATCATCGCAGCATTCAAATTCCCAATGACCTTCTTTTCCACATTTGAAACATTTACTTGTCCCTTTAAGACAATCCCCTCCATGTTTTTTCCACACTTTGAGCATAAGGAAAAACTCATCTTCTTTTCAGTGTGGTCTTTAGATTTCCCTTTGAATTCCATTTTCCTCTTCTTATCAAAACCATATGACTGATGGGTTACTCCAATCTCCATATCAACCTTGAGAGCACATCGAACAATTTCCTCGTAGCTATTTATGTCCCTTATGGCTAACGCCCTTCGAAGACTTGGTTTTAATCCACTAAAGAATCGATCGATCTTACACTCAGGTTAGATAATAATCCACTACTACAAAAACGGGCAAGGGAAGCGCGCCCTTATAACAGCGCTAAGCAAAAACGCTGATAAAGGATACCCTATATCAGCGCTAATATTACAGCGCTGAAAAAGCTAATTTTTATCAGCGCTTTCTTAGCGCTGATAATATAAATATTTATCAGCGCTAGAAAAGCGCTGATAAATATGATCTGTATCAGCGCTAAAATATTAGCGCTGATACAGTTGGTCTTTATCAGCGCTTTTTGAGCGCTGATAAAGGTTTCCTATATAAGCGCTAAAAAAGCGCTGATACAGAACACCTCTATCAGCGCTCAAAAAGCGCTGATAAAAATTATCTTTATCAGCGCTAAAAAAGCGCTGATAAAGAGACCCGTTATCAGCGCTATAATTGTAGCGCTGATACGGGGAATCTTTATCAGCGCTTTTCTAGCGCTGATAAATCATAATATTATCAGCGCTAGAAAAGCGCTGATAAAGCTAGATTTTATCAGCGCTATAATTTTAGCGCTGATAAAGGTAGCCTTTATCAGCGCTTTTTTAGCGCTGATAAAACCTTAGTCGACTTTTTTATAAAGTCGGTCGCACAGTGCCCTCGTTTTATCGCAGCTAAAGCTCTCGCGGAACCGTAACCCTGCTACTCTTCTCCCGAATACCGCTGCTGTGTTCGCTTCGCCGGAGCTTGCCGCCCTCGGTACAGTCGCCGTCCTCCGCCGCCCGCAACACCCTCGGCCGACCTCCACCGCCTGCCGCCCTCGGCTGCCCGCAACGCCCTCGGCCGCCGTTCTCTGCCGCCCTCGGCCGCCCTCCGCCGCCCTCGGCCGCTCTCCACCGCCTCCGTCGCCCTCCGCCTCACTCGGCCGCCCTCGGTCGCCCTCCGCGGCCGCCTTCCGCAACCCGCAACGCCCTCGACCAACTAAGGGTATGAATTCTATTCTAGTTTTATTTATTTGTTTCAAACATTCATGGAATCCCTTCAAGTTGTTATGGAATGTATAAAACCTACTAGAATTTGTCTTATGTAATGGAGAGTTGAGGCATGGTGTAGTTTAATGTCCTAAAACCAGGACCTTTGTGCAGGTTTCCATTTTGTTCTGATAAGGAGGGGAAATGATTCACCCTTTTCACTATAGTATAACCAAGAATGTTCTACCATAATCATGCATGAGGGGGGGGGGGTGGTAGATGTAAATTTTAACCCAGGGGTTCATGAATCCAAGGATTGATATGGTACTTAAATGTCATAGGGTGTTTGATGGTAGTAAAATCCATTATTGAGGACGAAATTGTCTTTGGTTGACATGCCTTTTTAGTGGGAAACATATGCAGATCCACCAGTGCATATTGTGATTAGTCAAATAAAGGTGACCTTAGGACGATGACCGCTCATTTCCGATGGCCATGGAAGGATATGAGGATTAAGACCTTTTTGTGCATAGTGTATGGTTTTTGAAAGGAAGAGACCTTTTTGGCTCCGACATAGTGACAATGGGGAAATTTATGTCTCATGAATAGACCCTAAATATGATGTTTATGTATCACCATGTTTCTTGTGATGGAAAGAATCAAGCTGTACATAGATATTTTAAGTTAAAACTACATGCATGGGTCTAACCCACACAAAGGGAGGGGGAATGTTTAGTTTTTGGGGTGTCTGGACTAGAACATAATGACTTAGGCATTACTATAGAATCAAACCAACTATAGTACTTGAAATCATGCATTTTAGAATCATGCAATTAGAACTATGGTAGAACTTTTTAGTGTCATATTGTGGGGACTGATTCCTTGAAAATCCTGAGTAACTTAATGGAAAATCAGTCTAAGATAATTTGACATGCGCTGGACATGAAGGTGGAGAAAGGTGTAGACTATGACACCATGGATTCTCGAATCGATAAGAATAAGTCCATGCACGCAACTTTTTACCATGCACGCAACTCTCTTTACAAACTCCTATTGAATGCAATTCTACGCGATTCAAAGCCTCATATTTTCTATAAAAGTTGAGATACTAAATTAAGGGGGTATCCTATTATTTATAATCGTTTCTGAACATGAACACATGTTTATCCCAAAGTGTGTAAAACCATGTTTGATGTCACATTAGGTGCATACGTATCTTTTTCTCCTAATAAAGTGATAGATAATCATCTTTTTAGTGAATCTAATATTCTTTTTTATGAATCTTGATTATAGGTTAGACTACTTGATCTCCTTCCAAGGAAGTGGTTCCCTTCTACTGTATTTGGAAGTCTTCTTTTGTGTACTTGAACCATAAATACTAATATTTGAGATTCAAATAGGATGAAGATGAATAAAGATTGGATGGATTCTAATCGTTTAACAATAGAGTACGAGAACGGAGTGAAAGAGTTCATCAAGTTTGCAAAGGATCACACAAAGGATCCTTCTCAAATCCTTTGTCCGTGTTTACGTTGTTGTTATTCTAGACTACTTACTCCAGAGGAGTTGGAAGAACATTTGATATGTCACGGAATAGATCGGAGTTATAAATGTTGGAATAAACACGGAGAAAAAGCGAATGTAGCTACTGGCTGGGATAAAACTGCGTTTTATGGATCGTCAGATATGAATACAAATATAGATAATGAAGAAGACCGTATGGAGGATGTGATTACAGATGTCAATGATGATGAAGATCGTATTGAGGAAATGACAAAGACAATTCAAGATGAACCCCGTGATTGCCCAAAATTGTTTGAGAAGTTAAAGAGTTGTGCAAAGACGCCATTGTATGCTGCTTGCACTAAGTATACAACATTGTCAGCTGTACTGAAGTTGTATAAATTGAAAGCAGGCAATGGATGGAGTGATGTCAGTTTTACGGAACTACTTGCTCTCTTGAATGACATGCTTCCGGAAGATAATGAGCTCCCAAGCCGGACGTATGAAGCTAGACGAATGCTACGCTCGATGGGAATGATTTCTGAAAGAATACATGCCTGCCCGAAAGACTGTATATTGTTTCGAAAGGAGAACAAATCACTTACAGAATGCCCAAAGTGTGGTGCTTCTCGATACAAGAAAGATAAATCCAATCCTACGAAAGTTGTATGGTACTTTCCAATCATTCCAAGGTTTAGGCGTTTATATGGAAGTAAAGAAACTGCAAGACAATTGTCGTGGCATGCAGATAAAAGAAATAAAGATGGGTTATTACGTCATCCGGCCGACTCTCCTCAATGGAAGAAAATTGATCATGAGTATCCTGAATTTGGAAAAGAGCCGAGAAACCTTCGTCTTGCGTTATCTACAGATGGAGTGAATCCTTTTGGTTTTCAAAGCAGCACTCATAGTACATGGCCTGTTATGTTGCTAAATTATAACTTGCCACCCTGGTTATGCATGAAGCGAAAATTCATCATGTTATCTATGCTTATATCAGGACCAAAACAACCAGGTAACGATATTGATGTTTATCTGACTCCTTTGATCGAGGATTTGAAGTTATTGTGGGACTCAGGTGTAATGTTGTATGATGCTTATAAAAGTGAATACTTCACGTTGAGAGCGATGTTGTATGGGACAATAAATGATTTCCCTGCTTATGGAAATTTGTCAGGCTATAGCATTAAAGGAACTCAAGGGTGTCCCGTGTGCGAAGAAGATACAGAATCAATTAGGTTGAAACATTCATCGAAATCTGTGTTTCTAGGACATCGTAGATTTCTACCTCGTCGGCATAAGTACCGATCTTGGACGACATCATTCAATGGAAGTTCAGAAAAACGCACAACACCGTCTCCACTAACAGGTGATCAGCTGTTTGAGAAAGTAAAAGATATGAACACTGTTTTTGGTAAACCATTTTCGAAAAACCTTACGAAAATCGGTTGGAAAAAGAGATCAGTTTTTTTTGAATTACCATACTGGAATTGTTTGTACGTCAGACATTTTCTTGATGTGATGCATGTGGAAAAAAATGTATGTGATAGTGTTATTGGAACGTTGCTAAATGCCCCTGGCAAAACAAAAGATGGAATTAAGGCAAGGTTGGACATGGTTGACATGGGAATACGAGAAGAGTTGGCTCCCGTGAAAGGTGAAAATCGAATGTTTCTTCCTCCTGCTGCTTATACTCTTTCTAGGGCAGAGAGATATCAGTTTTGCAACTTCTTTAATGATGTAAAGGTTCCAGAGGGGTACTCATCAAATATCAAGAACATTGTGTCAATGAATGATTTGAAGTTAAAAGGTTTGAAATCACATGATTGCCATGTTTTGATGCAAGATCTAATTCCTATAGCTTTACGTTGCATTTTACCCAAGAATGTTCGTCATACGTTAACCAAACTTTGTTTCTTTTTCAAAGCTATATGTAGCAAAGTTTTAGACCCGGGGAAATTGCCAGCTATGGAAAAAGAAATTGTCATCATATTATGTGAATTAGAAATGTTCTTCCCGCCAACATTCTTTGATATGATGGTTCATTTGATGATTCACTTGGTGAGAGAGATTCGACTTTGTGGTCCTGTGCACTATAGATGGATGTATCCTGTTGAACGGTATATGAAGATTTTGAAAGGATATGTCAAAAATCGAAGTCGGCCAGAGGGTTGTATAGTGGAGCGATATATTGTTGAGGAAGCCATTGAATTTTGTATTGAATACCTATCTGATGTGGAAAGCATTGGTCTCCCGAAATCTCGTCACACTGGACGCATTGAGGGTGAGGGAATTTCTGGAAGAGAAGTTGTAACAATCAGTATTACAGATCGGGAGCAGGCTCATCTTTATGTTTTGCATAACAGTTGGGAGGTTGCTCCATATATTGAAACTCACAAAGAAATTCTTAGGCAGTTGAATCCATCGAGGGCTGAAAAATGGTTAGCAGATACACATAATCACCAGTTTATAGGATGGTTTCAGGACCATATTTTTAAGCAGTTGGATGAAAATCCGAATTCAATTTCAGAACGACTTCGATGGCTAGCCGCTGGACCAAGTGTGTATGTATTATCTTACAGTGGGTATGTAATTAATGGTTATACATTCTATACGGATGAACATGATGAAGAGAGTACCATGCAAAATAGTGGAGTTACACTAGTGGCTGAAGCGATGCATGTTTCTGGTAGTAAGGATATAAATCCAATTTATGCAAATATGTCATACTTTGGCATTATCAAACTAATATGGGAGTTGGATTATACGACATTTCAATTGCCGATTTTTCAATGCAAATGGATTGATAACAATAGTGGTGTTAAAATAGATGAATGGGGATTTGTGAAAGTTGATTTTAGTAAAGAAGGGTACAAAGACGAACAGTTTATAATGGCATCACAAGCGGTACAAGTTTTTTATGTTCCAGATCCCGCAAACCGAAAGTGGTCGATTGTTCTGTTATCGTCCAAAACTATTGAGGGTTCCGATGAAAATTCAGTTGAGGACGATCCTTTTAGTGGTACGTCACAATCAATTCAGAGCGGTCCCAATGCAGATGATGTTTTGTATGTTAGAGGAGACCACAATGAAGGGATTTGGATTGTCGATAGAGGTGTCAAATCTCTTCAACCTTTGAAAAAAAGAAAGAGAGTTCAGTAAACAGGTTATATTTTGTTTGTAATATAGATCTTGTTATCTCATGTTATTATCTTATCATTACAGAATTTATGTAATTTGAATGAACTGTTCAACCACTTTTGCAGATAATGACTTCTGCACATTCTGGTGCTCCTAACCTTGAGACTGAACAAGTCTCTCAAGCAGCTGCTGCTGCGGCTGCTGCTGCTCCTGCTGCTCCTGCAGCTCATTCTGCTGATATTGTTGCTCCTGATGCGGCTCCTGCTGCTCCTACTGCTGTGACTCATACTCCTCCTCCTGCTGTGGCTCCTGGTGCTCCTGATGCGGCTCCTGCTGCTGCTCCTGCTGCTCCTACTGCTTCTCCTGCTGCTGCTCTTGCTGTTGCGGCTCCTTCTCTTAGTGTTGAGGTCCAACAACCATCAGCACATGCCGTTGATATCATAGTAGATGAACATATAGATGATGTTGATATCGATGAAATGGTCGGGAATGAAGGACCGAAGTCGCAGAAATCACAGGTGCGTCGTAGTTTGACAGTGTTAGCCAAAATTCTTAAGGCGAAAAGCAAAGGCATCAAATTTGAAGTCGGATGGAATGCACGAGGCCAACATGTGAATCCCAACAAGGCTATGTTTAGCAGTTACATTGGAGTTGTCACTCGGCAACGCGTGCCGATTGACGTAGATTCATGGCACCATGTTGTGTCCGGGTTGAAGGCTGTGATCTGGGAAGAAATTACGGTAACATTATGAATTTATTTTTTTAATTAACTAGCAAATAAAATGATGAAACAGTGTCTTACTCTTCTCAATCTCTTGCAGAGTACATTTATAGTAGACGACTCACACAAGGATTATGTACTAAGGCTTGCAGGAAAGATTCATCGAGGTTTTCGTACTATTTTAACAAGATGTCACCTGAAAGATTCTAAAGGTAAAATAAACCCGCACCCACCCATTGTCTATGCGCACCTGATATCCCAAGAAGCATGGGATGCATTTATTGGCCGTCGTGGGGATGAGAAGTTTCAGGTACATTGTGAGTGATAATACGCTGTTTGAGGATACCTGTATTCATCACTTTGATTGTCAATATTTCATTTATGAAACAGAAACTCTGTACTGAAAATAAGGAACGTGCATCAAATCCAACATACCCCTATCGTAAAGCAAGGATGGGGTACGCTTCATTAGAAAAGAAAATGGTACGTATTGTAAATTTACAGTAATATTGTTAGGTGCCAATAAACAACATCATAATTATCTTTCTATGTTTATATGTAGATTGATGAATCTAAAACCAAATGCACTTCTATCCCACGTCATGTGCTATGGAAGGAGGCACGTGTGAACAAAGAAGGGAAGTTAATAGATGAGAACACACAAAAAGTGTGGGAAATATGTGTAAGTATGACACGATGATAAAAAGATTTGTTTAAAATTGCTATTACATAAAAATAATTAGTTTTTTTCCTATATCTGACAGTCACAGGAATCAGCTACTCCTGTAGCTGATACAGACCTATTATCGACGGCTTTGAAGCAGCCGGAAAAATACGGTCGTGTCAGAGGTGCAGGGTTTGGGGTGACACCCCGAGTATATTTTGAGAAGAAGAAAAAAATAGATGATACAGAGAAAAAATTGGAACAAATGAGCGAAAAAATAGCAACCCTTGAAGAAAAATTGCAATGGCAGGGAGAGTTGCTAGCAACTTTTATGGGTGGGAAGCAAAGGGAGGACACAACTCAGGAAGAACCACCGCATGAACATCCTGCCCCACCCCCCACCAGCTTTGAGGCGAGCCATTCACCTAAAAAAAATGTCTTAGCCGTGGTAATCAATATTCTAATAACGGTTCCCATTAAATATGAATCAGACAAACACTGATAATTTATCTGTACTGATCTTCTACAGGGTGATAATGATTGTGATTTATATCTGTCAACACCCACCTATCACCTTGTAGCGAGGGCTACAGTGTTCAATATCCCAGATGCCACACTGCATAATAGACCACTTTCAAAAGATCATCTGAAAGTGACGATTACTGTAGCTCATGAGCCAAATGCAATGCTACCTATTCCACTTGATGACGATGATATTCATACGGTTGAAAAGGCTATTGGGACATTCATTGCATGGCCGGCAGAACTTGTAAGAGTACATGCAGACAAAGAGGTATTTATTTCCTTTTATTTTCAAGCTAAACCCTTAACAATTAATGAAAAGAGTGTCTGAATCAATGATTGTTGTTATAGACGGAGAAAGGAAAGGGGGTGACTAACATCGGCTCGAAACCATCTAAAGGATCGACCAATCGATCCCAAGGAGCCTCTGAAAGCACAATAACACCACCTGTTCTCTTTCCACATTTACTAGCATTGAAGACTCATGTGGATACGAAGCTAAAAGATGGTAATAGTCATATAGTGATTTTCGAAGATAATATATACGGAGAGGAAAGTCAAGATTTCGTTGCTGCTGAAAATGTAAATGAAATCCTTGAAAACGGTTGGTTAGGCGTCACTGTTGTAAATGTATATATGAGGTATGTTTCCATGAATTGATTTTCTAAAAGCTGATCTAATGTGCAAATTATGACTAAATGCATTTTATATTGTTGACAGACGCATTTATGAAAAACAGTTGAAGGGATTTTCCCATGAGCCAAGATTTGGACTGGTTAGTCCTCATATCACATCAACACACCAAACAAAAATAGAGTCATCAAAAAGGGATGCAATAGTGAAGGACTTGCTGAAAACATTTGAACGCAAGATTACAGATGACAGACTTTTCCTAATACCAACCATGCAGGGGTAATACTCTACGATTAAAGCATATCAATTATATTTTCACTTTTTTTATTACTTATTCCTTTTTGTGTTTTTAGGCAACATTGGTTGCTAATTGCGGTGAACTTGGATACTCCGAAGATTTACTTTCTGGATTCAAAGTTAGGATATCCATCAAACCGACCATACATGATGGAGTTTGTGAATCTGTAAGACACTACATCTTACGTTTTAGGTCTAAACATCAATTTATATAATATATATTATCTTTTACTGAGGATTCTGTTATGATAGGGCGGTGTACCAATATCGTCTAAATCATGGTATGAGGACAGGGGCTAAGCATAAGGAGCCGAGCAAGTACTACGTCTGGACAAATATCAGGGTATATATAATAAAATTTCACTATCCAAACACACCTCAACACAAGTTATTTATTCTCCTAATGATCAATTTTTTTGCAGTGTCCAAAACAAACAAACGATAATGATTGCGGTTATTATGTTTGTAAATTTATGAAAGAGATCGTTTTTCATCAGCAAACTAGCATCCCTAAAGAGGTATTTTCAAAAACAATTACTAGTTCGTTTAAGTTATTTATTAATTCTTTATTTTTTTATTTTGCAGTACTACTATGACTGCCGAAAAGCCTCATACTCACAAGACGATATAGATGTGTTCAGAAACGAGTGGGCCGCATACCTGATGACAGATTGTACACAAATACAATGATGATCTGACTTGGGGACATGTACAATTGGTGGTCATTTTTGAGAGGGGTTAAGGGGATCAAAAGATAAAATATTGTTGTATGTAAATGTTCGTAGCAAAATTGTAATTGTTATTAAATAAAACATTCTTTCTCCAATGAGTCATTTTTCCATTTTAACAGATGATATGCACCAGCAACATGCAAGAATGTTGAACCACTAAAATGGTCGCTCTCTTGTTTAAAATGGACACCACTTTAATTGAAAACAACAACTGACCTACGGAAATCTGACCAGACGCATCTGGATTGCCTTCATCCTTTAGGAGAAGGATCCACGGGTCCTTGGTGACGTGTACGAGTCAACCCCGCCTCAATCCGAGGCACGGTGTGACCGCTACCACCCAAAGGGTCGCTCTCTTGTTTAAAATGGACACCACTTTAATTGGAAACAACAACTGACCTACGTAAATCTGACCAGACGCATCCGGATTGCCTTCATCCTTTAGGAGAAGGATCCACGGGTCCTTGGTGACGTGTACGAGTAACATGCAAGAATGATGGACCACATTTCTTTGGCCTTTGGACAAAAAAACCAGTAAAATCTCCAAAATACCTTCATATCATGCATGAACCAGTAAAATCTCCAAAATACCTTCATATCACGCAGTTCTGAAAAGAGTCACTATTTAAAAGAAAGTCACAAATTTAGATACATCTCGAGATGGTCAGTTGTTGATTTCACTTAAAATTAAGTCCATTTTTAACAAAACAGTGACACTGTGAGTGGTGTCGGCCACACCGGGCCTCGGATTGATGCGGTGTTGAATCGTACACGTCACACATGAGTCATTGATCATTGTGAAAAAGTATCAACGCAATCAGAAGCCGTTAGATCGATTTGGCATATGTACGTAAAATATTGTCCATTTTAAACTAAATACATACACTTGGAGTGATACCGGTCACACCGCGCCTCGGATTGAGACCCCACCCTTTCCCCTCGGCTGTCAAAAATCATAACCAGATAGTCGAAGGGTGATTTTGACAGCCGAGGGGAAAGGGTGGGGTCTGAAGACATTGTAGGATATGTCGAAGGGTGATTTTGTGTGTGACTGGTATCACTCCAAGTGTATGTATTTAGTTTAAAATGGACAATATTTTACGTACATACGCCAAACTGATCTAACGGCTTCTGATTGCATTGATACTTTTTCACAATGATCAATGACTCCTGTGTGACGTGTACGATTCAACACCGCATCAATCCGAGGCCCGGTGTGGCCGACACCACTCACAGTGTCACTGTTTTGTTAAAAATGGACTTAATTTTAAGTGAAATCAACAACTGACATACGGCAAACCGACCAAACACATTGGGATTCTATTGAAACTTAAGGACAACTATCCATGGGTCAAATGTGACGTGTAAGATTCAACCCCGCCTCAATCAGAGGCGCGGTGTGACCGGTATCACTCCAAGTGTATGTATTTAGTTTAAAATGGACAATATTTTACGTACATACGCCAAACCGATCTAACGGCTTCTGATTGCATTGATACTTTTTCACAACAATCAATGACTCATGATACATAGAGAAATTCACTGGCCACCTTCGAGAATGATCTGAAGCACAAACCATGACAGCATTATGTTTTTAACTTCAGCACCTCAATTGAGAATGTGACACCTTTCAGGACTTGGCGCCATTGTATGTCGTTTCGTCCACTGAATGGGTCTATCCTTTTATTTAATTTTTTTAACTTCAGTCAAATATTCTAGAAAGATGTCGCGGCAGATCCTTCACCATTTTGTTTTGCTGAACATCTCATTACATTGTTAAAAAAAAGCAGGGTGTCTTGCATGGGCAATACGTTCTTGTATTGAAGATGATGCACTCCCATTTATTCGAACCCACATGGTTAATTATTTTGTTTAAGCCTAATGATTGATTTAATTATTGTGGAACACATAATCATGAAAATCGTATGATGGTTGTACCCAGATAGGACTCCAATTCATTGGTTAAATCTATTTTCTCATGAGATGTTATGTATGAGATTAGGGAGTAAACCTAGTCCATTAAAATGGGAGTGCATCATCTTCAATACACGAACGTATTGCCCATGCAAGACACCCTGCTTTTTTTTAACAATGTAATGAGATGTTCAGCAAAACAAAATGGTGAAGGATCTGCCGCGACATCTTTCTAGAATATTTGACTGAAGTTAAAAAAATTAAATAAAAGGATAGACCCATTCAGTGGACGAAACGACATACAATGGCGCCAAGTCCTGAAAGGTGTCACATTCTCAATTGAGGTGCTGAAGTTAAAAACATAATGCTGTCATGGTTTGTGCTTCAGATCATTCTCGAAGGTGGCCAGTGAATTTCTCTATGTATCATGAGCGTTCTAATGCATATCTTGTTTGGAAGATCATTGTAGTAGACAACGATCTAAAAGTGGGGGATGAGTGCATATCTGAGCATGTCTTTAGTAGTGTCCCTCAAAATGTCTTTAAACTGACCATCTTGAGATGTATCTAAACTTGTGACTTTCTTTCAAATAGTGACTCTTTTCAGAACTGCGGGAGTTAACATTTCTCCAACATATTCACACACAAAATCACCCTTCGACATATCCTACAATGTCTTCAGACCCCACCCTTTCCCCTCGGCTGTCAAAAAAACCTAAAAGACCATGGCTAGCAATGATCATTCCAAAATGCATTTAAACTGAAACCTTCCAGAAAAAAATAGAGTAGAATACTTGCAAGTTGTAACTTAGGTCGCTTTGCACAAGCCGATTTCCACATTGTTTGTAGCAACCACATTTGCTCCAACACTCTAATGATCTTCATTGCTTCATGTCTTTTATACTCTTCCATAAACCCTTCTCTAAGAAGGTCAACTATCGTGTATGCATACTCACCTTCAAATGTGACGTGTACGAGTCAACCCCGCCTCAATCTGAGGCCTGTTGTGGCTGACACAACTCCAAGTGCCTCTGTTTTGTTCAAAATGGACTTATTTTTAAGTGAGAAATCAACAACTGACATACGGGAAACCGACCAAACGCCTTCGGATTGTGTTGACACTTTAGGACAACGATTCATGGGTTATATGTGACGTGTACGACTCAACCCCGCCTCAATCCGAGACGCGGTGTGACCGGTATCACTCCAAGTGTATGTATTTAGTTTAAAATGGACAATATTTTATGTACATACGCCAAACTGATCTAACGGCTTCTGATTGCATTGATACTTTTTCACAATGATCAATGACTCATGTGTGACGTGTACGATTCAACACCGCATCAATCCGAGGCCCGGTGTGGCCGACACCACTCACAGTGTCACTGTTTTGTTAAAAATGGACTTAATTTTAAGTGAAATCAACAACTGACATACGGCAAACCGACCAAACACATTGGGATTCTATTGAAACTTAAGGACAACTATCCATGGGTCAAATGTGACGTGTAAGATTCAACCCCGCCTCAATCAGAGGCGCGGTGTGACCGGTATCACTCCAAGTGTATGTATTTAGTTTAAAATGGACAATATTTTACGTACATACGCCAAACCGATCTAACGGCTTCTGATTGCGTTGATACTTTTTCACAACAATCAATGACTCATGTGTGACGTGTACGATTCAACACCGCATCAATCTGAGGCACGGTGTGGCCGACACCACTCACAGTGCCTCTCTTTTGTTCAAAATGGACTTATTTTTAAGTGAAATCAACAACTGACATGCGGCAAACCGACCAAACGCATTTGGATTCTGTTGAAACTTAAGGACAATGATCCATGGGTCAAATTTGACGTGTAAGAGTCAACCCCGACTCAATCCGAGGCCCGGTGTGGCCGACACCACTCAAAGTGCCTCTATTTTGTTCAAAATGGATTTATTTTTAAGTGAAATCAACAACTGACATACGGGAAACCGACCAAACGCCTTAGGATTGTGTTAACACTTTAGTACAATGATCCATGGGTCATATGTGACGTGTACGAGTCAAACCTGGGGTGGATTACATGGCTTTCCTACATGGAATATATCCCACTACACGTCTTTAATGAGCCAGCTACGCAGTTTATCCCTTGTACAGATACACAGGAAGAATCACACGAGATCGACGTCATGTACTAACATAGGGCAAGGGTGCATAAGAGGACACAAGATCAAAGGGTAACACGTATATGTTTTTTAACATGCCATGTAATTTCCTATTGATATGACATGTATATTCACACAGGCAGCTGAACATTGGAGTTACCCAGGGTAAAGCGACAAGGCATGTGACCCTTTAAATGACACATAATTTTATGTACCATGATTGATCTCTTTGAACACTATATCAAGGACATATTTCATTAGGGTTGGCTCCCATGATCCTTCCTAGGATGGTTTTGGTATCTTTTCCGACTTACGGTAGTACGATCGCTTCAGCAGGACGTCCTAGACATAGTTGGAGTCTCTCTGAAAGTCCTGGAGTGAGATCATATATCTATTTTTGAGGTCCAGGTAGAGTCATGTATCAACGCAACCAATCCTACCAGACATTGATCCTATATATAGAATGTTAATCTTGATGTCTCATTACAGTACCCCAATTTATGATATGTTACCTTTTTTGTATTAATATACATAATTACTAAGGGTGATGGTTGGGAGAGTTAGGATATCCTTTTTATGTATTGCAGAATGATTCAAGGAGCACGGGCTCTGCACGATTTGTCAAAACCAAGTGGCAATCCAAGGAGAAACAATGCATAGTGGAATGTTCTAGTATTTATCTTCTGAGTTGTGTAGGAATATTTTGTGATACTATGTAATGAGGTAGTTTTGCTTTCTGGGTAGATGGTATCTAACTCATGGTAAGAACACTGTTTGGTTGGGTTGTGATCGGTTGATGACATGCTTGTGGTTGATATACTGGTTTTTGTGCAGGTCTGTGGTTGATATACTGGTTTTTGTGCAGGTCTGCTCGGCTGGCTGTAATAGTGCAGGTTTTTTATTAGCAGCAGGCAGGGATTTAACAGCGCTTTTTTAGCGCTGTTAAATGTCGCCTTTAACAGCGCTAAAAAAGCGCTGTTAAAGGAGATATTTAACAGCGCTAAAAAAGCGCTGTTAAAGGAAACATATAACAGCGCTTTTTTAGCGCCATTAAAGGTATCCTTTAACAGCGCTTTTTTAGCGCCATTAAAGGTGACATTTAACAGCACTTTTTTAGCGCTGTTAAAGGTGACATTTAACAGCGCTAAAAAAAGCGCTGTTAAAGGACCCCTCCTTTATCAGCGCTGAGCTTTACAGCGCTTTTCTAGCGCTGTTAAAGCCCGATTTTAGCGCTGTTATTTCCCGTTTTTGTAGTAGTGATCCCAGAAGCGTACCTTGCAAGTCTTGTAAAATTTTCTTCGTAGGTACCAACAGATTCATCATCCTTTTGCTTTAGTTCAAGAAACTCCATCTCCATCTTTGTTCGAAGAATACGAGGGAAGTACTTATTGAAAAATAAGTTCTCGAATTCGTCCCATTCCATGGACTCAATTTCATCTCTTGGCCTAGTATTCTTGATAAGATTCCACTATTGATCGGCTTCACCTTCCAAACGATATACCGCTAAGATGACTTTATCATTTTCAGAACATTGAAGAACTGAAAATATCTTTTCATTGGTACGGATCCATTGTTCAGCCACTAATGGATCAGTAGACCCACTGAATGAGGGTGGACGCTGTCTCATGAAGGATTCAACAGAATGTTGCTCCTTCCTTTGCTCGTTTAGAAGTCCTGCATGATTCATAGCTTGAGAAAGTTGTGTGTGCATGCCTATAAGATTTTTCATTCTAGCTCCCATATCGTTTGGTTGCTCAGGGGAACAATCATTGCATTGCATTTCGCATTCCGCATTAACACGGTTCCTTCGGGTTCCAGCCATTGACTAAAACCAAGAAGAATAATGTGAGCAACAATAATTATAATAGGAAACCCACATAATCATGAATAAAATTTCACACTTAAGGTCTTATCATAGGTTGTTCATGGCCATTTCTAAAGCACTAATATTGTTCTATGCTTAGATATATCCTTAGGGTTCTTACTAAGGATTTCATATCCTAGTTTCCAAAGGTTGACTATACCTTTCCTCCGATACCAACTATAATGAACCATAATTTACATACATGTTTATTACATAAAAATTGAAGCATACTTATTACAACATATAACAGAACCATGGATGGACCATATAGGTATACTATCTTCAAAAACTGGGAAACATAAACAACTGGTTCATAAATCTTCTACAATGTCTCCCATTTATTTGATCATATCTAGAGTCCCTTTTAGCATATCCTACTTAATATCCTTCTTCCTGACCTGGGGAAAAGAAAACATACAAAAGTGTGAGCTAAAATGTTCAGTAAGGGTAAATAAAGGTAATATCAATCATATCATAACCTTTTGAAAATCTTAACCTACAAAAGAGATCAAAATATCTTAACATGGGATAAATCATAGAAGTGGAAATGAAATCCCAATAATCATAACATAAAACATGAAACTTTGTGGCAATCATAGATAATAATATAAAATCATTTCTTATTAGTCAAGACTCATTTCCAAGACTATCTTAGTGGACAATGTCCATTTCTGAACTGAGTTCACTCCTCGTTCCAGTCCTGTATCACTGAACCGATTTTAACTTGTCATTCCAGCCATGTCTATCTCCTGAGATATAAATCTTTACCCAATGCATTGGAGGGAGATATAGGTCCCACCCATCTCATAATGAAACCATTCTTATGTGTGCCACAAAAACATAAATCATACATCATAGCATAACTCATGTAATAAAAATGGGATTCTTAAACATCATGACATCATAAAAAGATTCATATAAGATAAAGGACTTCATAAAAATAATTTAATCATAAAATAATCAAATCAATGTAATAATAGGGATATAAACAGAACCCTATATTGTCTTAGATGGAAAATAATTTTTATAAAACATTTGAACTCCATTCTTGAGGAAAATATCCTTTCTACTTCAAAAACATTTTTCCTTTCTTAACATGTCATATAATTTTAAACTAAAAGAAGTTAATTAAAAATAAACTTGAAAACTTGTAAATTAAGCTTCATTGAAATCATGTTCTATGAATCCATTCATGCCATATAAGTTAAAAAAACATTCTTCTCGTACTTTTGTCGGAAAAGTCAAAAAGTACCTCGTTTTGAAAATGACAAAAGATTCCTTTCATATATTTTACTAAAAACTCACCAATAGGTAAAATTGGATTTAAAAAATTGAATAAGGATAGAAATAATATTACATATTGACGAAACATGGATGTGGATGATAAATACACCCCAGTAAATACCAAAGTATAAACAATCTCGGTTAAAAATGAGATTGTGAGATTTTACCTTACCTTAGGTCTGATTTGATTCATACATGTCCAAAACTCTTGTATAATGATTTAAATAATGTTATTGACTTATTCCAGAATCTTAATCATTGATATTATATCATATATGGTCATATTCTTAGCTTCTTATTAGTAATATTTCATTGTTACTTGTTATTCGGGTGTTTATTGCATTTTGTTCTTAGGCGTGATTTGCCGAATAAATTATTATTCTTATTTTTAGGTTATAGATACCTCATTTACATAATGGTATTAGTGTAATATATACCATATCTTTTCATTCAATTCATTTATATAATCATTATGAAATTAATATCATGTATAACGAGTCGTATCACATCGTGGAGACAGTAGGCCGTACGTACGCACGAGCGATGATATTGTTCCCATGATCGTGGAATTGTATTTAAGTGTATGTATAATATTTCAAAATCAATATCACTTTAAAATAATCATATATAGTTATTATTTACACCATTATACCCATCCAAGTAAGGTGGTGGTGGAAAACAGATTACACCACGGCGTGGAGATGGTATTTCGTACGTACGCATGCGCGACGATTTCATTTTCCGTATGATGGATAGAAGGTGAAATTGGTTTGTTTCATATTTATAATAACATATAAGTATATTAGAGATACTGATGTTATTACTTTATAATGAAACAACTAAATAATAATAAGATGAAAAAGAAATAAATTGGAAAGGATCGGTAATGGATATTACCTCTTCTTTGACGCGCCTCTTCTTAAAATCCTCTTAGGTCACTATAAATGGTCTTTGAAAAGGACCAGGACCTCTAGGATGTTTCTAGGGAAGTGGAGAAGATAAATCGGTAGGGTTTGGCCGAGCTTTAATGCTCAAAGTTGTGTAAAGAGAAGAGGGGTGAGGAGCCCTTTTATATGGGAGGAGAGGGGAACCTTAGGAAAACAAAAAATATTATTTTATAATAAAGTCATATTCAGTTTTTAATAGCTTAAAATTGATTTATTTCAAATATAAGGTGGTTATGGGTCTAAATCCTCTCATCCAATAGGTTTTAGACAAGTTTAGGTTACTATTTAATCTTTATCATTTAGATTTAACTCTATGTTAAATAATTTATCTTTTACCGTGTCTTTTTGTTTTCTTACACTATATGGTTAATAAACTTACTATAACAAGCCTAATGAACCCAAAGTGGTTAATTATTAATATATATATCCTTATCTAAGTCATTTGGCCGAACTTTAGATTTTTATGAATAAAATAACAATTAATAATATAATATTTGTTTTAAAAACTATTTTTTGTCAATTTTGACACTATTTAGTACTTGATTTTTGTGAAAATCATAACATCATTATTAGTTCGAAAAAAGTTAATTAAATCAATATTAACATGTCATATTAGCCTAGAAAATTAGTTTAATTCGTAAAAAGTCTAAAATTACATTTATTTGGGCATTTATAACATCAATTATGTTAATATTTCCTTAATAATGTAATTACTTCATCATCGTTGTGTCATAAATAAACTAAATTATTTAAAGTCTAAAAATTATAAATAAAATACCATTATGTAGGAAATCTTTTTAGATTTATAATTAATATTTATATTCTAATTTATCTTATGTATAACACTATATTAAAAATGTTTTAGTTATTAAACTTTGATTTTAACTATTTTAACACTTCTTTAAATAAAATAATATTAAAATGCCCTAATCTAATCCAAGTGGACCTAAATGGTCATATTATATTTATAAGGTTGTTTTTGGTCGAATGAAACTTATAAAATAGAATTATGACATGTGTTAGGGTAATAGTAATATCATTTTTACCTTTAATTACCATATTTACTATTAATCGCGGTAAATAAAACTAAAAAGTTATTATTCACCAAAAATTATTTTCAACTCATTGAACCAAATTTTACCTACTGATATCAACAGTGTCTCTTGGATTTATGAAAATCCACTCACAGATGCGGTAAAATTACGTTTTATAGAAAATTTCAAACTCTCCTAGGAGGTAGGTAAAAATGGTAAAAAGTTCAATTAAATTTGTATATATCTAAAATTATTATAAAATGTCTCCAATGAATTACATTGAAATTATATAGGTATTATGTATCTATTTTGAGCTAAAATAAATTTAAATAAAATAAATTATTATTTAAATAAAAAGTCAGTTTTTAACCAATAACTCGGCGTTTTTACTATTCATCAAAAATTGAATGTTTTTAGAAAAATACCAAAAATTCACCCTAGGCTAATTTTGATATTACGAATCCAAAAATGAAGTCCACTTTGAAAGATAAAATTTATAAAATTTCAAAAAGTGGGTATTACTATTCATAACGACTAGTTTATATAATATTTTAATAGCATATAGTTGTTTAGTGAAACTCGGTATTGCGTACAACGCAAGCTATTGAGGAAGGTCGCGATTATGTGTAAAGAAAGCCAATCTAATGTTGTGTGTAGTGAAAGATTCCTTTGCATATTACATAATTCATAAAAACAAAATATTTCTCATAAAAATCTCCGGTATTACACTTATAGCATCCAAAACTCTCTCCCAACATGAGATACAGTATACTGTGATTGATCTAATGCTCCCTACCATAAGACTATCCTTATCATTTCCCCGCTTCCCAATGAAAAACTAAAACAACCCATGCTACATTCATTATCAAACATAATGGATAGACATGGCCAAACCAATAACACCTGAGAAACAAAAAAACCACAATAACTACATTCAACAAACCACTTAAATGATGATCATGACCTCCAATAGCCAACGGTGAACTCTCCACCACAATCCTTTCCTTACTCTACTCCTAGAGAGAACAACAGAACTCTCACCCAAGTTTCCAAACCCTAATAAAACTAGGATAACATACCTAAAACAACTGACCACCCTCTACATGGGGATAAAAAAATCCAAAAATTCCTAACATTCTCTCACCATGCTACCCAAGGTGCAACCAAAATAATCAGGGCCAATGGTCCAACCAAACCTTCCCTCTCAATACGGACATGAGACGGGGAGCACTCCCAGCACTCAACTTCTCAAACACCCTGAATACTTATGCATGACCACATCCTAGTGATATAAGACCTCAATGGTCCCACAAAATAATATCTGCAACGCCAGCTGAATTCATCAGTGATAGAAGGAACACAGGCCCCACTACAAGACCCGATGGAAAACACAAGATTAGAACAGTTCCCTCCCAAGAAACATGAAATTGGGACTTCAATAGAACCACCAGCCCAGGGAAAATCAAGTCCAAATAAAAGATCGTCCATGAATTCTTTCCCTCATCAAGCCCACATCAGGGAACATATAGCAAAAACCACCTCCAAAATCTTCATGTATCCCTTATTGAACGGACTACATCTCCAATATGGGTGAATCTCTAACCACAAAATCCATACGACCAATCATCAGAAAAAAATATAAAGTAAAACGCTAGACACCAGAAGATTTCATGTGAATCCTCTGTGCATATAATTATGTATTAACATCAGCCTCTTACCCATGCACCAAGAGACAAAAAAACAAAGCTTAACCATAAATCTAAAAACCCAATTGCATCACCCTAGTTGAAATCACGTAGTTGTAAAAACAAATACCAATAAAAACAATCTCATGCCCAGGAAACTTGGACTTATTACTCTAAAAGGTGTTCATAACACATCAATCCAATATCTATCACAAGTTCTGAAACATTCCTAGAACACCTATCTACCAACTCCTCAAATAAAAAAAGCAACCAACTTTGATACCATTTTCTAACAAAACAACTCAGGTCAACCTAACACATCAGCCAATCTAGCCCACCAAAAGGCCCCAAGTGTGCCTCCTAGTATGCCAGAGGCTCCCGAAAATCAGCGAGGGTCTAAAAGACATTGTGAGGAGACTATACCCTCTTGTTAGAGTGCAACAATAATAGAATATTACCAAACTCATACATAGGGATCAACATCAGAGTACCCATAATAAATAACAAAAACATAAATATGCTATAAAAATGGAATGTTGTATACAGTCATACAAACTCCCAAATCATGAAAAATATACAACAAATGGTTTCCCACTGGGCCAACCATAGAGAAAACAAAAAAATGAAAATAAATAAAACCAGTTTTACTTCCAATTCCTATCCAAACCACATACCCAGTATCCTTGATACATGAGCTACACCAGCCTGATCCTGAGACTCCACGCGATTAACTCGGATCGATCAATAAACACTGGAACTTATCCCTAACCATCACACAACCTGTGCTCCAAACAAAAATCATACATTAGGTATGCACGCACATCAAGGTGCATGTATGGGGGTGATAAATAAATCTCAGTTGGCTACCCCTAATGATGAACCTATAAATCTATTTTCATAACAAGTAAATGCACACGTGATATATCCAGCCTAGCTGAAATCTAAAAGAAACTGGAATAAAGGAAAAAAACATAAGAATGTGAAAAAACAATAAATATTCCAACCAGTGGGTTCTAGTCGGACACCCTTGGTAAATCTACCCCCACTTTTTCCCTTATTATAGTATTTACAGTACATGTCTCACTTATACACACAATAATTAGCACATTTTCTAGATCTATGAAAGAGCTTCAAGTCATCTAAATTCAATAGGAACAAATATCAGAATACAAGAGTAACCATAGAATTCCACACACAAAAACACACATCTACCAAGAACTAGGATTCAAACAACACAATCTAAAATGGAGACAATAACATCTAGGATGACCACTTGGGTATATGTTAGTCCCGAAGGTCCTACGGAATGAATTAGGCACCATCTATGAACCTAAACAAAATATTCTAGGGGTACCATGATTATCCCAAAAAAAGTTTTCCATTAGTACCATCATGGACCCAAAAAAATGTCCCAGAGGTACCAGAAAAACTAGGAGCACAAAACAACCAAGGCCTCGGAAGTACAAATCATCCACGTTACACAGAACCCACTCTTTGAGTGCCTCAGCACCTCACAAGACTAAATTCACACTAATAAGGGATAAAAATAAATTAGATGATGGTTCCACTCATCCAGGTCCTCTATTATCATCCTATTCATGTCTAACCATAGCCATCCAATAGAGGAAATAACTAGATCACACATAGATCCAATTCTCAATCCAAGATATCCCAAAGGGCTCCACCTCAAACCATAGTCCTAAGCATAAACTACCTCAAACATCATGGAAAATGGCCAACCAAAAATGGTACAAACCAACCTCAAGCCTATAATTTTAATAGATACACTGGATGATTCGATCCACTCCACACAAAAAATAATGGGCCTCTCTAAGCACCCTGGATCTCAGCATCCAAAAAAACAGCCACCACGGGCTCTCCATGACTAGCCTTAGGGTCAAACTAAACTTAGGGATTACAATGTCCCTGGGGAAATAGAAAAAATTGATGTCCACAAAGGGACTCCCATGTTGCAACCATGCACTCAATTCATGCCCTTAGAAACAACCTCAGCTGGCCAAAAGGCCACAGAAAGAGTAGGACACCCAATGAGGGTTCCTCTAGCCCACCCAAAATCATGGGACACAATGAGTGATGAAACAACCAAAAAATCGCTCAACGGGCTCCAACCAATCGTCAATCAAAAACATACCCAAAGGGGCATCCAAGAGAGAAATCCCTTCAATATGGTCATTGACAGTGTTTTTCAGGACCACATAAAAATTTGGAGACCCTACATAAAGGTTCCTCGGCAAAAACCATACAAAACATGTCATACGGGCTTTCTCAAAAACCGACTACAGAAACTAAAAATACCTTGATCAAAAAACCACCCCCAATAAATTAATCATGAGTCCCTCATACTCGTATCAGAATCTTAATAGCACCTATCCATAACTACCAACCAGCCATCAACACGGCCCAAAGAACTTAGTAGCTCTAGTCCCCAAACGCAACAGCTAAACCTCAAGTGGTCTAACATTGAGAAACTAGTCCCAACATGTAGGGGCAAACCAAGATCTCATCATAGATACAAAATAATTATACCTACTAAAATCTATCTAAAAGAACCTCAAACAACACAATACTGCATCCAAAATCCACAACCAACAAACGAGCTCACACCCTCACACATGCCTCATGGATCACAACCCAACCACCAGGAGGAATCTAGAACAAACATAAACAAAAAATCATACTAAACTCTCATTGTTAAAAAAACAACACATATAAGAACTTTTAATGTCAAAAGGATACCACCATCATGATCTACATGAAAAAACAATCGTATTGAACTACTTATTAGTCCAATTCTAGCTCTAGGGTGAAAATAAGAAAAACGGACCATGGCAGGAAAAGTATATGGCATGCACTTTGGGTACATAGGGTGCACCCATAAAGGTACCCCTATCAATTTCCCTTAGGATGCTCAACATGTAATTTCCAAAGTCTCCTGATACAAAATGAGTAACCCAGCATGGGTACCTACCCATGTCCCTCATCCCCACCCGGTGTGTAATATGCTCGAGTACACAATGTGTACCTCTCGTATATGGAATGTAACCCCACATGGGTACCCTTTAGTTTACCTGGAAATGTACCCCACCTATCCATGTACTCCTACATAGCATATACCCCACACAAATTCTAGCTGTGTACCTTACATGGCTAAGTACCACCACAAGGGGTGTCTAGTCGAGCACTCTGCCACACACCCAATCACACTACACGGAATGTACCCCTAGTACATGGTGTTTAGTCCAAAAAAATTCATATTCCCTGAATATAAAGAACACAAGGAATATGTTCATAAAACCACATCACTTGTACACTGGTTTTCCTGAACCGAAAACCCCTGAAACTGCCTGAAACGCCCAATTTCTCCATGAAACTCCCAGATCGGCCAAAAAGAGGTCCTATAAAACCAATAAAAGGATTTAATAACTTAAAAAACATAAAATATATGGATCTATAGTATTAAATTTAAAATAGACCAACCTCTGGGTGGAAACCACCGATACTTCACGCCGAATTTGTCCCCTGCAATCATCACACTCTAATATGGCCCATGGATGAACTCCTGATGGTGCCTCCTATTCTCTCTCCCCCTATTATCTCCCTATACCTCTCTCAACTATCTGGAAGGATACCCCCATGGAGTACATGTAAAGACAAGGGAAAAAGTAAGAATAAATGAAAATAAAAAAAAATAAAAGAAAAAAAGTGAAAAGGGGACCAGGCCCGACACTGATGCCCAACGCAAGGTTGGCTTAGGAAAAACCACCCATTTTGAACTAAAGGGTAATACATAATCATAATCCAATTATATTTTTAAAATGTAAAACCAAATGAAGATACATGAGTAAATTAATTTTTAATTAATTAAATATTAAATATTCTGTGAAAATTCAAATGGATCGGATTTCCACCACACTCTTTTCCTAGGATTAAAATTCTATTTTGGGACCAACTATATTGTTATAAAAATTATATAAGAAAAAATTATAAGTAAAATTTCTATTTTTCTCAAAAACACTTTTAGGGGAGAAAATTTCAAATATCACTAATTTTCAGAACCCGTGATGACACGAGTCATCATTATTAATTTTGTGTGATTTGGAAAAAAATTACTCACTACTAGAAATAGAATTTTTCCCCATGCTTCTATACCAATGGTTTTCCCAAACTATTGGTATAGGTAGTCTATATTGATAATTTTTATGAAAATATCTGGATTGACCTCCCTTCAACACCAACTGTGCATCGGGCTCCTCTACTTTCAACCCAACTTCCTATCATTCCCCACTTCTCCAATCCCTATAGCACCACTCCCCTGTTCCCTTCCTCACCACCGCTCCCATAACAACTCCCCATTGCCGCCACTCTAACCCTCACATGATCCCCTCCTCCAATCCCATCTCCCCCTCGACGCTTGCCGCTCCCTGCTCCCTACTCATCATTTCCCACTCCCCACTCGTTGCTTGCCTCTCCCCACTCCCCACTCGCCACTCTATGCTCGCTGACTATCCTCTCCTCCCATCCTAATCCCTAGCAGCTACCGCTCTACCCTCCCCTACTAAATCTTCTCTCTGTATTTCATCTGCAATACGTGCACCGAGGTTTTCCACCTCCCACCTTCATTTATTCCCTTATGACATTTCTGGTTTTAGAAGTTTCTATTTTAGTGTTATTAATCGATTTCACTAAATTATGGTGAAATGAATAATTTATGATAGAGAATTTTCAATGACTAAGAATAGGGTAACCCAAGATCATGCCTTCCTATTTTTCCACATCCATCCATTAAGGTATTCAACATTTCTTATTCTTCCAACGGGTTTTGCCCAAAATCAATATTATTAGCTATTGAATATGTATTTTTAATTGGGGATTTGTGCAGAATAGATTCATGGATTTATTGGGAGTGGAATGCATGTTTTTTCTAATGTTTTTGACATAGAAGAATTTCCTTGTGAGTAAACCCATAATATTAAAGAGTTCAATTTAATTAATTAATTAATTAATAGTAATTAATAACTATTTCTTGATGTAACTTCGAAACTCAGGGTTATGAGATGAGCTTGGTTGATCAAAATAGTGGATGGATGAGCTTGGAGGGCCTTGATAGCTATTGTTGGCCTTTGGTGTAAAATTTCAAAAGACTTGGTAAAAGGTAGGTTCCATTTAATAATTGACTTATGGATTTTAATTTTATTTTATAATGAATGTGAATTCTCAGTAATTCTATTGAGTTTGTCTCCCATTATTAATTTATTTAAATAAAAGTTTTTATTTAATTGAAAATGCTTAATTGGAATACCTAAATTCTAGGGGTCATGAAAAACCCGTGTGTGATTGCTTGAAACATAACTAATTTGAAATGATTGATCCATGTTTTCAACCCCATTTAAATGGTTTTAAGACCTGTTTTTTGTATTTGTTGTAGCTGAATTCATTTCATGTGTGCGTTTTTGTTTTCCCTTTTAGGTGTGGGTAAAATCTGCCTTTTTTTGCTTCTCTGATGGCTTCTTTGCAACTTGTTTTATCACTATAGTTGGGTATTATATCTTAATATTATTTGACATGTTGCTTCTTTGGTTTCTTTGTCTACCTAATAAGATAATACTTCCCATATCATTGTTTCATCAATACTAATGCACCAAAATTCCAACATGTAATTCCAATATCACTTGAAAACCACTACACATTAGCCCAACTCGGCATTACCTAAAAACCCATCCCATGAAACTAACTCATGAATTTAAGGGAATATTAATACTCTACACAAAAAATATAAATGTAAAATTCCTAAAAATCATAAATATTTCATGTCACTACTCCCCATCAATGACACAATTTTTTACATGTTTGAAAGGAATTGTTAAATCTCTCGAATAACCCAATGTAAAAAAATTATAAACTCAAAGAAAACCTAGCTAATTTAAAATAATTTTAAGTGGAATTCAAGACGGATGCACTAGGAATGGTATATAAATGACTTAAATTATTTAAAACATCATAAATAAAACAAAATATTGAATTTGGTCTGTTTTTGAGAAAAATGAGATGAACATACCCTGATTTTGTATGTATAGATTTATACATTTATTGAGGGATAGGTGTTGTGATTTTAATTTAAATGATGTCAGCACCAAACTATGGTGATCCTCATCTAATAGTGGTCACCATATAATTTATAAACCATATTTTTCCTATCAGTTCATAATATAGTTTATATATAGGATTTTAGAACCACGTTTAAACATTGAAACCCCAAACTAATGATTTTTTTTTTGAAATAAGGGTAGATAGTTGATGCATATAGTAGGAAAACCCTTATATATCATCAATGGTCAACATGAGGGATAAGTGTAATAATTAAGATGAAAGAATAATACGCAACAGCTAATTTAATAAATCGGACTCACTCTAACAAGAATGTGTCTCCTTTAAGAATAAACAAGAATCATACTCTGATTTACACTTGCTAACAATGGGAATTCAACATATTCTACGTGCATCATCTGATATATCAATTAGTTTAGCTGAATATTAAATCCATTCGAGGATTCCATGCAATTTTTATCACTTGGTCCAAATAAAAACTCTGTTTGAAGAAGATCCAAGGATCATGTAACTGGGAAGAATACATACCCTATCTAATCAATATATTGAGGATCTTTGTTCCCTATGTAGTCATATGGGAATACTAACTCTTCCTTGGGATTATTAGAGGGATCCACATTCTAACATAGCTTCACATCCAAAAACAATTCAATTAACTGAAGAATTCCTTAAATGACATGCTTGATATCTGTTGTTTGGTATCCAATCTAAATGGGACTAGAATTTGAATATCACTTCATGTGGGATCTCTAATATATAAGAAAAGGTAAGCATCAAAATCTAGGTGGAAATATTACACATTATAGATTTCCTATACTTCATGATCTTACATTGGACCATGACATATGTCATGCGAATGAATTTGGAAGAAGTAAACAATGTTTAATATTGTATAAAGGACATGTAGAACCAAGATAGGTACTTGGAATGTACCTTATCTTATCTTATAATGTAAACTTATGTACATGATGTGTGCCTTTATAACACACAACCTATAACTCCAAATTTTTAGTCAATTAGTGCTTTGAAAGGAACCAAATTCATTTTCCACCCATGGTACATGCAGTTTGGTCATGTACAACATGGTGTTTACATAAAAATGATCTTCTGGGAGTGTACACCTTATTCATGCCAGGATGTCAGCTATAGGTACAAAATGTGTGTTATAATATTTATCATCTAGTGATATTAAATATTTTTTAAACCATATCCACTACATCCATCAATGTACACTTCATAAGGTCTTCCCAACTAGACCATGTAGTCTGGAATTTTGGGCCAAATTATTGGAATAAACCAAATCTCATTGAATCTCCCAAGTCATCCACTAATCACGATGAGACCATTTCAATTTTTTTCATGGTTGTATTTTTTATAGGTTATGTCTGGAAGAGGTGCCTATTGTTTTCATGGGCCAAATGCTATTGGTTTTATATTGGATTATCAATACATTGGATACATATACAAATAATCTATAATATGAGAGTATAAGTCCTTAACTATTTCAATATCTTTATACTCTCCACATCTTGTACTTTAATTATCAAAAGGATCCCTATAAATAGATTCTATAGATATACCCTTACCCATTTGTTGTTGCTTATTTTTATGCTACAGTTTCTCCTATAGTTACCATGATGTCCCCATATGGAATGTTTTTTCCAGTCTATATGAGTGTCACATGATCTATCATTGGCCTACTTATTTTCCAGTACACACTCCATGGAACAAAATAGAAATCATGTTATTATGTATGGCCTTTGTATTTTCCAAAACATGATACCTATCCTCTGATTTTGTCACAACCTCCTATTCTGTTTGGGAATGTGTTTTTCTATAGGGCCTGTTTTGGCTATGTATTTTGTATGTCCTTTTTTATAATAGTTATCTATCCCAACCCTTATACCAATGGTTTATAGTGAACCATTGGAATAGCTATCTATCCCAAATGAATGAAATTTTCTATGATAATATAAACAAAAACAAGAGAAACTAAATCTAATGAAAATGACCCAAACTAACTTTTATCAAACAAAACCAAACTAAGATGAAAATCAAGTCAAACTGATTATATACCACTAATAGAAAGTGTAATTGTTAATTAATACGAATGTACTATTTGATAGTATCATTTTAAAATATGAATTTGTTTCCCCCTTGATTACAGGAACATGATTTGACCCATGGTGCATTGTGGTTCTTATATATTGGATGATGACTTGTATACTCATAGGAGATAGGTTTTTGTAGTTTAGATTTTATTTTATTTTCTTCATCGCATTATCCAGTTAGGCATTTTACTACTTTTTGCAGAAAAAGGGTTTCTATATTCTGCAAAGGGGCTATAAAGGAACTTGAGATGGCTACGAGGTTTTCTTTATAGGGGAGGGAGATCGGGTTAGTATAGAGATTAATTAGTGTGTTTCATTTTTTCCACCTTTATACTGTGTTTCTTCTATTTATTTTATTTTACTTTGGAGTGGATGTCCAACGTATGGATGGGTCATGCCAAATTTTAATTTATTTTTCACTATTGTTTTAATTAATTTTTTGTGGGTAAAATTTTCCCCAACTGGTGTTTCCTTGATGCTCAGATGCTTGTGTCATCCCATGGGTGTATCCCATCAACCTTACTCTATCCTATTCATTATTATATTAGATTCTAACATGGTTATTACTATGTTTGAACCATAGGAGGTCCTAGGAAACATGGAATAACTATGTAGGGATTGGGAAAATCTTCACAATACTGTTGAGAATGACCATAAAATAATGATGATTTTAGAACATCTTTATGGTATACACGATAAACTCTTGGGAAGTGAGGAAAAATTGGTGAAATGAATAAAACTGTGTTGGGGCTGGAATCAATGGTCAAATCAGATCCCTAGTGAGTGCGAGGGTGGGAGGTATGATTACTATGTTATAGTTGGTATGGTTTTTACAATAGTTCTAAAATATAATATAATACAAACTCGATTACCAGATATAAATAGCACATACAAAATGAATATAAGTGGGAATACTGATGACACTAGTGTAGATCAGAGTGAGTAACTAACCTCTATTCTCTAAATAAAAGACACAAAACCACCCCTAAATCAAATGGTCTAGAAGGTGGAGGGAGAGATGGATTCCCATGGTTTGAAAAAAATGGATGATGAAAAGGGGACCTCCCACTTCAAAAACATGAGGGGGAAATGTTATAACTTTTTCATTAAAAAGATCACTAGTCATCCAATGGTTTGTTACAGTTTTTCAGTATCCACCTACACCACTCCTTGATGCTCCCACGAGATCTTGAGCTAAATATAGAGACGTATTTAGTTGTCCAAAATGCCTTTTCAATTAGTTACAAACCTAAAAAATAGAACTCAAAAAACTATTGAAAAACCCCTCTAGTAATAGAAAATTCAAAATTTTCTTCAAATTCTGAATGCCCATTTGAACACATGGTTTCAAAATATCCCCATGATAATTATTATCATCCCCAAGAAGTCTTAGTGTACAACACATCCATATATCCTGATCTATGTCAGTCAATAACTTAAGACTGAACAACCTCATTCCACTGCCAAATTCTCAAATCACATATGAGGAATAACCATTAATTTAAGGTTCTCTAACTAGAAAACAAGATCTAATGCATGTTTTCATAATTGAAACAACTACATGTTTCTTACCTGAGCCCATATATATAAAAACACTAATAGTTTCATTATTTAACACTAGTTAGGATTATGGTTCTCCCCACCATAAGATTTATCTTACCACCACCAATTCATATAATTTAGTTTCTCCTCCTTTTTAATATTCATATTGGAACATTTCTACCATGTTCTAATGAGAAGAATTATAGTAGGGACACTCACTAAAGGTATTCTTATCACTATGGTGGACCTGTATATAGAGAATTATAGAAAGATGCTGGAGAGATCCCTATGTCATTTCCCAGAGCATTTTCAGAGAGATGGGTGTTTTAGTGTATCAGGATTTTACAGTGGATAAAAATGGCCAAGTGGTCATGGTTTCTAACATTTTGAAGGGAATATTGCATAAATAAGTGTTGTTTCATGACTTGGTGTGAAGGTCAATTGAATTTATTTGGAAACACAATTCAAAAATGAGTTTCTATGACATGAGGTCCAAAATTTTAAAAAGAAAGTTTGAATGATTTTTTAATTCCATGAATATTCAGTTGGAAGTTTAAAATCTTCCCAAAGTTATAGACAATGTGTAGAATTAAAATGGAGGTATTATCTCAAGATATTAGGATATTTTAAGTGGTGGATTTAAAAGGAGATATTTGTAGATTATGTGGATGGATAGTTAATAGTTTTTAGTGAATGATGATTCTAAACATGAATAAGTAAATGGAAAACTAGAGTGAATGTGACTACATATCTTGGAGCCTTATTAAGTATTTTATTTGAATTTGAAAACATGTTCTTTACCATGGAAAATTCGAGAAGAAATAAAATATTATAGAATCCTGGTGTAATCCACACCATTCAGAGTTGTATATGAAAATGGGCAGAATATATATATATATTGAGTCCATTATGATAAGGGTAGATAGCTACACAACATTGCAACAAATTATTCTTTAATAAAGAATAAGGGAAGGACAGACCTGGGCTATATTGATATATTTGTTTCAAAGAGGTAAAAAAGGTAAGAAAAAGAGGGTGAACATGGGAACAGATTTCCAATGAATAGATATAAGTATCCATTTAAGATAGAAGCTTTCCATTGTCATATTTTGGCTAAATAAGGAGTAAATTGAATAAATAATTATAGTATTGAAATTATCATCTAGAGATGAGTGGTTGTATTTCAATTGAATATAAATAATTAAGACTCGCACATGAGGTTTTGGTCTCATCTAGTTTAAAGGAAGGAGGAAACAAGAATTAACAATCAATGAAAATCTATTCAAAATCAAAGGTACAAGGTTTGTCAGTGACCCATGCTAATTTAAAGAAAATTGTCATGTCTATAAAATACATCTTTTATCCCTTATATTTCATGCCAAATGTGGTTTCCAACCAACTCAATCAAATTATGATAAGCACTCAGAGTCAAATAAAAGCCACAATTAATTCCAATTATATTGAATAGTGTATCAAATTTCTTACACCATATCCAATAATTCAACTTCATATGCTACACCAATTCTAGTGTAATTATAGAAACACCCTTTGACAAAGCTGATGATTTATGTCCTCTACTCGAAGATAGATAGTGTAGGTAGAAGATAGTTGGTATCCAAATATATATAATTGATCTAGAGTGGGCATGTTTCCATATTCTCTATAATAAGAGGAATTTGGAAGGACAAATAAAGAAGGATTTGAGTTTAATTATCCATCATTGTGGTCTGCCACTACATGCCAGTTTATAAAACTCCTTGGCATTCAAGTTCCCAAGTCGATTGTGTTTCCATATGAGGTGCATGATGGTGCAGGTTTACAGGTTTATAGGTGCTTTGGAAGATTGTTAGAGGTGAATATTTATAGTTTTATAGGTTTACAGTGGGTTTTCCAGCCTTGATGTTTGCTGGGGAGTAGAGGAAATACAAACGGTTCACATAACTATTGGTATTAAGTAGGTTGTACAACATACATCCCAACGGTTTCATTGAAAATGCTGGGATAAAATATATGTTTCATGTATACCAATGGTTCAAAAACCATTGGAATAGATTATATGTTGGATAGTATGTATACCAACGGTTCTCGAACTATTGGTACACATATATACCAACAGTTTCACTTAAACCATTAGCATAGATTAATTTCATACAACATATACCAATAGTTCTCTAGAAACCATTAGTATAGATATATTGCAATGTCCAACATGACAAAAGTTTCTGAAACCATTAAGATAGCCTATCCCAATGGTTTTAGGGTCTATCCCAATGGTTTTAAACCATTGGGATAGGTGAAATTTTCATTAGTGACTCCATCTTTTTTCACTTTCATGGTGCATATAACATTATATCATCGAAATAAAACACTTCTTGGAGGCCCTATTTGTTATTTATGGATGTATTCTACTGGAATAAATATGTACACAATGAATTATTATGTCTGGAAAAATAATCATCATGATGGTTTTATTGTGGGAGGTTCTTTGGATCAAGAATGTATGGATTTTTTTTCAATGTATTTTTATGATGTGAATAAAAGACGTAACTTTTAAATTAGAAATGAATATGTGAGGTATAAGTAAATTAATCCCTCATTTTCATCTCGTCTTCTAAGATAAGTATTTCTTGAGACATATACATTAGATACATTTAGCCTAGAAGAGCCAGATATGGCACATCACACATTCTTGTTTAACTATGATTTATTCAAGGAATGTATCAAGTAATATTAATATGTATATGTTACACAATACTACATAATTTCACATTACCTTAAACTCTTATTATAATTTCATGTAGGTGATATAAAAAAATTACAAGTAGATTTCATTATTATTTTCCTTTGATAAGGAGAGAGACTTTGAATAGAAAAGAGTTTCATGTTTGGTTGAAATCAAAGGTATGACGATTAATTTTATCAAATTAAAAAATATATATTTATTTAATTGTATTATTAATATATATTTTTGGTATATATTTTACCTATTGAATCTGTATCTCAATAATCAAAAGTGTTGGATTTTGGTCCTAATTATTTTGTTCTTAAATTAAAATCTTTAACAAACAATGGGTATAAATTTGTCACAACTAATAGAGTGGTTAAAATTATAACACAATATGACAGTGTGATGTCAACTATATCAATGGACTATTATTCCAGTGCATTATATAGTAGGCTTCAATATGATAATGTTTCATATTATAGATTTGTTGATAAAATTGTGTTATTGAATTGCTACTCCCATGGTTGAGTCACCATGACAAAATTAAAATTGTCTTATTCAATGACATGAAATGGTAGAATTATTGATGACTGTCGATTTAAATTTATTAACATGACTCACTTCATATTTATTGATGAACCATATGTTTTGGAATAAATGGAAAAATAAGTGGGTTATGTGTAAGATCATATGATACCTGATTATGATTCCATTATTAAAGTAATCCCTATACATATTTTTTATGATGGTGAAGATAAAATTGACACCATTTATGACCCTTTAGTGTTGAACAAAATATTGTATTTGATGACTTAGATTTTCCAATTGTAAATATTGATGTTGAACCAGAAGTAGTAGTGGGTAATATATAGAAGCAACCTTATATGTTTATGGTTCATTCAGATTATCTTAAAATGAGTTTCTTAGGTTGGTACTATTGTAATTACTTTAATTTTTTTTATTTTATAGTGGTATGTTTGTTTTAGTTTTGTATGGTTTTATTTTACTTAATTAGATTTATATCAATTAAAAAATCCAAGTTCAAAAATATTTTTAAAAACATTTATAACATTATTTTAAATTAAAATTTATAAAACAAGTTCTTAAATAAAAATATTTAAAATAGTATATTAAAAATAGATTAAAACACTTTTTCAAAAAAAATGTTTAAACCGGGTTCTTAAAAATGTTTTAATCTGGGTGTATATAGGAGAATGTTGTGATATTATTTATGTCTTGTTTGACTTCTAATTTTGTATGCATAATATTTTAAAAAATAAAAATAAATATATTTCATACTTATATAGATAATGAATGATGTTGATGAAATTAAAAGGAAGAGATTGTTTAATAATGATCAACAAATACAGGATCTACGGTTTCCTCCTCTAGTACCTTTACTAAGTATAATAATTTTAATATTTTTATTCTACTTTACATTTAATTTCATGTTTTTATTATTTATCAAATTTATTTTAGGGATATTCATCTAAACCAAAGTTTACCTCTACTTACCCTACTTGTATGGTTTAGTAGTATGGTTAATCGAGTAGCGGTGCAACTAGAGCTACATGGAGCACTCGTTGTACCCCTCCACACCTAGAACCACCATCATGCATCCCATCTACCATACATTTCCCTCTTATACTTGAGCCTCTAGAGATGTTCCCTCCTAGGCCTCCATCATCATCTTATTTAGGATCTACTTCTCATATACCATTTCTATATTCTATGATGTATCCTCATACATTCCATAATTTTCATACCATGTCTACACCAGCTCTATTTCTTACTCCTATCCATCCAGGATATGATTATTTTACTCCTTTATCTTCTACTCCATAGCATGTATATGACCCAAAGAATGCATTAGAATAGGAACATCCTTCAGAGGATACTAATCTATATCATCCCATAGGTCCATAAATCCCAATTATCATTTTTTATAAGTTTATGTTTATGAGTGTGTCAAATTATATACCATCAATTTTTTTAGTTGTACTATGAATTAATTCTACTTTTTTTATTTTATCTTATTCTGAAGGATAATATAATAAGAGACATGGGATCAACCTTATGAATTAAGCCTAGAACATTCAAACACAAATAATGGTATATTATAATGAAGATAATCAAATGATAGGTAAAAATACTAGACAATGTAGATGTTTTGTAGTGATGTTATCCAAGTATAATGATATTATTCCAATTCAATCAGTCTCATAGAAGCATATCAATAATCAAATCAGATAAAATGAATGGGATTAGATATGGTTAAGATAATTTCTTAATCTTAAATCTATATTATTATTTATTTTATATGAATTAACATGATCAGCATGGTGTTAGTTTATCTTTCTCTGTGGTGAAGATACCAATGTGACACAACTGATGGAACTTGGGGAATTGTGGCGATCATATAAACATGAGCTATATGTTGGTGGGAAGAGTATACTCGGCACTATGTTAGAGGGTTTTTCAATCATCAATGACAATAAAAATACATAATACCAATAAATGATCATTAATTTGAAGAGTACTGAGTTTAAGGTATTATTTAACATTAAAGGATTATATTGAAAATTTATTTCTTATTGGTTATATTGAGTTTTTGTTTTCAGGATTAATCAGAAAGAAAAAAAGGGAAAACCATGTTATGAAGTACTTTCACACTTTATGATGCACTACACTGAAGGATCATGAGAGGAGTTGGGTACTTTTTATGACTAATTGAGTGTTACGAGGCACTAACATAACTGAAAAAACCAAATATTTATTGAAGTGAACTAAATAGATATTAATCGATGTAAATGAAATATAATCAAAACTTGCACAACTAACTAAACCAACATGTTCCTAATAGAATATTACCCACTAAAACCAATTAAAATAAATCCTAATCGAACCAAATAAATATTATATAAACAAAATTTAATCAATCATGGCTAATTTACATCACCCTAAAATGAGTTCAACCTAACCAAACCAAATAAACCAAAACAATATGCACCAAACTAAATAGAGAAAAATCAATTTAAATTGAATAAAAACAAACCTATGATAAAACAAACTCTATGATCCTTTTCTTGATAGAACATACCAATTTAAAACAAATAGATAAAATTTGCATGACCCAAACATAACTCAACTATGTCGAAATAATCTGACACAAACTAGCCTGCCACAAAAATAATCAAACTCACTAAAACAATTTTTATGCAGTTTTAATGAAAGTTAAGTAATGTATACTATATTTATTAAAGGTAAAATAATAAAAAATTATTTTAATTATATCATCATGAAATAAAAAAAGGTAAATAAACTGAATCATACTTAGTGGAAGGCATGAAAACACATTGAATAGATCTAAATAATGCAAAACAATATGAAACTAGATGTAAAATAACATACTAAAACAACAAGAAACTATAAAAATACAAATCAATGGGGAACTAACTAAATGAAAATGATTCAAATAAAATTGAATTGAATTTAATAGAAGTAAACCAAACATACAAATACAAAATTGAACCAAAGAAAACCAAATCATATTGAGTTGAATTGAATTGAATTGAGATAAAACAAAACAACCTGAAATTACTTACATTAAATCAAACTGATTAGATTTGAACCATACATAATTCATTCATATATAAAAGTGTGAAGTCATCCTAAAAATGTGTCTTTAAACTGAACTAACTCAAACAAAGTAATATTTATATAAAATGAATAAAAAATATTAAATATAAATTAATGATCCAATCCAACCTAACTCGATAAAAATATAATAAAACTAATATGAATATACTTCAACCATAGTAATCAAAGTTCCTTTAAATTTAATCAATATTTTTTTTGTTTTTATTAGTCCAATATTGTTTGGAATGAGTTAATTTTTTTATCAATTTCATAATATTCAATAATGTTGTATTACAGTAACCAATTCCACTTGTATCAAGAAAAAATGATCATCAAAGGTTATGTTCCTTGATCAAATGATATTTTCTCAAGTGGGAGGACAAAATATGGAAGTGTTTTAAATGACCAAACAAAAGAAAAAAATATATGGGTTATTTTTTTATTTCAAATTTTAATACAAAAATCATAATTAAATGTCATATTTATATTTTCAATAATGTGCCCTAGAGGACCTCAATGATAAAGAAGATGAAAAATTTGGGATAAATTTTCATTTTAGATAGATGTTAGGTTAGGAGTTCCATGGGAGAGTTTGATGTCGACTTGGGAAGAGCATCGTCCCCACTAGTTATTTTCCATCATCAAGTGTCTCTCAAATCTCAGGTATCAAAAATCTAAAAAATGCTCATGAAGAAGAAACTAAGGCCAAAAAAAGCTATATTGGAGAGTGAAAGAGTAAAAATGGTCACTTATTAGTTCCTAAAAGCTATTAAATCTTTATGTCCATCACATCAATCAAATGATGCTATAGTTTTTTGTTCATGTATGTCAAAAATGTGCACTTTATATGATGCAATGAATGATATAAATATTATTACTAGTGAAATTCAACATAATGACACTCTTGGTGATGATATTGATGTTGAATATGGTGATGATGGTGAGGATGTTTGTGATGCGGGTGATGATTATGATGGAAGTGGTGGTAATGATGGAGATATTGATCCCCTATATTTTTGAGTTGATAGTAAAGAGAAAAATTTGTGGATAGTGTTTAATGACTAAAACCAATCAATTTGGAGAATTTTTATGTATTTTATAGTAATTTTATTGGTTTGAAAACTATTTATATAGTAATTAGTTGGTTAAAATATAATTATGCAATATATTTATTGTATGAAATGTGTATGGTAGTTGTTATTTTGTTTGCAGGTTGTGGTATTGATTATGTGGAGATGTTGGATGGGCATGTGGTGTTAGGTGGGGAGAGAAACCTACACCAACCTTTTACCTAAACCATTGGTTTAGATATATAATAATGGTTTGATGTTAATAATTTTTACTCACAATTGACCATGATCTATACCAATAGTTTCAATGAAAACAAATTTTATAATTATATAATAATGGCTAAACACCCCACAATTCATAGAATCATTGGTATAGGGTATACCAATTGTTATATGGGCCATACCAATGGTTCAAAACCATTGGTATAAGGTAGTTTTCCACTAGTGGATATGATATTATTGTATATAAAAGGAATGAGTTTTTTATGAAATCCATTTAATGGTAGGTTTTTTAAATGAAAGGAGTGTTTTTGAAACTTTAAATTGGGGCTAATTAAAATGATTTCATGAAATGAATGAGATTGATTGAATAGAATGACATACCCATAAATTTTTTATTTACCTTAAAACACATGGGATTTTGGGTAGTTAGGTGGGAATAACACATGGATTGATGATGAAAAAACTAACTATACTATCTTAAAGTAAGGGATTTTATTCTCTAGGATTCTCTTGAATTCCCCCTAGGCTTGGGATTTAGGGAGTGTGTGAACACAAGAAGCCATAATTCACTATTATTAGTGAGAATCTTTATACTAATCAAAACCTAGGTCTCATAACCATGGTTCTGTGATTGAAAATTATTATACATACCGATGATTTATTGAAATTATTTAATCATGTCTATTTTTATAGAAATGTTTATTTATGAATGTTTTGATAAATATTCTTATAAATACCTATTTTGATGAAAATTCGCTTTTAAACCTATTTTATAATATCTATATAATTGTTTTAAAAGGAATATTTTGATATGAACTATGAAAGGATTTCCATGCCATGTTTTATTGAAAAATGAGTAAATTTGCTTTATTTGTTATATATTTTTTACAGAATTCTCGGTGAGAAACTGTTGGGATTTTTTATCACACCCAACCTTTTACTTTGTGGATTTCTATATTTTCTTATTCCATGTCCATGGAAATAGAAAAAATCACTCGGAGGTGGTGGGTGTTCTTAATTTGGGGGTTCCTAGGAGTTGGTGGAAACTAGTGGATCTTATGTTCCACATATTGCACAATGTTTTTGGTATGAGATATTGATTGTTTTATCTAATTAACTTCGGTTTATGTACCATTTTTTAGACTTTTATCTATCTAATTTTGGTAATTTTCACTTTTTGAGTATCTAACATACTAAATTTTATTCTTTTATATCTATTTTTTTCTTGATGAGTTATTATTATAGTTAAATCATTCCCTCTTGATTGTATTAATGATCAGGAACTAGTCACCAACCTATAGAGATTAAGAACACCCTTTGGTTTGTGTCAGTACTAATTTAGTTACTTTTTATGTGGGTTATCTAGGTGGTTTCATTAGAATTTAGTATCAAAGGAAGTTGTGTCCTTTCTTGATGTTGGTATAAAATTTGGGAAGTCTTGGTAGATATGAGCCAAGATTTTTAGGACATAATGGGTTTATTATGAGAGAATTCTTATCCATCTATCATTGTAAAGATCCTTAAGTTACCATGGTATATTTGAATATCTATCTTTGTGAAGTTTTTTCCTCTAATTTAATAATTTTTCTAAATATTTTATTTTTGATTTATGTTTCCCAATTAACTTATGATTGATATAGTTAATAATCCCATGTCTCTTGACTGATGTTTCCCTTATCATTTTTTGATGTTGTTTTGTACCATTTCTTTATGAAGATATATGAATATACCATATTATATAGTTTTTTACGAACCATGTAAAGTGATCCATCTATTTTATCAGAACTTTTTTGAGGTTATCATCCATGTAGTCCAAGATTTGTGCAAGGTAGTTGTACCTATTACTATTTAGGATGTAGAGTTTATACCTCAGAGGGACGATAGTAGAGATCATTATTAGTAGTTACTTTATCTAGAACCACCACCTTTCTAAGGTACCAATGATCCATAGGAGGAAAAGGATTTGTTGAATAAGGTTGAGCAGCTCTTTGAGTTTTTGGAGAAACCAGATTTAGTTATGGTGAAATGTTTCACCTTCAAACATGAAGGACCTTGTAGAATAAGGTTAGATTTGATAGTTATTCCTTGGATTCATTTATTATTGATGTTTAAAGTCTTCAAGTCTCTTTTCATATACTAGTTATTTCTAGAATCTATGGTGTTGTCTAAGTCAATGTAGTTCCTTAAACTCAAGAAAGGTGATCAAATTGTGGTTTAGTATGCTAACTTTTTTGTTGATCTTTTTCATTTCACACCTGAGGTAGTATCAAATGAGAAATATAAATAATATAGGTTTGAAATGGGTATTTGTGTGGATATTAAATCTCAGGTTTTCCTACTGAATCTCACATAGTATGTTAATGTTTTGGATAGAGATTTGATGGTATAACTTGACTTTGATGGTAATTCTAGTTTGATGGGAGTTCTACTAACTACCATTGGTGGATAGAGTGATTACTTTAAAGTAAATGGGAAGTGGGATGAGTATCATGGTGTAAATTGTAGTGTTGGATCTCGTAATTAGACTTATTATAAATTTTATATAGTATTTGGTAATGTAACACTAAACTATTTCTAGTGTGGAAAGTTGGGCACTCAAAGAAAGCTTGCATAGATGCACCAATGATCAGTAACTATTGTGTACACTTAGGTCAGTTGAAGATATTTTTTTCATGTCTTTTCTTATACATGTAGTGGTATGGTCTCAACATTTCTGGGAGGATCTATGACGTAGTTAGATTCTTTGAGAACAAAGGGTTTTCAATCATGGTCATCAGGGATAAAGATTTTTTACATAGTGGATGAGTCTCTAGGGGAAGTGGATATGGGTCCTGTGTTTTTTATAGGTATCATTAAAATTGTTAAATATTTACTAATTATTATATTTGATATTTGTGCCTCTAATTTATGCATATCTACTTCTATTATGTAATTTATGAATCTTTTTATGGATCTCATGCTTTGTGTTATGGTGATTTATATGCCTCTTGAGATAAAGAGAGATCAGGGTCTCTGATGCCCCTATTGTTCTATTTATTTATTGGATGTTGGTATTTATTTCAACCTTTTGGTTCTAGATATGAAGACTCTAGATGTTATTCTCATTATGGTTTGGATGATTGATCATATAGCACATATTAACTATTATCTTTAATGGGTCTCCTTTACTACCCCTATGGGGGTATATCATGTCTTTTAGGGAGAACAGGACCAAAGGTTGAGTCAATCAAAACCTAATCATCTAGAGTTGGGTTGGATGACATCCATGTTTTAAATAGAAATGAAGTATTATTCATTAGATGTTGATCTTCCTCTAATAGTAGTTATGTTTCCTGATGTGTTTCCATCTAAAATTTCCAGTTTACTAATGGTGAGAAAATTAGATGTCTCTATCTAATTAGTACTAGGTACCTAAAATATTTTCATTCCATATTAAAAAAAATCATACTAAACTAAAGGAGTTAAAGAATTATTTAGATGTATTTTATCCAATGTTTTCATCAGACCCAGTGTGCCCCCTTGGGCAGCACTAGTTTTTTTTCAAGAAGGATTATGGAACCTTGTGCATTTATGTTGATTATCAAAAGTTAAATTGAGTCGTGGTGAATAAAAAATATACATTACAATGTATTAATGATTTGTTTGGACAAATGAAATAGGATAAGTGGTTCCCAAATATTGATCTTTGGTCTCGTTATCACCAGCTTCGGATCAACGAGTCTAATGTCCCTAAGACCACTTCCAGAAGTAGATATAGTCATTATGAGTACCTCATTATTCCTTTTTTTCTAACCAATGTTATTTATATGTTAATGGAATTGATGAAAACTATTTTACATCATTATATAAAATATTTTAAAGTTGTATTTTTTGATGAAATATTGGATTATTTAAGAACCATTGGGACCATGTACATCATTTGAGTGAAATTCTAGACATGTTGAGAAATCACGTACTTTATTACAATATCACCAAATGAAACTTCTATATTTGGGAGGTAGAGTTCTTATAACATGTAGTTTCTAAACAAGGAATTCTAGTTGACATTGAGAAGGTAGAATATATTATGACATGGGTGTAACCATGAAATATCATTGATATTTATAGATTCTTAAGATTAGTAAGGTATTGTTTTCATATTTTGAAATATTTCATAAAGTAGGATTCACCGTTGACCACTCAAAGTCTTAATGGAGAATTTTTTTTTGAGGGATTAAAAAAGTCAAGATTTCTTTGATGAGTTAAAGTGTTCTCTAACATAAACTCTAGTTTTGAGACTTCTAGAATCTAGTTAGGTTTATGTAGTCTTTGATTATGCATTGAGTTCAGGTTTGGTTTGAGTTCTTATGTATGGTGATTTTTTGGAAGCTTATGGTTCTCATCATCTTCGACCACATGATAAGAACAATCCAATACATGGTCTTGAAGTCATATAGATGATGCATACTCTGAATATTTGTAAGTATTTCCTTTTTTGGGAGAATTTTACTATCTAATCTAGTCATAAAATATTGATTTATATCTTCTCTAAAAAATATTTTAATTTTTGGAAGAGGCAGTGGTTGGATTACATGTAGTCCTTTGATTTCAAAATTGCATAAAATCTTTGTAAAGGGAACATAATTGCTGATTCTTTGAGTACTAAACATCCATCCCAATCCATGAAATAATTTTTTGAGGACTAGAATCTTATAGATCTCTTTGATCATATGCATTTTAGAGTCTAATAGGATGATATTGAGGTTTTTTTAGTGAGTGTTTAGTTTACATCATCACTTATTGATATGATTCACTGGGAACAACATATTTATAATGAGTTATAATGAATTAAGGATTATTTATATGGTGGGGAGACCATCAGTGAAGGGTATCTATCTTTTGAGGTTATCTTATGATTTCAAAGTCAGTATATCATTCCTTTACCTATGATGAATGTTGTAATTGGGGATTTTTATCATTCACAATTCGTGGTACACCCTGACACCATGAAGATATTTTATGATATGAAGTGAAATTCCTAGTGGCTATGTATGAAATGAGACATTTATTATTTTGTTTCTCATTTTTATACATGTCATTGGATTAAGGTTGATCATCAGAATACTTCTAGTATTTTTCATCCACTTCCACTACTAAATTATAAGTGGGATGAGATATGATGGAATTTTTGTTTTGGTTGTTATGTATATCTCTATGAAAAAATGCATATTGGGTGGATATTGATAGATTGAACAATTATCTCACATTATTATCATTCATGACATAACCAAAGTTAAGGACTTGAGAAATCTATATGTGCAATATATCATCATATTGTTTATTGTTTCATCATCCATAGTTTCAGATAGGGATCCTCAGTTAACTTATAATTTTTTTAGAGGCCTCCAAGTGGTGATAGGATACCAAATAAATTTAAGCATAGTTTAACATCCTTATAGAGATACCCATACAAATGTTCTATAAAGATTCTTGAGGACATGCTTTTGGATTGTTTCTTTTAATTATAATGATATTTGGATTTCCACTTGGCACTAGTTTATTTTTTTATAATAATAGTTACTTGTTTTACATCAATATGGTATCCTTTGGAGACTTGTATGGTCTTCCATATAAATCTCTTCTTTTTTTGTCAGAGATTGGTGAATCTTCCTTGGTTAGACCTAGTATGGTTTAAGAGATGATGGAAAATATTCAATTGATTCATAAAATAATGGTAATGAAAAAAAGTGTTTATAAATCATATACTAATTTTCATTGATACCCTTTGGAGTTCTCAGTTAGTAACCTGATATTTTTGAGAGTTTCAACTTTTTTGGGTCACTAATGAATTGGGAAACAAGGAATGTTAGCAATGAGATATGTGGTACCATTTGAGGTTGTTGAGAATATCAGAAAGGTGGATTATAATTTGGATTTACCAACTTAGTTAACGTTAGTCCATAACGTGTTCCATGTGTTATGGGTAAAAAATTATTTCTATAACTCATATCATGTCTTGAGTTGGGAGGACATTGATGTGGATCCCAATTAATCCATGACTGAGCATCCAGTTTGGATTATTGATTCTCAGAAAAAGGTTCTTCATAGAAAATCTATCACCTTGGTTCTGGTTCATTAGAAACATGGTTCTAATTCACAAGAGATGTAAGAGTGTGAGTAATTGATGAGAGAAAAATGGCCCAACCTATTTGAGATTGTTTCTTCCCCATTGTATTTCAAGGGAAATAAAGAAATTGTGGAGGTGATATTGCAACATCTTGTTACCATCATTTGGTAATAAACCTTGTTTTGTTCCCGATTCTCTCTATTTTCATGCTTCATCTCTTATTATTCTATCATTTCTTGGTTTTACAAGTTTTTTCTAGTTTTTTCTCATGTTTACGATTTTATAAGGGTGTTGGAGAGTGATGATTATATTTTTTATGTCTTGGGGTGGTCTATTTTATTATCATGTGATTGTCCATGCTCATGTAGTTGGAAAAGCTATTGGAGGCCTATTAGTTAGCTAGTGAGGGAAATCGGTTAGCCAATGGAAGTCGATTAGTGCTGGGTTGCAATAGGAATCCCACCGACCACATAGAAAAATACCACCATCTAGGTGGTGAGACATCAAGTAGATATATCATTATTATAGGCACCACTAGCAAGCCAGTAGAGGCCACCAGCTAGATAGTGATTCCAATAGGGCTATGTTTTGGCACGGTAATACCACATCTTTTCTTTTTAAATCCTCTATTTAACTCTAAATCACCACTCTATAATTTCATTTGAAATAAAACCCCTTGTAGGATCTTAAGAGAAAGTATTGAATCTCCCAACCTCATTTAATTATGGATCAAAGTTTTAGTTGGTGTGTTGGATCTATTCTTGTAAGTATGATCTCAACTTTATTTTTGGTTATCATTTTATCATTTCTATCTCTTTTAGAGATTGGTGATTCCTTGTTCTTTTATCTATATCTTCACTTGTTGAGTTGTGATTCTAGGATTCGACTTAGATTATTATTTACCTAACTCTCTTTATCTTGTGTGGGTGTTTATTAAAATTGATTAAGGTAGGTAGTTTTATAGGGAAATATTTATCAATTGAACCCTTTAATTATTTTATAATTTAAATTTGTCTTCAAATTTAATTATAAATCTTTAATTGGGTATTTGATAAATGATCTTTAAATGGTGTGGTGTGTGTGTGTGTGTGATTAAGTCTCTTCGAGAATGTATTTTGAAATATTGTGTGATTTACAAAAAAAATGATCATGATTTGAAATGAATTAATTTAAGCCTGAATTTGATGAGCTTAAAGGAATGAAATGATTTATGATTGATATGTGATTATTTTAAATGAAAGGAATGGTTTTTGATGAAAACCATTTGATTCTAGTCTTTTGAAATGAAAGGCTTGTTTTTTAATCTTGAAATTAGGACTAATTGAAATGATTACATGAAAAGATTGATATTGATTGAACTGAATGATATTCCCATTAATATTTGATTTACCTTGAGGCACATGGGGTCATGGTTAGTTAAGTGAGAAGAACATATGGATTGAAAATGATATTTAAAACTAAACTATCTTGAGGGAATAGAGTTTATTCTTTGAAATTATCTCATATTATCCATTAGCTTGGGATCTAGGGATTGCGTGGACACCTAAATTCATACTTTCAGAGATATGTGAGAATCTTGTACTAATATAACATTTTGTCTCTTAACCATGGTTCTATTGTTAAAAATTATTATACATGTTGATGAGTTATTGAAATGTTTTACACAAGTATTTTTTGAAGGAAATGTTGATTCATGCTGGTTTTGATAGAGATGATTGTAGTTGCCTATTTTGATAGAAAAGCACTTTGAAATCTATTTTATAATAGAATATTGAAATTTCTCAAAAATAATTTTTTGATATGAACTATGAAAATATTTCCATGCAATGTTTTATTTAAAATTGAGTAAAGTTGGTTTGTTTTTATAGATTTCTTATGGAATTTATCGACAGATCCTACTAGAATTTGTTTCTCACACCCTACATTTTCATTCAAGTGTTTGTAGATTTTATTATTCTAGTTCCATGGAAAGGGGGATTTGGGATTTGGTGGTAACTAGTGGATCTTAAGCTCCACTTTTTGTATAGATTTTATGGGATGAGGTATTGATGGTTTTATCTGATAACCATTGGTTGATGTACCATTTATGAGACTTGTATCTATTTATTGGTAACAATTATTATCTTTAGAAGTGCTTGGAATATTAACTATTTCTTATTTTATATTTTTTTCTTGTCTTAATGAGTTATTCTTGTTGAAAAATCATTCCCTCTTGATTGTATTGAAGTCTAGATTCTAGTCGTAGCCCGTGTGGATGTGGAACATCTTTCGAGTCGTGTCAGGGCTAATTTGGGTACTATTTAAGTGGTTTATCCCGGTTAGTTCATGACATGGAATATTGGAAAAGGTGAATATATGAGAGTTCATGCTAGCATGTGATGAAACTAGTGGAAATAGGTATATAGATAAATGTGTTTGATGGAGATCATATCAGATCCCTTTATAGCTTGAGTAGCGCTAGCGATTTTCTTATCTTTTATTATATTTTTTTATCTATTAATTCATATTTTTTTCAATGATATAAATACCCATGCGGTCACACTTTTTTTGACTAAATTTATATTGATTTTGACGTAGAGAGCTTCTCTAAAATTATTTTAAAGTTAATCCAAAATGTTTTTGGATGGTGTGTCCACAAGGAAATACTTATTATGTAATTCATGGTGAATCTAGAGATAATTCCCCCAAAAAATAGTGAATTTACCAAAAAGATTTTTAGATATGATTGTAAAAGATATTTCATGTGATACGATATAAGGTGAAATGGTACAAAAGTCTTTTAGGATTTAGTTCAAGTGGGGTTGTTGGGATATGACCAAATTCTTATATTTTTATAATATATATATATTATCATATTATATGATACACATGAGTTATAGAATATGATACATGTCTTTTAAAAGTGTTATATATATATGGGCTGATTCATGTTATACAATTGAAAGGTAATGGTTTTAGTATATAAAATCATTTCAATCATGAAATGGTATTTCAGGAAATTGTTATTTACAATGGAATTGAGTATTCCACTAATTATGGGTGGTCAATCACTCTCCCAAAAATATTATCATTTAAAAGGTGTGATTTATATGATAAAACACATAAATTAGTAAATGTATACAATGCATTCACTGACCAATGTATAAATGCATTTGATAAATCACATCAGTTAATACACATAATGATTGTGAAGTCTCCTTAAGTAATATATAAACTCTCTTTACATATTATGGTAAGATGTGATATTAGTGTGTCTGGTGATTAATTGATACTCTTAGGTCCCTCATCTCTCCTCATCTTCTTCCTTTGTATCATGATATGCTAACACGTCTTGGTGAAAAGAGGAAATCATGGTTTAATCATAGAAATAATTTAATTGGTCTTTGGATACCCATGGATGTGGTAGAAATGTATATTACACTTAAATAATCAACATAAATTAGATATAAAGGAATTTTAAGTTGTTAGAGGGACTTCTATGGTGTAATCTCTGATTTGAAAAAGTTTTTAATCCTCTGTTTTTTATTAATTTCATATCTGTTATGCAAAGAGATCCAAGGATCAGTTTATATTTGATTATGTTTATTTAATCCAAGTGAAACCAAAAATACATATAAATAATTATTCATATTCTAAGTAAGTGAGAAGATCATAAGATATGATAATGAATCAATGAAATAAATTAATAGAATTTTCCATGGGATATAAACAAATGAAGAATGTTGAACAAGATATTCCCAACAAGGCTGAGAGGGATGCTACACCAAAGATAAGGAGTTTCTTTTATTATGGAATAAAAGGACAAACCAAATTCTAATGCAAGAAATCCATAATTTTTGGTATATATGGAAAAAATTCAGTTCTACAAAGAATAAAATTCAACCATGAAATAAAAAATAATAATTGGTTTGGTAGAATATATATTTAGTCCCTACAAGGGATTTATTTGATACATACCCTAAGAGGTGGGATGAATCATGGTATAGAACTCATTTCAACATAATCAATTTCTCTTTAAACTCCCACTACCTTGACATATATTTACCTCATAATTAGTTGGGTCTCACTTTTTCTCTAATATAGATAATGATATGATTGTTATCACTCTATTATTTAAAACTTTATATATATATTTCAATACTAACTTAACTAAAACTCACCAACTATTTCTTGAAAAATATAAACAATCATAAAAAGAGGACATAGGTATTTTTCTTAGTTCACTCACACTATCTAATCCAAGGAATATGAAATCAAAAATGCACCAATGCACCTAAATTTACCAAAATCACAATTTGGTGGTAGGTTTAGGGTAGATCATTCATATTACTAGGATCACTCCCCATACAGGGTTTTGGGATAGATCACTACTTCCAAAGGATCACGCCCTATACAAGGTTTTGGGATAGATCAATACTTCTCAAGGGTCACTCCCTTCAATTTATATCTCTAAATCACTGCATTAAGAAAGGAAACCCCATTTGAAATTAAATCCAACATAAAAAAATTTTCATTTTTATTGATCCACTGAATGTAAAAAAGTTCATTTTGTCTCCATGTTTCTCATTTGAATTCCTATTGTGAATATCTCCACAAATAGATTTATCTCATTTCCATGAGTCATTATATACCTTGTTTCTTATCCTTTAGAAATATTGTTAACATGTTCCAAGATTCCTTCTCTACACTTATGTAATTACTCTCTTATAGAATCATATATATCATTGTGTTACACTCCCCTTATAAATCATAGTAGGCTTTAATATTTATGGAAATATATATATCCATAAATTCATCCTTCTTGAAATATCTTCTCTCTAATCCTGGATAAATTGTCCTCATTTCCCATATAAAATATATTCAATTAGTGGTGATTATGATTGTAAAATATATATTAAATGTTCTTAAAACCAAATTCAAACTCATCAATTGAATTCCGTTAAATACCTTTTAAAAATAGGAAATATGAATATGTAATTCTGCTAACTCAACACCTCTATGGAACAATTGTCACCATCATAGTGCGACACCTGCCTCCATGGGTACCTACATGGAATGACATGTTTCATTGTGGTGTGTAACCAGTATATTTTGTTTTTCATAAATATCACTTTAAAAACAATTCATTGTGATTAATTTGCAATTAATCTTTGCCCTGTATACCATAGTTTGGCATGATGATAACAACAGTTTAATTCTTCTTCAGAAAAAATTATATTCAAAACACTTGCACCACTCTATCCTTACCATTTCTTATTTAACTCTTAAATTTCAATACTCATCATACCTTGAATCATGGTGAAGGGGATCTCTAGGCTACCACTTCAAAAATTATAGCATGAGTCACACACAACAACTAAAATGCTTGTAGTGAGACTCATCATTTCTCAAAGGGATTCTAAAGTCCTATTATGATGTAGTCTATATCATCTTTACATTTTACAGCCATCAAGGCTTCAACCATGGTGTGGAATTTATCCTATCCCTACTTCAACATCTCTAGGTCAACCACAATATTTTGGATGAATTCTCTTCATGATGTTACCCTTAAATTCAGGGCATGTCCAACTCTTCTCCTTAAAACTATAAGGGATAAATAATTATGTATTAGCTACTTCCCAGTTGAGTTGCTCTAATATAACCTACTTTTGTTCACTAATTTTCCATTTTCCCAATCAACCATTTAGGAAATTACATTTGTTCATGTTTTCTGACTTTTGGAGATTCCATGCTTTGTTATTTCTTATTCAAATAAATATTACGCCTGACCCATAGGATATTATGTGCCGTCTAGAGTTTTTACCTTTAAAATATTTCAGCATCATCCAAATATCTTACATATATAGTCCAAATATATTATGTATATAGGTAATGTATTTTCATTTATCTCATTTTGGAAAAACATTTCATGATGTGACACTTGTAATCAAAACGCATTAACTTCCCCTTATAGACTTCTACTTCCATAAATATTTCACATTTTATAGATCTTTTTCTAGAACACTGGATTCCATATTCAGATTACTTTCAAAACTTCTTCACTTCAACTTCTGGATAAATTTTTTAATATTTACACGTTCACATTCCAAACCCAAAACTGTAATGACCTGAACATGTTGAATGATAGTTGTTTCCTAAAAATGTGGGTTATATTATACATAACAAAACGATATCTCTCTAACAATGAAGTGAGTATATTTTGAAATGTGACCATCAATTTTTGACTGTTATATGATATTTGGTCAATTATGACCATTGGTCAATATGAACATTGGAAACTATACTCTTAATAATAATTTTAACAATATAATTATTATTTATAAGTATAAATGACTATGGAAAATTAATGAAGAAAGAATATTTGACGGCCTCATCCAGTAGTTTCCTATCATAAGAATCCCATTTATCATAAATTTTTAGAGAGTTATCATCTTTGGTCTTCTCTCTTGAACAATCCCAAGATGATCTTCAAGAAGTGTGGCTTGAACGGAATCTCTTATGGGAGAAGTTCAAGTTAATTGAAATTACCACTCAGGTGATGTTATCTGATCCACCCTAATAATCTATCACCATCACACTCCTTACCTTTAGGTTGTGTATTGGTGTTATAAGTTTCTATGTTTTGATACCCTAGTTACATAAAGTGTAATTAATTTTTATAAATAAAATTTGTTTCTATCAATTATGTTTTACGAATAGTTTTTCTCAATAAAATTGAGTTGAAATTTGATAAATTGATTTCATAGAAAGAAATTGTACTTTTTAAAAAAGTTATAATTATTATAATAAACTAAATTATTACTAATAATGTTAATTTTAATGAAATATTATAATTAAAACAATTCTATTTAAATATAAATGATAAAATAATTTTTTTTTCAAGTGTCAGAAATTTCACTAGGCAATTTCACTTTGCATATTCTATCCGCTATTATTTTTAATAACTAAATTTTTTTAAATTTAAAAGGTAAAATTATCATATATATAAAAAAAATTATAAAATCAATATACTTTTTTAGATGAGAATTTTTAAATTAGGTTAGTGTAAATTTAAGATAATTTTTTAAAATAATTTAGTTTTTCCGGAATAGAAAAAATATTGTTTGATTTTTTTGTATGTTTAATGACATCATAATGATGTAATATGTAATATAAAATTCTGGTAGAATCTTTTGGATTAAAATAAAATAATATATGTCCCAAGTGGCCAATAACATAGGAAAATACCATGGTAAAGCCCATGGTTTTGAATTTACAACTATCTAGGTATCCAAGGAAATTAATAAACAAATCTTCCTATTTTTCTATAAATACCCACCCATTTCTACATTTAATTTCACTTAAAATTTAAACTTCATGAATATATAAAATTTTTACCTTCCAATTATTCCTCCCAAGGAGTCCCCAATCCCCCAAGGTCTCAATATTTGAGTTTTATGAGCTACTCTTCAAGGAAAGGGAAATCTCAACTTCTCTTTTCCTTTCAAGTTCACTTTAATGTGGTTTGAATTAAAAATTTCAAAGATATGTTCTTCTAACCATTTCTATTCTATAAATTTATTTTATTTATATTATTTTATGAATGAGATACCCTTTTCCTCTCTCTTTTTAATGTTTTCTGAAACCATGTTTCTTACTCGTTATGATGCAGAATTTTCTTCTCAAAATTTCTCTCTTTTTATCACAAAATTATATTATTTTATTCAGTGAAAAAATCACTTTATTTTTTAGGGTTATTCACCAAGATTTAAAAATTTTCTATTTTATTTTATTTTTAACATACATGAATCCCACCTTCCTTTTTCATGGGTTAATAATGACATAAATATCTTCTCTTTAAGAACTTTTTAAAAATGTCATGATTTTGATATAAAACCTATTTATTTAAATCTCAACAGGTTATTAATAAAATGGTTTATTATGATCTATGTTTATCACATTAATTAATACATATTACCATTTTTATCTAATAGTGCTCTAATTAATTGGGTAAAGAATTCAATCTCTAGAGATGACGTGTTTTACGATACCTTAGAAAATAACCATCATAATTTTTATGACACCTCGATGTTAAAACCTGGTGATATAATTATGAATGACTCAATTAAATGTTTTAGCCACATTTCCATGTTATTATTCATGTTATTATTATTATAATATTCTTATTTCTCATCACTTTATGTATTTCCTCAAGATATTATTGTTATTCCTCAAGATCAAAAGTAAATTGTTTCCCATGATTTCCCTTTCTAGGATTTATGCTCACCCTTTCCATTGATGTATTACCCTAGGTTATGAGATGAAATAAATGTACATATGATAAACCTTGAAGAATCCTTTCAAGTTTAGTAGAATAATTTTTTATTTTTTCATGTATTATACATCTTTTTTCATTAAACTAAACATTAAAAGATCCTTTGTTTGTACAATGTAATAAAAAGTTATATATTAAAAAGGAAGGATTCCATAGTTAGTATCAAAGGATGGTTTATTTATTTTTGGAAATTAGGATTTTAAAACTTTAGGAATAAACTTATTTTTAAGTTAAAATATAGGAAAAAAATATGGGTATTTTGGTGAAATATTAAGTAGGTGGTTTTTAAGAAATGAAATTCATGTCTGGATACGAACAAGTAAACATGGTTCTGGCATAGATTTACCTAAGGGTAAAAACTTTGACAAGGTGTGTCGGGCCCGACTTGGTATAACCTGGTACATAATAATGGGCCTTACATCACAGCTAGTTTGACACTTATAGGGATAATTTTGGTTAATAAGAGGATTTTTATGAACCATTATGAAAGATTTAAAAAAATAATTGTTATTAATGAATAACATAATTATGTTTTGAGACATGAAATTCTTTTAGAATTAAATTATTATTCATTGAAACACATTTCTCCATAAAGTTTTATTCTATTATAAAATGGTGGTAAATAAGAGAAACTGTGTAAATGGAGAGTGCAACAGGCCAGGCATAGATGGCCTCCCCGTGAAAGTCGAAATGGAAAACATAATGAGAATGGTGAATCAACTATCTTGAGTTATAAATAATAACTTAAATTAAGATGAGATACTGGGTTCACCTAAAAGGGTATAGGTTTGTATTTAGTTCTTTATGCATCAAATACCTCCTTCATTCAGTGGATCTAGCAACCCATTGATCACATAATAGTGGATAAGCTCTATAAAAAAGATCTTTTATGTACTTCGTTGATCAGAACAAGAGAAAGTCACCCCTGATGTGTACCGCTTAGAGGTAGAAGTTTATCACCATTGGAAACTGGTTAAAACACAAATATAAAAGTAGAGATTAATGTAATAGAGTTGGTATAGTTCAGGGAAACTTTTTTCAAAAAATATTTCCCTTGATCGATGTAAATAAAAATAGAGAAGTAATTTATAGATGTGAAGTAGAAGGATAATTAATATGTGGGAAGCTATAAGATATACTTCAAAAGACATTCTCATTACACCTATAGCTTTTTCGTGGATCCTAATGGGAAGTTTGATATATTCTTCAGTGAACTAATACTCCGTCTACAGATGATCTAGCCAATCAAGACTATGAAAACAATGTGGAGGTCATATGGAGTGCTATGAAAGTTGAAATGGAGTTCAGAGAGATGCATTGGTCCCATAGATCAAAGTAAAATAATAGATATTTAGAGCCAAACTTGGGGAGGATCTTTGATCAAGGAATTGGATGAAAGAAAGTGAAACTTTTCACATGAAAAAAATGTGGTAAGAATAATTTTAGGAACTTCTTTCCTAAGAGTTGGAAATGTTACAAGTTTGGGAGAGAAGACCATATTTCTCAGAACAATCATAGTGAGGTGAAGCCTCAACTTATCAGAACTAACAACAAAGAAAATATAGTGAAGGCCCTACCTGATGTCCAATGTTTCAAGTGCGTACAAATTAGGAACTTTTAAAATCATTGTCCAAATCCAAATTTAATGAAGGGGAATCACCATCAACCTCAGCATAGGCCAAGGGAGAAAGGTTGGGATTTTTCATTCACAATAACTAATTTTGAAGCTCCCAATGATATGGTAGTAGGTACTCTTTTTGTTCTCTCAAATATAGAAAGTAATTTGTTTAATTCTAGTTCTAGTCATTCTTTTATTTCCTCCATGTTTGAAAATAATATAGAATCAATCCCTGAACTTATATAAGTATAACTATCATTCAAGACTCCTGGATGGATTATCCAAGTGTCAACAGTCTATAGAAACTTTGAGTATTTAATTTGGTGAGAATAATCTCATCACAAATCTAGTAGTATTTCCCATTCTGGAATTCAACATTATACAAGGGATAGACTGGCTCTCAGAGTATAATACTAAGAACAACTACAGAAGTAAGGAAATATTAGAAGTCTTGAATAGAAAACCTATAGTTTTTTTCAAAGGAGATATATCTCAACCTTAGCTTTATCTAGAAGAACCTCTCATATCTTTCTTTATGGAAATTATCAGTGAAGATGAAAAAAGAAATGAAATAATATTAATAGAAAAAGTCCCCATAATTCAGAAATACATTGATTTATTTCATGAGGGGTTATCTAGACCACCCCTATAAAGAGAGGTAGAGTTATCCATTGAGATCATTAAAAGTTCCAAGTTGATTAAAAATACCTCATATATAATTGAAAATGTCGATATGAAGTAATTAAAGAAGAAAATCCAATATATTTTGTAGAAGGGGTTTATCTAACCAAGTGTACCTCCTTGGGAAGCACCTACTCACTTTGTGAAGAAGAAGGAAGGATCAATGCGGCTATGCATTGAATATAGAGAACTTAACAGGATCACATTGAATAACAAGCACCCTCTTTTAAGAATTTATGATTTATTTGACTAGCTTTATGGGCCTCAATTCTTCTCCAGGATTTATCTTTGAATTGGTTATCATCAATTGAGGGTGAAGAAATAAGATATTCCAAAGATTTCCTTTCATTCAAGATATGGGAATTGTGAGTTTTTTGTTATGTCCTTTGGCTTAACTAGTGCTTTGGCTATATTTATGGATTTGATTAATATAGTCTTTAAGGACTACCTTGATAACTTTTTTGTAGTTTTTATATATAATACTATGATATATTCCAAAATTCATGAGGATCATAAAAGGGTTATATTGAAAACATTGGGGAAGGTGAGGTTATTTATAAAGTTCATAAAATGTGATTTTTGGTTATAACAAGTTGATTTCATGGGGAACATTGTAACCAAAGAATCAATCTCATTTGACCCTATAAAGATAAAAGGTTTTTGAGGAGTGGCCTCATCCAACAATTGTAACTAAGATTTGTAGTTTCTTTGGATTATCGAGATATTATAAGAGGTTTGTGAAAAACATTTCATGACTTTCTAATCCACTAACCAAGTTAACTTGAAAAGGGGATAAGTTCATCTAGACAATGGAGTATGAAGAAAGTTTCCAAGAGATGAATATAATATTGGTTACAACACCCATGTTAACCCTACCTTCTATTGGATAAGGATTTGTTATTTTTAGCGATTCATCTCTAAAAGGGATTGGGTGTATCCTCATGAAAAATGACTTGGTGATTGCTTATGCATCTCGAAATTTTAAGACTCGTGAGAAAAACTATACTGCACATGACCTAGAGTTGGATGTAGTTTCTTTTCTCCAAAGATATGGATGAACTATATTTATTGGGAGAAAATTGATATATACACAGACCATCAATGTTTGAATTATATTTTCATGTAAAAATAATTGATCGTGAGATAAAGGAGAAGGTTGGAACTGCTTAAAGACTATGATTTTTAAATTCATTATCATCCTCAAAGAGAAAACAACGTCGCAAATGCATTAAGTAGTAAAGACCATATTTTTCTAGAAATGATGAGGGTTCAAGGAGATACATTGATCAAATACCTAGTAAAACTATACATGAGAATCGTATGGGAAGGAACATCATCAACCCTATCCCAAATGATTTCTAAACCATCACTATTGGAGACGATCAATAAATATCAAAGAGAATACCCTTTGTTACTGAAGAAGATAGAGGCTATAATGAATGAAAAGTTTCAAGAGTTCAATATTGATCAAAAAGGTGAACTGAAATTTCATAAATGGTTATGTGTTTTGTCTATTCTAGAAATAAAGGGTATGATGGATGAATCTCATAGCTCTACTATATCTATATATCCTAGAATCACAAAAATGTATAGGTACCTTCATGGTCATTATTAGAGGGACAACATGAAAAGGGAGATTACTGACTACACTACAAGGTGCCTGGTGAGTCAATACGTGAAGGTAGAGAGACAACTTCCTAAAGGGGTATTACAACCACTACCCATACTATCATAGAAGTGGGATAATATCACAATTCACTTTTTTATTGTTCTCCCAAAAACATCCAAAGGAAACAATGTGATATAGGTTATAATAGTTTGTCTCACCAAGACTACCCATTTTATCTTTATTCATGAATAGTTCTCACTTAGACAACTCACCAAGATATACGTAAAGAAAGTGGTATGGCTGCATGGAGTGAGACATTCTATCATTTCTGATCATGACCCAAGGTTCACAACAAAATTTTGGAGAAGACTTCAATATGATTTGAATACTGAATTGAATTGTAGTACAACCTATCACCCTCAAACTGATATAAAATCTAAAAAGACTATTTAGACACTTGAGGAAATATTATGAACTTGGTCAATGGAATTTAAAGGTGGATGGGATCAACATCTCCCATTATTTGAGTTCTCATACAAAAATAGATTCTATTTGAGTATTCAAATGGCACCATATGAAGCTCTATATGGAAAGTTATGTAGAGATCCTACTTGTTGCGATGAATATCATGAGAGAAGGCTTCTTGGGCTTTATATTGTGCAAAAGATGATAGAAAAGGTTCATGTCATCCAACAACACATAAAGACTACTCAGAGTCAATAGACGAGCTATTCTGAAAACCATATAAGGGTCTTGGATTTTGATGTTGAAGACAAAGTATTCCTTCAAATTTCACCTTGTAAGAGAGTTATGTTGTTTGGGAAGAAAGTGGAGTTCATCCCTAGGTACATTGTCCCCTATAAAATCCTTAATCTCATAGGATAAGTGTCTTATCAGATTTAACTTCCTCCAAATCTAACTCAAGTTCATGATGTATTCCACATATCACTCTTGAGGAAGTACATACATGACCCTACACATGTTCTGAATCTTGAGGTGGTACAACTAGAACATGACCTCTCTTATGAGGAGCAGTTGGTGGAGATCTTGGACTATAGAGACAAAGTTCTACACAACAATACTACTCACCTCATTAAAGTGTTGTGGAGGAACCAAAAATTTGAAGAATCCATGTCGAAACTAGAGGAAACAATGAGGCCAAAGTACCCACACCTATTCTCAACTAAGAGAATGAGATGAAATTTTAGGGAAAAAGTTTATTAAAGGGGCAATAATGTAATGACCCGAACTTTTTGAATGATAATTTTTTCCTAAAAATTTGTTCTATATTATATTATATTTAACAAAAATATATCTCTCTAATAATGAAGTGAGTATATTTTGAAATGTTCACATTGAGTTTTGATCTTTATATGATTGTTGGTCAACTATGACTATTGGTCAATATGACCATTGGAAGTTATACTCTTAATAATAATTTTAATATTATAATTATTATTTTTAATTATAAATGGAAATGTAAAATTAATGAAGAAAGATGATTTGATGGCCTGATCCAGTAGAGTCGTATCATACAAAGCACATTTATCAGAAAATAGGAGGGAGGTAGTTTCTTTGGGTTTCTCTCTTCACCAATCCCAAGATGAGCTTCAACAAGTGAGGCTTGAATGAAATCGATTACGGGAGAAGTTCATGTCAGTGTAAATTTCCACATAGGCGATGTTATTAGAGCTGCCCCAAAAATCTATCACCATCGCACACCATACCCATAGGTCATATCAGATTCTTATAAGGCGTTATGTTTTGAGGCCCTAGTTATTTAATGTGAAATGACTTTTTATAAATAAATTTTCTGTTCTATCAATTCCGTTTTAAAAATAGTTTTTCTTAATAAAATTGATTTGGAATTTGATAAATTGATTTTTCATATAGAAATTATACTTTTTAAAAAAGGTAGATTTATTATAATAAACTAAGGTATATTGAATAATGTTTTTTTTAATGAAATATTATGATTAATAAAATCATATTTAAATATTAATGATAAAATATTTTTATTTTTTTCAAGTGAGAGAAATTTAATTATGCATTTTCACTATGAATTTTATATGTGTTGTTATTTTTAATAACTAAATAATTTTTTATTTAAAAATATAAATTCTCAATTTATAGAATTATTATGATAAAATATATATCATTTTTTAAATCATAACATCAAAATTAGGTTAGGGTGAATTTATGATATTTTTCTAAAATACTTTTGTTTTTTGTGAATAGTAAAAAAATATTTTAAGTTTCGTAGTATATTTAATGACATCAAAATGATGTAATATGTAATATAAAATACTTTTTGGCTATTATGGATTAAAATAACATAAAATATTTTCCAAGTGGCCAATACCATGAAAAATACGCTGGGGAAGAACATGGTTTTGAATTTACCACTATCTAGGTGTCCATGTAAATTAATAAATAAATCCCCCTCTTTCGCTATAAAAACTCACCCATTTATCAATTTCCATTCACATAAAATTCATAATCAATGAATATTTGATAGTTTTAGATACAAAGGAGTCCTCCCAAGGTTTCCTCAATCCCCCAAGGTCCTAATATTATTTTTTTAGGAGTTAATCAATAAGGTAAGTGAAATCTCAAAATTTATTTTCCTTTAAAGTTCTATTTTATGTAGACTATATTTTAAATTTCCAAGATATGTTCCTATATCAATTTTTATTCTATACCTTTATTCTATTTATAGTATTTTATGAATTTGATACCCTTTTCCCCTCTCTTTTTAATGTTTTCTAAAACCATATTTCTTACCCATAATGCTGCCGAATTTTCTTCTCAAAATTTCTCTCTTTTTCTCATGAAATTATATTATTTTATTTTTTGAATACCCAAACTTCATTCTTTTCTAGGGTTATTCAACTAGATTAAAAAATGATCTATTTTATTCTGGTAATAACAAATATAAAATCCACCTTCTTTTTTTGGGTTAATAATGTCATAATATCTTGTCATTAAGCACTTTTTTAAAATGTCATGATTTTGATATGAAACCCATTTATTTTATTATCCACAGTTTATTTATGAAATTTTTTATTATGATATAGGTGGATCAAATTAAATAATAAATATAAATGTTGTTCCCTGATAGCTCTTAAATTTATTGGTATAGAATTTAATCTCTAGATATGACATGTTTTACAATACCTTGGTGAATAACCTTGGTAATGATTAAGAAATGTCAATGATAAACCTTGGTGATATTCTTATTAATGACACAATTAAATTTTGTAGTCACATTTCCATGTTATGATTCCAGTTCTTATTATTATTATATTCCACTTTCTCATTACATTATGTATTTCCTCAAGTTCTTATTGATATTCCCCAAGATTGCAGGAAAACAGTTTCCATTACATTCCCTTACTAGGCTTTACGCTCACCCTTTACTTTGATGTATGTCCCTATGTTTTGAGATGAAATAAATATACATAGGATGAACCTTGAAGAATCATTTCAATTGTAATATAATAATTTTTTAAGTTTTCATGTATTATGTGCCTTTTTTTCAAGAAACTAAACTTTAAAAGATCCTTTGTTTTTATAATGTAATGAAAATTTTGGTAATAAAAAGGTGGGATGACATAAAAACACTTTCAAATAACATCAACTTATCCATCTAGAAAAGTTTCTGGAATAACACCACACTAAAAAATCCAACCCAACTTCATTAATTTTATTTCCAACAAATCCAACAATTCGACTTCACTATTAGGATGCCAACAATCTCCCCCATTTAATTTTCTAGAAAAACTATCATGAATCCAAATCATATTTATGTCATCATTATGTTTCATACTCACCCTATGAAGTATGAGTAGATTCATTTATCTATGATGCTTCTTACCCCCCACCCCCAACATAAAATCCAATGTATACCACCTACTATGAGTAACTACCACTTATGATCATACTCCAAATATATTCTTGATGTGAAACCAAACAAACATTAATACTTTGGTATTTCTTTTAAAGTTTTTATGGGGAAAACTTGATACCAATTTCTAGTATACCACTTATCATGATGTTTCATAGACCTGATTATAAATTTATCTTCACCACCTATACTAATGTAAATATTTCATTTGATTAAGAGTGAATAATCACACACTATTTCAATAAACATCAAGACTCCTATAATTTCTAGCTCTATTATTCAATTATAAACCCTAATTCCATAATTTAATTTCAAGCTCAATAAATTCCATTAACTAGGGATATATTCTGAAATACTTTTACTGAGTGATATTTCCACTTAGAAATGATACATCAAAAAACTCTATCCTACCAAGACAAAATTCAGTGTAGAAAAATATATATTATTTTAAAAACATCAATAATTTATGTTTCACTCACCTACTTCTATAAGATATAATCAGTCAAAATTTCTTATTTATACCAAGTAAATGTTCTTATGAAATCAAACAAACTATCAATGAATAATTAGTGAATCTATCAGGAATTGAACAGTGTGTGGTCCATACCATATATTATCTTTATAAATCATCTCTATACCCTAATTCTGATACCATTTTTCAAAACTAATATCGTATTATAAAAAATAGATTTGTCCTTATATCTACTGGTTGTCATTCCTTGGTTGATGGGAACATCACTTTTGGATATACATCTCCAAATTCCCCCTAACTTTATTAGACTAATCATTTAATATATAGTTTATACCCATCATGAAATCTATCCATCTAGAATATCCTTTAATATCATAAAAAATCAGTAGATATCACGTGTTAAACCACTTTTTAGAGAAAAAATTCATGAAAATTATTTCTGTTTTGGATTCTATATCAAGGTACATTCTTCCATCATCATGGTATGATTTCAATGGATAATATGTGTGCTTGACACCAACACCTCAAGTGTACCTTGATTAAACTTATGATATCACTTGTTATTACTCTAAATCGTCCTTTTATACTCATTATCTTACAATTCCATCCTTAATAAGATTCTACTTACACTACTTCCAATCATCAATTGGAAATTTAAAACATGACACAATATTACATATATCTATTGATGCAACATCCCTATAGATCTTATCTCACAAAAAATTACAAAACATAAATAATAGTTATAGAATTTTAAATACATGGAGAGAGGGAATTTTCTAATTTCCTCAAGTTGAAGAATGGGGATGGTCATGTTGAGATAACATTTTACTTCCAACTTGATTCCAAGTATTTCACAATATGGATGATTTATATATATATTCTACCTTTGAATATAATGTACCAACTTTATCTTATAAGGATACAAATTGATTCTATTTTTTTCTCCCACTTGATGACTCCCTATGTAATTATTTATGATAGCTTTGTATCTTAAAAGAAACATTAATGTACACTATTTATGAGAAATACCTATCTATATGACCATATCCACCACACACAAAATAATTTTCATCAAAATAACTCCTAAAATGTTGATCTCGGCATGGTTTCATTTAATTCTCTTATTTCATTAGATAACTCTTAGATATGGAACACACACATTTATTATGTCCTGTATTTCCACAAAAATGACACCAGATATGAGGTGTATTCTTGTTTGTTTTTGATGTTGTTCCTACAGGTCTTTGAGTATTTTGAATGTTTTTATTCTGATTCGCAAAAATATCAACCTTCATATTTAGAGTGGGTACTTATAACATGGTTTGAACTACTATTGTATTCTATTTACAATCAATCCTATTACCATATTTGTTTTTATAATGTGTCTTTTTCGTCTATAAATAATCCACTAATTGCCTTAATGGGCCTCCATTCTTCACCTTCACCTTTTCTACAACCAGTTTAATCTAAATTCCAAATTCCATACTGAAATTAATGAATCTATAATGGTATTATGTTTTTTAAAATAGATTATTGACTTACCCCTCAATATCCCCAATATTTTTGACTTGTTTTTTCACTATGTTAGCCAAACCATTGGTGAAAAGGGTCTACTCTTTGATCTTTAGTTTGTACTTAATAATTTTTTTTAAAGTTTTCTAGATTTTTATATATGAGTGTTTAAATTTCTACCTTCAACTAAAAATTATATTATTACTATTACTGCATGTATAGTTTTTAATCACAAACCACGCCATTGGATTTATTTATTTTGGATCTCTAAATATCTATCTCATCAAGATTACCCTCTAACTCAGCTTTTAAATAAAATCTCCATGATAATTATCCTTCATTGTCATCATTATTTTGAAACACATTTACAACATCCATTAGAACATTTTCTTTGTTGTATTTACATTCCTCGATTACTTATTCATATAATATTTCCAAACTATCAATATCCTTTGAAAAAAATGTTATTATTCATATATAAAATCTTCCTAGTTCTATTTATTTTAAACTCTTTACTTCATTTCTTTATGGTAACCTCATCATCTTCATCCTTATCTTAGATATCCTTAGATACTTTGAAAAAATAAATTCTAAAGTTCCCCCACTAAAATCAAGCGATTGGAATATTTCCTTTAAAATTTACTTTTCCCTTTTTTGTATTTGATGAAAGGGATGACATAACCTCATCATCCTCTTCTTCTTCCAGATATCCCTCCATGAAAATATTCTTTAATACTGTGAATTTCACTTTCTTGGACTTCCCTTTTTCAAAATCCTCATTATTATCTTTCCTCATTGCATATGAAATAAGGGTACTATGATGACTTTACACAATCAGGTCCTTCTAATATTTATCCTCAAACACAATGTCTTTTGGATTAAATTGAGGAGGAAGTTTTCTCAATATGTTATTGATGATCATCACATCATTAAGGATATCTCTAACTCCACACATATCCTTCACAATCACATTTACCTAATCAATGAATGTATCAACATATTCATTTAGGTGCATCCTCACGTCCTCATACATATTCCCTAGAACTTGTAATTTATAATATTTTACTTTTGAGTCACATTCATAGATATTAAAAAACTTTTCTCATATTTCATGTGATGACTTACATGACAATACCTTCTTGAAGAATATCTTTTTCAAGGCTCCCCTAATGCATTGATTGCTTTCATATCAGTATTCAATTATTTTTGATCTCTCTGATGAGACTCCCCTACCTTAGTGGTTGAGATCCCATGAATGAAATATATGGAAACATCTAATTCTAAGGATCAAAATTATTTATGCATCAAATTCTTCCACAGTTGAAAGTTATTTCTATCGAATATCGGAATCTCCTTGTGATTTAATACCACCATGACTTCAAAATAATATAATGGAAAAATAAATCTTAACTAAAATAATCAATAAAATCAATTAAGAACACAATAAATCTAATAAAAGTAACCTATTATATAATACCAATCATTAATTCATATATGGCATTTAAGTGAGAAATTCCTGAAGAGGGGGTGAATCGGGGTATGAAACTCATTATAAATTAATCACTTTATCCTTAGACTTGCATTGACCTATTATATATATTGACCTTATAATTAGTAAGTTCAACCATATTCTCTTCTATAGATTATGATCCAGGTTTTATCTGTATTATTTGTCCTTTTAAACATATTTTCAAGTGATCACTTAACCCACACTCACTAATTATGCATTTCATAATTTAAATAAGTATGCACATAGGACATCAGTATTTTTACTTAGTTCTACTGTACTAGTAAAATCCAAGGATCATGAAATCAGTAATGTTTTGATGCATTAGAATCCACTAAAATCATTTTTTTGTGGTGGTTTTTGGCTAGGTAACTATTATTCCTAGGGTTACTCCCTTTATAAGGTTTAGGGAAAACTAATTGTGTTTTAAGGGTCACTATGTTCACATCCTCTCTCTGAATCACTTATTCAATAAAGGAAAATTATTTTCACACAAAACAACTCCACTATGATAAATGAATCAAATTTAAATTGGTTACTTTATCTCCCAACATTCCTTCATAGTGATTCTTTGACTATCTCCATGAATAGATTCATCTCCTATCCTTGAGTCATCATGAAACATCATTCTTCTTCTTTATAAATATCTTGAAAAAGTTACAGTATTACTTCAATTATATTCTAAAATTAATATCTAAAAAATCATATATATCAATGTGTTCCACTCTTCTTATATATAATAGTAGACTTTAATATTTATGGATATAAATACCTTTATAAATTCATAATTCTAGAAATCCCTTCTCTATAATCCTAGATAAATTATCCTTGTTTCTCTCATTAAAAATATTCAATTAGTCGTGAGTATGATGGGAAAATATTCCCTTCAATATTATACAAACATGAGTCAAACTCTCCCATTTAATTACCTTAATTCCCTCATGAAACATAGGAAATATAATTCAATAATTATACTGACTTGAAACCTCAATGGTGTGACTATCACCATCACAGTGTGGGACCTATCTCCAAGGGTACCAAATGGTGTGACATGTTCCATTGTGATGTATAACTTGTATCTTATAGTTGTCATGGATCACACCCAAAAAACATTTCATGATGATTACATTGAAATTAACCTTTGTCATCCATGCCACAGTGTAGTAGAATGATAACTATGGTGTAGTTCTTATCCAATAAAAATTTCATTCAAAACCCTTCACACCACACTCACCGTCTCATTTCCTCTTCATATCTAAAATCATAATGATCAACATGACTTGGCCCATGACATATGGTCTCTCTAGACTCCCACTTCATCAATTCTTATGTGATTCTCCCAGGGAAACCAAAATGGCCATAGTGAGCCTGCATGTTTCTCATGAGGATTTTAAAATACCATTAAATTGTGGTCTATATCATCTTCTCATTTTATAGAAACCAAGAATTCAACCATTATGTGGCATTTATCATCTCCTCATTTCAACATCTTTAAGTCTATAAAAAAAATTAGACTGAATTCTATTCATGGTGTGTCACTTCAATCCATGGTGTCGATGACTCTTATCTTAAAAATGATAAAGGATAAATCCTGTCATATTAGATTATTCCTAGTTAAGTTACTTTCATGTACTCTCTATTTTCATTCACTACTTTTCCATTTTCCCAATCAACCATTCACGGCCTGACCTTTATTCTCACATCATGACCTAGGAAGCTTCAATGCTTTGTTATATCATTTTAATCAAATTCCAAAAACCATTCATAAGATATTATATATCTCAGTAGTTTTTTCCATTGGTGTATTTCATCATCATACAAATATATTACATACATATCCCAAATATATTACACAGGTAGGTAATTATTTTCCTTTATCAAATTTCTTAACTCATTTCACAACATGAAACTTTTATTCACATCATGGTAACTTCCCCTTATGAACTTATACTTTTGAATCTCCAAATATTATTCTAGATCTTCTTCCAGAATACCAACTTCCTCATCAGGATAGATTTTGGACCTTCTTTACTTATACTTCCAGATAACCTCAAAAATATCTATAAATTCACATTCTAGAACCATATAACTTCTTTATAACTTCAAATTTTTCTTCTCAAAAAATGTATGGAATAACTCCAACCCCAAAAAAACAAACTAAGATTCATTACTTTAGTTTCCAATAAACCCAGAATTTCAAATTCACTATTAGGATGCCAACAATATCTCTAATTATAATTTCATAATAGGATTTCAATAAAAGGTGACTATAATATTTTTTAGAAGATTTGTGTAAGGTGTAATCAATCTATAGATGTTTCACAAGACTACATGATAATACTTCCAGCATAAGAAGAGATTCTGAAAAAAATAAAGATAGCCCAAAGAAGTTCATGTTCTTTAATAGCTGAAGTGAAAATAGAGATTCCACACAAAGAGATGTCTAGGTAAAAAAAACAATAATACAACGTTACTCGAGAATATTAAGGACTAGATAAATAATTTAGAAAGTATGAAGAGTTTCCTCAATAATAAAGGTGTAAAGAAAGGAGTTTCTCTGTTGAAAAGAAAATCTCAACCATGTATCTCTCGCTAATGATTTTTAGAGAAACTAACTTATTCTCATGTCCATTTTATTGTTTTTAAATGAAGTTAATTGAATTTAAAGTATGTATTCATGAGGATAAATTAATATTTGGGTATTGTGATTAATCTACATCCATTTGGTGTGATCCACCTTGGAAGTGATCTAGCTTAGTTGCACCAGTTATAGAATAGAGATTATGAAAATTATTCTTGGTGATTATTTGAAAAAGTAATTATCCTTGATGAAGAATTTAATTAATCTTTCTTATTTAAGAGATAATATTTTAGGATGATTTTGGAGAATCTCTATTTCATGTGTTTGTAAATTTATTGGAAAATGTCATTGCTGAGGTATATTTCACACACTTTTTCTTTCCTGATAATAAATTAATAAATTCTGAAATTAAGTAGGGGAATTGGTTCATTAAACTACAAAAAAAGTAAGAAAATATTGATGAATACATGGATATATAAAAAAATGTTGGGGAGTTTATTATTTACTCTTATTTTCTACACCAGAAATTGCTAAAGTAGACTTAGATTTGATTAATTGATAACTAAAAATGTAGTATAATCTATTATATTTATTTTCAATAAAGGGAAAAATAATTATAACATGAATATTTTTATAGGCATTGATAAAAAAATCCAAGGGGGGAGATTTTAGTTCTCCAAGATATTGATGTGTTTTTTTTCAATAAGAAATCATGTTAATATGTATTGATAGGTGAATTTTGGGAGAAGATTGAAGTACCCAATAAAATAGGTTAATATTTTTTAAGTTAATGATGATTGAACAAAACTTTAGAGTTTAAAGTCTAAAGTACCCTCAGTTTTGATACATGATAAAAGAAAAATGTCAATAATGGGGAAGAATTGAGATACAACTTGGTGTTCATAATAATAATTATATTTTTGTTCTTTTCAAATTATAATAATATTAGAGATGAATTAATATGTTTAAAAGGATATTGAATTAAGACATTGAGTTTCTACTATAGATGATCATCAAGGAAGATGCATTGTTTGTTTCTATATTTCATATATAGATTCAAGGAAACAATATAAATATAAAAAGTTTCATAGAGTGTGGATATTGTTAATTGATTTGTGTAACAAACTTGGTTTAAGGTATTTATCTATTTTATTATGTATTTTCAAGTCATATAAACTTTTGGTTAATTTTTAAAATATTCTAAGTGATTTAGGGATATTTTGGGAGGGTTTTAGGAGACACATAGTTTGATCATAGTTAGAAGAAACTATACGGTGCTCTCTATCTAACTACATGATAATTTGAAGGATCTTCTAGGTTAGTTCATGATTTTTCCAAACCATGTAAAAACCATACAACTTAGTAAGTTTTGGGATAGAGGGGGTCTATATGGTTCGTCCATGGTTTCCCAAACCATGAATCCAAACCATGTGATGGGAATAATTAAATGTGAAGATTGGTTTTAAGGTCTGAAACTCCATCAAAACCCTCATTATTTCTCCTCTAACCCAAGACATAAAATTCTATCACTCCATTAGTATATTTTAGAAAAATTATTCCTCCCATTAGTTAATTTAATGGATTAGAGAGCTATAGATCTAGTAAATTGAATGTAAGAGCCTCATTCTTCTTCACTCTCCTTGATTCCTCTATTTTCTCTAAAGATGAACCTTATATCAAGATTTACTAGAACATTTTTATTGTTTGGATCATGGTTTGATAAATATTCTTTTGGATTCATTGAAGGAATAGTTTAGGAATCCTGAATCTTCATGATCATGAGATAATTATTCATGTTGAACGTATCTGAGGTTGGTGGATTCTCTTATTTTTCTACATTCTCCTTGAATTTGAAGTCACATTGTTTTCTAAATAAATTTATTATGATTTTGGTTGAAAATACCTTGTGAAATATCTATTTGAATCCTCTTTTTTCTTGGTTGGACATAAAATCTATAATTTTGGGTTATTCCCACAAGGTGTTTGATTAAATGATTAAATTAAATTTCTTTTTCAAAATAAAGGTTTTTAATATGAGAATTTGGCATGAAATTTGGGGGGTCTTTGTTCATATTCATACGGAATATGATATGTGGGTTAGTTATGGTCTTTGCACTAAATTTTTGGTACATTGGAATATGTTTTTGAGCGATGACTTGGAATTTGAGGGACGGATATTGTAACATCCCCGCTAACCCATTGGATTAGGCTTGGTCTAAGGTGATACTAACCTTAGGTGACATTCCACAGACAACAGAGGTCAGAAATAAACATTGAGGGTTTAACACAATAATGGAAGGGGGAATGTTTTACCATTAAACATGCACACAACCATACAAAATAACCCGGATGAATATGAACATATAAACAATGCAAGAGACAACTACAAAATTTTTCATTTGATAATATACAATGACCCAAAAGAACAATAAGATAATATCATAGTAACATCATAAATAAAATAACCCAAACAACTAAGACTCTAAAGAATCAACAGACTCGGGTAATAAGGTGGGTCTACTCTAAACTCTAGGTCATGCCCATGAACCAAAGCACAATCTTCGAACATCCTTGACAGCTATTATCTATATTCTTCACTAGTGAAGTAGGAGACTTAACCCCTTCCTATATCATGGAAGAAAACATATGTATATTCACTGAGTTTAATATACATGGGTGAGTATAAAAATCTAGTAGGCAACCCCGAGTGACTTTTCTAACATTCCATTAATACCAATATCATGTTAGATCATAGTTTAATAAAAAAATATAAGGAATATCAAAGGAAATTTTAAAAAAAAATATACAAATATAAAAAAATTACCAAATAATTTAAAACCCATAAATTGGGTGAAAAAAAGTCTTTTCAAAATAAACTTTTCTTTTAAAGGCAATCGAAACAATTTATTCAAACATCTGACATATCAATTCCATGATTTCCTCTCACAAACTCATGCTTAACATAAACCTCCCAAATCAGTTCTGTGGTCATAATGAATTCCATCTATGATCCATTACTTATAGTTTATTTGAAACATCTTGGCATATCACTTCCATTTTTGCACACACATAGAAACACACACACCCATTCATAACTTGGACCTCCCAAAATGGCCATGTGATTATGGTGATGCTCATCCATAATAAATTTACCTAATGAAAAAGAACACATGAAACCCAATAAACACCCATGAAAACCCCTTTGATTTACCAAAATTTTCCTTTTTTTGAAACCAGAATATTTCAAATCACATTCGGTGTCACCCATATCCCAAAACCATAAACGAGAAAAACCAAAGGAAAATATATTAGAGTATCAGTAAATTTTTTCCAATATAAATTATATTGAAGTAGAAATAAATCATTCTTATGCATGAAAACATTCACATTCAAATAAAAATTGAATGAGGAGAAAACCACCTACCTTTGATTTTTTTATCACAAAAATTATGTAGAAAATCTCACAAATCTGACCCATTCTTTCTATTTACCAATAAAATCCAAAGATAAACCAATAAAAACTATATTAGTCTCATATATATGTGTGTAATAACTCTAATATAATGTTTCTTTAAGAATTAACAAGAATATCCAAGATGGAAAGGAATTACTAAGTCTTAACCTTTGATTTCCATGATTAATCATTCAAATAATATTAAGAATTTGAGTTCAGACATCAAATATCATTTAAATTCAGCTAGTGGAACCCTAGAATTTGAGAACCTAGGTTTGAGAAGGAATAATGAATCATTTTAGGAAAGTTTTTAATTTTAATGTAAATTTCCATTTGATTAATTTCTCATCACATAGTTGGGCCACACGGTTTTAAAAATAGTGGGAATCTTCTTTAATATAAAAAATTCCAAGTTCCACAGTTAGCCACAAGATTTTTCCAAACCATGTACTTACCTAGTGACACCCAAACACTTAACCTATTTTATTAAAAACTTTAGAATGTTTTTTTCTAACCATGCACTATCAAAAATTCTCCAAAAACATTCAAAAATATTCTATAAATTTCCTCAGTATTAAAACAAGCATTCTTTGACTTTATATAATCCATAAAATATGTAAATAATTTAAATCAGGGGTGTTAAATTCTCCCCGTCATTTGGATTTTAATCCTAAGAATATGTAATATGTTTATCCACTAATATCTTATGAAATTATCTCATTCATGGGTCTCATATTGAATTTTACTAGGCTTCCATAATACTCTTACCAAAGAAATAGACATTCCTCACATAATCTCCTCATATGTATCTAGAATTCAAACCAGTTTATTGTTCAAAATCATATATGGATCAAACATAACATGGTCCAAACTGATCACATGACAAGGATCTAACTGATACTTCTTAATTTGAGATACATGAAACACATTATGAAAAACACGAAATCTCAGTGGTAAGTGTAACACCCCTAGATTTTAAAAGATGAATGTTATATATTGTAGTGTAAATGACACAAAACATTGAGCTTATATGAGAATGTTACTCCCCAATAATTTTGGATATATTTATTTTTAAATAAATTTAACCTCTTAAATAGCTTCAAAACGCATGAAACTCTAATATGTTTATGTTCAAAATTGTATTTAATACACAACATTGGGATTAAATGACCCATGATATATATAACCGATATAACATAGCCATTAAATTGGTGGGTATGAATAGTTTTAACTAATTTATGATATATATATATATATATATCAAACTCTATATAAATTATTGTTAAATTTTTAGTAAAAAATCATTCAATTTTTAGTAAGGTAATTTTATTCTTCAAAATATGTTTTCTTCTTAAATGATTTTTAATGATTTTCATGAAAAAATTATTATAATTATTTTTTTGAAAATTTATAATACATATTTGATATAAATTAATTTATTTTTGAATTCATAATATCTAAATTTACTTTTGGAAAAAAATTTGTATTTTTCCGAAAATATTGATTTTCAATGAGTCGTAAAAAAATACAATTTTTTGTAAAAATCACATTTATTTTAAATATATTATGTAAATTAAAAAGAAAATTAGGTTTTGAATATGATTTAAAGTAAAATAAGTGTTATTTATATATATTTATTTAACATAGTTACATTTTAATAATTATTATATTATATTTTAGTATAAATATTTTTCTGGGTTTAAAAAGGGATTTTTCTGAAAACTATTTTAAAGTGCATAATGTTTCTCCATTTTAATTAATTAAAATAATTCCTAATGAATAATGTTTATAATGAAATTTATAGAATATATTTCTTTAAATTTTAATTAATATTTATCCAATCTTTATTATTATATTTAGATTTAATATAAAATTATCTTGTGCTTGAAAAATAACACTTCTTGAAATCCAACTTCTTCATCACGTATGTGGGATTTGTTTCAAATTTAATTTTTCTCACTTTTATAAAATTAATTTCAAAAAATAAAATTTATTTTGGAAATTATAATTTAAAAATTATATTCTGGTTAATTTTGGAGAATTTTCTGAAAATCATAATTTTTTTTATGAATAGTGAAAAATATAGAATTTTAATTGAAATTTTCCTTTTGTTTTAAATTATTTATAAAGTTAAATTATATTTAAACTTAGTTTCAAAGTAAAATAAGCTCAATTATATATCTATTAATACAATACAGGTAATTTTAATCAAATTAATATCAATATTGGATATAAAAACTTTGTAAACATTTGAACATTTTCTCTTTGAAAACCCACTTTCTCATCGCGTTTTATGGATTAATTTAAAATTAAAATTTTTCAATTATGTGAATTAAAATTGTAAAAATGGATTATATATTTAAAATCATAATAATTTATATTATCTAATATGTTTAAATTAATTTTTAACCAAAATGAATAGTGAAAATAGAAAAAACTTATTTACCATTGTTAAGAAAAATGGGTTTATCGAGGGTTAAATTGAAAATATAAGGGATAAAATGGCCTAAAAACTTATCTAAAATATATTTGAGGACCTTATTTTGAACTTATACCTTATAGGATAAATAATTGTCCATTATTTTATCCTTATGAGATGGAAAACTATGGGTGGAATTAATATTTTCAAAAATTACAATTATGCCACTCGCCTCACTTATAAAATGCCACCCCCTATCCTCCTCTCATCACACTATAAAGACCCAATGGTTTGGAAAATATCTAACAAAATAACATATATACTTTACTAATCTCATAATATAAGACATATTATGGGAAAAATGGAAACAAAGGAAGTAATTGGGTGTAAACCAAAATAAATTACATGAATAAGAGGAAACATTCTTCAACGAGCGTTTTTATTTTATTTATTCCTCCACCTCCTTAAATTATTTTTAAAACATGATTATATAATAAATTTAATGTATTCAATATATTTATTTGTTATTATTATAATTTAATAACCTAACTTTTTCTCCTATTATGTCAAATGGGTTACAAAATCATCATTCTTGTGTACGGTGGACTTCCGCATCATGAACAGATGTCATTCATTTTTCCATTATCACCACTAATGGTTGGGTATAATTATGGTTATAAAGTATATATATGATATTTATAAAATAATTATACCTATTGATTCATTATATCATATACACATTTTTATTTTCCATTACATAGGGGATGCGATAATGCCACTCATGTGTGCGGAAGACTACCGCCTCACGAAGTGATGTGATTCGTTTTTCACTAACGCTTTACATGGAAGGTAAGAAAAATAAATTTTATGAATATATGTGATATAAATGACATATTTATGATATTAATTACATATTTATCATTATAAAAATATAATATATAATTTTAGTTTTTAGTTTTTCACTCACTAAAACATGATAACATTGTTCATGTATGTGTGGAATATCACCTTTATGAAGAAATGTGACTCTCTATTTTATCACCACATCACATGGATTATACATATAAGTTTATTTAAATATTTAATAGTTTCTTTATGATATTATTATCTCTTTGGGAAGATAAAATATTACTTACCTCTTTTAAATAATGATCTTTGAAAAATGGAAACGTTACTCATGTGTACGTACCACCAACCGTCTCCATGATCATAATGCACTTCATTTTTCAAAATAATATTTCATAATTGGTATTAAAAAGTTTAATTAATGGATAATTATTATAATTATTTAATTAATATTATTCTAGATATGATATAACCATATTATATTCAAAAGAATCGGAACCTTCATAACAAAAATATGAATGAGAAAATAGGGAAATCAACACCTAAAACAATGAAAATAATGAAATATTACTAATGAATAGGTGATAAAATGTTATAAAATGATAATATATGATATTATAAATATTTATATTGTTATTTAATATGTTAATAACATGTTTAAAACCACTAATTAGGATATTAAATTACATTCAACCAAAAGTAAGCATAAGGTAAGGGATTTCTTAACTTAATTTCCATCCATTGGGTTAAACTTCTACTTCAATGATTATATCATGATAAGAGTATGTGTGTAATGAAATTTGATCATTTTATGTTTTATTTAAACTTTATTATGTGTATTTAAATTTTACACAGATAATAAATTCATTTTTAAATCCCTACTTCAATGATATGATCTTTGTAAGGGATTTTTGTCTCAACATGCATTCTTTGAGACTTAGGTCATATTATGAACCTATATTCTTATAGGAGGTGTATATACAAATATTTTGATATATAATATAATGAATTCATTTATAATCATGATATTTAATGTTTAACTTAATGTTATCCTTTCATTGGTATTAAGATTAAATTTTACCAAAGTTTTAAGAGTTTTATGCTATAATCTCGATGATTGTCGAGATTGTTTTTTATTAAGTCTACAATGTTGAAATATTATGATATAAATATTAATAATTCTCATGTTTTTTATTGAAATATGGTTATTTATGATATTTTATAGAAATAGTTTCATTTTCTACTCTTTGATACTTAAAATAATTGAGAAATTATTTTTAATAAAATTTGACTTCATTACTCTCTTCGATCGGAAATTTGTTTCCTTCCAAAACTATGTTTTAAAAAAATTGAAAAATGTTTTTAACCTTTTACAAATGATTTTTTAATGAAATTTTAACCAAATTTTTTATTTTATCAAAAACCATTCAAAGAAATATTTATTTTATTTTTAAAATATTATTAATTTGGATTTTAACAAAAAAGAGAAATAAATATTTATTTTAATGTGTACATAAAGAATGGTATTTTCAGCTATTATGAACTCAAAAATGTTTTAAAACATTATTTATAAGTTTAAAATATTATTTCAAAATTAAATTATCTTACAAATGTTTTTTTTGAATATTTAGTTTTAAAAAGTGATTTTCAAAATCAAAAGGGTATTTTCCACAAGAATGTTTATTTTTATGGTATTTATATTCATCATTGACAAAAACACATAATTATTACTACAATGGTTTTATCTTTTATTGATACCATCCTTTTTCTTTCTTTTGATGGATTAAGATTATTTTAAAGAGATTATTATGGAACCCATTTCTTTTCCACATTTTAATCATGTTTCAAAGAGATTATCATATAACCCATTTCTTTTCCAAGATTTAATCGAGTTATAAAGAGAATAATTTTTATTTATATGAGTTTTATGATATAATTAAAGATATATAAATTATTTTATGGTTCTCAGATATTTTTTTACTATGGGTGTACCCAGATAGCACCGAGTGATCTTGTTATATCTTATACAATGGGTGTCCCATATAGCATTGGGTGAACCTGTTATAACATATATGATGGGTGTTCCAAGATAGAATGGGGTGAGCTTGTTATATCTTATCTAATGGTTATGTCAAGATAACATCGGGTGGTCCTATTATAGCCTATATTATGGGTGCACCCAAAAAGCATTGGGTGATCCCAATATAGTTTATGCAATGGGTGTGCCCAAATATCATCGGGTGAGACAATTATATCTTATTTGATGGGTGTACCCAGATAGCTCCAGGTGATCTTGATATAGATTATATGATGGGGGAACCTAGATAGTACTCCAATTCATTCGGTAATGATTATGTTATCTGAAGAATTATGTTATAAGTTGATAGTTTGGTTATTCCATTTGTAAGGGTTCTATAAGTGTTCTATGAAGATGATGTTCCAAAATACCAACATTTTTTATCTATGATTTCAATGGGTTTATAGTGTTTCCTTTGATCAATATTAATATCTCATGGATCATGATTATTGATTCTCTTGACTCTATTTTTTTATTCTTTATCCTAATTAATGATGATTTAGGAATTTATGGGTATGTGTTCTTTTATGATTCTTTCATGAACTTTGATTATATCATTATACACTTATGCACTTATTATGATCATTGATGACATTCACTTGTTAATGCTTATTTTTACCCTTACTGATCATTTGAACTCACCCTTCTTATGTTTCTGTTTCCCCAAGTTATTAAGAAATGATGTTGAACAAATTATGTCTATAAGGGATATTATATGAATTATGATAATGAATTAATGTGAAATAAGAAAATATGGATTAAGTGGGAGAAATTAACATTTACAACATAGTTACTATTTATGTAGGATTTTTTCCCAATTCTCTAAAACTCTAAACATAAAAGGTCCTTGAGAATGTAAGTGATCCAATTTTCCCTTTTGATTGTGTAAGGTTTGGATGGGAAAAAATTAGGTCACAATTATTGGTATCAAATCTTAAAATGTAAAGTTTATTATTTCAATATCAGATCGGGGTTCGAGGTGTTGCATTGTTATGCCAATACTGAATGGTATGCAACATATCCAATCCATTACTAAAACTGAAATGGGAAAATATACCATGAATACAATTTCCCTATCTTTCCCATACAATGATGACCAAGTCTCGATGATACATTCAAAAATATATTGTCACTCACATTGAAAGAAAAAGTTTGATGATGATGATCTTTATATGATTATTTTTAGCTTTGAGTTGTATCTATCCTCTTCCATATCATTTGAAGGTTTTTTATAGTCTCATGGATAAATATAGGTCCAATTAGTTAAGTCTCTCATGTTTCTACCCAACATAGTGGATAATGGAAAGGATGACCATAAAATGATTCGAACGGGGTCATATGTATCATGGATTGATAACTATTATTATATAACAAATCTACTAACATGAGATGGTATTCCCATGATCCACCGATTTCCATAACACATACCCATAGAATATCTTCCAATGTCTAAATCATGCATTCCTATTTTCTATCCTTCTACAAATGATATTTCATTCTCATTATCAATTGATTTTAGAGATCCTATTCTAAGGAGTTCTAAAACTAAGAAGTGAATTAAATATTCCGGTTATGTATTATCAAAATTGGTTCTCTATGCCGATTGACCACTTATCAAATATATATATTTTACATATCTTCTATAATATTATACGATCTGATTAAGATAAAGTGTGTTGAATTATTAATTCAATCCACAATCACCCAAATAACATAATGTTTTTGAATCATCTGCGATTGACTGGTGATAAACTCCCTAGAAATATACTCCCAATTACAAATAGTTATAGGCATTGATTGTAGCATTCCAACTGGTTGTTGATTCTTAGCCTTGATATGATGAAAATTTATGAATTTACTAACATTAACTACAATATTTCCTTTCATACCTAGCCACTAGAAATTATATTTCATCTCTTTGTACATTTTATGAATACCTGGATGAATAGACTATTTTAAATGGTGATGTTATGATATAAATTTTCCTCAAAATTTTTAGTTACCATGATTTGGTTTGTAAAGTTAAATATTTATTTTGGGTCCTTATTATAAGCATCTTTGACCTAACCACAATTTATTTTTGACCTAATGATGATGGAATCAAAGTCGGATTATTGAGACTCTTTGACCAAATCGATTAAATCAGGAACAAGAGTGATCAGGAAGAAAACTACATTCCCATTTTTTTGGTATAGTCTAGATTAATATCATCAATAACACTCATCAACTTCCATTAGTCACGGGACTCTCCAACCACTTCATTATAATACTTTTATCTCAAATAATCGACCAAATTATTCCCTTTATCAAGTGTATACATCAGGTTGAAGTCAAATATCTATAGATATTCCATCCATCATTATTATCTCAAGTTCAAGTCTTACTAAGAAAATATATACTTTAAGATCTTTGGATCAGGGAATAATGTGAACTTTTTTCAAAGAGAGAGTGGTACCATGTTTTCAATACATAGACCACAAATGTTAATTCTTATCCATGCATCATATAATTCTTTTCATGTGTTATCATCTACCTTGATTCATAAGACACTGCATGATCTCCCTATATGAGAACACAACCCAACCCTGATTCCGACACATCACAATAAAAAACATAACACTAGTCTAGTTCTATAAATATGAATATGGTTTTTTTTGTGGGTCGATATTTAAGTTCCTGGAAGTATTTATAAAAGTTATAATTCCATTTTAATGGAATTCTCTTCCTTTGTTATGCATTCATAGGAAAAGTGAGCCTTTAAAAATCCCAAATGAAGTGATTAAAATAACCTTCCAATCCCTAAGAACATTGAATCTCAAATATATTATTGGGAGGCTACCAAGAAGTGATTGTTTCAATCTTTATAGGATCAACTTATATTCCTTCTTCATAAAGTCCATGCTATTGGAAATGAACTCCTTGAATCTAGAACTCGCACTTAGAAAATGTTGTTTAAATTCAATGATCACACAAGATTCTCTACAAAATATCAAGGATCTCCTCATGGTAATTTTTATTCCTAGCATAAATCAAAATATCATAAAAAATACCACAACAAATGAATTGATGTATCTATAGAAGATATGGTTCATCGGGGCCATAAAAACCATAAGTGCATTCATCATACCAAGATTTATTGCCAAATATTCATAATGATTGTATCAACTATAAAATTTAGTATTTATAATATCCTCTTTCCTAACTCTAATTTTATGGTATTTTGATCATAGGTAAATCTTATAGAACCACTTATCTACCTCAAATTAATCAAATATATCTACAATGTGAGTAATAAGATATTAAATCTTGATCGTAACTTGATTCATTCTATGATAATCAACACATAATTAGAGTGAACTATATACCTAATTTACGAATAGAACTAGGGAATCCCAAGGTGAAGTGTTAGGTCTGATGAAGTCTTTTCTTCCCAAATCGTTGAGATAGACCTTTAATTCCCATTTTTTGTTGGATCCATTCAATATGATGAAAGTGAGATAGTTCTAGTTCCCAAGAGTAGATAAATGTTAAATTAAATTTTAATCTAAGATGCTTGCATCAATAAATTATTTGGATAGACGTTTTGGTATCATTCCACTATAACAGAAAGATTCATATTCTCAGTTTTATCTATAGTGCATAAATTTAGTACTGAAAACTATCCAAAGATGGTACCTCCTAAAGTTACTAAAGGTAATATTCTACCCTCATTAATATCCCAATCCCCATTTAATATTTTAATAGTACCATCAAGGGATATGAAAGTCACTTGCTAAGAGTAGCTATCAATGTGAGCCTTAAAATCCACTAACCAATCCATTCTAAAGATCATATCAAAAAATCCATCTTTATGACTGTAAACTCCTAGAGAAACTGCACCGCATAAATGGTAATTAAACATTATGGGCACTTAAATCCACTACACTCCCACTGCTTGAGAGGTGTCTTCATACACATGATGCGAGGCATCATCTTGACATGGAATCAAAATTTTGTAACCACACAAGAAGAAATAAATGAATGTGATAAACTGGTATTAAAAAACATAAATAATATTAGAGTTCAAAATAATGGTACCTCACATCATGGATAGACCTGACTTCTCAGTCAGAATAGTCTTCTCCACTCCATATATTTTTCAGTCATACCTAACAGAATAGTTCTTTCTCTCATTCTGATGTGTCGATTATACCATTGAGGTGTTCTTAGAGGTATCATGGTTCACCAAATTTTGGGTATGACAACTATTCTAATGATATTGTTCCATATGAGCATATGAGGCCTTAGGATGATTCAATTTTTCTCCTCCCATTTACTTTAGAAGATTTTTGTAATGATTCTTAAGATACCCTTTATTTCAACAATTATGGAATGTCTTTGGTTTTTCATTATAATCCTTCTTCTTATGCTGAACAGAGATGCACTAAATTCATCCAGATGCATTACTATGACATGGTGGATAAGAGGCTAGTATAGTGGAATTGTTCTTCATTTCCCTACTTACTTTGGAGTATCCCTCCCTCTTATGTTTGTTTCTTACATAGGAGTTTCAGCCTATACTATGATTGAAAAAGGTGTCCCCTCCACTAGGATTTTCTACTAGGTCTCTCTCTCCAACCAGTTCCTTGATCATAATTTCAATATAATCTATAAAACACAACTTAAATACTTTGGAGCATACCTTGAGTCATCATTTTACTATAATATTTAGACTTTTAGTGTTTTATTTGATGCTACTTATGGTGAAAAGATAACCAAGTGAGTGAATTGAGAAGCATATTCATTCATTGTTATATTTCCTTGTTTCATCTAGAATATGTTTTTCATCTTCTCTAGTTATAAGATTTGTGGATAAAACTTTTTATTGAACAGATCTTCGAACCCTTCCCAAGTAATATTTTGATCCAACTTTTCCATAAAAGTTAAATCTCACCACTGTAGTTCCAATTCTACAAATATGTACATTGTAAGCTAGAATTTCATCTTAACTAGGGTTCTAAGGAAGTCAAAAAAAAAATTTATGCTACCTAGCCAAACTTCTTCTTATTTAGGTCTGAAATCACCTTAGAATGTTGGTGGATTTCCCTTAAGGAACTTCGATGAGTGATTCACATAGGGAGCTTCCTCTTCCAAAAATTACTTTTTATAAATTAAAATTCCTGAATAATAATATGAACCAATTATTAGTTTAACTATGGTATGGGTAGAACTACATTCTTTGTTTCACCATCTCTTCGGTTCCCCGTTCTCCTCACTAAAGGCATTTACATTCTAAAACCACATCAAAACTTCCCAATTAATTTTATTTTCAATCCATTTATCCTAGTCTTAATCATATATATCAAAGTACAAAAATTAAAATATCATAGTATCACAATAAAATAATAATGTGATAATGCAGCCCTAGTGGAAAGTCTCTTCGCTAATTCATGATATCTAACACTCATTAGGTAAACTCACGATGATGTGTTTACAACATGCCTAAAAGTGTTTTAGAACAATTTTTGTACTAAAACTACCTTGGTAACTGGAAGTTCAATATAAAAAGGTTTGTTACATTTTTTATGATATAAGTTTCAAGTCCCTACATTTCCTATCACTTTTCTACCATCTCAACTTAAGTACCAATAGAACTGATTCAATTTGTAACATTTCCACCCAACCCATTATCTTGGGCCCAGTCGAAGGTTATATAGTCCTTAGGTGACATTCCTAGGATACCAAAGGTTGGAAATAAATGTCGAGGGTTTAACATAAGAACAAAAGGGGTAATTTTTCCCTTAAAAATACACACAAAACCATACAAAATAACCAATATGAAGAAAAATATATAAACAATTAAGGAGAAAACTAAATAATGGTGCATTAAATAATATTAAATGAATCTAAATATCAATAAGATAATATTAGAGTAACAAAAAAAATAAAAGAACTAAAAAACTAAGACTCCAAATTAGCAACAGACTCAGGAACCAGGGTGGAACCTCTCTAAACTTCAAGAGACAACCATGAATCAAAGTTCTATATCTGAACATCCATGATAGCCACTATCAAGGTTCTCTATTAGGGAAGTACAAAACGTATCCCTTTCCTATATCATGAAATAAAATGTCTTCATAAGCATTGAGGTTCATATGTAGGGGTGAGTATAACAACCTAGTATAAACCCCCAAGAAACTTTTCCCCCATACCATTAAGACCAGAATCATGTTAGTTCATAATTTTATAAAATAGAAGGTGGAATATCAAAGGTAATTTAAAATAGTTTATAAAAATATAAGATAAAAAGAAGATTTTATCAAATTATTTATTAACCAAATATCAATTGATCAAAATAGATTTCAAAATAAACTTTTCTTTTAAAATAATCAAAAACGTTTTATCTAAACATCATGACATATCAATTCCATAATTTCCACTCACACACCCATTTTTAACCAAGACCTCCCAAATAAGTCCTATAACCACAATGACTTCCATCCAGGATCCATTCCTAATATTTTATTTAAAAAAAATTAGAATGTCAATCCCATGTATCCACACACACACACACACACCTATGCATAACCTGAACCTTCTAAAATAGATGTGTGGTCATGGTGAATTCCATCAATGATAAATCTTCTTGATTCACAAGAAAACATGCAAGCCAATTTGTTTCAAGGACACCCATGAAAACCCTGTTGATTTACCAACAATTCTCTTTTTCAAAATCCACCAAATTGAAAATACCTTGTGGTGTCACCCACATCCCAAAAAAACAAAGATACAGTCTAGTGGAAATTATTATAGAGTTTTAGTATAGAATTTAAAATATAATTTTCAATCTTTCATAAAAAAACATTTAGATGTGTGTAAACATTCATATTTTAAGAAAAGTTGAACGAGGGAAACTTTTCATACCTTGGATTCATTAAATGAAAAAATTCTCTACATGATCTCACATATCTAATCCATTCCTTATATTTATCTATTTGATCCCAAGTAAAACCAATAAAAACTCATTCAATCCCATAGGTCTTGGTATAAAAACTCTTATATAAGCTTTTTCTCATGAATAAATGAGAAGATCAAAGATTGTAAGAATGAAAAAAATCCTATGATTTGATTTCTGTGATCAAATGCTTGAAGAATCCTCAGAATAAGATTTTATACATCGACCATCATTGAACTTATCCTAGAAGAAACCTATAATTCATGAGCCTATGTTAGAGTAAGAATAAGGAAGCTTTTCAAGAATGTTTTAGGTTTTAAGGTCAATTTCTATATGACTAATTTTTCATCACATGGTTAGGCCACACTATTTGAAAAAACTTATGATAACCATTTAAATTGGATTAGTCCTAAAAAAATTAAAATCCACATGGTTAGCATCATGGTTTTTCCAAACCATGCACCTAAAAAATGACCCCCAAAAACCATATATGATTTCCTAGGGACTTGATCGCGGTTTTTCTTAACAATACTCAAACCTTGAAGCTTCAAAAAAACATCCAAAACTGTCCAAAACAATCTATAAACTTTCCAACTTTTATCCCAAACATTCCTTAACTTTAAATAATATATAAAATTATAAAATACCAAAAACGTGGGTGTTATAGATAACACTCATGAATTTTAATTTTCTAGAGTTTCCTATATGAAATGGGTGCATTGGTTGTTGTTATTCATGTGTGTTTGTGGGTTCATGAAATGGGTGGTCTTTTAGTGTGCATAGTTTCACTGGATTATAGTTATATTTTTATTTCTCATGGATTTCCATGCCTACACCTATCCTTTATTTTTAAATAAATTTTGAGTTAACATGTTTCTTGTTTTAGTGAAATTTAGGGGAAGTATCATGGTTTACCTAGTAGGTCGTATAATCATCCCCTTCATATGCACTATATTTAATATGCATATGCTATTTATAATGATTTAATTAAGGGTAATATTTCTTATTTTACTTGAAGATCTTCGTGACATGTGTTCTTGGATGTCTAGAGTTGGATCTTGGGGAATCTATCGAGACTTGGAGTTAGTAATGGTTCCATTTCAGTTCCTTGAGTCTTTTATTTTTATTATTATTTGTCTTGGGATTATTGACTTCGATTTTTTTCTTCTTACACTATCACTCTACTTATTTTTTATTTTTGGTTATTATTCTTGTTTTATACCATACATTATATTGTGTATCTTTATCATGGTCTACTTAAAGGTTATTTATTAAAGGGAAAATTTTCCATCATGATTTGGTAAACCCATAACATTTTATTTTCAGCCTTTGTTACCTTGAAGATCTCACCTAAGAATACTAGAATTTTGGTCCTTCCCAAGCCAATGGGTCAGGTCAGGATGTTACAATATGACTATGAATAAAAATGAATCTATTTTTGAAATATTTTGATGATTTTCTTAGGATTTCCCTATAAATGTTAAAGAAAGAAGCTATTTGTATATTTTAGTATAGATCCATCCATGTGTTATCAAAATTTAATACTAATATATTATTTTTTATTTTTACTTAGATAATGATGTGTGAAGGAACTGAGTTAGAGTTGAGATCATACCGGTTTTGGATTCATTGATGAATTAGTGGATTACTATGGAAAATATAAAAAATTGAATAATACCTGAAGTAATTGATGTAGTTGAATATTTTTTTGTAATACTTGTTTTAAAGTTGAACTAAATACTGAAAAATAAGTTATTATATGTTTCAAGAGACTTGAGATATTTTTGATATGTCTGAAGATGTTTTGAAGAAATCCAAAAGAGGTTTGAAAATAATTAAGGTGAATGGATATGATTGGATATGTTTTGAGTAGATTATGAGCTGATTTAAAGAATACTAAGTTGATATGATATCATATATAAAAACACAGGGAAAGAAAAAAAATGGAAAAATAATTTATAAGATTTTTCAGGAGAAGAATCATTAGAGTAATAGAGGGCATATATAAGATCCCATATAAGCAGAATTTGAAAAATATTAGGATGTGTAAGATTAAATTTGCAGCAAAGTCATGGGTGAAATGTAAATTGTAATAGTAACTCAGATTATACCGAATATTAAATTGAAAATTTTTAAAATTATATCTAAAGTTCCTCTGCATACATAAGATTAGATTTGAGGATGCATAAGTGTAATTTTGTTTGATTCCAGAGTATATTTAGAAATAAATGTGGTGATTTAAGAGTGACTCTGAAGATATTTAAGAGTAAAACTAGATATTTAAAAGGATACATAAGATCTTTCATGTTGAAAAATGTATCCTTATGTGAATCATAATATAAATTGTGATAATGTGGTGTTGATATTTGAAGGAAATTTCACCATGAGATAAAGCTTTTCACCATAATGGTTAAATGAATATGTGAAAAAAATACGGGATTTTGTGGAGTTTTTTGAGATGAAAGAATCCAAAATTTATAGCTAAAATCTAAAGAGAATTCAAGATTCCCATGCAGAGTGTAAGTATAACTTAGTGGGACACCACCAATACATCCTTAACATAAATGAGCATGTATATAGAGGTGTATTTATTGATAATAAATAATTGAACATGTAAGAAAAAAATACCATACCAAGAGTTTATGTGATAACCAATCCACTATAAACCCCAACCGTACTCACTACAGCTCCATGTTGGAAGAGTCTAAATGGGTGTGGAATCATCACAAGTGGAAGAGCCATCCATATAGATTCTTGGAAGCACTACAGGACCAAGGGAATATATTAAGAAATATAAGTCTATCATAACCCATATCTAGGCCCAAGGACACAAGTCAATCTAGGTAAGTCTATTAGGTCTCATCTCTAAGCCTAATTCCATAGGTCAATACAAGTAGGGTTTTCATGCCCCATCTCCACTTTTTCCTCTTCTGTCAAGTCACCGAAGACCATCATGCCCCCATGTTAGTCCACATAAGGCCATCATGTCCCATTGTCTATCTCGATCATATCATCATGTCACATGCAATGTCTAAACATGCTCCCCATCTAGGGCTACTAAGACATGATGGTTCCACTTGTCACTTGGTATCATTCATAGAATAATTACAATATATAATATACCATAATACATCACATAGAAATAGTGTAATCATATCATCACATATACCCAAAGACATAGCAGAACAAACAAGGGTCTCCTGAGCTACACACGCACACATAGGTATACCATATCATACAATGAGTCTCTATGTTACACTTTAACATGATCCAATATGTCATGTCGCTCAAGGAACCTATATCCATGCATAAAAATTCTATAGAACATGCAAAAAAAATTGTATATCAAGGCTTCATATAATAAGGACTTCCTAACTAAAGTATGGTGAATACAGATTATAAAGATTCCCCAACAACAGTACTCAGATCACTCCCACACACTAACGTTCACAAAAAGGAGTCACCTTAAATGGTAGGTCTATGATTGATCAACGATGATCCAATGAAATTCAAGATCCAAAATCAATTTATCAATTGATCATTAATTATACATTAGATCTAGAAAAAGATCCATAGATCTAGCCAACATGTGTTAGATCCATGATCAATTCCAAACAAATAATCAGAATTTATCCAAGAAATAATGGATATAAACTCAAAAAATTATTGAAATCTATCCAGCCTTCAATATTTCAAGATGAGAGGAAGGGGGCTCCTAAAGAACCCTCAGATTTCTCTCATTTGGGTTTTGTTCATATTTAGGTCGGAATTAAGTGGGGATTATTTAAACAATCGGATTAACACACACACACAAAACTCTAGTAATGATGGCCATTTTTGGCACCACCAGTAAGATGATGGCCCTCACTAACTAGTAAATGTTCCTAGGAGAATGTAAAGCATTCTGCCTTAGCCACTAATTGAACAATGGGTTCTATATTTCCACAAACACACTGACAGCATCAACAGCTAGATGATGGAATTGTTCTATCCATCGTGAAACTCTTAAGCCTCCATCCATTAGTCACTAATCATAACACCCTTTATTCACATGGAACACCCAAAAATAGAAATAAGAAAAGAAAACAAAATTACAATGAGGAACAAGGACATCACATGAACAACTCCTAACTTCTACAATGGATTTAGAAAATCATAATGTTTATCTTAAACTACCATTTTCATTTCCTCAAAATGATCAAAATATTCATTTACATCATATCTTAAATATGATCTTCAGCATCATTCACACTTTTAATCCCATCAGATGATCCATAAATAGTAGTGTTATCCTAGTCACTAGAAACATTCAGCTTTTTCTCGTGTTTAGTACAACATTTATAACTTTGATCTTTTCTATGAAAGATTGAGTTTTTTTCAACTCATATTGGCTAATTTTTCTTGAATGAAAACAACATAAACATGGATAAAGGATTTGATAAGGGTCACATGCACACTCTTTTTCAAAATTGAGAAACTCATTAACCCCATATTCATACTCTTTTATCATACAATTGGCATCTATCCATTTCTTATTCATACTCATCCAATTTGATTCAATAATATTCATATTTTACATTAAAATTAACAAAATTTAAGATCTTGGATTACTAAAAGGATATTATTTAGAAACACACACACATATAGTCATCATAATTCATTCTATTTTTTAATTGGATTCATTGAGGGAGAAAATTCACTACATGTCACTATCAATGTGAATAAGAAACCTATAGATTTCTACAAATGGGAAGGTATTAGGGTATATAAAATAAGATTTAGTAATAAAAAAATATATCAGAAACATGTTTATTTTTTTCAATGTTTCTATGATGTTTGAAACAAAGTATTCACATTTATTATGGTTATTACATTTGTAAATTTCTGAAATATATCATATTCTGTCCATAAACTAGTATCCACAAAGATGTATTTACTAAATTCATTTTACAACTCATCCTCAATATGTGTAAACCTTTGTTTCATCTAATGTTTTGAAGATTTTATATTTATTAATTTGTAATATTTTTAGAGTTATATATATTTATTAACCCTATTTCTGATTAAAATAAAAATTTTGGAATAAATAATTCATTCGCTTCACATTTTGTGAACATTTTTTGTAAAATATATATTTACCTAAATCAAAATTTCCATAAAAAATGAAAAACTAAAGGAGATTTTATGATGAGAAAATAATCTAATTATTCTCATCATGATGGATAATTTATTTTCCTAGAGTTAAACTATTTTGTATATGATGATGTAGAACCACACAATGGTGGAGATGAGACATATAATTCCAAGATATGTAAACTAGTAATATTTTAAGAAATAAGAGGATTATATCCATTTTTTTAATTAAATAGTTAATCAAACACATTATGTCATGGAAATAGGAAATCACACAATGGTTTAGATGTTGAGAAAAAATAATGATGATTCTTGTCACATTTAAAAGTAAAAAGAGAAGAAACATGATGAAATAATTCTTCTAAAAACATTTTATAATTGAAGAAGAATATGCATCCATAATCATACATGAAATTTTTTTCTTAAAATAAATGGATGCACAATGAACCAAATTCAACACCTCATACACTTCAATTCAAGAATACAATTCATTATTGTCATGTCATGATAGGGTTATATCTAGAGACAACAAGAAGAAAAATGGACACCAAGAAACATAAAATAGAACTCAATGAGTCTGATAAAGGTCCATTGCCTTCCATTCTACCATAACATACCTAAGACACCCAAAATACAATTTCATAAAACAAAATATGGGGTATGGATCAATGTTTTTGGTAGAAATAGAGGAGGAATTTGTAAAATTGTGGCACTCGAAACCAAGAGACAACCTCACAATGAAACTCTGAGACACAAAATATAGGAAACATTAAATGGTGAGTGATATTTGAATAGATAGGAATAACATCCAAAAAATGATAAAAACTAAGAAAAAATGATTAAAACATCCAATACCCAACAAACATGCCTTCGGTAGAGGATTGATCTATCCAATGAATTCAAAGGAGGAAGCAGTAGGGTTCGGCATCTGCAAGATCTTGGATGGAACAAAGACCAGTGATCTCTATTAGAGTTATTTTAAAAGAATGGAAAGGGTTTTATCAATGTTGGATAACAAGTGATGATAAAACAAACATTTATCAGTGCTAAAAAAAATTTCTTTTTATCGGTGCTAATTTATAGTTTTACCAGTGAAACATTTAGCAGGGATAAATACCAAAAAGTGTTACCAACATGCAAGAGGGGTATTTTGTGTAAGGGTAATCATTGATGACCTTTACACGAGTAGGAGACTACTTTGATGTGAGGCTAGGTTACCTTCATGCACGGTCAATCTACCCTTTATCAATGAATGTTTTAGTGCTAATTAAGTTTAAATTTAGCATAGATAAATACTATTTTATAAAAATTTAAATTTAAATTTAAAATTTATAATAAATTACTAATTACATAAACAAGAATAATAAATATTAAAAAGATAATTTATAATAAAAAAATATTAAAAAATTTATAAATTACAAAAATATTAAAAATTAAAAAATTAAAAAAAATATTAAAAATAGATATGTAATATTAAATGAATGAATAATATTAATTATATAAATTACTAAATATTAAAAAATAAATAAATAATATTAACTCTTTAAATTACAAAAATATTAAAAATGAAAAAATTATGTAAACTATTATCTAATAATCCATCTTTTTAACTAGGTTGAGAGGGTAATATAAATTATTATTAAAAAAGTTAGGGTTATATAAATTATATATATTGTAAAAATAATATAAATGAATAATTATTAAAATAAAATTGAATAAATACAAAAATATGCATTTAAATAAAAACAGTATTTACAATAAATTACTAACTAAATATGAATAAATAATAAATGTATAAAAATTTAAATAAAAAATATTAAAATAAAAATGTATAAATATCAACTATGTAAATTGAAAACAAATTAAAATATATTAAGTATTAATAAATAAAAATGTATAAATAAATATTAAAAATGAATAAATTACCAAAATATTAAAATAATAAATGTTAAAATGAATAAATTACAAAAGTATTAAAAGTAAATAAGTATTAAAATGTATAGATAGTAATAAATTAATAGGCATTAAAAATGAATAAAATTTAATAATTAAAAATTAATAAAATGAAAAAAATATTTTAAATTGAATTAAAGATTTTAATTATATAAATTAATGTAATATTATGAATGAATAAATATTAAAAAAAATAAAATATATTGAAAATCAAATATAAAAACAGGATATTTATAATAAAGCACTAATTACTAATGAATAAATAAAATTTTTATAAAAAATTTGAATTCAAATATATTTAAATAAAAATGAATAAATATTAATTATGTAAGTTTCATTCATATTAAAGGTGTTGAATAATAATATTTAAAATATCTAAATAACTATAAAAAACTAATGCATTAAAAAATATTAAATGAATAAATATTAAAAATTAATAAAATACAGAAGATATTAAAATTAGATAAATATTAAAAATGAATGGATATTATTTATTAAATAAATGTCAAAAATGAATAAAATTTAATAATTAAAATTGAATGAATAAAAAATAATATTAAAAATGAATATATAATATTAATTATATCAGTTACAAAAATATTAAAAAATACAATTAATTTTAAAATGTTATAAAAATTACTAATTAAAAATGAATAAATAATAGTTGTATAAATATTTAAATACAATTTTATTAAAAATAAAATGAATAAATATTAATTATAAAAATTATAAAAATATTAAATATATTAAATATTGACAATTAAAAATAATTAAATAACAATTAAAAATTCAAAAATTCAAAAAAATATTAAATGGATGCATATATATAAATGAAAAGTGTTCTAGGAAGGGGGTAAATATAAAGAAAACACACATCGCACCCAGATAGGAAGTCAGGGAGAATCAAACTCAAGACCTCCCTGATGGCCCACAAGGCCGTTGTCACCAAGTCGCGCCCTGGGGGAAATATATATATTCAATTTCATTAATTAAATTTGAAAAATCAAATGACTTTTCCTATGATTGTGTGTGTGTGTGTGCATACACACATACATGAACATAGACGTAGACATACATACACACACATACATATATATACACATACATATACATACACATTCACATTTATGTGCATACATACATATAAATTCATATACACATAATGCACATACACACTTACACATACATAAAAATACATATGTGTACATACACATTCATATGAATACATACACACACTACATAAACATACACATACTTGATAAACATTAACATACATACACACACAATTATACATACATATATAACCACATACATATACACATACACATATATACATACACAAACAAAAACATATATACACATTCATGCACATACATACACAGACATACATAAATACACATACTTATAAGCATACACATACTCAACACATACATTTATATACATACACAAAAACATTCATATACACATACACAATACATATATACACATACAATGCATACATTTGCATACATGTACATATTTACATGTAGAATATCAGTTCTTCATTAAGGTACATACCCTTTTTAAGTTATTCTTAAACCTCTAACATTGTCTAATGGAAGTTCTCAAGGGGGTAGAGGAGGTCTTGGGGGTGTTTGGTAAATTTTGGGGCCTAGAGATCCTATTTTAGGAGAAGCTATATGGGGCCCATGGTTGGCGCACAGTTTGGACTACCGTGCAGCCAAATCATGCAACTTGTTAAGAATTGGTAAAAATTTACCTTTTCCCCTATTAACCTTTAAATATAATTTCCTCCTTCTTATTTTCTTTTCATACAATGACATTTATTTTGGCCTCTCCTTCTCCTATCCTTGGCTCTTAGGTGGACCTCTCGCATTGGGACTCTAATTACTTCACCATAAATCATGTTGGAACCCCCTTGATAATTCTAACACTCCTTTTCCTTCCATCCTTGTTTTTCATCTATATATTTGATTTTACATCCATTTGAGATAATATTCCCTATTTTCCAAGGCATTTGTTTGATTTTATGATTTCTCTCATTCTAGTCCAAATCTGAGGTTGATACCGGATGATGAGTCTTCTACAAGGTTGATAGTATAATACCTTTCCCAAAAGGTATCAATGTTTATATATTATATCATTTAGCCTCCTGAAAAAAATTTCCATGTATTTCTTCAAAAATACATATTCCTTTAATCTGCCACTTCAACCTCACATGACACCTTCTATGAGACCCTTAGAAACCATTAGTGTTAGATGACCTACACTTGAACTACCCCTTAAGTATGTTTTTCTTATCATATACAAATATAATTCTCAGTTAAATTTTATAAATTATTAAATGACATTGAAACATAATTTTATGATCAATTACTAGTAATCTTATGGCTACTGTTATGGACCTTGATCACACTGCTATAGGTGTGGCCTCCCTTGATAAATCATTGGCATCTTAAGAAATAATTACTTAAGAAAACACATATAATTCCACCTGATTCATTTATGTGAATTCCGAGAGGTACACCCATCTTGGATTCAATAAATTTTTTATATTCATGAGTACCTCGTTCTGACATCAATGATTCACCTTCAGACTTCAAAAAATTATAATACCTAGGATGAGCTCCTAGGATTTGGATTGATGTTCTCAAACATGGTATGGCTTGGATCAATTCTTTGGATTCCAATCACGGATATCCCAATATTACCTTATACTTTTTTACTTAGGCTCAGTTAGAAAACCTTATGAGTGGAATTATAAGGATTTACCCCTTGGATTTCACTCAAAACTAAATTGTTATAATCACATATGATCACCATGGGTAGGCTTATCTTCCAAAATTCATGTATCCATGGGTATTATATGGATCAATTTTGGTTATAATACTTATATTCCATGGATATATTCTATAGTTTCCTAACTTAATTAAACGTTCATATGCTCAAAGACACTTGGATTATGCCAGAGTAGATAGAGTTGGTTGAGTATCCCACAAAGAGCCCAAGAACAAAAAAATTCTTATACCTTATTTATTTTCATTTATTATATCTTCACATTGTTAAATTTATATTCAAAAACTGGATTTTCATTAAACAGTTTTATTGTTGTCCTATTGAGTTATACTAATACCCTATTCAGGACACTAATTCATACCTGGGTAGATTTCATGGATATGGGTATGGATAAAAGAAATATCCAAACTATGGATGCTTGATTTTCTTTTTATGATGGGATATTTTTAGTAGAGGATCAAGCCTATGTTTGGAATGCTCATGGATATAGTTTATTTTGGTTTTTTGTTTCCTTTTTTATTATACTAGTATTATTTTATTCATGTTACCAAGTTTTTCTTATTCTATATTATGTATTTCTATGCCATCATCAATATATGATCTTATTTACTGCTTTAGGTCTATTTTTTTATTTGGATGGTTTATTTATGTTGTCTCATTATTCCAACATATTTATTTATCTCTGTTTTATACTTTGAAAAATAGGGTATTGCCTCTCCACCATACCAATATACACCCTCCCTGATAGTCATCATCCTCGAGCATACTGGGAGGTGTGTTTGGGGCATTCTGCTCAACCATAACAGTCACTTGACAATGAATCGAGCTCAGTAAATCACAATGTGGTATCAAATACTCTTTTTCTTTTTTATTATCATTTGGGGTTAGTAGATAGGAGACTATGAAGTGTCTTAACTTGTTAAATAGCCCATGTTTGAGAGTATTTAACCCACATGTGAGGGGAAACAAAATTGTATGGGAAGGGATTTTTTGTTATAGATTTCACCTATTATAGTTGTACTATTTTAACCATTAGGTGATGCACATTCTTTACAATTTTCTGTTTTAAGTATTTTCACCTTGGGTCGATAGGGAAATGGAGCATTATCTCATGCATCAATATACACACAGGCGTATTTATATGTCATGCATATTTCATGCAATGAATTCTAATTTATTATATTTCTAATTCTTATTGTATGTGATTTGATTCTTATGAATGTAGTTGCTAACGTTTCTTATTAGAAAATAAGTGTAAAATTGGATACATAAAGTGTCTACATAAACCTAAACGGTGTTTTCTTTCATACCTTGATGATGGAACCATATCAAACCAATTTTAACATGGTTAATGTTATGGAACCTTGGTAACATATGTTGAAACTTTTTTCAGTTTTAGTTAAATGGATTTCTAATTAAAAGTTATATTGTTATGCCTCAATTAATTTGGAATGAAAACCATATAGATAAACCATCATATATTTACTTGTTCCATTGTAATACCTGATATTGAATAGCTAGTTATAGTTAAATGGAGTTCCAATTGAAACTTATAAAGTTTATGTATTTATAACATGGGAATGGAAACCGGTATAACTGAACCATGACATGAGGACTTATAAAATTCAAAAATTAGTTACCATTAAATGGGGATTTCAATTGAAACTTAAATAGTTTTTTCCTATATAACATTGAATTAACACCCCATATAACTGAACTTTTAAAATCAAAACTTATGTCTCACCTTATAATATGACTTTAGATTCAAGTGCCTTGGTTAGTTTATCTCTTATGGTGAGGGATTTTAGTAATATTGTTTTCTATATTCAATACCTTCTTCATTGTATCATTTTTAAGGCTTACGATATTCATTGTAGATATATGCCTCCATGACAGCCTCAGGTTGAGTTCTAAGAAGGTGGCGAAGACCATTCTTCTGAGGTGGCAGGACTTGAACCATCGATAGTTCCACATGTGGAACCTCCCATTCTAGCACCTATTATTTTTATACTGGGCATTGATTCTCATCTTAGAGATTTATTCTATTTCTAGTTCAATTCGTGGAGGATGTTCCATGACTAGCCTTGACTATGTTTAAATTGATGAGGGGGTTCCAATAGTAGAACCCACCTAATTTATTGGGGGAAGGCAGTCCTCAAGCTATGGAGTCTTGTCTAGAGTTAATTCTTATGATCTTTGAGAATCTAGAGATACCATCAAAAAAGTGGGTGAAACTTTTAGATTATATTCTTTATGGATCTTCCAAGAGATGGTGAGATGTTCTTACACATAGCGATCAATATTAGGCCATGGTTTGGAGGGATTTCCAAATTACTTTCTTACACAACCTTTTCCCAATGATATTGAGAGTTGATCGAGCTAGTGAATTCATGGATCTAGGATGGGGTACTATGGATTTTATGGATTACTTAGCTCATTTCACTAAGCTCCAATGCTTTTCACCCACTCTTACTGGTGATGATCTATCAAGGGAAATACATTTCAATGATGGGATTGAGTATTTCATTTTATCCTAGGTGAACATCTTCTGACTAACTACCATCTCTAAGATGGAAAAAAAGAACCTTATTCCCCAACGTAAGCTGATAGAAACTGAAGGTATAGGGAATGGTGTTTCATCACCTAGGCAAAGAAGTGTTTTTCTAGTGTAATAAAGCATTGTTTTCAGACTTACTATGAGGGTGGTGGTAGTAAGAGTGTACTCCTTGTTGGTTATGGGGAATGTCATTAGTTTGGAATTTAGGGTCACATGAATCCCCAATGTAGTAGAAAACCAATGGAGTATCGAGCATGTGGTAGAATGGTCCATCTCTAAATATTTTATAGGACCATTCCATGGGTTACAAATAAGATAGAATCTACACCAGTTTCAAGTTCTAGAGTGGGATTTATGTCTCCATGCTAGGAAAAAAGCTAGATTACTACTAGTAATTTGGGCTAAGAAGATGGTCAGGGTTTAGGAAGATAGATATAGTTTGTGCAGCACCAGTAGAGTGGACCTACTCATGGAGGTGAGTTTGTAGCTCAAGTTCATGGATCAAGACTATTATATGCAGTGAGACCTACACCTAAAGAGAAAATTGTTCTGATATTTGTAGTTCGAGGTATGATCTTAGTATCCTCGACTCTAGTATCTTCTTTTTATAACATAGGTAACTCAAACTTTTTCATATATGTGAATTTAATGGAAATTATAAGTCTCAATATTGAATAGTTATGTGGGTTAATGTCTCTTGAAACTTCACTCGGAATCTGGTCAAAGAATGTTTGTTGATTCATGGAGTCTCCTCTTGATATCGGAATCTCCCATTTCGTCTAGAACCTTCTTGTCCTTTACATGAATGGATTTAACAAAATTCTCAGGATGAAATAGTTAGTTCCTTTTTCACCCATATTGATCGCTATCACCGGATAGTGTCATTCTCATCACTTGAGGGTTTTAGGAATGGTCATAAGGGAGAATGGGATGTTTAGGATAGTTGAACTAGACCTAATCATCATGATTTGAGAAAAGTGTTGACCTGAATTTATAGTCTTTTTCTTGATGATTGTGGAGTACGACTTTTTTTCTTTCCTCCAGTGGTGGAATAATTTGTTGATGTCTTTCCTAATGAAATTTCTAGGATGCCTCCTAATAGATTATTATATTTCACCATCAATCTTGTTCTTGGAGTGGAACTGTTATATATACCTCTATACAATATGTCTCTTAATGATATTCAAGAAGTCAAGATATAGTTAGAGGACCTAGAATCCAAAGGGTTTATATAACCTAGTACATCTCTTTGTGGTTCACCTGTGTTTGTTTCAAAAATTTGGATGGTAACTTAAACCTATATGTTGATTACCAATGGTTTAATTATATTATAGTTAAGAATCAGTACCCACTCCCTTATATAGATGATATCTTAAACTAGAGTTGAGGATCAAGAGTCTTCTCTATGATTGATTTGATATTGGGCTATCATTAGGTGAGAATCAGACCCTCAGATATATCATGTATGGATTCTCAAAGAAGGTATGGATTATATGAGTATCTGGTTATGTTGTTTGACTTGACCAAATGCATCTACAGTATTTATGGCCTTGATGAATTTTATTTTCCAGCAATACATGGATACCTTTGTGGTTGTTTTTTGGATGATATCTTAGTGTACACTCATACTATACATGATCATGAAAAATATCTTAACATTGTATTAGTTATACTAAGATATCATTGGATCTATTCTAATACTTCTAAATGAATCTTTTGGATTAAAAAAGATCACCTCTTAGGTCACATTATCTTATAAGTATAAGTATCTATGAATCTAGATAAGGTTAGTGCCATTATTTCTTGGGAGAAATCAAATAATGTTTTTTTGGGAGAAAGTTAGTTGTATAAGGTTTCTGGAAGATGAAAATGTTTTTTTCAAGAGTATTGTCTTTCGTTGTCAATGAATTTTAAGAAGAAAAGAAATTACCTCTCTTTGTTTTTGGTGAAAATAGGACTCACCATCATATTCAAGAAATTAGACTCACAATTCTTGAAAAATTCCATCATATTCAGGAGAAACTGGCTGGAAGAAAAGGATCATCGGATTCACACTGAATCCAGAATGAAAGGTTGGATTGTATTGGGGAAGAATCAAAGTCTGTATGACTATGATAAAAAAGTGACAATGATTTTCTATTTTTGAGTTCTCATAAATCATAAGTATTCTATAAAAATTTGTTATGTAATATTTATAAAACAAAAGGGGTAATATTCTTCAAATTTTATAAAATGTGATCATAATCATGCCAATCGTATTTGGGATAATAAGGAAAGAAAGATGTTGATAGGGAAGTCATAATACTTTCCTTTGTAATTCATACAATGTTGAATATGATATTCAACATATTCAAATTCAATAAGGAAGTCATGATAATTGTTGAATGTTATAAGAAGAAGAATGTTAGTGAAGTTTAATACTTCTGGTCTCAAGATCATCATAATGATTTCATCATATTCATATTTTTTTTTAATTTTTGGAATGTTTTTGGAAAATGTGAGAAACTGAAGGTGCTGGTTTTCAGTCAAAAAAATCTGAAAGACATAAATATTAAGATAATAAAGTTCAATTGGTTCATAATCAAAAAATATAAAGAAGTTGTTTTTGTGGAAAGATTAGATTTATTATATTAAAAATGAAAAATAGCCACTGATATTGATCCATCGGATTTAGTATGCCATTGTATTCATCATAGGAATAATTGTTTAAAACGAATGAAGAGTAAAAGAAGTATTTTATTACAAATAGTTCAACATCCATTAGATTGAATATGACATTGGGTGAAGTAAAGAGCAATCATTGATCTAGAGGAAAGAAGAAGAATAATATCACTTAGATATTTTTGGATGAGTTGTCAAAGGGGGAGCTTGATATTCGAAAAATAATATATTTGTTTGGTGAAAATTAACATAATGAGGAAACTATTGTTTTAAATTTGTCTTCATAAAGAGTCAGATCATCGTAATGAGGTATATAGTAATGAAAATAGATAATCCAAATCAGAATATTGTTTTCTAAGAAGATCAAAGTTATCTATTTCTTCAAACATATATTTGGCATGGAGCATTATAATGAAGAAAATTGTAATGAGAAAACCAGAATGGTAAATTGGATTTGAAAAAATGATTATAATGAAAATTTGATGAAGAGATGAATATTCTAGAATATTTGAGAAGGATCGATAATATTTTAGAAGCGTAGATGAATACATAAATACATCAGAATTTTATCAAACTTTTAATTTCAGAAAATTTTGGTTGAGCGGGAAAACAATTTCAGAATCACTCCCAAACCACTTTTTGGGAGAGTATAAAAGGTGATATGTATATTTTAATTTTCAGATGGATGTACTGTTCAAATAGTAATAGAGAGAAACTTCACATTTGTAGGGAGAAGAAGCTTCCATATTGATATTTCATGAAGAATTAATGTCGAATAGAAGTGAAAGGATAACAGACAAGATTGTAGTGTATCCAATTGGTCATTGTATTTAGTGGATCATCATATTCAGCTGATTATCATATTCATCTTATCATTGTATTCAGTTGGTCATCTTATCATGCTAGATAATGATAATTGGAACATTGTATTGGGTTTTCTGAACTAAAGACGAAAGTGTTCAGAATTTCTTCAATCGTATTCTAACATAATAATATTTTTTATTGAGTTATCAGACTGGGAAATTGGATTGATTTCTATTAAAGAGTCTATTAGGTTCTTACCTTTTTTTGGTTAATAAAGTTAAGAATTATTTTGAAAGAATACATTTGTGAAAGTTGGTAAAGAAGCACAATAACATGTTTTGTTATAAAAACTTTGTATTACATTATTTGTGGTAGGAGTAGCACACGCACTATTGGATTGTTTACATAGTGATATATGATTGAAAGGGTGTATCCTACTCATTGTATTCCACAAAAAGGATGGTTTTCTATTGGATTTTGTAGCATTGTATCATTTCCAATCCATACCAAGGACATAGCTATTCTTATGGAATAGTTAAACTTGTAAATACTTGTATTCATATGGATATGTGTTTGATTCATTTTCAGTAGGGAAGAAGTATTTAATAGGAGGTTAAGGTTGTTTCATAAGTAAGAAAACAAAAAAAGAAAATTTATCACTGATTCACCCCCTCCCCCTCTTAGTGATACAATTATCCTAACTGGGAAATTACAATTGGTATTAGAGGTAAAGGTTCCCTTCGCTTATTCTTTGCTAATGTTTTTAAGATAAGTTGATTGAGAATCTAAATAATGTAAATAGTAAAGTAATTATGGTTATTTATGGTAATAATTATCATATCTAGAAATATTGAATGTTTCCTTATCTCATGTCTATTGGGTATGATGTTATTGAACTTACAATTGATGGGTTTCCTCCTATTTATAAAATTTTTCCTCTTACATATGTTGATAAGAAGAATCTTGAGAATGATGGAAGGGATAAGAATGGTTTATTATATTTACTTTTTGAAATTAAATTCTTAAGAGTGAAGGGTGTTTTCATATAAAAAGTTATATGAGACAGGTTGAAAAACAAATACGAAGGAAATATAAAATTGAAGAAGGAAAAATTACAAATATGGAGACTTAAATATAAATATTTTAACATGGGTGAGTGTGAATATATTAGGGAATTATTTACCATGGTTATTGATATTTCCAGCACTATCAAATGTCTTGGTGAAAATCTATAATATTCTATAATTTTTGAAAATATTTTAAGAATCCTTCCTGACAAGTTTGATGCTAAAGTTTCCTTATTGGAGGATAGATATCCGGAAAAAATATCTCTAGATGATTTGTATAGTACTTTTATTACTTATGAAATGAAAAGGGGTAATGTTATGAAAATAAAAACAAAATTATATAGAGAAATGTATTTCAAGGATACCAAGAAAGAAAAATAAAATAAGATTCTTATTGTATAAGAATATGGTGATTCTGATTCCAAAAATTAGGTATGTAAAAATCTTGATGATATTTTATCCTTGTTTTCTAAAAATATGAGAATAGGTACAGGTAAATACAAATGAAAACTTCCCTTTAAATACTTTGAATATGGATTCATTGGTCACTTTGTGTCCAATATCCCTCGTATAAGGAAAGAATAGAATAGTGATGAAAAATAATGAAAACCAAGAAGATCATGGAAGAAACATGGTGATAAAGATAAATATTTTTCTAGAGGGAAAGATATAAAATTATTCAAATCCAATGTAAGAAGTTTCTTATCTAAAGATAAAGAAGAAGAAGATAGTTATGGTGAATCTAAAAAATATTTTTAGTATATTGGTGATAATACTTTCATTTCAATAGTGAATAATAAAGAATTTGGAAGTGGTTGTTTTCGAGAAGAAGAAACTTGATTAAAATATCATTTTAAAGAAGAATTGAAAGAATTCTTGAGAATGAATGGAAAGAAAGAGAAATAAATCAGGAAGTTGAAGAATGAAAGTTCATAAAAAACAATTAAGAATGTTTTCTTGGTGATAAAGTAAATCGTGTGAAATAAATAAATTATTTAAAGAAATCTCTTAAAGAAGAAAAGAATCAAAATGAATATCTGGAAGTGAAGCTGAAGGAAAAAAGAAGAGTTGGAATTTTTCCAATAAAAACTTTTTAGATCTGAATAGAGAAATACAAGTTTCAAAAACTGTGTATCTAATGTTTTTGAAAGTTATTGTAAGAATTAACCTGAGAAGGATCAAAAAAAAGTTACCTTCACAGGTTGAGAAGAAAGATAGAATTTTTTCTGAAATGAAGAAATCTCAGAATGTTATGTATGATTCCAAGATTGACAAAGTGGAGAATTAAGAAGTTTCAAAATACCCTAAGTCTAAAAATGATTCTAAACTTTATGAATCTGAAAATGTTTCTAATACTTTTGACTCTATTAAATATGGAAATATAATTGAGATGAAAAAGAAGATTTGGATTGATAATAGAAAGGTTGGTGATTCAAATTAGAAAAGAAAGAATGTTGCTATGAAACATGTTCATAACTTCGGTCAGAATGGAAGTTTCAGAGGAAAATATTCTTTCTATGGATATTGTTGGTATTATGGTCACCACCCATCCCAATGGGTCTTGTGTGATGTCTCCCTAATCCCACCTCTAAAAGGACAGGGGCCGTTGACTAGCACTGAGTTGGAATATCACTAACATAGGAGGCATTGCCTATGTACCTATACGCATGCACCCATCTCCAATCCCACAAAATATTGAAATGTAAAAACCACTAAGTAAACAATGGCTGCATACCACTATATCCCAACCAACAGAGTATGAAAGGAAAGTAAAGTAAAGTGAAACTGGTCCAAATAAAATCCCCCCAAAAAGAAGTCTATAAACCAAAAGTCTAACTAGTAAAAAAAAGGTATTGGGACTGTTGTCTATAGCTGTAGGAACACGCCAAAAGTTGTCTGGTCTCACAAATCACCATCTGGTCCCAGACTGCCTAGGACCCTATCAAAAGGTCACTCATCTACACAAGACACATCACATGCAGGAAAATCCCATGAATGGATGAGTATAACAATACTCAGTAGGGTACCCCAAAACCAAAAAAAAACAAAAAAGTAATGTATAGTAATCTCTACAGAAGTATATGTCTACATAAAATATAAGAATATCAAGATATACTCAATCAAAGACATGAAATCTAGAGGTAATTTGCGACTACCACATACCAACACTAGGGATTTAGCTCGAAGATTCCATGAAGCACTCATCTAGGAGAACACACTCCTAAGACAGATAGCACTGGTGACGTCCGTCATAGAGGTACTTCTCACTGGTTCTTTCTATGATAGAGATAAGTTGATAGATCTGAATAGAGATATGATACAGCAGATGAGGATCATAGCCAGAGTCATGTTCAGATTCCAACAAATCAATCTGGATTAACATGCTAAGTATAGGATCAATGCCCTATAAATTTGGTCACATCAAAACTGAATACTCTACCGAGGGAATGAATAATGAATATAGGATCCCACTCTAGGTATCTTGGGGGATTCCACAACTCTATCCAGAAAGTTTTGTTGAAGGGGTCATGGTTCTATGATTAGAAAATTATTCATACATACCTTTAGGTAAAATGATAAAGGAAACAAACCCTAATGAAAATTTTCCAAGATATAGAGGAAAAGAGAATTAATTCATTTATAAAGGGGTATACAACATGTACTAGTGTCACACACCATGTCCCATGACCCTAGGTACTACTCGTGAACAACGGCCCGTGTCTTTAGAACATGTCATGTAGAAGATGGGTATAGGAAATATATAAGGATTCACAAAATGTATCCATACATACAGGGTCTACTTGTGTGCTTTGGTCATGTGCTAGTACATGGTGTCAACCCGTGTAACCTATCACATGTACCAGTACACAGGGTAGCCTGTGTATCTAGTTCAAGCCATGTCGTGTGGTGGATTACATGCCATATTGGCAACTCGGTTACTCCACCATGTGTCTATGTATCTCATAAGATACACGTTGAGTCTCTGGGTAGTACCTACATGTCATGTGACCAGGGTCACACATCATGTGATATTTAACTATTCCTCAAAACCCTAGTTTCTACTCAATGGGGTCCACATGTTGTGTAACCCTAGGTAACATGTTGTGCTTATTAGGTTTTTTCATAAAGTCACATTCTTCCTCCGTGCACCTTGACTGATGATTCAGATCTTGTTTTAGTGGTCTGTTCACCTCAAACGTCATATCAAGGGTTTTTTATCCACCCCAAAACTAAATCGATATGTTCAGGGCCTTCAATCGGCTAAGAAATTTGTTTAAATTCATCATAATGCGAAGCACTCGAAGAACTAGTTCTTCCAAACCACTTTGATTCATCCATCATTTTCATTGTCACACCTTTGTTGGGTTGCTCCTATATTGGATATTAAATTTTGGGAGAAAAAAAGGTACAACTATCATTCAATCAAAACTAGTTAAAGAACAAAGAACGTGTGCAAGAAAGTGAGGGAGAAAAATACACAAGGAAAAAATCAGAGGAACAAACCCCAATAGTTGTTCATTCTAGTCCCCTAAGGAAGATTAGTGAATCAAAAAATTTCTCCATGATCAAAACCAATAAATTATACAAATAAAACTCATCTAGTAAGGTTACGATCGAACCACAGATCAACCTATTCATTTTTTGGTCGACATTCATCATTAAATCTAAGAACAGGGAAAGAAAATCCAAAACAATACACCCTAACAGGTAATTGGATCTCTGGCTGTGGAATATCGACTTCTGCTGGGTATATTCGTTAGTAATGGAATCCGTCGATCTTCGATCCATAGTTTTATCATCTCCCACCGAGATAAATCTTCAGAGTTTTGTCTCTAGAGCCTCCAGGGAATTTGAAGGATATGATACCAACCATATATCCATACATTAATGTTTATTTAAAATAAAACCATCACTGTATCAGTGCGTTGATGAAAAAAAATATTTCAATTTTTTTATTCATTAAAAATTCTCGAGATAACTTTTGACAATTGACCTGTGTCGGACAATTTTTGGTCACTCCTAGTGTAAAGATTCTACTATGAACACAATGGTTCCCTTGAATTTATGATCTGAGAACCCATTTAAAATTTATTCCACGTTTTCATGGAAATCGCATGCACATTCTATTTAATATTTTACTATATTTCAAACATTTATTCATGGAACACCAAACCTCAAAATCACACACTATCTCAATTCCTGGACTTTAATATAATCCATATAATATTTAAAAATAAAACATGGAAAATTTGGGACATTAAATGCTCCCCACCTTAGTGCTTACATCCCTAAAAATCCAAACAAAGGCTACTCAAAAATATGTGTGTACTATGCATGAATCTAAGCCTCCCGCTTCCATGTGCTTTTGTAGAGATTCTTGTGCTCCCACCATACATGCACCAAAGGGATCGCTCACCCATGAAGGATCATATTCTGCCAATCCTCGATCTCTACTAGGTACTCAACAAAATCCATTCCATCATTGATGTCCATCTCATCCCACTTAGTGACGTGCAATGGGTCATGCATGTACCTCCTCAGCTGCGACATGTGGAAGCAGTCCTATACTCGGTCTAAATACGAGGGTAGATCAAAGTGTAACACAATATATCCAAATCTATGAAGTATCTAAAAAGGGTTTATAATCCTTGAAAATAAATTTTCACCCCAACCAAATCTCTATAATCCACATCGAGGTGAAACTCATAATAACACATGGTCTCCTTCCTCAAACTCCAAAGGCCTCTGTCACCAGTTATTATAAGAATTGTGATGGATATGTGGAGTATTCATCCACTCATTGATGATCTTCACCTTCTCTATAGTATCTCATTCCAACTTCGGGCCCATGAGTGATAACTCTCCAGGTCTATTCCAGCAAATTTGTGACCTATAGGGTCTCCCGTAAAAACACAAGAATGGATCCAGACCAATGGTGTAATGGTAGTTGTTGTTTTATGCAAACTCTGTCGGTCGTAGGTGACCCTCCCAACTACGGCTGATGTCCAACATGCAAGCTTGCAACATGTTCTCCATGACCTGAATGGTATTCTCTATCTGGTCATCCATCTGTGGGTAAAACATTGTGATAAAGTGTAACTGGGTCCCAAATACCTCATGTAATCCCTTCCACAACCGGGATGTAAGATGATAATTACTTTCTAAAACTATCGTCGAGGGAACTCCATGTAGTTTAACTATCTTATGAACATAGAGGTGTCCCAAGCTCTCCATCGAACTCTTCTCTTGTATAGCTAGGAAGTGGGATGACATGGTGAATCGGTCAATGATCAACCAGATGGAATTGTGTCACCTAGAGGTACACGATAAACTCATCATGAAGTCTATTGATATCCCATCTCATTTCTATTCCATCACCTCAATGGGTTGAGTTAAACCTATTGGAATTTGGTGCTCAACCTTCAATTTCTAGAAATTAAGGCATTGAGAAATGAACTCAATAGCACACTTCTTCATCCCTGGCCACAAAAACTTATGTTTTAGGTCATTGTACATTTTCACCAATCTAGGATGTACTGCCAAATGGGACATATGAAACTCCCTCAAAACCTCATTCTTCAATATCATTGGTACTACTATGTTCCCTCTAAAAATAATGAAGTGCTCCCCACCTTGTGAATATCCATTTGGAGCATGCCCTGTGGATATCATAGCACGTAGGGTCTTATACTTAGTATCTCCAAGATGTGCCTCCCTGAATCATTATAAGAGTGGAGGGGAAACAACCATCGACTGGAGGTAAGCTGCTCCATCTCCATCCACAAAGGATAATTGTAATAAGGCTGACTTCTTTGTTGCCTCATTCAGCAACTATGAACTAGATCTTCTACTGAGAGCATCTGCCACCACGTTCCCCTTCCCAGGAGTATATAAAATCTCAAAGTCATATTCCTGGAAGAAATATATTAATCTTCTTATCTCATGTTCAGATCCTTTTGAGAGAAGATATACTTGAGACTCTTGTGATCATAGTAGACAATAAACTGCTCTCCCATCAGGTATTTTCACCACATCTTCAACACGAAGACTACCACTATTAACTCAAGATCATGGGTCATGTAGTTATACTCATGTGGTACCAATTAGCATGAATCAAAGGAAATCACCACTTGCCTCTGCATTTGGAAAAAACTAATCTTGGTTCCTGATGCATCATAGAATACTACATACTCAACACCCTATTCCAAAAATCTCCAGATCGGAGCGCTCCTCAAACTCTATCTCAACTACTGAAAAGCCTACTGTAACTTCTCTATCCACATGAAAGGTTTCCCCTTTCAATTAAATGTTTTCATATGTGCTGATATTTAATATAAATTAGGTATGAATCTTTGATAATATCCTGCAAGACCAAGGAATCTCTACACCTCCATCATGTTCTTTGGTGGCTCCCATGCTAACACTACCTCAACTTGGTTGGGTCCACTGTTAGTTCATACGCTATGATAACGTGTACCAGAAAGTGGACCGCTAGAATCCAAAACTAGAACTTCAAGAGTTTCCCATAAATCTAGTGCTCTCAGAGTACATCCAGAACCATTATTAAGTATTTGCATGCTCCTCCTCAAATTTCAAGTACACAAGGATATCGTCGATGAAGACTACAATGAACCAGTCCAAGTAAGGCTGAAAGATCACAATCAAGAGTCCCATTAACATTTTTGGGGCATTCTTCATGACAAATGGAATCACTAGGTACTCATAGTGACTATAATGACATCTAAAAGTCATTTTCCTTATGTCCTCATCTCGTACTTTCAACTGGTGATAGCCTAATCGAAGGCAAACCTTCAAGAACCATCATTCCCTTATCCATTGATCAAAGAGGTCATCGATCCTTTGTAGTGGATACTTGTTCTCCATTTTCACATGGTTCAAGCATCGGTATTCCATGCACATCCTCAAGATCTTGTACACATTTTTGGAAAAAGAATCTAGGGCCACCCAGGGTAAAACATTGGGTCTCACGAAGCCCTTCCTCTATAAGTCCTCCAATTGCACCCTCATCGCATGAAGATCTGAAAGAGGCATCCAATATGATGGGGGAAACTATTAGTGCCTTCCTAGGGTGCAAATCAATGAATAATTTATATCCTAGTAGGGCTTAATCATAGAAAATATTTAAGAAATATGTCCTCATACTGAGCCACCACCGCTAGAAACTGAAATCTCAAAACATATGCTACATCAAGGGTCATTCTAGAAAAATAATGATTAATCAGTTTCAACCTCCTATGCATAAATCCATCCTGTGTTGTATGGGTTTTTCTTTTCACTGAAAAAGGAAAACCTCATTCCATCACTATGGACACACCGTATCCTTCACCTGAAATAGTCAATCTGGGCATGGACTGTGGATAACCAATCCATAACAAGAATGATGTCGTAAGGACATGACACTGCCACTAAGAGGTTCCAATAGAAACTATCACCTCTAAGGTTAAGGTCACACTATTATCATAGATGTGTGAACATTGAGTCTTATCGTGTAGGTGTTTCTAAGAGTAAGGGTTGATTCAATAGTTCAACTGGAATCTCAAGTTCTTGAATAAGATATGTGGAAAGGAAGTAATGACTAGAACCTATGTCTATCAGTACTATAGCTGAAGTAGAAAATACATAGATCGTACATCAGATCATTCCTAGAGCCCTTGGGTCATATGCCTTGACAACATACAGTTCTTCCCTCTTCCGTACTCCAGCTCCCTAAGCCTCTCATGGACCTCCTGGGGGTAATGGTGTTAATAAGCAGAAACATAGTCCACCTCCTATTACTCTCCCATATCCTCTTCCACATTCACTACCATGCATATCTACCTACTCTTGTTGTTATCTCTACCTTAGTGGTCCATCCACAGTCTCTTTGTCAGTAGCAAGGAGGTTCAGACAATATCGAGAGAGATGTCTCTAACCATCATATGAATAGAATTGCCTATCATTTGGCTGACTAGACCCACCAGATAAGCCCTGAATTGTAGATATTATATCATGGGACCTCCTCTTGAAACATCTCCTACATCTAGGTCCCTTGGACTGAAGTTGGCTCCCAGATGTCGAGGTCTCTGATCTTGCTCATCCAATGCTAAATATCACTTCCTGTATCTGCTCATCCAAGAAGCTTTGAACCACCAAATTTCACTCAAGCACCCCATCATATATAGGAATGCATATAGGGGTAATTCTAACTCAGATGTATCTACACAGACCTCTCTTGAAGGATTGATCCTTGAATTACTAATCTATAACCATATCCATCGAGTACCTGGAAAGGTTGGTGAACTTCTATGAACAATCAACCACTTTCATGCTACCTTGTTTGATCTAAAGAAGCTATTGTATATGAACATATCTCATCATAACTAGTTAAAACTCCTCTTTAAAGAGATTCTCTAACTCTGTCCCTGAAAGAGTCACCTCATCATGAGTCTAGATAGCCAAAATCCACCATCACCCTACTGAGCCATGTATAAGGATCACCACTAGAACCACCATATGATCTGTTGGTGTCTGAACTAGGAAAAAAACTTAGGTCACTACCTCAAGCCAATCCTTAACTACCCGAGGGATAGTATTTCCTCGGAACCTAAGGGGTCTCTACCACTAGAACTCACATATCATGCTCATCATGCACTCCTCATCTACTAGTATAGCAGGTACCATGTGCTACTCAATAAGTGGTGGTATAATAGGTGCACCACCTAGAGGTAACATCTGGGGAACTATTCCTTGAATCAAAGCCTTTTCACTGAGGGGTTCATCCTCTTGATCAAGGTACTTAATTCTATCTCGTATGTGTTGTGGATGCATCATTTAAGAAAACAAGATGTACCACGGTCAATGAGTATATCTTGAGAGATGACTCAAGAAGGATATGAAAACCACAACTCATTCTTATATGATGCATGTACCATTATTTTCCCTACAACTAGTGTTCTTATATACTAAGTCAAAAAATAGGTTATAAGAGTCCTGGTGTATGGACACATCGATCTCCTACACCAACATAGGAGTCCCTATCCTGAAAGCCACACTCAAAACACTTTACACTTTTTACGCAAAAAACTCACAAAATCTTGGTCCTAAAGTAGAATCGACCAACTCTAATACCACTTTGTCCCAACCCACCCTAGTAGGGTGCGTGTCGAAACTCCCCAAGCCTACCTCTAATAGGTCAGTGACTAGTGACTAGCACTGAGTAGGCATATCACTAACATGGGAGGCATTGCCTATATACCTGTATGCACACACACATCTACAATCCCACAAAATGTTGAAATGTAAAAACCACTAAGTAAAAAATTCTTGCATACATCTATATCCCAACCAACAGAGTATGACAGGAATGTAATGTAAAGTTAAATTGGGTCAAATACTAGACCACCAAAAATAATTCTATAAACCACAAGTCTAACCTATAAAAAAAGGTACTAGGACACATTTCTATATCCGTAGGAACACACCTCAGACGGTCTGGTCACAAAAAGCACCATCTCGTCCCAGTCCACCAAGGAATCCATCAAAAGGCCACTTGTCTACACAAGACATGGCACATGAAGGAAAATCCCATGCATGGGTGAGTATAACAATACTTAGTAGGAAACCTCAAAACCAAAAAGTAAATTACAGTCATCTCTACACAAGTATATGTCTACAGCACATATAAGAATATCTATATATACTAAATTTGAGACATGAAGTCTAGAGGTAAGTCATGACTACTGCATACCAACACTAGGGATTTATCTCTAAGATTCCTTGAAGCACTTATCTGAGAGAATACACTCATATGTCTGATAGTACTGGTGATGTCCGTCCAAGAGGTACTACTCATCGGGTCTCATAATGAGAGAGATAAACTTATATAACTAAATAGAGATATTATATAATAGATGAGGATCACAACTAGATCCATGGGGTGATAATGACAACTCAATCTAGATTAATCTGCTAAGTAAATTATTGAAGCCCTGTAAAGTTGGTCACGTCAATACTGAAGCTTCTACCTAGGTAATGAAGAATTAATAGAGGATCCCACTCTAAGTCTCTTAGGGGATTCGACAACTCTATCTAGAAATTTCTACTGAAGGGATCATAGACCTATGATCTGGAAATGATTCATACATGCCTTCAGAGAAAACGATAAAGGGAATGAAACCTAATGAAACACGTCCAAGATATAAAGGATGATAGAATAAAGGCATCTATAATGGGATACATGGCACGTAGTAGTGTCACATTTCCTGTCACTTGACCATGGGTACTTCCAGAATACAATGACATGTGTCCTTAGAACATGTCATGGAGAAGATGGGTACATGGCGTATAGAGGGAGTCAGATGCCATGTCCTTCCATTCTGGGTCTGCCCATGTTCTCTGGTCATGTTCCATTATATGGTGTCAACCCATGAAACCTTACCCATGTACCGGTTCACAGGGTAACTCATGTATTCAGTTCAGGAAATGTTGTGTGGTGGAGTACATTCCATTTAGGCAACCCTTGTACTCCACCCCATGTCTTTGTATCTCCTGATATAAATGCCATGTCTCTAGGGAGTACTTAGAAATTGTGTGATTGGGGTCACATGACGTGTTATATTTAACTATTCCCCAAAAACCTAGCCATTGTTCAGTGGGGGCCACATGTCATGTAACCCTGGGTTACACGTCGTGTTCATTGGGTTTTTCTAGAAATTTTCCTTATTCCTCGGTGCGCCTCAGCCAATGATCTGGATCACATTCTGATGGTATATTAAGCTTGATACTTCATATCCAAGTTCGTTTCACCACTATAACACTGAATTGATGTTTTTTGGGCCTTTAATCAGATCGTAAATCCGTTTAAATCCATCTTGACGCAAACCGATTGATGAATGGGTTCTTCCAAACTGCTTCGATTCTTCTACCGTTGTCACTATCACACCTCTTCTAGGTCTTCCTAATGTTGGATCTTCAATTTCAAATTATTATACCATGAAATAAAGGCAAAATGATCATTCATTCAAAACCAGTCGAAGAACATGCTCTAGAAAGCAGGGAAGAAAAATGCACAAGGAATAAATCTGAGGAACTAATCCTGGTCATTGTTCATTCTAGCCTCGACCCATTCCAATAATAATGATCAACAAATAAAAACAATTATCTATGATGAAACCCTATAAATTCTAAAAATAAAACCCATCCTACAAGGTTACGATTGAACCGTGGATCAAACTATTCATTGGTTATTCCACGTTCATCGTTGAATCTACGAAAAGGGCAAGAAAATACAAAATAACACACCCTACTTGGGAATTGGATAACTTGTTGTTGAATTTCTATTGTCGTTGGAGATATTCATCAAGAACAGTGTTCGTCGATCTTCAATCCATAATTTTTTTGTGGCTCACCAAGAGAAATATTTAGGGTTTCCTCTCTAGAACCTCCACAAAATTCTAGGGTTATGAGCATAAATCTGGATCCATAACTAAAGTTTTATTTAAAATAAAACCATCATCGCATCTCTAGGTTAACAAATAGAAAAAATAAAATAAATATTTCAATTTATTTTATTCATTAAAAATGCATGTGGAAACTTTTCATAGTTGACCCGCACCAGCCAATGTTAGACTACACCTATGGTAAAGCTGTTGCTCTAAATGCAACAATGCCATTAGATTTATGATTCAAGCACACATTTATAATTTATTCAACTTTTTCATAAAAACCATGTGCACATTCTGTTTAAAATTTTAGTATATTTTAAACATTTATTTCGGGTCCACTGGGGCCCAGAATCGCACATAACCTTAGTGACTAGTCTCGAATATAATCCATATAATATTTAAAAATAATACACAGAAATTCCATGACATTAAAATTGTCTTCGATTCAAGGATATAAAAAAATGTTTTGGTTAAACCAATAATATTACAATTATTCTGTAGGTTATGGAAGGAAAAGTTTGAGGGGGATTCAATCTCCTCAAAGAAAGAAATTTGAAAAACTTCTTTTGAAGAAACCAGAGAAGGTTGGAGTAAAGATTGAAAGTTGGTTCCAACCAATGGAAACTATTTTTGAAAGGTGTGAAAAACCTATACACCATAAAAGGGGATTTATTATTTTGTTACCAGTATAATATAAGTTTTTTAAAAATTCTAAAAATCTAGAAATTACGAAAGAAATGGATATTATTGTTAAAACTTCTTTAAAATCCATAAAAGAAGAATGACCATGGATTATTTATAGTGGTTTTTATTCTCATATGATGGTATATTTAAAGCTATTGAATAATGTGAAAGACTTTAAAGAAGGAACAATGACAATTTGCAATGATGAATCCTTGAGAATCAAAGGTGTCAGATCTGCCATCATTGGTAAAGAAAAGATAAAATATAAGAAAACATTATATGTTGATGGGATGAAACAAAAAATGCTAATTGTTTCACAACATTGTGATGAGGCTAAAAAAATTATTTCTAAAAAATATGGGTTTTTTGTGAAAATTGAGAAAGATGGAAAGATAGTTACAAGAGGTCAACGTATATAAGGAAACTTGTTTCAAGTTAGTGAAATACAAAACTCGTGTTGCTTGAGTATAGTGAAAGAGAATCAATTGTGGTATAAAAGGAAGGTACACATGTGTCAAAGAAACATGAGAAAGTTATAAAATAAATATAGTGTTCGTGATATTCCTATTTTTCAAAGAAAAAGAGATTGGTGTTGCACTATTTTTCCTAAGGGAAAAATTATAAACTCAGTGCATAAGAAAGTTGAGATTTGTTCGAAATAACTCATGGATCTTATTCATTCTAATATCAGTGGTCCAGTGAGAAAATAGTAAACAAATATAGATAATTAATTCATCACTTTCATTTATTACTTTACTCGCATTACTTGTGTTATATATATGGAACATAAGTCTCGTGCTTTGAAAATGTTTAAAAGTTTCAGAAGCGGAGAAGGAATGTAATTATTCGGTGAAGAAGTTGAGAATAGATAATAGTGGTGAGCATAAAAATGAATAATTTGAAAGTTATCTTGAGAAGCATGGATTTCAGCATGATTATAGTTTACCATACACTCCTCAATAAAATGGATTAGCTGAATGAAATAATAGAAGTTTTATGGAAATGGGGAGAACTACGTTTTGTGATCAGGATCTTTATCATTACTATGGGTGAAAAGCCATGAGTTCTATTGTGTATATTCAAAAATGATGTTTCTATAGGCCAAATTCATATATGAATATATACGAATTCTTTTATTCTAAAATCCAAGTTCAAAACATTTAATAGTTTTCGGGAGTCCATGCATTATAAATAAGAAATGGGGAAACTTTAATATGTTTGAGCGAAAAGGTGAAGATGGAATTTTTCATGTCTATAATCCGGAAGAAAGAGGATACATATGTTTCAACAAAGAAACATGATGAATTTTTTATTATTTGATGTAAAAGTAATTGAAAAGATAGAATAAGATAAATATACTCATGTAGATAATGAATTTGAGCAGGATAAAGAAAATATTTCTAATAAGGATACAGACAATTGTAATTCTACTCAAGAAGAATAATCATACTCGTTTATTTCTAGGGATGAGAAAGATACTTGAAAATGTCATCCTAGGCTTAGGAAGTAAGTGGAATCACAAAATATTATTGGTGATCAGTATCAAAAGGTTCAAACAAGTTGAAAAATAAATGTTATTACACATACTTCCATGTATTCAAAAGTTTATCCAAATGATGTGAATGAAGATTTTGAGTATCCGGAATGGATTCAGTCCATGAATTAAGATATGGATCAGATAGAAAAGAATGATACATGGAAACTTGTTCCTAATCTAGATAACAAAAATGTTATTGGTACATAGTGGGTTTTCAGGAACAAGCTAAATGAATAAGGTGAAGTGATAAGAAACAAACCAAAACTACTGAGGAAATGATACTCACAAATTAAAGGTGTTTATTTTTCTGAAACATGTACTCACATGGAAATGTTAGAAACAATCATAATTTTTCTTTCAATTTTTGGACAATTAAGTTTAAAAAATCATTCAAATTTATGTGAAGTCTACATTTCTGAATGGGGATCTTGATGTGTAAGTTTACATTGAACAACCATGTGGATTTTTTGTTGGGAAAGATGAAAGTTATGTATGCATATTGAAGAAATGTTTGTATGGGTTGAAACAAGCTCAGAGGGCATGGTATTCCAAATTGTATACTTTCTTAAGGAAGATTAGTTTTAAAAATGTAAGAGTTGATACCAATCATTACATCAAAGAAAGTCAAGAGTTTTACCTCATTATAATTGTTTATTTTGATGAAATTATCTTTGTATGGAATAATGAAAGATCATGTGAAATATTTTATAAAGAAATGAAAAAGGGGTTTTAGATTTCCAAGCTGGGGAAAGGAAATTATTTCTTGGGTTACAAATTTTAAAAAATAAAAAATACATTATTATTTCTCAAGAAAAGGATGATAAGGAACTTCTTATGAAGTTTGGAATGGAAAACTCAAAACCTTTTTCCACACCAATTTCAGTGGGAACCAGGTTTTATAAATATGGATAAGGTAAAGCAATTGATCAAAAATAATTTTGAAAGATTATTATAAGTTTGTTTTATTTGATTACCTCAAGAGATGACATTGTATATTTTGTTACCTTATGTGTAAGATTTCAGAGTGCTCCAAAAGAATCACATTTACATTCTAGAAAAAATAATTCTTAAAAACATAAAAGGCATAAAAAATTTCGGATTCAAGTGTGATATATTAGAAATTATTGATTTTTTGGGTATTAAAATGTTGATTGGGTAAAAAAATTTGATGATAAAAGACCCACATCTAGTGGAGTATTATTTATTTGGAAAAAAATTTTAGTCGACATATAAAGAAATAGAAATTATTAACTCTAAGTACAGCTGAAGTCGAGTATTTTGTTTCTACTCAAGCCACTACCCCACTTATAAGGATGAAAATTCAATTAGAAGACTTATTATTGAAATGAATTTACCCTTGCTCTTGGGTTTTTATAATCAATGTGCAATCAATATCATTAGGAATACATTTCAACATTCTCATTCAAAACATATTGATATCAAATATGATTTCATCAAAGAGAATGTGGAGATGAATGAATTGAATCTAGAGTATGTTCCTACATCAGAACAAGTTGCTGACATTTTCATAAAACCTTTACTAAAGTAATCCTTTTCTAAATTGAGGTTGAAAATGGTAGTCCAACCTCTTTCTCATCAAGGATGAGGTATGTGTTTTTCCCGTATCGCATTTTACCTTTGTATAGTGTTCTCAAGGGGATAATTAATTCACAAATCTTTCATTATGGAAGTATATAATAAAGGGGAGTTGTAGGAAAGATATGAATCCATATTTTTATTATGTGTGAACTAGTCTAATAATTTGTTGGAGTGGACATAGGAAAAAAAATTTATTTCAGGAAATTTGAAGAGATGAGCATGAAATGCTAAGGAATAAAGATGAAGAAGGTTTTTATGATCACTAATTTTGGACAACATGGATTTTCTATCAATAATTATCATATCCTATAGTGAGTTAGATCACATAGGTTTAGAATTGTTGATAATTAATCCACTTCTTGAGGATACAAAGTTCAATGATTTATGAATCTTTATTGACAAAAAAAACCAAAGGGGGATGTTGTTAGGACCGAGTTGTATGGAGAAGGATTCTGGAAGATGAAGAAGTTTGTTTTTCAAGATTATTGTATTTTTTTGTTAAGGAAGTTTAAGAAGAAAAGAAATAACCTCTCTTTGTATTTGGTGAAAATCAGAGTGACCATCGTATTCAAGAAATTGGACCCATAATTCTTGAAAATTACATCGTATTAAGGAGAAGTTGTCTAGAAGAAAAGGCTCCTCATATGCACACTGAATATGGAATGAAATGTTTGATTTTAATGGGGAAGAATTAGAGTATATATGACTATGATAAAAATATGATGATTCTTTTCTATTTAAGAGTTCTCATAAATCACAAGTATTCTATAAATTTTTTGATGCAAGCTTGATAAAAGAAAGGGGAGAAGATATTCTGCCAATCATATTCAGTCTGATCATAATGATGTTGTTCATACCTGGGTTGAGAAAGAAAAAATATGTTGATAGGGAAGTTACAATACTATCCTTAGTATTTCAGATGATGTTTAAGATGATCTTCAACATATTTAGTGTCGTGAAGGAAGTCATGATACTTTCTAAAAGTTATAAGAAGAAGAATGTTGGTGAATCTAAGACTTCTATTCTAAATATCATCATAATGACCTCATAGGATTCATATTTGTTTGAAGGATGGGATGTTTTATGGAAAATTTGAGAAATTGGAGGTTTCGGTTTTAGTCAAACCAAAATCCAAAAGACATAAATATTTGGTAAAAATAAGTTAAAGGGGTTTGTAATCAGAGAAGAGAAAGAATTTGTTTGTGTGGAAAGATCATTAGTATCATATTCAAAATGAAAGGAATCCACTGGTACTGATCCATCAGATTTAGTATGTCATCATATTCATTAGAGGAAAAAATGTTTAAAACCAATGAAGAGGAAAATAAATTTTATATTAAAAATGGGTCAAGAGTCGTCAGATTGAATAAGACTCCAGGGGAATCCAAGACCAACCATCAGTCTGAAGGAAAGAAGAATAATTATCTCACTTAGAAAAGGTTGGGTGAGTTTTCAAAGGAGGGTCTTGAAATTCAAAGAAGAATATGTTTGTTTGGTGCAAAGCAATGTAATGAGGAAACTATTGTTTTACATTTTTCTCCATTGTAATGAGTTAAATCATCATAATGAGGCCGATCATAATGAAAATGGTGAAACATAATCAGACTAAGGTTTGATTAGAAGTTGAAAGCTGTCTATTTCTTCATACATATATTTGGCACGGAGAATCATAATGAATAAATCATACCAAGAAAATCAGAATGGGAAATCAGATTCAAACTAATGATTGTGAATAAAGTCTGAAGAAGAGATGAAGATTTTATAAGGATCAATAAGATTTGATAAGCATAGAATATTTCATAAAAAAATTCTAATTTTATGGAAGTTTGAATTTCAAGAAAAAATATTTGAGCAGTAAACAACTTCTGAATCCCGCCCAAACAACTTTTATGGTGATTATAAAAGGTGAGAAGTAAATTTTACTTTTCATATGAATATAATTCATAGAGGAATATAGATAAGATCCATATTTGTAGGGAGAATAAGTTTTTGTATTGATATTTCTTGAATAAATTATTTTGGGAAAAATTAAAGGAGAAGAGACCAGGTTGTAATATATTTAGCTGATCATCATATTCAATAGATCAATCTATTCATCTGATTATCATAATATTATTCTCATTATATTAATTTGGTCATCATATTGAGAAGGATAATCAAAACAAAAAACATCATATTGTGTTTCCCATAGTGAGGTTAAAAGTGTTCAAAAAATTTCCAATCATATTTTGACATAATCATATTTTTTATTGAGAAATAGAACTTGGACAATCATATTGGAAAAATTGGATTGAGTTCTATTACAAAGTCCAATAGGTTCTTACCATCTTTTGAGTAATAAAGAGAATAATATTTTGGAAAGAATACATTTGTGAATTTTGATAAATAAGCATAGTAACATGGTTTGTTATAGTAAATTTTTATTGCACCATTTTCTCAAGGAGGATGATAGACACTATTGGATTGTTGACATAGTGCTATGTGAGTGAAATGGAATATCCTAATCATTTCATTCCACACAAAAGGATTTTTCTAGTGTATTGTTTGCTATTTTATTATTTCCAAACAATACCAAGGAAATATCTATTCTTATTGAATAGTGAACCTTGTAAATACTTTTGTTCCAATGCATGTGTGTTTAATTTTTTTCAGTTGGGAAGAAATATTTAATAAGAGGGGAAGGTTGTTTCATAAGAAATGAAATATAAAATAAAACATTATCATTGATTCACCCCCTCCCCATATCAGTGATACAATTATCCTGACTAGGAAATTACATGTTTTTTATATTCTAACCTTCTTGAAACTATCCAGTTACTATCGACGTTTCATCTAGAACTTTTCATGACTTGAAGAACCAATTATAGTCTTGACCAAAAATGGTGTAAAGTTAAAAAAGTATAAATCTTGTGAGGAGGCCTTCTAGGAGTTAAAAGTAAGGCTAGCCTCGGCATAGGTCCTGATTTCTCTTATGCCTAGAAAAGTATACATAGTTTATTGCAACACAACAGGCATTTATCTAGGAGATATTTTGATGAAATGGGAATGATTTGTGGCATACGAGTCTTTCCCGTTGAGTCCGGATGAGTGTAACTACCTCACACATGACCTTAACTTAGTAACTTTTTTTCATGCCTTACACTACTTGAGGCATTACCTATTGGGGGAATAGTTCATGTTATTCATAGACCCTGAGAGCCTAAAATACATATTCTCTTAGAATGATATGAACCTATAGAAATGGATATGGGTTTAATAACTATATTATTACAACTTTTATATTTCTTACATGCTAGGGAAAGGTAATGCGGTTGTTGATGCTTCAAGATAAAAGACTCGGAATTGAGTTGTTTGGGAAGATAGAGGTGAACGGCAGTTGATGAAACTTCTTTATGAAATACATCTAGATGTTTAGGAATGTCAGGGGAAGCCTATCATGAAAAATTTATCAGTGGATTCATCATTTTTGGATCGATTGAATAAGAGTAAACATTCTGATCCTGATAGTTTGGTTTGGAGGGAAAGTGTTTTAGGTGAGGACACACCATCTGGTTGGGTTGTTGATAAGGATGAGATCCTTGATATTCATCGGAATGTTTGGATTCCTACAGACATGAAAGAGGAAATAATGTGACAATATCATGATTTTAAATCATAATTAATTTTCAAAATCAGAAATATGTATTGTGAATTTCTCTACAAGTACTGGTGGTCTAGGATAAAAAAAAGAGATCATGGGATTTCTTACTTGGTATTCCATCTTTTGGTAGTTGAAAGTGTAACACTAGCGGCCTGATGGCCTTTTACCACCACTATCTATTTTGTAATGTAAATAGGATGATGTAACCATGGATTTCATGATAGGGTTACCCAATTTATCATGAGGAAGTGACATCAGAAGGGATATTTTGGATATACTGACTAAGGTTGCCCATTTATTTCCCATTCAAGATACCTTCTCCGTGGATGATCTTGGGAGGGTATATGTCCAAGATATAATAATCATTCACGAGATTCCATTTACCATTGTATAAGATAGGGATGACTGGTTCAATTCTCATTTCTATAAGGGTTTTAATAAGGCTCTTGGTTCTTTAGGTATTTCTGAGTACAATATACCACCCTCAGATCGACATCCAATCTGAGTACACTATATAGGTACTGGATGACATTTTTAGAGTGTGTGTCCTCACTTTTAGAGGTTCTTGGAGAGAAAAATTTTCCACTTGATGAGTTCTACTATAATAATAGTTTCCAAAAAAACTATTCATATGGATCCTTATGAGGTGCTCTATGATATTTCATGTCGTTCACCTCTGTGATGGTTAGTGGCAGGGGAGACAGTGCTACTGGGACTGCATCACATTCAAGAAACATTAGAATAGGTACAAATGATCTAGAAATGTATGTATATAGATTATTATAGGTTGAATACATATTTTAATCATCATTTTTGACCTCTGGAGTTTGAGTTGGGGGATTAGCTTTTCTTATAATACATTCCATGATTGGGTTATTAATAGATTCAGAGGAAAGGTAAACTGGAACCTAGGTTCATCGATCTTTTTGTGATACTGGAGTGAGTCAGACCAATAGCATATTGTATGGATATCCCTCAGTAGTACAGGGATGTGAATTATGTATTCTATGTTTCTCAGCTCCACTATTATTACTCCAACCTGTCTCATGTCCTTGATCCAAAGGAAGTTGTTTTAGAGGTTGGTGCTTCTTTTGATAAGTACCCAGTTCGTATTGTCAATCATAGCATTAAGACTCTATGAGGTAAGATATTTTCTCTAGTTCAGGTGTTATAGAAGAACAACTGTATACTATAGAAGATATGGGAACAAGAGTCCAAAGTATATGCTCAATGAATGAAGTTTTTCTCAGATGTATCTCAACTTCCCTCAGAAGTACAACTTGGGGATCAGTGATCTTAAGGATATGATGTTATAAGATCCTAGTTCTTCATCAAGGTACAGACCCTATTTATATTATATATAAACCTATTTTATTTTTCTAATGTAATTTCCCAAGGGGGAATAGGAGGTCCTGAGAGTGTTTAATAAGGTTTGGGGCCCTAATTTCTTATTTTAAGAGAAGTTCTATGGGAACACAGTTGGTTCATGTTTTTTGATAACCATGCACCTCAACCTTGCATCCCAAAAAAGGGGCATGGTTTATTATACCGTGTGAGGGTATTCAGTTTTTTTCAAACCAAACACACATTTTAAGAATGGTTTGGCCAATCGTTTTGCAAAACTATGTGTCTTGTTAAGAATGGGATAAAATTACCCTCCCCCCCATGAACCTTTAAATCTAATTTCCTCCTTCCTCCTATCATTTCACATAGTAGCCACCATTGTATCCTATCATGCTCCTCTCATTGTCTCCTGGGTGGACCTCTCTCATATGGCCTTCAGTTCATTTATGATTGATCAGAACCCCCTAGATAAGTGTAATACTCATTTACCTTCCTTTCTTAGTTTTCTTCACCATCCATGGTGTTATATCTGGGTGAAATAATATACCCTATTTTCAGGGAATTTGTCTATTTTTCTAATTTCTCTTATTTTAGCCCAAATATGAGGATAATACCAGATAAGGATTATTCTACAGGGTCTAGGTAGGTATTCTAATACTTTTCCCAAAATGTATCTATGTTTATAACTTGTTTGGTTGTCTTGCATGCTATAATTTCTATTCGTTGACCCTAAAATCTATATCCCTTTAATTTATCACCTAAAACATGTATTAGACCTTTTATGAGACCCTTAGAAGTCATTGATGGCTGATGACCCCTGCCTGAACTACCCCTTAGGGTGTGTTTTTTTGTCACATAAAAATGGAATGTTCAATTCAATTAATTAAATTATTAAATGACATAGACACCAAAATTTATGATTAATTACTAGTTCTCTTATAGCTACTATTATAAACCTTGATCACACTATTATAAGTGTGGTGTCCCTTGATTAATACATGGATTATCAACCTATAATGTCTTGAGAAAACTCATAGGATGCCTCCCAATTCATTGATGTGAATTCCAACTGGTACACCAACTTGGATTCAGTTAATGTCTTATGTTTTTAAATGACTCAACCTGACACTGATGATTCACCTGCAAACTCTATAAAATTAGAATTTCAGGGATAAGCTCCCATGATTTGGATTGATGTCCTCATAAATGGAATGCCTTGGATCATCTCCTTGTATTCCAATCAAATCTATTCCAATATTAACTTGTACTTTCTTCTTTATCTTGGTTAGAAACCCATGGAATTGGAATACTGAAGTTTTACCCCTTGTATTACACTCAAAACCAAATAGCCAACATCATGGATGATCACCACATATAGGCTCGACTTCCAATAGTCATGGATGTCAAGGGTCTTCTCTGGATCCATTTTCGTTTTTATACTTGTATACCTTGGCTATGTGTCTCGGGTCCCTGATCGAACTAAAAGGTCATATGCTTAGAGACATCCAGCTTAGGCTAATTCATGTAGAGTCGGTCAGGTATCCCATAAGGATCCCAGTACCGATAAGGTTTCTTATACTTTAATAATTTTCACTTATTATATCTACACACTGTTAAATTTTATATTTATATACTCTATATTCATTTGACATCATTGGTGGTGGTCTACTGAGTTGTACTCGCACCTTGTTTGGGCCTCCATTTAATACCCTGGTTGATTTTATATATAAATGTGAGGACAAAAAGAAACACCTACCTATTGATACATGATTTAATTTTTAGAATTGGATCATGGGAATAGAGGACTGAGTCTATGCTCAGTATTCTCATGGAGATATTTTTTTTGGTATTTTGTTTCATTTTTTATAATACTAGAACTGTTGCTTGTCAATTTTCTTTTCTTTCCTGCTTCATATTATGTATCTCCATAAAATCGTCTAGATATGATTTTATTTACTGTTTTATGTATTTTTTTATTATATGGATAGTTTTCCCTATTCAGGAAGCTCTGGTAGTAGGGGGTTTGGGGTTTGGGGCGGTGGTTATGGGGTCGAGTCCCCGGACTAGTTTTCTTTCATTGTGTGCATTGTAAACTCAAAAGTTTATTATTTGGATAGTTTGTTTCCACTATGTTAATATTTCCACTACTTTAATTATTATTGTTTTTTACATTGAAAAAGAGGGTATAGTCTCCCCACTATACCACCATACATCATCGTTTCTAGTCAGCAACCTCTAACATACAAGGAGGTGAACTTGAGGCCTTGTGGCCAACCAAACCAATCACTTATCTATAAACTAGGTTCAGGACATCCCAATATACATACATTCACATACGTACACATACATACACAAATATATTCATACATTCACATAAATACATGAACATACAACTGTACACATACATCCACATATATACACATGCATACAAATATATGTGTATATTTTAAACTATTTAATATGAATATAAATATATAAATTAAAATAAAAATCATATTTAATGTATTTATATAATTAATATCACTATATTTTAATATATATATATATATATACAACCATATGTGTGTCTGATTCTAATTAAATATATAATTATAAACAAGTATAAAATAATGAACAAAGGTATATATATTTTTTGTTATATAATGTTTTTGAATAAATGAGCCTTTGTCCAAAAGACAGGCCTCTTTATTAAAGAGAAAACAATTACAATATTCTAAAGGAGAGTATTTTACATTTTTCTCTTTTAAAGGGAGACATAAACTCAACAGGTAGGGTGTCGAAGAAGATGCAATCATCACTACTCACCCCTTTGTTTGTAAGGCCATCAACAGGAGAGTTAGCTTCATGAAACGCATGTGTATATAAATTACACACATGCATATATATATATATATCTCTGTGTGTGTTCATGTGTGTGTGTGTGTGTTTACATATATTATAAATACAATTATATAAATATCTATCCATTTAAATATCTATGTAATTTTTTTAAAAAAAATTTAATATATTTTATTTAGATACACATATTTTAATGTATATAAATATATTATTAAACATTTTTATTGATTAATATAATTTTTATAATTTTTTATAAATAAAATTATGAAATAATAGTGATGGTATTTAGTTATTATAATATAGTAATATAAATCATATTTACATAAATATATATACTTTTTGTTACATAATATATAAATATATATATGGGGGTTAGCTCGCCTAGGTTTGAGTCTTGTGGAGCGTTTTCTTGCTGCGTACGTTCCATGGGGGAAAATATTTAATATCTTATATTATATTTTTTATATAATATTTATTGTTATATAAATCATATTTAAATATATATAAATATGAATATATAGATTAAACTATTATTGGTGGCCTTTATCAGTGTTCTTTTAGCGTTGTTAAAGGGGGATTTATCAGTGCTAACTAAAACATTGATAAATAATAATATTTATCAACACTAAAAAATTGTTGAAAAATGGTTACCTATTATAGATGCATTTTTTAGCATTTAAAAAGGGAATATTTATCAATGATTTTAGTCAGTGTTGATAAAAATCTCCCATTTATCAACTTTTTTTGAGTGCTAAATAAATTAGGATCTATAACAACGATCCAACTTGGAACCATGCATGTCATCCACCCTTTGTCAAACTTTAGTGTGATTAGACTTGGGACTAATTTTATTTATATAAATATATATATAAATTATTATATAAATCATATTTTAAATTATATAAATATGTATATATAAAATAAATTATTCATGATGTCCTTTATCATCACGGTTAATGAGGAGTCTTTGTGGAATATCCCCCTATGGTGTGTCATAGTTTTGGTGAAAACACTAACTACTACACTATGATTGAGCATTATGTGTCGTGTCCTTCTATTTTTATAGATTGTATAAGATCAGTTCTGCCTTTGAAATATTATTATTTCCTTTTTCTTATTTTGAACTCTATGCATCCCAAGGACCTCTTTCAAAGACTTTAATCCCCCATTACTTAGCTTCAACCCTCAACCTGAAGAAATCATTTTTTTGTTAATATGATGTCAGTTTTTTTACGTCTTCTTTTGTTATGTTCTCTCATTTTCACCCTTTCCATGTTATGGAAGTTTGCTTCCTTCAATTATTATGGGGTTTAATTTGGTGATTTATGGTGGATTCATGGTGGAATGAAATCCTTATGGATTGAGAATTCCTCACAGGAGAGTTAATGAGGGGTTTGAGATTGTCCTTTTATTCTTTCTCGGAGAATGTTGAAAGTTTCATCATAATGTAGGGTATTCTAGGATCCTTTTTATTTTATGTGTAAGTATTGGATTAAAATTCTTTATATTATTTTGGTAATGGGGGAATCAAACTAATGAATATAATAATCCATAAATCTAATAATGAAATATGGAATGAGATGTAGTGATTATATATGGTTCATGTTATGATTATATTCCTCTTGATATTTTCTAAATAGTGTGAAATTTATTGATGTGATTATTTTTGTTCCTTATCATAATTTATATTCTTGAAATTGGATAAACAATGTAAATATAGAAATATAAAGTACATAATTAAATAGATATGAGAATTTAATTATAGTTATTCCTTGAAAACTATTGAACACTGATGCATTGCTTAAGAAACTTTATAGTTGATTCTTAGCGGTATTTAGCTGATAATGTTAGGAATCTTTTTACTAAAACCAATGAAAAATTAATCAGTTAATTCAAGGTGTTGATGAAATGAATGTTTTCTGGAATTATATGTTTGGAGCTATTAATATAACCTCCTTGTTTGTTATAGGTTTTCATGTCTTGGTGTTACGACTTTAGTTTCTCCATGAGTTTTATATTCTAAATATATGATTTTTGTTGTATGTATTCCTTCAGATGTTATAGAACCCTTTATATATATTTTTTGGGAACCAGTATGGTTGGGACATTAGGAAATGGATGAATGACACAAGTTGAGAGAGGGTCTTGCTTATTGCCTATCGTAAAGATGAGATTGTTCTTGGGATGGATGAAATAGGTTGAGATAATGGATTTCCTATTGTCAAATTGTTGATTTGGGATGTTGATTTCTTGGTTGGTATGAGTTGAGAGTTTAGATTTCCTATCTTTCTTATTATTTGGTTCCTGGTGGTTGTTTTTCTTGATGGTTTTTTGTTGTGATTTCTAATATCCCATTATAATTTTCCTATGCACTATAGCTACATCTTCGACGTGGTAGTTTCAAGTTGAGTCCTTGAGTTCCTGAATTATGGCATGTTAAATGAATTATAAAGAACTCATGGGATGTGTGTAGATGATAGAATTGATATATGATAAATGATAACAGTGGGATGGATAAATTAATTCTTTATGATCATGGAATAAAAATTTGGATATTATAATATTAATTATGAAATCATGTAGTATTGTAATGAGATTAAATGATTATAGCATACTTTTTTAATGATATTAATGAATGATTGGTAATTTATTACAATAAAGGGAAATTATTAATAATGTTTAATTTCGTTACTTGTGTATTTATATGAAATATAGTTTCTTAGACCATATAAGTTATTGGTAAAAAATCCCCCAAGGAAGCATTGAAACATTTTTGGGTTGGTTGGGTTTGTTGACAATGTAGTCCTCGATATTTTTTTTGTTGAAAAATTGGGTTTCTAAGTTCAGTTTGTTGAAAAAAGGGGTATACATGGTGATTTTTCAAGTTCAAGATATGTGGTTCAAAATACAGGATTTATTGAAGAACTTATACAAAGGAATGGATGATTTGGAGGTGATACAAAAAGAGAAGATACAATGTGGCGTTGTTTTCCAGTTTATGCCAAATTTTATGGGCCTGAAAATCGAAAAATGGAGAAAAGTGTTTTTGGAAAATGGATTTTCGCACCATTTTCATAGAGGCTTGGAAAGTTGCATGCCATATGTTTTTCAAGATCAGAATATCAAAGTATGGAAAATGAAAGAGGTGCACCCATGTTTTGGTTTGGGTAAGCAAGGAGACTAGGGTGATAGAGGAACCAGCAGCTGGACTTCCACACTGAGAGGAAACTTGCGTGCGGAACTTAGAGTGCCCAAAATGCCTATAAATAGAGGGAAATGCCTACTCATTTAGCATGAATCTCAATACATAGAGATAATTAAATCTCCATTCACACATTTAGGTTTGGGAACCCAAGTGTTGGTTTGGTCCTGTAAGTATAAATTTATTCATAAGTTGTGCACCAGTTGTTAGGTGCACAACAATGTTAGTTTGGGAGTAAAAGGGTGTGATTTTCCTGAGTTTTGAGTTAAATAAGGGAGTGTCGCACAAGTGGTTTGGTGAAACTTGAGTGACAGGCTTCACTACTAGAAATCCTACCTATACCAACGTAACTATACCAATGGTTTTTAAAAAACGTTGGTATAGGTACCCTTTCCCAATAGTTTTTCCAACCCGTTGGGAAAAGACCACTTCGATACCACTTTTCCCAACAGTTTGGCAAAACCATTGGGAAAGGGTATGGATTTCCCAATGGTTTTAACAAATCATTGAGAAAAGCCCTCTTTTAGACCATTTTTTCTAATGGTTTGGTCAAAACTTTGGGAAAGGGTATGGATTTCCCAGTGGTTTTTACAAACCATTGGGAAAATCCAAATTTGACACCACTTTCCCAATGGTTTGGTAAAACCATTGGGAAATCCATACGCTTTCCCAATAGTTTTTCCAAATCGTTGGGAAAATCCCACATTAAGACCACCTTTCCCAATGGTTTAGCCAAACCATTTGGAAAATCCCACATTTACACCACTTTTCCCAATAGTTTGGAAAAATCATTGGAATAGGGTATGTCTTTCCCAATGGTTTTACCAAACCATTGGAGAAATCCCATTTTTATACCACTTTTCCCAACGGTTTGGAAAAACCATTGGGAAAGGGTGGGTACTTATCCCAATAGTTCTCAAAACCATTGGGATAGATACCCTTATATTTTATGAATTGTTTTGTCAAATATCGTCAAATAAATCAATATATAAATTACATATATATATATATATATATATATATATATATCCAAATATATTCACAAAGGTAATTATAGGTTGGTGGTAAAGTCTTTGATATATAACCCATAGGTTGTGGGTTAAAACCACTCCTATAACTTTTTTTTAATTTACCTATACCAACAGTTTGGGAAACCGTTGGGTAATTTGGTGTGGGGATAGACCTATCCCAACTGTTTGGGGAAAACTGTTGGTAAATACCTATCCCAATAGTTTTAAAACTGTTAATATAGTTCTATACCAATAAAACTATTGGGATAGGTATTTCCCAATAGTTTTCCCAAACCATTGGGATAGGTCTATCCCCACACTGAATCACCCAATAGTTTCCCAAACCATTGGTATAGGCTATACCAATGGTTTGGGGACCTATACTAATGGTTCTAACCTGTTGGTATAGGTAATTTTTCCATTAGTGCTTGTAGAAGTGCACTAATCATTCTAGGGTTGCGTGAAAGTTGGAATATTTCCCGGTACACCCATGGTAAAGTTGTATTCATCAGTGAATGAAAGTTTAACTTCAACAGAGAATCTATATACATAGGAATATTCATTCATTTGTGATAATTAAGGGACCTACAAGTCTTTAAACTATTAGTGGATCTTCTGAAGAAGCGGTGAGCACACTTCAGTTGAGAGAGCAGTGAGCTTTTGTATTGTCAGTGGTTGTAAACCAGGGGTTCGTGAGTCTACAAAAAACTTTGTAAACAGCAGTGTGCTTTTAGTGGATTTGGTACATCATCACATTTTCAGTGTATGCTCCTTGTACATAGCCCAGTGAGGGTGAACCATGTAAAATTGACGTGTCTTGTGCTCGCAGTAAGATTTGTTCATACTCTGCCACAGGAATGAGAGAGAAGATAGTTTTGTCTAACAATGAAAAAAGATCAATAGGGGAAGTTATTTTAATCTGTCGTACTCCGATTCACCCCAATCTCATGGTATCTAACATAGTGGACCTAACAGAAGTGATAGTTGAGTGTTAGGTGAGATGATAACTACAATTGAATCTAAAGTTAGGTAGTTTCCCCTAGTTTGGTTGTGTGATATAATATTCACTATATTTTCTAATTTCATTTGATCCACCACCTGATTTAGGAAGGCAATAGATGGAAAACAATTACTCTAGGTATTATCCCCAATATCTTGGTTGGTGAGGGCACAAATGTTTGAACCCTCTTCCTCACTCTCCCTTAAAACATGGCATGATGTGTAGGTGTATTTAATATTTAATGGCTTAAGGTATAGGGTATGTATCTACACAAGCTGTGATAGATCTCATTCTCTCCATAAATGTGTGTGTGGGATGTAGCGGCTTGAGTTTATAACATATACATGTGTTCTGTGCGTACTAATGGTGGTTACTATGGGTGTACTTGCATGGGGTATGATGGATTGAAGTATAATTCATGATACATGGGTTTTAGTGTATTTCATACTTACTACAAATAATGAGATGTGGTTGAGATGTGTGTCCATGGGGTTCATGATGAGATATGGTTGTGATATGGTTTCCCAGGGGGAAAGATAACTTATAGAAGGGATTAAAACACATGGCGTTTGGATTTGGGGTTTGAAAGTGACAAACCATATGGGAATTGGATGCAGGGTACCTTTCTTATATATATGATGTTGATATAAAAATACTTACTTATATGAATTACTTGGTGATAAAGCCTTGGTGAGGATGATATATAGTTTTACATATTTATGTAAAGAGTTGGTTTCATTTTTTTATTAATTGGGCTTTATTATGCTTCTTTCACATTTGGATGTGAGATTTCAAAGAGGAACCTACTAATTATACTAGTATGCTCACCCATTTATATATATATATATATATAAACTACTTTTCAAGTCTGTAAAATCTAGTTGTTGATCAAGATGGGCATTACTATATCATAGAGTTATTCAAGATCTCTTGGAGTTCATGGTCACTACCTAGGATATTTTTGACATTTAAAAATTTTTTTACTTCTATGACATTACATTCATGTATTGGGATAGTTTATTTCTTTTTTCATTGAAGTTGGTTGGATTATCTCATATTATCTATTATTCTTATATATATATATATTAAGGGTAACCACTTCCATTTGTATGCATTATATACCCTCGATGCTACTCTCCAACCCATGGACTTTTGGAAGCGGGATTCAGGGGTCATCCTTATCTTTGTTGCCAGACCAAAAGGGGTACATTTGGAGGGGGTTGGGATCTTGAGAAAGTGATATCAGGGCTTCTTTTTAACATATAGCTTGAATCTTGGGGATAAGCACCAGTGGCGATTTCATGGGTTTGTATGGAAACATTATAAGTTGCACATAAAACATGATGTAAGCAAGGGATACTTGATAGGAAATGGGATTTTAGGTACCTCAGTAATTAGACATAAGGAACATAATTTTAATCAAAATACTACATGAGGTAAAATTTTTTTAGGTTAGAGACCTAGTTAAGGATCATACATCATGATTTTCTATGCCTGTGATTGAATAGGGTATACAATTGGAACTTGAATGAATTTAAATTAATTAATATTAAGTATTCCATACTCTAGGTTTAAGTAGTCCCTAATAGTTTACTCTTTTATAGGTATGACTCTAGATTAAAATCCACTTCATATTCATTCTAATGATGTTAAGAAAGATGCGCTAGTACATCGCCAAAGAGTAGAGATCAATAAAGATGAAACTTGGAGGAAGAATCTTAAAGAATTTTAGTGCTATGTTTTTTATAAGTATGATGGATCTATTTCAAATTAGACTAAGGATTAATTTTAGGAGATGTGGATTTCCATTAGTTCTATCCATGCATGGAGGGATCACTGAGTTTCATTTATTGTTTCTATGCCAACTAGAGTAGCTCAATAGTGGTGGTTATTTTCCTTGAGGATCATGAGGAGTTAATCATTTTATAAAATATTTTTTCTGATTACTTTCCAAAATAATTAATTTTCTTAACCATTAAGGAAACTAGTTGGTAGGTGATTCTTACACTCTTCTATGGCAATTCCAATGTGAATGAGTTTATCATTTTGTATAATGAACCCTTGTGTTATTATTTCTATCTTCTTCTTAATTAGAAGGCTAGGGAGATGAATTTTGAGGAGGATTTGTGTCTATAGATCCAGTACCAGGACACATCATTCATGTTTCCAATATATATCTAGGTTCTAATAAAGAAATAGGTTATATAAAGGGTGTTCTCTAAGACTTGATTTTCATGGGAGGGGAGTCTCCAAGAATCTCCATGGAGTAAAGATGTGGCTAGAAGTTCTTAGTTTCAATGTCATCAGAAGTTTTAGACAATATGGAGTCTATTCTAGACTTCTTCTTCCTATTTCAATTAGGATGGCAGTTCCCATACCCCTTAAAATTAATCGCACATGGTTTTTCATGTAGATTTCGTGGCCATTGAAATCTCAAGTTCCCAATATTCCTCAGTAGTTAGTGTAGAATTGGCAGGTCTCTTCAGGGTCAACCATTGTAGCAATATCCTCCAAGGTAGAAGTAGTGGGTTGATCAAGATTTTAATTATAAATGAGGGGATTGGGTAGGAAAATAATAACCCAATAATTCCCCTCGTCATCATGGATATCAAGAATAGCACAAGTATATAGGTGGTCTCTATCAGGTCTGAAGATATCACGAAGATGAACATAGATTGATTCATTCTTTATATTTTAAAATTCTAAGTGATCTAGAAATCATGTGAAGTATTATCTATTTATATTCAACATGAGTGTATGACTTATTTTATTCATGAGCTACACACTCCTTCATTATACCCTCCCTAGTCTATTCTCTGAGACTTGAGATAGAGATACTTCAAGTGACCTTGGCATTGACTATTCATGTTGGTAGTATAGCTCCCTAATATAATGTTTATAGATATTGAGAGTTGATGTCATGGAAATATTTCTCCTGGATTGGTTGTATTTTATATAGGATGTTGTGGATTATTTTAGGAGGAATTTTATATTTTATGACATCGATGAAGATCATTTCATGTCTGTTAGCATTAAAGATACATAGATAGGTTAGAGGTGTGTTAAGAACTTGTCTTCCTTTATGCCTAAGCTGATGTCGAGTTTAGTGAAGGATCATCTAGTGGCGTTTCCTAGGGTTATAAAAGGGTACCATAATGTATTTTTGAAAGATCTTGTGATGATACTCCATCGAAATGAGATCATGTTTGGGATAGAGTGGTAGCTATGAGTTGTTCTGATATCAATTTCCTTGTATAGGATAGTGCCTTCCGAGTTCAAAAAGTTGCAATAGTTGAAAATTCTGACTAATGATCTTTTTATGTGAGGTTTTATTCAGCCTAGTGTATCAACTTTGGGTGTTATGGTTTTATTTTTAGAGAAGGTAGATGACAGTCTGTATGTATGTATTTATTATTATTGTTTGAATTAATTGATAGTAAGGAACCCAATATCCTCTTTTTTGGATTGATGATATATTCAATCAGCTAAAGGGAGCTAACTAGCTCTTGAAAACCGATTTGGGATCAGGATAACATCATACATAAGTGAAGTATGAGGATATTCTGAAAACTAATTTCAAGTGTCATTATGGGCATTATGAGTTCATTGTAATATCATTTAGTGTTATGAATGCTCTAGTCATGTTCATGGGACTGATGAATTCCATGTTCCATGAATTTTTGGATCATTTCATATAGAAACCCAGGCTTTTCATACATAGATAGTACATATTTTTAGATTAACATTCATTTCATTATACAAACACAAACTTAAGGATCATAAAGTTATTGTCTATATTGAAAAATGGAAACATAAACAACATGTTAATCTATGACTTATAACATCTCCCAATATTTCTTCATAACTACAACCCTTCTTAGACATACCATACATAATACATTTCTTTAAAACCTAGGGAAAGGAAACATAATAAAGGGTGAGATTAGATTCTTAGTAATGGTAAACAAGGAAGATATATAAGAATAACATGAGTATAAGGATGTGATAATATGATAATAACATATGAAAACCATACTCTTCATGTCAAAGATCAAAATATTAAGTCATTTCATAAATATTTTCAGTTAATAAGACATGAATCATAAGGAAATTAATGAAAATGATCCAAGAGAGCATAAAATTAGCATAAGACATAGAATTGTGTCATAATAATAAGTATATAAAATCATTTTCAATGCAGTCAAGGCTCACTTCCAAGGCTATTATAGTTGAATGGGTTCACTCCCAAAACCATCAGAGTATTCAAGGTTTACTCTTAAGATCATAATAACAGAAAAAGAACCTTATTAAACTAGGTTCACTCCCCATTCCAGGCCTATCTTTCTCATCAGATATAAGTCTTTACCTGATGAATTGGAGGGATATATGCTTCCCACCCATCACATAATGAAAATCATACATACGTGTTCTATAAGATTATAAAATATTCATCATATCAGAACTCATTAAATGAAATTCGTTTCATAAACATTTCATAATAACATAATCCATGGAAATGAAAAAGGTTTCAAAATCATTTCATAATTTCATCAAATCAAAACCCATGGAAAAAAGAAGTGGTTTTCATAAGCATTTTTTCATGGTATAACCTGTGGAAGAGAAACGGATTCCATAAACATCATGTCATAATAAATATAAATCATTCATAGAAAGAATAATAATGGTATCCTTGTATCATATACACATTAAATCATAAGTAACATCAAAGGATTTCATCATAGATGGAAAATGATTTTGAAATAAAATCACTTGGAACATTTTTTGAGGAAAATATCCTTTATTTAAAAATAAATTTTTTAAAATTAAAAATTTATAAAATCTTTTGGAAATCTTTTTTTTATTTACCATGAAAACTAATAATGTAATATTCAAATCAAATAGTGTTCATGATGTCATGAAATTTTTTTCATGTCGTTCATATTAAAACAAATATTCCTTTCACATTTTTAGTAAAATCTAACAGGCCTTGTTTGGAAAATGATATGAATATTACCATCAAAACATTTTTTAGAAAGTCAAACATGGGTAAAAAATTATTTAATAAATAATATTGAGAATGTTAAAAAATTGAAAACATTTTTAGTAAACATGGTTTTGGAAGAAAAAGGGTTTTTCAACCAAAGAGAGAAATGATGATTATTTTTCTTAAAAATATTATTTTAATCTCTTGAGTACATAAAGAGAGGAAAATGAAGGGAAACATGTATTCTAATGATATAACTAGAGGATAATAATATTCATGAGTTTATTGAGAGTTAGATCAGAATATTTCATCATTGGAAGAATAAACATAAACAGTTCTAATAAATGATAAGATTGTATCATAAAACTATTGCCACTTTGGTAACAATGAATCATAATAAAAATTAAATAATAACATTAAAATAAACTTTAAATATAATTAATATAAGAATATTAATGATATAAAAAGTAAAATGGTTTATATATACACCTCATAAAAGAAAATAGGTGCATAACATAACGTATGTCCCAAAAAAGACAACATGACACAAAAATCCCTTACCTATTTGGTAACTTTTTAGTTGAAAACACAATGAAAGAGAGACCCTCAAATAGATATGTAAATAATATTAATTTTAAGGATAAAAATCATGAAATAAATTCATGGGTAGTATATACACCACATAAAAGTATCACATGGTGAATATGGATTGTGCCTCATAGAAAATAAAAGTGAGACGAAAATACCTTACCTTAAGTCTTGACTTACGTAATACACATTAAAACATCATGTATAATAAATATATGTTTTGTATAAATATTATAAAATACAATAATTATAACTTTCAGTACATATATTATTTTCTTATGACCTTTAATTACCAATTTATTATCAATTCCATGTTAAAGTCATGTTTCGGGCAATAAATCCTTTGGTTTTAATGTATGTTTTGATTATTTAATTTTGGACCTCTTAATTTTATCATGGTTACATCATATATATAATGTTTAAAATTATATAAATATAATATTTATTCAATATTTATTTTTTATAGTAATCCATAATATTTAGAGATAGAAAATGAAATACATTGTTCATGGTGATGGTAGGTCGTACATATGCATGAATGTTGTTTCCATTTTCTCAAAATATTGAAAAAAGAAAGGTAAATAATATATTAAAATTCCAGAATAATTTTTTATTTTATATATATCCTATATTTTCATTAAACCCATCATTATTACCTTCCATGTAAAGCGTGAACGGATCACATCACTTCGTAAGGCGGTAGTCAACCGTACACATGAGCGATTTTATCTATTCACACATAATATAAAGTATGAAGTTATATGTGTTATAATAATTCAAGAAATATAATAATATCATATATATAATATATAAATATTTAATCTATCATTATATCTTTCCATGAGAGGTGGTGGTGCAAACAAAATAACATCGATTCGTGAGGTGATAGTCTTTTGTATACACGAATGATGATTTTGTATCCCATTTTGATGGAAAAGGACATGGTTGTAGGTAGTTCCCTTAACATAAAAAAATATCATTATATTTAATATAATTACATTATTATATCATCATAGTTTAATATGTATTGAAATGTGTGGACGTAGAAATAAATTAAAATGCTCAGTTGAGGGCGTTGCCTCTTCTTCAAACAACTTCTTTTGGTTTGAACCAAAAGGATTATTAGGTTGTATTTATGAAAAAAATAGGGATTATATGATATGAGTATGGAATTAATTTATTTATTTTGTTAATTATTATCTGATAAAAATGGTTTTGGATGTTTGAATATAAGAGAAGAAGGGGTGGTCTTTTATAAGTGAGGTGAGTGGCACACTTGTAATGTTTTAAAAGAAAAATGTTTACCAATGTTTTTATAATTAAAAGGCTCAAAAATGGACCATTATAGATAAAATAAAATAAAATTTCTATATATTTCCATAATATGGGAGTTTTAAATGTTTTGGATTATTTTAACCCTTATCTTTTTAAATCTAGTAAACACGTTTTCACCTAAAATGTGATAAATAATTTTTACTACTTTTACTATTGAGTATGGTCAAAAATTAAGATGAAATTATTAGATAATATAAATTATTAAGATTAAAAATATTTAACACATTTTTATAAATTCAATTCATATAATTGGAAATTTTTAATTTTAAATTAAACCGCAAATGTGATGAGAAAGCGGTTTTCCAAAGAGAAAATGTTCAAAAGTTTAAAAAGTTTTTATATGAAAATTCAATATTAAAATGATTAAAATGACCTAAATTGATTTATTTGATATATAATTTATGTAATTTTACTTTTAAACCCTTTTTAGAACAAAAAAACTGTATAACTTCCTTAAACAAAAAAGCCCATTTTCAATAAAAACCATTATTTTTCACTATTCACTAAAAAATTAATCTTTTTAGATAAATCCCAAAAATTCACCCTAAAATTATTTTTACATGATTATTTAAATAATGATTTATATTTTATCAAATTAATATTCTAAAATTTTCAATATATAGTTTTATTATTGTTCACAAAAATAAATAAATAACATTTTTTGAGAAAATAGTATTTTCAAAACATATAAAGACTTTAACGAAAATTAATTATTTTGTTATCAATATGTTTTATTTATATATAAAAAATATACTTAATATTTAAAATATTATTCGTCCTATTAATTCCCCCAAGTTTAATGACTAGGTTTTAGCATTATAATTTAAATAATAATATTTATAGTTTTCCATGGTTTGTTAAAACTCAGTGTTGTGTGTAACGCAAGCTATGAAAGAAATTTAATTTATTCAAAGAAAAATAGTTAATAAAAACTTCTGGTGTTATGTTATACCCCCTTAAAATTAATTTCACCCTAAAAATTTATCACTCTAATACAAAAAAATAAGGATACTTATGTACCATCATTTCCTCAGGTTCCCACTTAACTTCTTCAAACTAGTGGTTTCACCACGAAACTTTGAACAAGTGAGTGCTCTTATTTCATAGAACTTTATCTATATGATCTAGAATATCTACTAGTTGTTCCTTATAATAAATATCATGTTTCAGTGGTATTAACTATGAGTTTAGTGCATGTGAAAGGTCATATATGTACTTCCTTGGGAGAGATACGTAGAACACATCATGGACTTGAGAGGGGTTTAGTGGAAGTGCCAACTGATAGGATACCATCCTGATATAATAATGAATTTAAAAGTTACTAATATACCTAGGTCTTAGTTTTCCATTCATTCTAAAACTCATTAACTTATTATATAGAAAAGTTGTTAGAAACACCTTTTCACCAACTTTAAATTCTAGAACACGCCGACAATTGTCAACATAGCTTTTATTCTGACTCTAGGATTCCTTTATGTTTTTTTGAATTGATCTAACCTTCTCTTATATTTATTCATATATCTCAAGTCTCAATATATTTCTTTCTCCAACTTCATTCTAGCACATTGGATCTCTACACTTCTTTCCATATAGATCTTCATAATCATCCATCTGAATTCTCGAGTGAAATATATTTTTTTTATGAAACTAAACTAGAGGAAGATGTTGGTCCCAACCACCTTTAAAATCCATAGAACAAGATATCATCATATCCTCTTAGGTTTTAATTGTTCTCTCAGACTTACCAACTATTTCATGATAATATACTGCGTTGAAACTAAACTTTGTATCTAGATCCTGTTGAATACTTTGTCAAAACATCGAGATAAACCACGAATCCCAATCAAACACAATGGAATGTAGAACACCATGAAACCTTATAACTTACTTAATTTATGTTTTGTAAAGGTAGTTAAGATAGGATTCTTCTATGATAGTGACGAAGTGTGCTGATTTTGTAATGATATCGACTACAACCCATATGGAACTTTTCCCTTTATATATTTTGGGGAGTCCCAAGACAAAATACAGGGTGATGTTTTCCCATTTCCATTCTATTATGGTTAAAGGATATAAAAAATCCTTATAATTTTTTATATCATTATTAACATTCTTAAATATCAATCACCAATATACAACTCTATGATATCTCTTTTAATTCTATCCCACTTAAAATGATCTTTCAATTCTCTATACATCTTTATACTTCCAAGATGAGTAGAGAATGAAGAAATATGAGATTATACTAAAAAATCATTCTTCAAATATGGTATGGATGGAACACATACATGATTACTAAACCTCATAATTCCATTAGGATCAAGGTTAAACTCAGGAACAATTCTATTCTTCTTTTATAGATCTACATCTTCCTTCTACAAATATTTAATCATTAATTTGATAGATTATTGAACATTGAATCGATAAAGATAAAATTTATCCCCTTCCTTCAGGATTTCAATATACATCCTTTTAAAATATAGAAATATTTTATTGTTTTATCCTCATCATGGATAATCTAGAATTATCCTTTTGACTCAAATCATCGGCCACCTTGTTCACTTTGTTATGGAGGTAATGCATTGAGCAGTAATAATCTTTAATCATACCTAACCATCTTCTCTAGTTTATATTCAACTCATTCTATATGAATATATACTTTAATCTTATGTGATTGGTATATATATCACACTTTTCTCTATAAATATAATGGATCCCTGTATTTAATGAAAAAATCACCACAACTAACTCTAAATCATGAGTTGGTTTATTTTTCTCATGAACCTTAAATTTTCATGAGGCATAATCTATAACCATATCATTATGCATAATAACATATCCCAATACCTTCTTGGAAGAATCACTAAAGATTAAAAACCATTCTCCATTGTAGGGTAATGTAAACATAGATAAAGATAGCTAATATTCTCTTCATTTAATTGAAAGTTTTCTCACATTCATCTGTCTAGAGGAACTTGGATCCCTAACGAGTTAACATAGCGAGTGGATTAGATAATCATGAGAAATTATCCAAAACCCGTCGATAATATCCAATTGGACCAAGAAAATTATGGATCTCAATCTTCGTGGTTGGTATAGGACAACACTCAATATCCATTGACTTTGATGGATCTATCAATATAACCTCTTTTGAGATTATGTGGCCCATAAATGAAGCCTTTTGAATCCAAAATTCACACTTTGTAAATTTTTCATATATTTTCTCTTTCCTAAGGGTCTTTAGTAGAACAATCAAGTGATCTTCATGCTCTACCTTTCTCTTTGAATTTATAAGAATATAGCCTATAAATACTACCAAAAAATAATCAATGTAATCTCTAGAGTATATATTAATTAAATCTAGGAATATAGATGGGGAATTAGAAATAAAGAATGGAATAAATATATATTCATAGTGTCCATACCTTCTATATAATTTTTTATTGGGTATATACTCATTATTGATCCTCAATTGATGATTTCCAGAATGAAGGTCAATCTTGTAAAAGTATTGATCTATGTTCTTTTGATCAAATAGTTCATCAATATAGGGTAGATGATACTTATTCTTGATCATGATCTTGTTAAACTCCTAATAATCAATGCATAGTCGCATCGATCCATATTTATTTTTAACAAAAAGAACAGGTTCACCCGGATGTGACATACATGGCTGAATGAATCCCTTATAAAGGTTCTTCTGGTGTCTTTTTCTCAATTACTACAAATCAATAGGGGCCATTATATAGGGAGTCTTTGAAATTGGTGTGGCACCAAGTATAAAATTTATTGAGAAATCAACTTCAGGTTTTTGTGGAATGATAGGAAAATCATTTAGAAAGACATCAAAAAACTCCTCCAAAATAGGCATATCATTTATGTTGAGTTTATCCTAAACCATATGAGATAAATGGATCTCTTCAATATGAATCAAAACCCATACAATTGATGTTATTTCTATATGAAGTTCATATTTATCATCACACTGATAGATGTTTATAGGTTGGTTGGAATATCAAATTTGACTTCCCTTCCTTAGCAATTGATGTGGGATTTATATAGATAAATCCAATCCATGCCTAAGATAACATAAAATAAAACTAGAGGAAGAATGACAATATTTGTAAGAATAAAATTCTCACAAACTTCAACCGGAGAAGAATTGTATACTTGAGATGAAATAATCAAACCATTATGGGTTTTCACTACTAATTCTATATCTAATCATTTGGATGGCATCTTTGTACCCTTATAAAATTCTTCATATATGAAAGAATGGGTAGATTTGGAGTCAAATAATACATTATCATCTATAGAGTGTAAGGTAATTATACCTTAAAATCATTTTTATTGCACCCCTAGTTAAAAATAGAGATTACATGTGATTTCTCTTTGTCTCTTATCTTTAGAGGTTGTTGATGTTGATCATCATCATTAACCTTCATATTTGGGAAATGGTTATTATAATGCCCATACTTCATGCATTTAAAATAATAGAGCATTTATGGTACATTCTTTGGAGCTTTCTCTCTATTTGAATCAATATCGAAATTCTTCTCATCACTTTAACATTAGATTTCTCGATGACCTTACCTTCCACACTTAAAAAAATCACTGGTCCACTTAAGAAAATTTCCTCCATGCCTCTTCACACAATTTGATCATAAAGGAAATATCATCTTCTTCTCTCCGTGGTTTTTATCTTTTTCTTTGAATTCCATTATTATCTTATTATCAAAACCATGAGTTTGATATGTAACTAAACCCATTATTTCCACATTAATAGAACATCGAACAATGTCTTCATAGTTACTGAAGTATCTTATGACTAACACCCTTTTGAGAATTGGTTTTAATCCATTAAAAAATCAATCAACCTTACTTTTAGGTTGGATGATAATACTATAAGTGTACCTCATAAGTCATCTAAAATTTTCTTCATTGGTACCAATAGATACATCATCCTTTTTATTTATCTCAAGAAACTCCTTCTCTATATTCATATAAAGAATATGAAGAAAGTAATTATTGGAAAATAAGTTCTTTAACTTTTCCAAATCCATGAAGTCAATTTCATTATGTTCCCTTGAATTCTTGATGATATTCCACTATTTATCCACTTCTCCTTACAAATGATAGATAGCCGAAATGACTTGTTCATGTTCTGAACACTGGATAATGGAAAATATATTTTCAGTTATATGGATCCATTGGTCATCAACTATAAGATCAATGGTTCCAAAAATGGAAGGTAATGTTTCCTTGTGAAGGAATAGAAAGAATGTTGTTCCCAACCTTACTCATTTTGAATTTCAGCATGATTCATGGATTAATAATGTTTTGTGATCATTACAACTATATTTTTCATTCTATATCCCATGAAATTTGTATTCTGAGAAGTACAATCATTTCATTGTCTTCCACAATCAGCATGAACACAGTTTCTTTGGGTTCCATCCTTTGAAAAATACCTATATTCATAGTATAAGAAACAATAATTATTGTGGGGAACCACATAGTCATAAAAAATTAATTATAGGATGTCAAAATCATGAAACCTTCTTTTTAATATAGGACACTATAAGATTATCCTAGTTCATTCATATTCATCATCTATTAAATCCTTCATGATGGTTTGTAAAGCATTTGTGAATTTCTGAAGCATATCCCTTAGGAGTATCAAACTAGGTGTATAGTGAGGATCATTGTTTTGCACCAGGTGATGATCAATTCTAGATAAATATGACATTTTCAAAGTTATTAACCCTAGGTACCTCTACTATAGAACTACATCTAGTTAAATTATTCAAAAGGGGATGTAATTTTTTGTAAACCACTCACTCTATCCTTTAAAAAAATTATAGGACATTTTCCAATTCTTTGACACATCCCTAGACTTATCCTTATACATGTCCTTAGGGATATCACTAAAGTTTTCTCATCTCCATATAAGTTATTTATAACTATCACCCTTCTTAGTCAAATCATAAATAATGAATTTTTTCATAACTTAGGGAATGGAAATAAAATAAAGGGTGATCTTAAATTCTCAGTAAGGGTAAACAAGGGAGATACGAAAGAATAACATGAACATAAGGATATGAGAACATGATAATAAAATATGAAACTATACCTTTCATATAAAATATCTAAATCTTGAGTTATGGCATAAATATAGGAAGTTCATAAGACATGAAACATAAGGAAATAAAAGAACATGATCCATGAGAGCATAAAATTAGAATAATACATAGAATTGTGGTATACACATAATAATAGAAAATCACTTCCATAATAGTAAAGGATTGCTAACAAGGCTATCATAGTAGAATGGGTTCACTCCCTAGACCATCATAATAGTCAAGGTTCACTTCCAAGACCATCATAACAGAAAAATTCACTTACTAAACTAGGTTCACTCCAAATTCTAGTCCTTTTATTCTCATGATATATAAATCGTTACCCAATTCATTGGAGGGCGATATAGGTCCCTCATATCACAAAATTAAAGTCATATATATGTGTTCCACAAGATTATAAAACATTAATCATATTAGAACCCATGAAATGAAATGGGTTTCATAAAAATTTCATCATAACATAATCTATGGAAAAGGAATAGGTTTTATAATCATTTCATCATTTCATAAAAGCATAACCCATGGAAAAAATAAGTAGTTTTCAAAATAATTTTATTATGGTATAACTCATGGAAAAAAAATAGGTTTTATAAACATCTTATCTTTATAAAAATAAACCATTTAGAGAAATAATATGAATGATATCCTTGTATCATGTTCGAGTAAATCACATGTAACACTAAAGGATGTCATCATATATGTAAAATAATTTTGAAAGAAAATCACTTGGAACTTTTCTTGAGGAAGATATCCTGTCATTGAAAATCAGTTTTTTAAAATTAAAAATTAATAAAATATTTTGCAAATTTAGTTATTTGAAAAAAAAACTTTAAAAATATAAATTAATATTTAAATAAAATACCAGCCATGACATTGGGAAATATTTTTCATGTCATACATGTTAAACCAAATATTCCATTCACATTTTCAGTAAAATCCAAATGGACCATATTTGGAAAAAACATTAACATTAATTTTAATTTTTTTTTTGTAAATAGTCAAACATTGGTAAAAATTTATCTAATTAATAATTTAGAGAATGTTAAAAATATTTTTTGAAATTTTTTTTAGAAAATATGGTTTTGGAAGAAAAAGGGTTTTTTGCCTGAAGAGATAAATAAATAGCATTTTTCGTAAAAACAATATTTAAAAATATTGGGTAAAAAGAGATAAAAATAAATGGAAATCATATATTCTTATAAAATAAATATGGGAGAAAAAATTAATGAGTTTATTGAGGGATGAATCATAATATTTCACCATCAGAAGCATAAATGTGAACAATATCGATAAACAATGAGATTATATCATAAAACCCTTACCACTTTGGTAACATTTAATCATTAGCCCCATTAAATAATAACATCAAAATAATCTTTTATATCATAAATATAAATAGATTAATTATATAAAATGTAAAAGGGGATATATATACAACTCATAAAATAAGATAGTTTCATAACATAATGTATGTTCTGAAGAAAAAGAATTCGTAAAAAACCTTGGTTTCTCCCAAATTTACCCATGTTTTTAGGGTTAAGTGGTCTCTTTTAGTGTAGCTTGGGTTGTCGAATCATCAGAAACCCAAGAAGAAACCTATAGACACATATATTTTTTGGACTTTTTTTGGTTAGGAAGTGGCCAAATTTGGGTTGATTTTATATTGTTTTAAAAGAGCACAAATGGATCTATGTGATTTCAATTTTCTGAGAAAGGGTTGATCCTAGGTTGTTAAAAGTGATGGATAAAATGAATTTTTTTTAAGATTTCTATTTCATTAACTCAAAAAGGATTCATTCAATGAATTAAAACTATCCTCATCACTTACTAGTTAGACACCTTCACAAACACATTCTAATCACTTATACACTTGTAGGATTATTTTCATGATCACTCCAAGGTAAAGTATCTTATTATCACATTAAAGTGGGTCATTAAATTCAATAAGAAAGATGAAGGGATGAAATCATTGAATAAAAAAATCAAATAAAATAAATTAATAAACATTTAGAGAGTGATAAAAAAACATCCAATATATATCCTTTCTACTCCCTTAGATCATACCATAAAATTCTCATCCCTCCATTGATTACATGTTATCAACAAAAGTGGGAAGTAGTCTTATGTGGGTGGAATTAAAGAAGTAAAAACACAAAAATAACGATCACTCCACTAATGTGTGATAAATTTCACAAGGTTTGGTGTGAATAAATTCACACCTTGAGGAAACATTATCAAATTAATATGGATACGAATATAATAAGATATAATTAAGAACTTTTATTAAGAAACTAAGGTGATTTGAACAACATGCCTGAGAAAGAAATGTGATTATAAACAAAAAGCGGTATCATATCATTACAATGAAACCAAGCACAAAATATGATAAACTCCTTCACTACCACTACCTTAAATAATAATTTTTAAAGCCTTGGGTAGATACTCCAATAGTTTAAGTCACCAAAATTAATGGTGGTGGGCCTAGGTGGGAGGAAAGTTAAGGGAGAGTGGACTTTTCCACCCTTTGAAAACAATATGAGACAACTTCCATCCACTAAACAGGGGAGCCAAAATGAGATTCTAAATGGCCTAGTTTTGATGCGACATAGAAGAAAAAAATAAATAAATATATATTTACCTTTATAGTTTGTAAAATTTCATCCAAAAGGGATATTTTTTTGTGAGATATGTGTAAAATTGTGGACTTTTTTTCTAGGCTGCAGAATCTGGTCTAGAATTTTATCTCCAAATTGGGTTGCATGGAAATCCCTTTAACACTCTGAATTAGCGCTTATCACTATAGGATGAAATGTTCCCATTGATTCCCTATATATTTAGTACAATTTTTAGAATCATTGGGCTTGGATCTTGGTCGTTACAGTCTCTTTATTGGGTTGTTGTCCAGTTTACTTTTCCCAGAATGTGTTAGTAAGAAAGATTAATTTGGTCATCTTACAATTTGAATTTACAAGTGATACAAAAAAATGAATTTTTCCTTATAGAATGGGATTCTTGAAAATAAAATATGAAAATAAAATCATGATCATTTTTTAGGAGGTGTTTGAATATGTACAAGTATTAGTGCACTTTAACAAAGAATTTCAATCATAGTGTGAAATAATTTTCAAATTTTAAAATTCACTAAAAATGGTGTTTATGAATATTAAAGAACATGAATATTATTATATAAAAAATTAATATTAGCCTCGTTCAGTGGCTGATCACACCCCTCAACTTGATTTTTTCTATTCTAGAGTAAAATATAGCCCAAAAATATAAAATTTGAATTCCATATTCCAAAAACATTTTAATACACATTGCTCACCCAAATAACTCATACCAAAAAATTATGAAACCCATAAAAATAATTTAAAACAATCTAGGTCCATAAGCATATCCCAATCCCAATCATGTTCCTTTTTTCAAATTCATCATAACATTTCATCCAATTTCAATTAAGCATGATGATGTGTTGTGCATCACAATAGACATGGGGGTTCATATTTATTCAAGAGAGAAATAATGTTAGTGCTAGGTAAAATAACATTTTAATATTAAGATGTGTATTTATTTTTTCTATTTTTTATTTTTTTCTGTTTTTTTTTTCAATTTTTCCATGGTATTTAAAATTTAACTCAATTGAGTTAAGCCATTTATTGAGACTTTATCAATGATTCCCAAACTCAAATACCTTAGAGTACCAAGTGAATCTCTCATACTTGGGCATCATATTGAGATTAATCAATCAAAAAAATTAAAATTACCACAAATAGAGATAAAATTCCCAAATATGAGCCAGAAAAATATAGAGTTGTGATCCCCAAGTGTCGAAAACCACACATTAGGTAAATCCATTTCTCTATTCATAAATTGAATTTTTTTTATTATAAGTTTGTTTTGTTTTTTTGTTTGGATTTTTTGATGGATTTCATTTGAATACTCATCTTAAAATTAAAATGATCCCCAAACCTATGACATTTATTATAGAACCCCAAGAACTCAAACTAATACCCCATAATAGAAAGGATGTGAATTGTGTTTTTTTTAATGGATTAAAATATAAATAGTGAAAAATCACATTATACAACTGCACTTTCCAAATTATCTGCTCAATAAATTAAACATGAATTAAAATCAGAATCAAGGCATGAAAAAAAAATTGATATTCAATTTCAAAGCACACAATTTGTAGTATCATGTTCAAGGTTAAATTAATTTCTCATTCCATTCTTTTTCTTATTTCAAAACTTTTTATTATTTTTTTATGCACACAAAAGAAATTTTTTTATTTCAACACCCCACCACAAACTTAAAATAACATTGTCCCCGGTGTTTAAAGAAAATAAAATTTATAAGGTGGGTAGAGGAAGAGAAGTGGAGTTCAAGAAGGAAATTAAAAAATAAAATGATGGAATGAATTCACCTAGTGGTTAAAGTTGAAGTTTCTGTTTCTCCCATTGAATCCCTTGATCTCCATGTCACTTAGAGAAGCATCATCAATGATTGAAATTTATGCTTGTACACTTAGAGGAAATATGAATTGCCTAAAAATCCATCAATCTCATTAGCCCCTAAATCTTACATACCTACACAAATAGAACACAATGGGAACCCCTTGAAGTTTCCTTAACTAAAAATAAACAAAAAAATGAAAGGAAAAAAATTACGTTTAAATTCCAACCATGAGTAAATGTATAGGTAAAGGAAAAGTTTCCTCCTAGAAATCTCTTTTTTTAATGTCATTATCTTGACATGAATCCCCCAAACTTACCCAATACAAACTTTAAACATTTTAAGAACTAAATTTTTCTCCACTTCTACAAGATTAATACTGAGTATCCATTGGGTTTGGCAAGAATTTTTGGAAATTGATTCATTAAAACCCATATAGGTCCCAATGAATGGGTTAATCCTACGAATATCGAAAATTAACCATCCAATGGTCTTCTTAATCATTTTTAAGACATAAATGAGAATTTTTTTATCATTATAATTGAAAGGGTATGAAATGAAAAGTGAAATTTTTTTAATATCCCCTATGTTGGAATATTTGGGAGAGGAAGGATGGACCTTGAGTTTGAGATTATTAAGGCTAAAAAATTTAGACACAGGTTGACAAATTGAATCTAACTAAATTTCATTTTCTAAAATTCTCAATACAATGTGTTCCTTTGAAAAAAAAATATTAAATCACCAAATTGGAAATATTAGTGTTAGGAATGGGTGTGGAATAAAAGTTTGTGATTTCTACCAATGGTTAACTAATTGGTGTTTCTAAAATATCATCAATGGATCTATAATCTGGACAATCAATCCATGATGTCAAATTTCCTTATTGTGAATATAAAAAATAGTTTCTTCTTGATTTAAACACCCATAAACAATTCCTCCATGTTTTTCAGATCTCATTGATTCAAAAGATGTTTCATTAGCATTTTCATGAGAAATTTTTGTGTATCAAGATTCTTCTATCAATGATGAGGAGTGGAAAACTTGAGTGAGAATTGGTTATGTAACCATTTCATTTTTTTAGTTCTAATATCATAGATGAAACCTCAAAAGCATTCTCTCCATTTTTTGACACAATTTCTCAAGTAATGCTTGTGGATCAATATGGTAAAAGGGATGATACATTTGGTCTATTATATGAGGACAATTAAGTTGTTGGACTTGTACAGGAGGATGTTCAGATTGGATTTATAGGGATTGAAACTCATTATATGTTGGAGTTATTTGTTAAATAATATGAGTTCAAACATTGTGGTTGATTAGTTTGTTGATTATCCCACCAATAGAAACTAGTATTTTCATTGTAAATCACACTTGGTGTGGGGTATTCAAATTAAGGAGAGGTTCCCCATGCTTGGATTTGTTCAAAAGGGATTTCTATAGGAGTGAAATTGAGGATGAGAATAGAGAAATGGGGTGAGAAAAGGATGGTAGTGTTTAAGATAACTTACTTAGGTCCTATTAAATGGCACCAAAATTTTCTCTCAACCAAATTTACCCACGTTTTTAGTGTTAAGTGGTCGCTTGTAGTGTATCTTGGGTTGTCAAGTCCTCATAAACCTAATAAGAAACCTATAGACATGTACATTCTATGGACTATTTTTGGGTCTGAAGTGAAAAAATTTTGGTTGATTTTATATTGGTTTAAAATAGCACAATTGGGTCAATGTGATTTCAATTTATGAGAAATGGTTGATCCTAGGTTATTACAAGGGATGGATTGGACGAAATTCTTTTTTTTTTACGATTTCAATTTCAGTAACTTGAAAAGGATACATTAAATTTATTCAAACTAACCTCATAATGTACTAGTTAAACACCTTAAAAAACACATTCTAATCACCTATACACGTGTAGGATCATTTTCATGATCACTTTAATGTAAAGAATCTTATTAGCACGAAAGTGAGGTAATTAAATTCAATAAGGAAGAGGAACAGAGGAAATCATTGAATAAAAAACACAAATGAAATAAATTTATAAAAATTTAGAGAGTGACAAATAACATATAATACAGACCCTTGCTACTCCCTCTGATCCTCCCATAAAATATTTATCCTTCCATTGATTGCATGTTATCAACAGAAGTGGGAAGTAGACTTATGAGGGTGGAATTGAAGAAGAGAAAAACAATAAAACAAAACAATAACTCCACAGTTGTGTGATAAATTTCACAAGATTTGGTTTGAATAAATTCAAAACATGAGGATACAGTATCAAAGTGATGTGGAGTAGAATATAATAATAGGAAATTATGAACTTTTTTTAATAAAATAATGTGGATAGAAAAACTTACATGAGGAAGAAATGTGATTACAAACAAAAAGAGGCAGCATAACATTACAATGAAACCAATAACAAAATATGATCAAAACTTTCACCACCACTACCTTAAATAGGAATTTTTGAATCCTTGGGTATATCCTCAAACAGTTTAAGTCGCCTCAATTAATGGTGGTGGGCCTAGGTGGGTCAAAATTTTAGGGAGAGTGAACTTTTCTACCCTTTAAAAACAATCCAATCCAACTTGCATCAACTAAATATAGGCACCTAAATGAACTTCTAGATGGTCTAATTTCGGTGGGATATAGAAAAAATGAATATACGTAGGTCCCTAGATATTTTGTAAAATTTCAACCTAAATGGATATTTTTTTCGATATATATGTAAAATCGTGACTTGTTTTTTTTGGGTTGTAGAATCTGGCCGAAAATTTTATCTCCAACTTGGGCCACATGAAAATACCTTTAACACTCATAATTATCTCTTTTCAATATTGGATGAAATGTTCTCACTGATTTCCTATATATTTAGTTCAATTTTTATAATCATTGGTCTTGGATATTGGCATCTACACTCTCTTTATTGGGTTGTTGCACAGTTTACTTTGCCCAGAATGTCTTGGCATGAAAGCCTACTTCAGTCATCTTCTAATGTGAATTTACAAGTGATCCAAAAGAATGAATTGTTACTTATATCATGGGATAACTGAAAATAAAATGTGAAAATAAAATCATGACCATTTTGTGTTTTAGGAGTTGTTTGAATATGTACCAAGTAATAGTTCACTTTAACAAATAATTACAATCATAATCTGAATTAATGTTCAAATTGTAAAATTCTCTAAAAATGGTGTTTATGAATAATGAAGCACATGAATATTATAATATAAAAAATTAATATTAGCCTCTTTCATTGGCTAATCAAATCCATTATTTCTTTGGTAACTTTTAAACCGTAAACCCCATGAAAGAGAGATCCTAAAATGGATATGTAAATACCCATAATTTTAAGGACAATGAACATAAAATAAATTCATTTTCAATATATACACTATAAAAAAAGGAACACATTGTGAATATGGAATGTTTCTCATAGAAAATAAATATGAGACAGAATTCCATTACCTTAAGTCATGACTTCCATTGTACATGTTAAAACTTTATGTATACTAAATATAATTTTATCATACATATATTAAAGAACTATAATTATATATAACATAATATATATATTATTTTCTTATGGCCTTTTCACTCAGAATGGCCTAAAGGCCTTATTTTTTATTTATTTTTGATAACCCCCATTTCAAGGGATGAGGAGGAACCCTTACAAGGCACGTAGGCTCAAAGATTACATAACTCGTAGGTCTTATGAAATATACAGACTATACTTGGAACTCCTCCTCCCAGTTTCTCCATCATGATATCAGATCTCCACCTTCGCATGGCTGTTCAGCTAGGCTTCTCGTGCAAGCATAGATTGGTCTCGATGGCAATGGCATACCCTCTCTTTCTGACAAATCCTCTTAGATTCTGCTCTAGTTAATGCACCTATTCTGAATCCCTATCTGGTGTCTACTCCTTGTAGAGTCTTCCTGATCATTTACACACCATTTCAGGTGGCCTGAAGGGCTTGAGGTGGCCTGAAGGCCTTGAGGTGGCCCGAAAGCCTAACTGGCCCGAAGGCCTTGGTTGGCCCGAAGGCCTCAATGGACCCGATGCCCAAACCGGTGGCCCGAAAGCCCAAACTGATTAATATTCTCAGCTACTACAATACCGAATAGTGCCTGCTACATTACTGCTACAGTAACCTGGAAATATGTCTCCACCCAATTTTGAACTTGGGTATCTTAGATGCACTTGTCGAGTCCTCACCAACTGGGTTGAGGCTCTTGTGCTTCTTATGACCTTTTATTACCCATTTATCATCAATTTCATGTTAAAGTCACATTTGAGGTAATAAATAATTTGTTTTTCATGTATGTTTTGATTTTTAATTTTTATTCCTCTTTCATTGATCATTGTTATATAGTCTACATAATTATAAACATGGTATAAATATCATATATATTCATTATATATGTTTTTAGAGTAATCCATTAGATTTAGACATAGAAAATGAAAGTATGAAGTTATATGTGATATAATAATTCCATAAGTAAAATAATATCATAGATATCATATATAAACATCTAATTAAACATTATATATATCTATAAAAGTTGGTGATGGAAAACGAATAACAACAGTTCCTGAGGCGGTTGTCCCTCATACACATGAATAATGATTTTGTATCTCATTTGATAGAAGAGGAGATGGTTCTATGTTAGAATATTAACATAAAAAAATATCAGTATATGTAAGATACTAATTTTATTATATCATAATGATTTAATAATAATTTAAGGATGTTGAGGAAGAAATAAAATAAAACACTCGGTAAGGGGTGTTACCTCTTCTTCAGATAACTTCTTCTGGTTTTCACCAAAAGGTTTCTTAGGTTAGATTTATGAACAAACTAAGGATTATATGATGGGATTAGAAAATTAAGGAATCTATTTGGGTATGTCTTGGATAATCCAAATGGTTTTTGAATTTTGAATATGATAGGAAAAGAAGTGGCCTTTTATAAATGACATGAGTGGCACACTTGTAATTTTTGAAACGAAAAAGGTGTACCCATGTTTTTCTCATGAAAAAAGGATAAAAAATCGAACATTCATTAAAATAGAATATATAAGGTCTATATATGGCCATAAATAGATTTTTTTACAAAATTTGGTTCATTTTTAACTATTTTCTTTTTAGTTTAACAACATCTAGTAAACCCATTTTTACATTAACCATGGTAAATAATTTTTACTATTTTACCATTCATTATAGTAAAAAATTAAGTTTAACTTATTATATAATATAAATTATTATTATTCCAAATACGAAATCCATTTTTCCAAATTCAATTCACATAATTAGAAAATTTTAATTTAAAATTAAACCTGCAAATGCGACGATAAAGGGTTTTTCCAAAAAGAAAATGTTTAAAATTTTAAAAGTTTTCATATCAAAATTCAATATGAAAATTATTCCAATGAAATAAATTGGTTTAATTGATATATAATTGATTTATTTTTTACTTTAAAATCCATTTTTAAACAGAAATTAATCTTATAAATTCTTTAAATGAAAAGCTATTTTTTAATAAAAACCAGTATTTTTCACGATTCAATGAAAAATTCATTTTTCAAAAAAATATCTAAAATTCATTCTAAGATAATTTTGAAATTATTATTTAAAAAATTAATTTTATTTTATAAAATTCATTTTATAAAAGTTTCAAAAGTTAATTTTATTATTTTTCATAAAAATAAATAAAAACATTTTTTGAGAGAATAGTATTTTCGAAACATATAAAGACTTTATTGAGAATTAAGTATTTTTTAAAAAATATTCTTTCATTATATAAAACCTTTATAATTAATATTTACAATATAGTTATTTCTATTTATGCTTCCAAGCTTAATGGTTGGGTAATAATGGTCTTATTTATGTAACAATATTAATAGTTTGTCGCAGCTCGTTAAAACTCAGCGTTGCATGTAATGCAAGATAAACTTAGTTTAATGTTTAATGAAAAATATAAAATAAATTAAATTTATTTTTAAAAAATATTTTCTAAAAAATTATGGCGTTAGAGTTTATGTTTGATTTTATTTACAGCATCTTGGTGTATTCCGAGTTGGAGGAGGAGAATACAGAGTATATGCAGGGTGTTCTGGGAGTTCTTCGATGTCATCATCTATTTGGGAAGCTTAAAAGGGGTAAATTTGGTCGCACAAGGTCAACTTATTATGGAATTGCATGCCTCATCATGTATAATTTGTAGATCCTTTAAATATTGAGGTATTTTTTTTCTTATGTATCACCCAAGAAATTCATAAGGGTGAAAATATTAATTGGTATTATAGCCTGTTATTGGAGGTCCATATTTGAATTCTATTAGATTGTGACTCTTATGACATATATGGTCATAAGGTATCAAGATTTCATGTGTAATGTACGGTTATATGGTGCATTTGAGTAGTGCTTATGTCCTTTGTTTTCCATAGGAAGGTGTTTTGTTTTAGGTTTACAATGATGTTTCATATCTTATCTTAGGTCACGTTGTAAGAACCCAGATCTTCATTTCAGGTATGGATCTTGATTTTGGGTGGTTTTGAGAAAAAGAGGAGAATTTGGAAATTTTATAATTGCACACCATGTACTTAGGAGTACACACATTGTACCCAGTTACTGTGTAAAACTATTTCTTGGGCGTTTAACGGTCGAGACATGGTCGTGTGGGGTGACGTGGTAGATTGCTAATGTCAGGGTTCGGTTGAGGCAAATACACAACATGTTCATTAACTCTACATGTCATGTACTTTTTCTTTTATTTGACTAATCAGACTAGGGTTGCGTCTAATCCCCAGAAACATATTCTTCTAGCCGTACCTTGTGAAGGAGCATCCAGAATCACTGATTCTTCTCTAGGACACTGTTTCTATGTCCAAGGTCTGATTTGATCTCTAGTGGGGGTATTGGAATCCCCTTGGTGGGTTCTTGGTTCTTATATAGTCTCTCCTCATGATTCCTCTTCTTTTATGAGTTATTCAAGGTTGAATATTTTTTACCTTTTTGTAGATCTACGACATTCTAAACCGATTCAAGGGCCAATGTTCAAGAGTGTTCTTCTTAAAATGTTGAGGTAGGTGTTTTTTTCATCTATTGGTTGTCTATGAGTTTTATATGCCAAAGTGCTGATTATCCATGTTTCAGGTATTTCAATTTAAGGAAATTGAACCCTGTTTTATATTCCTTGGATTGATTATTGAACTAAGGGTTTTTTGTTGTGGAATTATGTTAAATTTCATGTTTAAGAAACACCCAATGGGTGTGTTCCATTGTTTTAATGTTTAAGTCCATTTGGTCCTGGTTTCCTATGAGGCAAACCTTGCTTCCTTGCATTTCTTGATATGATGGAACTGATTTCCTTTTATATCTTATTAAATGCTTGTGATATGCATTGGAATTGTTTAGCCATATAGTATTTGAGATTACTTTGGGCTTCCTTGTATCATTTATGCATGATTTAATTGCATAGGGCTATGAGAACCTGGTGTAGTTAGACCACAGGGGGAATTGACATTGAGTGCTTCCTCAGAGTGTCTATTATATTTCATGCTACGAGACCACATGGGGGATTAACGATGAGTCCTTCCTTAGGGTTTCTATAGTTTACATTACGAGACCGCATGGGTAATTGATGTTGAGTGCTTTCCTATAGAGTATATAGTTGTTTTGGAAACACCATAGGGAGAATTGAGGGTGAGTGCTTCCTTAGAGTGCCTTTTCCATTTTATTGCATTACTTGGCCTGAGGGGTTAGACTATGTGAGCTACTCATAGGGTTAACATAATTATTGAATGTTTGTGATGCGTCTGACAAGACAAAACACAAGATTAGATTCAGTCATGTTAGGTATTCTTCTGAGATACCTGTTGTGATACTTACTTGATTAAATGATGAACATTAAATGTTAATGAATGTAAATGGAAAATATAGGATTGTTTACTTTTGTGTAATCCTAGTTCTTTGTTGTATTTCCATTATTACCTGCTATATATACTCACTGATAGTTTGGCATAGATCTTGTGGTGGTTTCCTATAGGGATTCGTCTCACACCCTATTTGGGTCATGTTTTTGGACCCAAAAAGATTTTATAGTTACAGGTGTAGATAAGGGCAATCACCCTTATTCCTCAGGTACATGATTGGATGGATGGAGATGGAGAGGATAGGACCAATTTTAGGCTTGCGATGCTGCTGGAGTTTTCCTATTTTCTTGTACTTTGGTTCAGTTTTATTTTCACTATATTGTCCTTTTTGGATGATTTCCTATAAATATGTGACATGAATCATTTATAATTGTGCTTCAATTGTTATTTACTTTTAGTATTTTGTTGTTTACTTGTTGTATGGTATTTTTCTTCCACTGCTGCTTATTATTTGTTATTACATTGTGAATGCTCTTCCAATAAGGGCATAGTTTCCCTAATATCACACTAAAGGCCCTTGCTGCTAGTCAGAAGCCTCTAGCATTTGGGAAAATGAGCTTGAGTCCATGTGGCCAACTCGGTATAGGTCACCCTTGGGTGGCACCTGGAACTGGTACGTTACAATGTGTCATCATAGGGTTTTTTTCTTCTTTGTCTTACTATTTGGAGCCTATAGACGGGGATAGGAAGGAATAGGTAGTTGGTAATAAGCTTTTCCTAGGAGTAGCTAACCTGTGTACAGGGAAAAGCCAATTTTTCTCAATTATTACAGTTTTTCTGGTTTTTCAATTGTCACAGATACCATTGGGTGATTCACATGATTTGTGTTGTTAGGATTTATATCATTGAGATTTTATATCTATTGTAACCCTATGATATGAGGGTATGCTATCTCATACATCATATAGGCACTTTCTAGAGATCACATGTCAGGCATTTTGTTATGCCATTTAGGATGAATTACTGATTTCATGTTTTTGTGATAGATGTTGTGCTAGATATTCATGATATTGTGATAGATTTCTTGATAGAATACCTAATATTTTGATAGGGTATTGGAAAATTTAAAGTTTCATTTGAATGGGAACCAAAATTTTGTCCCTGAGGTGTTATGGGCCCTCATGGATTGGAATTTGGTGGATCGTGTGATTTATTTCACAGATATACAATGTGATATACATGAATGTGATGCCAAGATTTGATTCATAGGGAGTATGGGACCCCACAGATCATAATTTGGCACTTTAATTCTTGTTTCGGTGTTTTTATGGGGTTTTAGAGTATTTTCTAAGGCTTATTGTCCAGAAAAACCCAGAATACATGGTGTGTGATGATAAAGACATTCCATGTATCCTTTTGTTTGGGAATAAAATATTTTTATTAAGTAAACATCGTGTATTATTTCTACATGTCGTGTTGATAATAACAGTGTGATTGACCATGTGAGCAAATCCATTGGAATGGGGAGCCTTTTGTAGGACATGTTGTGTATGTAATGAACATGTATTGTATCCATTTACCATGTGACCAACCATGTGGGTAGAGACATGGGTTGTAAAACATTTTCTTGAACATGTTGTATACTAGGCATACATGTCATTTTTGGTGATCCTTGTATCTAGCCGTGTGACCAATGACATGGGTCAGTGAAACCCATCTAGCATATACACGTTGTGTAGTTTTTTTCTAAGAGAACTGTGTAGTCCGAGCCATGTAGAATTATTGGGGTAGGAGGGAACATTAAAGTACACACTATTTCTCAAGGAGAACACGTGGTGTGTTTGGGTGTTACACGACTAGGTTTGGAAGAGGTGCACTCCATATTAAAATCCTAAGGTAACACGCTGTGTATGGGTTATACATGCCATGTACCCTTATTTTTTTAAAGATTTATTGTTTTCTTATCCTTCTACTTTCTTGCACATCCAATTTTTAGTCCTAGATAATATTGAAATGAGGTGTGTGCTTGACCTTGAAGAGTCATGCCGCTGAGACGTACACCGGTTGTATGCCAGGTTCGGGGTGATGATCAGACACCGGAAATGGTAGACCAAGAACTACTAGAAGATCCTTCTATCATGCCCTTCATGGAACCATCCCCCATTCCGGATATAGGTTTCAATGCACAGTTCTAAGAAGGCTTCATGATGATGATACAAGCTTTCCAAGGAGCACCAAATCTTGCCCCGTCTATGGAAGAGATGACATGGGTTTTTCAGCAGTAGAATCCTCTCACTTTCTTAGGGGATAGAGGACCTCAGGCTCCAGAGTCATGGTGAGAAGCCATGATTTCTATATTTGAGAATTTGGAGACACCTCTTGAGAGTAGGGTGAATATCATGACAGACATGCTTTGGGATTCCACCAATAGAAGGTAGGATGTGATATCACAGGTGAGACGCCAGCAGGTTATGTCTTGGGATGTGTTCCAACAGACCTTCTATGACTACTTCTACCTAGAGACCTTGAGGGATGATTGAGGCTGAGAGTTCATGGTTTTGGAGAAGGGTACTCTCTCAGTCATAGAGTATTCTTCTCACTTCATAGAGCTGTAGTGCATCACACCCATTCTGGTGCGTGATGAGTTATTTCTGGTGAGAATGTTTAAGGATGGTCTCAGTCATGACATCTGATCTTAGGTGAACATCTTCATGTTGACTTCCATATCTTCTATAGTCAACTAGGAACTAATCACCTAGCACAACCTGAGGGATTTTGGAGCTGTGCGCCAGGGCGGTTCAGCATCCAGAGTTGGTACTCTTTCGACTTACAATAGGAAGAGCCACAGGGAGTCTATGCATGGATATTTGAGTAGGTGGGATTTTCCTTTAGGTAGCCAGGTGGTGTGCTACCAATGCGGAAAGGGTGGACATAAGAAACCTAAATTCCTGAGAGACCCAGTTGAGTGCCAATCATACGGAAATATAAGACATCATTAGTGTTTTTTCAATTCCATTCTTCCAGAATCTTGTGAGGGGGATCTGTTTCAACTCCTTATACCAAAGAAGGACCACCAGTCCCACATCAGACATTGGTATGGAGTTCTTCGGGATGTTAAGTATGAGGTGGTGGTCATGGCCACAGTGTTCAGACATTGGGTTTTTGATAACCATAGGGTGGATTAGCTCAGGGATCTTAGACATCTTCATAGGGCCGCGATGCAGGTCCAGCATTTGTGTTGGAGAAGATCTAGCTAGATTAGGCTCTCAGACCCTCTACTATTAGAGGTACAATTTTGGTTTCCTCGGTTTTAGATTATAATATTTTAGATACATGGGCTTCCCATAGCTATATACTTTTTCCTACTGTGGAGATCCTTGGGCTCTGTATCATTACTTCTGATGATATCATGACATTGGAAACTCCGTTGGGGACTAGAATGGCTAATGTACGTTAGTGCAAGGAGTTCCCTCTTGAGGTTGGTGGGTGTCACTTCTTTTGGGACCTTTATGTCTTAGATATGATGAGTTATGAAGTCATTATCTGAATGGACTGGTTAATTCTCTTAAAGGCTTTTTTCAATTTCTATCACTGTAGGGTGAGTTTCACATCACTAGAGGGAAGTTTGTTTCTACATAAGGATGAATGGGATGTCCAAGCAAGCAGAGATGGACTTGAGCATCAAGGGTTGAGAGGTGTTACAGTCCATATTTCTAGTCTGTATCTAGAAGACCCAGGGACTTCATATATGGACTTTCCTCCAGTGTTCGATCATTTTAGGGATTCCTTTCTAGATGACTTTTCAGGTTTACCTCCTAAGCAAGAGGTAGACTTTTATATTGAGCTTGTTCCAGGGGCTGAAATGGTGTCCATTCCTCTTTATAGGATAGATACACTAGAGTTAAAGGAGATTAAGAAGAAGTTAGAGGAGTTATAGGCAAAGGGTTTCATTCGACCCAATACTTCTCCTTGGGTTTCGTCTCTCCTGTTTGCAATGAAGGCAGAAGGTACCCTCAGACTTTTTGTGGATTATCATAAGATGAACTAGTTAACGGTCAAGAACCAATATCATTTTCCGAGGATTTATGATCTCTTTGATCATATTAGAGGAGAATGGGTGTTCTCGAAGATTTACTTGAGATCCAGTTATCACCAGTTGCGTGTTAGATCATCATATATACTTATTACAACCTTTCTAATCAGTTATGATCTATACAAGTATATTATTATGCTATTCGGTCTCATGAACGTGCTGATATTTTTCATGGAACTGATGAACTGAGTGTTCCATCCTTACTTGGATTCTTTTGTGGTAGTCTTTGTGGGCGATATCTTGGTGTAATCTCATACTCTAAACAACCATGATACCCACCCTGAGATCATTTTGAGTACACTAATAGAGAATCAGTTATATGCCAAGATCTCAAAATGACACTTTTGGATGGACCAGATTCACTTCTGGGGTCATGTTATATCAGAGACAGGAGTATCAGTATACCTAGAGAAAGTAAGAGAAGTAGTCTCCTAGGAGCATCCGAAGAATATCTTTGCGGTACAGAGTTTTCTGGGGATGTCTGGTCAATACAGGCACTTTATACAAGAATTTTCATGCTTAGAAACGCCACTGATGGGACTGACTAAGAAGGGTATAAAGTACTTGTGGACAGATTCCTACGATTCAGCCTTTGAGGAGCTAAAAGGGAAGTTTAATTCAGCACTGATACTAGTCTTTCTATATCCAAGCAAGAGTTACACCATTTTTTGTGATGTTTTAGGTATAAGTATGGGAGTAGTTCTTATGTAGGGGGAAGGATTTGTTGTGTATGGGTCTCGACAGTTGAAGACACATGAGATGAATTACCCAATTCATGATCTCGAGTTGGCTATAATTTTTTATTCCTTGCATTTTTGGAGACATTACCTTCTGGGAGAGTATTTTCTGGTTTACACTGACCACAAAATTCTCAAGTATATCTTTACCCAGCATAATCTGAATTTGATACAATAAAGGTGGGTTGCGTACCTTTAGTCCTTTGACATTGAGCTTGCTAACATGCCTGGGAAAGGAAACGTAGTGGCTAATGCATTGAGTAGGAGGACTCAAATACATGAATTTTACAAATCAAATAGTGACACTACTGGAAATTCGGGCTATAGCCACGGTTCTAAATTGTGGCTATAGGCCCTCAAACCATGGCTCTAGTTAATAGCCACGGTTTGACGAACCCTGGCTAAGTTTGGCGTGGCTATAGGCCTAAACCTAAAGCCACGGTTCAAATCAAGGTTGTATACTTAATGCCACAGTTTCAACCGTGGCTATATTAGAGGTCGAACAGGCTTTATATCCACGGTTGGAAACTGTGGAGTTAGGTCTACAACCACAGTTAAAAACCATGGCAATAAACCAATAGCCACAGTTTTAAATCGTGGCTATATGGTGTGCACATACATAAAAAAATACCCCCCAACCCCCTGGACACCCCCTGGACACCCCCTAGGCACCCCCTGGACACCCCCTGGACACCCCCATGGACACCCTCATGGACACCCCCTGGACACCCCCTTGACACCCCCTAGACACCCCCTTGACACCCCCTTGACACCCCCTGGACACCCCCTGGACATCCCCCTGGACACCCCCCTGACATCCCCCTGACACCCCCGGGACACCCCCCTGGACACCCCCCTGGACACCCCCTGGACACCCCCCTGGACACCCGCTGGACACCCCCCTGAACACCTCCTACACCCCTCCCCTATGCCTTGCAGACCCCCCCCCCCCCCCCCCCCCCCCCGCCCTCCTCCCCACTGCCTTGTAGACACCCCCCGCACCAGTCCCCCCTACACCAGCACACCCCCCTACCCCCCCCCCACCCCACCTGCAATGCACTTCAACTTTTAACTCAGCTCACAAGAAAAAACAAATCAAAAAATAGGCAGGAAGAATATGAAAAAAAAATTATTAAAGCAGCAAGTTCACCCTTCACAATAAATTCATAGATTCTACAACCTTTCCAAAGAATTACATCACAAATATAAGCAACTCCAAGCCAAATCATCCTTTGTCAAACTCATGCCCTAGTGAATCCACTTCAATATTTGTCTTCAAGTATCATCATTTAAATACCTTCATTTCCACAACCATAAAATGAAAAAATTACAAAATAAAAGACATTATGAATGGAATGAATATGTGCATGATGTGACACTACTCCAATAGAAGAAAATATATCATAATCTAATAAATCAATATATAACTTAGCCAAATTGAGTCATCTAAAACCACACAAAATTTAATTCAGTTATCATGCTTGCAATACAAATGAAACCTACTAAATTAACTGTAAAAGTAGTTTAATTCATAAATTTTTCTTATGCACAATTCATGATTACAATAAATCTTTATTTTTATAGTAATCCAACTAAAATATACAGATTGTTTTTAACTTCTAAATATTCAGTTCATGAGGAAATATGAACTCATAATTATACTACATGATATAGAACTACAATTGAAGAATGATATGTATGTAAGTTAGTCTAAACCCCGGGACACCCCCCTCCCCCTGCCCCCCCCACCTGCACACACCCCTTGGACAGCCCCTAAACCCTAGGACACCCCCTGGACACCCCCTGGACCCCAGCCCAGGACAGACCCCCCCAGACCCTGGACACCCCTGCCAGTCTTGCCAGTCCCCCCTGCCAGTCCCCCCTGCCCCCTGCCCCCTGCTAGTCCCCCCCCTGCCAGCCCCCCCTGCTTGTCCCCCTGCCAGCCCACCCCCCTGCCCCCTGCCACCCCCCTGCCAGCCCCCCTCCTTGTCCCCCTGCCAGCCCACCCCCTTCCCCCTGCCAGTCCCCCTTGCCCCCTGCCACACCCCCTACTAGTCCCCCCCTGCCACCCCTGCCAGTCCCCCCTGCCCCCTGCCCCCTGCCACCCCCCTGCCAGCCCCCCCCCCTTCTTTTCCCCCTTCCCCCTGCCCCCTGCCACACCCCCTGCTAGTCCCCCCTGCCACCCCCTGCCAGTCCCCCCCTGCCCCCTGCCCCCTGCCCACTGCCACCCCCCTGCCAGCCCCCCCTGCTTGTCCCCCTGCCCCCTGCCAGTCCCCCCCCTACCCCCTGCCACACCCCCTGCTAGTCCACCCCTGCCACCCCCCTGTCAGTCCCCCCCTGCCCCCTGCCACCCACCTGCTTGTCCCCCTGCCATCCCCCCTACCCCCTGCTAGTCCCCCCTGCCCCCTGCTAGTCCCCCCTACCACCCCCCGGCCAGCCCCCCCTGCCCCTACTAGTCCCCCCTGCCACCCCCCTGCTTGTCCCCCCTGCCCCCTGCCACCCCCCTGCCAGCCCCCCCTACTTGTCCCCCTGCCAGCCCACCCCCCTTCCCCCTGCCAGTCCCCCCCTGCCCCCTACCACACCCCCTGCTAGTCCCCCCTGCCACCCCCTGCCAGTCCCCCCTGCCCCCTGCCACCCACCTGCTTGTCCCCCTTCTTGTCCCCATGCCAGCCCCCCAGCCCCCTACTAGCCCCCCCCCCCCCCCCACTGCCCCCTACTAGTCCCCCCTGCCAGCCCCCCCCCCCCCTTCCCCCTGCTAGTCCCCCCTGCCACCCCCCTGCTTGTCCCCCTGCCAGCCCCCCCCCCCCCCCCCCCCCCCCGCCCCCTGCCAGTCCCCCCCTACCCCCTGCCACCCCTACTAGTCCCCCCTGCCCCCTGCCAGCCCCCCCTGCCCCCTACCATCCACCCTGGACCCCCTTAGACACCACACCTGGACACCACCTGGACCCCCTAAACCTTGGGACACCCCCTGGACACCACCCCTGGACCCCCTTCCCCTGCTGGACAGCCCCCCCCCCCCCTACTAGATATCCCCCCTACTGGACAGCCCCCCCTGCTGGACAACCCTCCCTGTTGGCCCAATGAAATTTCTTCATTATTGTCATAGCAGAATAGAGTTGTAGCATAGGGTGTAAGGTTACCTTCAGTGAAAACCTACTCATTAAGTGTCCATAATGGACCAGCTAGTGATGGCGGTATCGGAAGTGGATAAAAGAGAGAGCTTATCCTTGTCAGGCTTATGGTGAGCTGGGAATTAGTTTTTGGGCAATGTGGATGTAAACAAAACAGTAGGGACGGTTCAAGAACTTTTCTAAATTTTGTGTGATTTGAGGAAATGAAACCCTAATTGCAAGATGTTCTGTTCAACACCTTGGGCTGGGTAACCTATGTGTTAGTGGAGTGCCAATGGTTTTCTTGGTTGGGTCAAACTGTTTGTGAAAACTCCCTGAAATTCATCAAGTATTCCACCTTGAGAACAAGGTGAATGTTCAAGAAGGTATAATCGATAGGAAAGTGGGGCTGCATGTTACTGACTGTTGTCGTGTGGCTGGAGAGGAGCTCGAGAGGAGCTGGTGAGGCGAGGCTGGAAGTCTTCTGCCTGGGCTGCGAAGGGTCCTGGGATGCACCTGCGTTAGGGGTCCTGGGGCTGGGTGCTGCTGGGTCAGGGTATGTAAAGGGGTGTGTCTAATAAACTGCTAGGGGAAGTATAGTAACTTGTGTTTAATAGTTGTTAGTTGTCAGGGTTGTTAGGCGGTGTTAGGCAGTGGGTGGGGGTTATTAAATGGAGGGGCTGTTGTTGGTGGGGGGATACGAATTGTTTAGTATTACTTTCAGCTATAGGAGCTGAATTGGATAAGGTTTCTATCAAATGTATGACAATAACTAGGTCAAAGATTAGTTACTAATTAAAAGATTAGTCTACTCAAATAACTTCTTTAGGTGGATCTTTTTGGCTCGAAGCTAGTCATTGTTTCATTTAGAGTTCGTTGGTCAATTTTTATGGGTAATCCAATACAAGAGACTATATCATTTAGTATCTTGGGATGCCAAAAATACCAATTTAATCCATGCATTCTAACCCACACTTGTGCCATTGTTTTCCTGTGGGTGTCTCGATTAAAGGAAAAATCCCATTCAGAGATCCTAAGAAATCCCAGCATCATGCACAGCTTTTCCAAAATTTGTGCCACTCCACTGCCTTGAAGACACCCCCCTGCACCAGTCCCCCCTACCCCAGCACACCCCCTACCCCCCACCTGCACACCCCCCTGCCCCCCCACCTGCACACCCCTCTCCTCATTGCACACCCCCCCTCCCCACCCTGCACCAGCACCCCCCCCCCCAACCCCACTACACATCCCCCCTCCCCCCTTGCATCACCCCTCCCCCCTGCAGCCCCCCACCCCATGGAAAGCCCCCCTAGACAGCCCCCCCTGCATCCCCCCTTCCCCCTGGACACTGGACACCCCCTGAACACTGGACTCCCCCTGGACACCTCCCCCCTGCCTGGACACCCCCCCCCCTCCTGGACACCTCCCCCCTGCCTGGACACCCCTCCCCCCTGCCTGGACAGCCCCCCCCCCCCCTGCCTGGATAGCACCCCCCCTGCTGAACACCCCTCCCCCCTGCTGGACACCCCTCCCCCCACCACTGGACCCCCTATACCCCCCATGGACAGACCCCCCAAGACAGACCCCCCCCCTAGACCCCTCATGGACAGACCCCCCAGGACATACCACCCCCCAGACCCTGGACACCCCAGGAGAGACCCCCCCCCCCCACTGGACCCCCCCTGCTGGACACCCCTCCCCCCTGCTGGACACCCCCCCCACTGGACCCCCTAGACCCCTCATGGACAGACCCCCCAGGACAGACCACCCCCCAGACCCTGGACACCCCAGGACAGACCCCCCCCCCCCCCACTGGACCCCCTAGACACCCCATGGACCCCCCCCCCCACTGGACCCCCTAGACCCCCCATGGACAGACCCCCCCCCCCCCAAACCCAGACCCCCCCCCACGGGACCCCCCATGGACAGACCCCCCCCCCCCCCCACTAGACACCCTAGACACCCCATGTACAGCCCCCCCCCCCCCCCCCACACTGGACCCCCTAGACCCCCCCCCCCACTGGACCCCCTAGACACCCCATGGACAGACCCCCCCCCCCACTGGACCCCCTAGACCCCCCATGGACAGACCCCACCCAAACCCAGACCCCCCAGGACAGACCCCCCCCCCCCCCCAGACTGTGGACACCCCAGGACATACCCCCGCCCCCCAAACCCTGGACACCCGAGGACAGACCCCCCCCCCCCCACTAGACCCCCCATGGACAGACCCCCCCCCCCCCCACTGGACACCCTAGACACCCCATGGACAGACCCCCCCCCCACTGGACCCCCTAGACCCCCCATGGACAGACCCCCCCCCCCCCACTGGACCCCCTAGACACTCCATGGACAGACCCCCCCCCCCCCCCCCACACTGGACCCCCTAGCCTTGTGAGTAGACTGAGATTTTCCCAATTGAAAACAAAAGTGATAAATATATCTTAATGGAATTTACAAAGGACTCATCTCCATGTAGAAGCTCAAATGTAGGGAAAAACAAAGGGTGAAAAAGGAAGGATTAGAGGAAAATGGCACTACAAGGTGGGCCACAATCAATCATTTCATAGCATCATGCTTTACACACAATGACTGGTTAGTAAAGATTCCAACCTCCACTGCTGGAACAAAAATTAGTTGGGAAGATAATTGCAGGACATTGTTATCATACCACTAGATTTATCACATATGATCATTGATGAATTTATTTCATGATATCAAAGTCATGATGGTCTGCTGAGTACACAGGATAATCTGAATATTTAGAGTTATGCCTTCGTGGACTATGACATCATCATATGGAAGAAAAACCAGATTGGACAGTTTAATACTAGAGTTCACTACAGGATGGAATGAAACAGCCCAAATAGACCACCAAAATAGCTTATAGACTTTAGATCATCATTCATACATTTATCCAAATTTTTTATTCTCTATAAAATATGAAAAAATCAAATTGCAACTCATGATTAGCTTACGAAATCAGGGTCGCATATTGTTTCTGGTTGATCTATTTACTTCCAGGATAGAAAAAATGATCAATACTTATTTTTGAGATATAACTTTGACCAGAAACTATAGGAATATGCTAGATTTCTATTTGGGATGTCATTTAACACTCACCTATAGGTACCCAAGTTGCTTTAGCAGGTCTCCAAGGCTAGATGTAGCGAGCAGGTATAGAATCTTCTTCTAGAAATAGTGGAATCATTTTTTTTATTGTGTGTACTACAAGGAATTCAAGGTTGTTCAATAATCAAGAACTAATTTTTCACCTCAGCATGATGGAGCTACTTATGGATTGAGTCTGACTCAGAAATTACTTCCAAGACTTTTTAATCAAGAACATGGAATTTCCCATAGAGGTTTATTACTCATTGGATCGAATATCTCAAGAATATCACTCGACTCAATCTAGTTATTTCACCTGAAGAGGTGAATTTCACAAGCATTCTCAACTTTAGGAATCAAAGTGATAAATTGGGCATTGAAACCATGGGGATGCACCCCTGAGGTGAAGAAAGAAGAGACCAACTTACAAACTTCCACTTTAATCTCCTCCCAATACATTAAATAAAAAGAATTTCCAAATCCATCCAGACTAGGGGCACTACCAGCATTGAGACTGAAGACCGCATCCCTAATCTCAAATTCATGGGGGGTGCTGGTGAGAAAAAGATTATCCTCACCAGAAACCATCGAAGGAATAATACCATCCATTAAGGTCCCCTCCATTCCAGGTCCATTGAAAAGCTTAGTGAGATAGTCAACAACATGTTCAGCGATTGCTTCCTTGTTATGCAAGATGCATTATCTAGTTCTAAGAAAAGATAAAGGCCAGTTGGCCCTCCGAATTCATTGAAGAGAGTTGAAGAATTTTGTGTTCCTGTCCCCATCCTGTATCCATTTGATTCTGAAAGTTTCCTTTTGAACACCTTCCCTCTTTGTAATAAGAGAGTTCAGCCTGGATATAACACCCAATTCTATTGAAATATCCTGACTAAAATCATAATTAGTATCTTCATCTTGAATATGTTGCAGAGTCAACTCGAGAGTGCTGATCTCTTTATCCAACCCACTATAATTGTCCTTGCTCCAAATTCTTAGTTGGGACTTTAGTAACCTCAACTTGTAAGAGAAGGCCGATTCACCCCAGCTACAATTCATGCTGAACCAGAAACTTTTAATAAGATTGTCACATTCATTATGAAAAGACCAAGAATTATTGAATCAAAAAGTAAGAGGCATTTTTTTCTCTTTACTCTTGAAACTAATCAGAATTGGATGGTGATCTGAAGCAAATTTAGGACGAGAAATGCTGGAAATTGAATCACATACATTCAGGAGATAATCTTCTCATCAATGGCAATAACTTCAACCTTTCTGAATGAATCATGAGAAAAAACCCATAAAAGATCCCCCTAACTAGTGGAACCACTAGCAGCAACCAAATTAAAACCAAATTTATTAATTCCAGCAAAGCCTAATGAAAAAGAAGCTTTAGGTTCAGAAATTACAAGAATCTTGGGCTTGTGAACCTGAATGTGCCTGTGCAAAGCATTGACTGTCACAAAAATTCCTCACATTCAGATTTTTTATTTTCTATCTTGTTGTGCCAGTCCCCCCACCCTCCCCAGCCCCCTTGCACCATCCCCCCCAGTCACCTGCTACCCCCAGCCCAACTGCACCAGTCCCCCCGCACCCCACCTGCACCAGCCCCCAACCACAACCCCTAGCTGCACCAGCCCCCCCTAGCCCCCTGCTAACCCTAGCCCAGCTGCACCAGCCCCCTTCCACCCCCAGCCCACCTGCACCCCCCCCCCCTCGCAGCCCACCTGCACAAACCCCCAACCCCAGCCCCTAGCTGCACTAGTCCACCCCCATCCCAGCTACACCAGTCCCCCCTCCCTCCCCAGCCCCCTGCACCAGCCCCCCCATCCACCTGCTACCCCCCCAGCCCCCCTGCCACCCCCATCCCCCCTCCACCCCCCCCCCCCCCCCCCCGCAGCCCACCTGCACCAGCCCCCAACCCCAGCCCCCAGTTGCACCAGCCCCCCCCCCCTCCCCATCCCCCTGCTACCCAACCCACCTGCACCTGTGCCCCCTCCCCAGCCCCCCTGAATTGGCCCAAGGATCCTACATTGTTTCACCAAGTGGCTACATGGTTTATACTTGTCTATGCGCAACCCATGCTAAAAAATTGTGTGCAATTCAAAATGAACTTAAAATTATCCTCACGAAGGGAGGTCATACTATTTTACTCAAACCATGCACCTTAACCATGAAGAGTATGGAAACCTCAAAAATTTCCATGTTCTGACCTGGAACTCCATGGAGATAAAAACCAAAACTCTACTTAACCAAATAACAATAAAAGAACTATGCAGTGACATAGGGGATATCATAAACTCTCCACCATGCTACTTTTCCTCCTAGAATTTCCTTGGTCAAAACTAGAGACAAAGGAAAAGAGATGCAAAGGAAAAAAGAACTAGCACACTGTGACCAGAATTTTTCTAGTACATTGTATTTTTTTCTGACTCTCTCAATGTCTCCCAACATTGTGCAAGTCTTACCACTTCTGATCTACGTATTCACGTTACACATTAGGGGGTGAAACAAGATAAAACAGAACTAGCACAGTAAATTGCAAATAAGTGAAATCTTGGTGTGAAGTGATGTAAAAGTAAACAATCTCACATTTTTGTTCCCTATGACACCCCCTAGACCCCCTGGACACCCCCTAGACCCCCCTGGACCCCCACCCCCCTAGACACACCCTGGACACCCCCTAGATCCCCCTAGACACCCCCCTGGACACCTTCCACTGGACACCCCCACCCTTGGACACCCCCCACTGGACACCCCCTTGGACACCACCTGGACACCCTAGACACCCCACCTGGACCCCCTAGACACCCCATGGACACCCCCCCTAATGGACACCCCTCCCCCCTGGTGGACACCCCTCCCCCCTGCCTGGACACCCCCCTTCCTGGACACCCCCCCTGCCTGGATGCCCATCCCACATGCTGGACACCCCCCCCCTGCCTGGACACCCCGGCCCCCTACAGGACACCCCTCCTTCCTGCTGGACACCCCTCCCCCTGCTGGACACCCCTCCCCCTACTGGACACCCCTCCCCCCTACTGGACACCCCCCTGCCTGGACACCCCTCCCCCCTGCTAGACACCCCTCCCCCTACCTGGACACCCCCCCTTCCTGGACCCCCCCTGCTGGACACCCCTCCCCCCCTGCTGGACACCCCCCCTACTGGACACCCCCCCATACCTGGACACTAGACTCTGGTGGGTACGATCAATCATAGAACATCTCATCTGCAATAACTAAAGATCTGCATCATCTAGTGAACAATTGTTATTGGAATTCATTTACAAAAACTGTAACTGAAATGGTATACATTATTTTCATACCATCATTCTCTTCAACATTATAATCAATCATCTTCATCGCTATCAAAATCAATATTCTGCAAGAAAACAATCAGAAACAGAATCATAGGTTTTTCCCCAAAGCAGTGCTTGGTGAAATCATGGTCACACATGCTCGTCCTCAGATAAAATCTTCTTGCATTTCATGTCGTACTGTTTCAAAAAAATCTACTTGCATTTTCAGATAAAATCTGCTTGCATTTATAGCATATTCAATAGGATAATCTATGTGAAAACATCTCTCGAAATCAATATAAGTCAGTCATTAAAAACCACAAAAAACATAAAATTTTTCACACCCCCTCCCCCTTCCCCCCCACCTGCACACACCCCTTGAAGAGGTATGCTCTCCTCATTGCACACCCCCCCTCCCCCTCCCCACCTTGCACTAGCACCCCCCAACCCCACTGCACAGCCCCCTCCCCCCTTGCATCCCACATCCCCCTGTAGCCTCCCACCCCCTGTAAAGCCCCCTAGACAGCCCCCCTTGCAGTCCCCCGTCCCCCTGGACACTGGACACCCCCCCCCCCTTCCTAGACAGCACCCCCGTGGACACTGGACCCCTCACTGGACACCTCCCCCCGGCCTGTACAGCCCCCCCCCCCCTCCTGGACACCTCCCCCCTACCTGGATACCCCTCCCCCCTGCCTGGACAGACCCCCCTGCCTGGACAGCACCCCCCTCCCCCTGCCTGGACAGCACCCCCCCCCCCCTGCTTGGACAACACCCCCTCCCCTGCCCCCCCCCCCCCCCCCGCACCTGCACACACCCCTTGAAGAGGTATGCTCTCCTCATTGCACACCCCCCTCCCCCTCCCCACCCTGCACTAGCACCCCCCCAACCCCACTGCACAACCCCCTCCCCCCTTGCATCCCCCGTCCCCCTGCAGCCTCCCACCCCCTGTAAAGCCCCCCTAGACAGCCCCCCTTGCAGTCCCCCTTCCCCCTGGACACTGGACACCCCCCTTCCTAGACAGCACCCCCCTAGACACTGGACCCCTCACTGGACACCTCCCCCTGGCCTGTACAGCCCCCCCCCCCCCCCTCTTGGACACCTCCCCCCTACCTGGATACCCCTCCCCCCTGCCTGGACAGCCCCCCTGCCTAGACAGCACCCCCCTGCTGGACACCCCTCCCCCCTGTTGGACACCCCTCCCCCTGATGGACACCCCTCCCCCTGCCTAGACACCACCCCCCCCCCCCTGCTTGGACAACACCCCCTGCTGGACAGCCCCCCTCCCTGTGACAACCGGCTCCCGGTGACAGCACAGACACCCCGCCTTAACATGGTCGTCGGGTCCTGGCCCACTAGGTACAACCAGTTGCCCCCGCAGACACGTGGGGCCCACCCCAGGGTCCACCCACGTGCATGAACGGGTCATCTGACTAATGATAGTCCCCACAAGCCAACACATGTCCTTTCCAGTGTGTTTTGTCCTCACTCTCACACATCCTGGGAGACTTCCCAGAAGGTCACCCATCCTGATTACTACTCCAGGCCAAGCACGCTTAACTGTGGAGTTCTAATCATACAGGCTCCCGAAAAGGAAGGTGCACCTTGTTTACATGAGTCATATCATTTAGTCATTTAACCCTTTACCATTTGGGGATTTTACAATCACCCCCCCTTTAGAACACAACGCCCTCGTTGTGGGCCCTACATCTCAACCCAGGCAGTGCACCGCGCACTTAAGGCTGGGTTCCTCATCTGATACCAAATGTGACAACTGGCTCCCGATGACAGCACATACACCCCGCCTTAACATGGTCGTCGGGTCCTAGCCCACCAGGTACAACCAGTTGCCCCCGCAGGAAAGTGGGTCCCACCCTAGGGTCCACCCACGTGCCTGAACGGGTCATCTGACTAATGATAGTCCCCACAGGCCAACACATGTCCTTTCCAATGTGTTTTTCCTCACTCACACACATCCTGGGAGACTTCCCAGAAGGTCACTCATCCTGATTACTACTCCAGGCAAAGCACACTTAACTGTGGAGTTCTAATCAGACATGCTCCTGAAAAGGAAGGTGCACCTTGTTGACATGAGTCATATCATTTAGTCATTTAACCCTTTACCATTTGGGGATGTTACACTCCCCCTACCTAGACAGCCTCCCCACCTGGACCCCCTAGACACCCCACCTGGACCCCCTAAACACCCCATGGACACCCCCCTGGACACCACCTGGACCCCCTAGACACCCCTTGTACCCCCTGCCCCTTTCTACACCCCCTGCACACATTCACATCCCCCTACATACCGCTTATACTAGGAACTCTTATGAAGATATGAATCATACATAAGGGAACTAGGTCATATAGAACAAACCACTCGTTTAAGTCCCTATAGGATGAACCATTGTGTTATATAGTTTAATTTAATACATGAGGACCATGTATCCAAGGGGAATTTTCCAAGAGAAGAATCTCAACTCAAGGATTTTAATTTTCTAGGAGAAATATATCAAATCAAATGATTTAGGCATCAAAATAGAGCATATCAACTAAAGGCATTTATGATAGCAAGAAGAGTATCTCAACTCATGAATTTTTTTCTTCACTGATAATTAATTTCTAGATGAGAAATGGTTCAATATTAAGATGAAATAATCTTTCTTCGAACATGGGTATGATGAACAAATTTGTGACATATAGGGTATTTTAATCCACCTAAATAGTTGGGTTAAAAATGTGTAAATCACAACCTAATAACATCTTAGTCAATTGATACTAGTTTGAATAAGTTAACCATTGGTAATAAGGATACTACTACCACAATGTTAGGAAATGGTGCATGGGATTATAGTATCTTCTCCTCAATACAAAAACATGTCATCGGTGTGTATGATGGATATGTGGCATGGATGTCATTACCAATTAGAGGACTCATTTTTGGAATTGTATACACTTTATACTAATTTATATGAAAGGGGAAAATAAAAGCCCCCTGGACAGACCCTGGACACCCCCCACTTCCCTCCTGCACTAGTCCCCCTGGCCTGCAAATCCCCCCCCCCCTCCAGACCCTGGACACCCCCCCACTCCCCCCCTGCACCTCTCCCCTGCAGACCCCCCTACCCTCCTGCACCCCTCCCCTATGCCCTGCAGACCCCCCCCCCCAACCCCACTGCACAGCCCCCCACCCCCACTGCCCTTGCATCCCCCCACCCCCTGTAAAGCCCCCTGGACAGAAGCCCCCCCCCTGCTGGAGCTCCCTGGACAGAAGCCCCCCCCCCCCCCCCTACGGACCCCCTGGACAGCCCCCCCTACTGGACAGCAACCCCCCCTCCCCTTGCCCCCCACCTACACACCCCCTCCCCCTGCCCCCCACCTGCACACCCCCCTCTCCCTGCACACCCCCTCCCCATTCCCCCCCACCTAGACACCCCCTGGATTTGGTTGAACATACCTTCAGTCAAGCAGAGATCCATTAAATCTCATACTTGTAACCCAATTGAATGTAACACCATTCAATCATGACACCAAAGTCATTCAAAGCTTCATTCATACATGTTTAAAAACATTTTTATGAACATAACGTTACATAATAAAAAATAAACAGAAATGAAAACAAAATGTTCTGTTTAATATATTTTATGCAAAATATAATAACAAGAAAAAAATTTATAAATAAACTAAATAGAATAAAACACGTTCCAAAATATTTTGATAGAAAACTATTTTTCAAGTTAGTTTAAATGAATAAATCGATAAAGAATGGTTGTGCATTATAAGCATAGAAAGTAATTGGTGAGATGTAGTGTAAAAATGTTTAACAAACTCAAGTGAAACTGGAAATGCAAATTCTTGGAGAGAACTACAAATAATTCAACGAATATATGAGAAAACACTTGTTGAGAATCACTGCATTGCACTGCATCCTGCAAATTTCAACATTATAAGAAAGAGCCCATATGATAACCTCCTCCATAATCCCTAAATCGTTATAAATGATAAAACTAATTAATGGAACACAATAGAAAAATATATATTATATATGATATTAACGGACATAAAATAATGAGATGAATCCATCAATTCTTGATAAAATAAAAAACCTCATAAAACTAAAACAATGACCCTACATAAATTCCATATGGTTCCCTAGATCTATATAAAACAATTAAACCATCCCTTTAGTGCCTTTAAATCCACCACATACTGACCTCCTAGATAATTTATATATCCCACTCTACTAGAAATCACTAACTGTGCTTACAATTCCTTTGTAAAAGTAAAATTATAACCGCCACTCCAACTATAATGAAAAATCATTAGAAGATGGCCCATATCTACATGAGTGATACTTCCTAGGGTTAAAATGGAAAACCATCTGAGTGTGTATATTTATTCCACAAAAAAAAAATGAATCCTTTGACTCTAGAAGAAGGGAATGATAAAGTCTTTCCCTAACCAATTGATCATCATCCACAACTTGTAGAATAATCTCTTTTCCTATTATTACTTCTACTAGATCACTATGATCCTGTTATCTCCTAATTATTCACCTCAAGATCAATTTAAATAAAAATATAAATTTTATATCCTTCGTAATTAGGAAGAAAATGTGATAAACCTTTTAAAGTATGTCTAACATCAACCCATACTGAAACCGATGATACATAGAATGCTCATCGCCTCCCAAGGTTAGAGAAAATTTCTGCAACTCCATGAACTAGGAAGAATATTATAGAATTCATACGCTTACATACATAAAAACTTGCCTCGGCGTCGGAAGAGAGGAGTTGGGGAGGAGGCGTCGGGGAGGAGGAGTCTGGGAGGAGGGTCGCGGTGAGGAGGAGGGTCGCGGCGAGGATTCGTCGGAAGAGATGAGTCGAGGAGGAGGGTCGCTGCGAGGAGGCGTCGGGGGGGAGGGTCGCGTCGGGAAGGAGGGTCGCGGCGAGGAGCCGTCGGGGAGGAGGGTGCGGCGAGGAGGGCACGGTGAGGAGGCATCGGGGAGAAGGAGGGAGCGGCAAGGAGTCGTCAGGAAGGAGGAGGGAGCGGCGAGGAGGCGTTGGGGAGGAGGAGGGCGCGATGAGAGGGCAGAGGAGGCGCCCGATGATAATTGGGAGAAAAAAACGGGTTATGATTTAGCCACGGAGAGGGATATGAATCATGGCTGTAGAAGAGCTATAGCCATGGACCTATAAAAGAATGGCTATAGGTCTGTGGCTATAGCCCAGATTTGTAGTAGTGTGAGTGGAAGCTTATGGATTTATTCTCTATGATTAATTTGGAGGTGCATGATAGACAGGGGCAGACATTTCTTTCTCCTATAGTTGTTACCTCTACTCTTTTGGATCGAGTGCGAATGAGGTAGAAATCAGATTCTGAAGGCCTAGTCCTACGGGAGAGTTTATCAGGATAGGACCCTACTCCTAGGTGAACCGTAGGCAAGGATGTGGTCTTATTTTTTCATGGAAACATATGGGTGTCAGCAGATATGCGTGAGGAGCTGATGTGGGATTTTCATGCCTCAGTTTGGGAAGTTCAACCTAGTGTCACCAAGATGTATCGAGATTTACACTGTCAGTATTGGTGTCCTGGTATGAAGAGGGATGTTGCAAGTTTTATTATGAGATATTCCACATGCATCAGGTGAAGGCGGAGCATTAGCGACTGGTAGGGATTTTATAGTAGTTACCCATTCTTTAGTGGACGTGGAATGATGTCGCAATGGATTTCATGATAGGGTTGTCTAGGTTGCCTCGAGGGAATGATGCAGTTTGGGTTGTCATTGACAGACCCAAGAAGGTTTCACACTTCTTACAGATCAAGGAGAAATTTAGTGTTGATGAGCTTGGAAGGTTTTACATCTGAGAGATTGTACATTTACATGGGGTTCCACAAACTATCATTTTAGAGAGGGACACCCGCTTTACTTCACGTCTCTGGAAAGGGCTACATAAGTCTTTGGGTACATAGATACTTTTGAGTATAGCTTACTATCTCCAAACAGATGGCCAGTTAGAGTGCATGATTCAGGTGATGGAGGACATGCTTCGAGCATGTGTCCTAGATTTTAGAGGTTCTTGGGAGAAGCACATACCTCTGGTGGATTTTTCCTACAATAATAGTTTTTCAAGAAACTATTCAGATGGCACCTTATGAGGCTTTATACGGTAGGCCATGCCGATCACACTTTTGTGGGCTGGAGGCAGGAATGATAGCTATGTTGGGACCTCATCTTGTCAAGGAGACCACTGAGCAGGTGGAGTTGATTCAGAAGAGGATGGCTACTACACAATCTTAGCAGAAGTATTATGTTGATCGTTAGAGAACACATCTAGTGTTCGAGGTCAAAGACCAGGTTTTTCTACGCATCATACCAAGGTTGGGGAATAGGAGGATTAAGATACATGTAAAGCTTTAACTGAGATATGTTGGGCTATCAGAGTTTTTGGAGAGAATCGGGCTGATTTCCTATCAGTTGAATTTACCTCATAGGTACTAAGCTATGCATGGAGTCTTCTATGTTTCTCAGCTACTGTGTTACTTTTCAGACCCATCTCATATTTTTTAACCTGCTGAGGTTGAGTTGGAGGTAGAAACATTATTTTAGGAGCATCCTATCCTGATTATTGATCTCAGTGTGAAGGTTCTCTATGGCTATTCTGTTCCTCTTGTATGGGTGTTGTGGTAGCACGGATGAGCGCATGAAAAAACTTAGGAGAGGGAGACTGATGCGCGATCACAGTTTCCAGAGCTATTCAAGGATTCTTCTTTGCCACATTATTAGGGAAATTTGAGGATGAATTTCTTTAATTGCAAAGTTTTTAAGAACCCAAATCTTTATTTTAGGTATGGATCTTGATTTTGGGTGGTTTTGAAAAAAATGGGAGAATTTAGAAATTTTATTAAGTACATGTCGTGTACTTAGGAATACACATCATGTACCCCGTTACCACGTAAAGCCGCATCTTGGGCGTGTAATGGATGAGACATGGCAGTGTGGGGTGATGTGGAAAACTACTAATTTTGGGGCCAGTTGAGGAAAAAACACGGTATGTTAGTTAACAGTACATGTCGTGTAATTTTTCTTTTTTTCGACTAATCGGACTGGGGTCACGTCTAATCCCCAGAAACGTCTTCTTCTAGTCGTACCTCATAAAGAAGCCTTCAGAATCATCGATTCTTCTCCAAGACACTGTTTCTTCTTCTAAGGCCTAATTCGATCTCTATTGGGTGTGTTGGAATACCCTTGGTGAGTTCTTGGTTCTTCTAGAGCCTCTCCTCCTGATTCCTTTTCTTTTGTGAGTTATTCAACATTGAATGTTTTTACCTTTTTGTAGATCTATGACATTCTAAGCCAATTCAAGGGTTGATGTTCGAGAGTGTTCTTCGTACAATGTCTAGGAAGGTGGTTTGTATCCTTTCATTGGTTTTCATTGAGTTTTATATGCCAAAGTGTCGGTTTCCCATGTTTTGGGTATTTGGGTTAAGGAAATTGAACCTTGTTTTATATTCCTTAGATTGATTGTTAGACTAAGGGTTTGTTGTTGTGGAATTATGTGAAATTTCATGTTTAATTTACACCCAATGGGTTTTTTTCCTTGTTTGAATGTTTAGGGCCGTTAGATCCAGGGTTCCTATGAGGCAGACCTTTCTTCCTTACTTTGCTTAATAGGATGGAAATGATTGACTTTTTCTTCTTGTTAAATTCTTGTGATATGAATTGGATTTGTTTATCCATTTATTATTTGAGATTACTTTGGGATTCTTGATATCATTTATGCACGATTGAATTGCACAAGTCTATGCGAACCTGGTGTAGTTATACCACAAGGGGAATTAACGTTTAGTGTTTTTTCATAGTGTCTATTATATTTCAAGCTATGAGACCATAGGGGGGGGATTGACGGTAAGTGATCCCTCAAAGTGTATATATTTGACATTATGAGGCCACAGGGGGGATTTACATTGAGTTCTTCACTATAGAGTATGTAGTTATTGTGGAAATTCCCTAGGGTTAATTGATGGTGAGTTCTTACTCAGAGTTTCTTTTCCATTTTATTGCGTTACTTTTCCAGAGGGGTTAGACTGTGTGAGCTACCCAAAGGGTTAAAATAATTATTGATTGTCTGTGATGCATCTTCCAAGCCAAATCACAATCTTATATTCGGTCCTATTAGTTAGTATTCTAAGATACCTATTTTGATACTTACCTGATTAAATGATGAACATTAAATTCTAATGAATGTAAATGGAAACTATAGGATTTTTTACTTTTTCATACTCTTAGTTCATTGATGCATTTCTATCATTACCAGCTATATGTACTCACTGATAGTTAAGAACTAATATTATGGTGGTTTCCTACTTGGATTTGTCTCACTCTCTGTTTGGGTCATTTTTTTGGGCCTAAACATGTTATATGGTTGCAGGTGTAGATAAGGGAAAGAGCCCTTCTTCCTCAGGTACATGATTGGCTGGTTGGAGCTATAGAGCATAAGAACAAGTTTAGGCTTGCGATGATACTGTAGTTTTCATGTTTTCTTGTACTTTGGTTCAGTTTTATTTCCATCATATTTTCTTGTTTGGATGATTTCCTAGAAATATGTGACATGCATAATTTATATATGTGATCCAGTTGTTATTTCCTTTTAGTCTTCTTTTGTTTACTTGTTGTATGGTATTTTGACTCCACTAGTGCTTGTTATTTGTTATTCCGCTATGAATGCTCTAGCAATGAGATAATAGTTTCCCCACTATCACACCCAAGGCCCTCGCTGCTAGTCGACAGCCTCTGGTGTTCGGAGAAATGTTCTTGAGGCCATGTGACCAATCGGGTACGGGCCACCCTTGGGCGGCACCCAGAACTGGGACGTTACACACGTCTTGAAGCATTAGAGAGTGATTATTTCCTATGGATATTAGAAGTTACAACCTAATGAATATAATTACACTTCCCATGATCTTTATATTTCTATTTTTTGGTTTTCTTTGAATTTATGATGACATCACCTCATTGGTGAGTGTTGTGTGGTCTTTACATATTACAAGAGTTTCTGGTATATCATCTCCTAGTGTGATCTGAATTTATAGTAGCGTGGATGGATAGAATTATTATAGGATTATGAATTCAATATTTCATATATTCTATGTAAAGGGATTTTTGGGGATGATTATTTTATTATGAATTCATGTGGATATGTCTTGCATGAGTCTGGTGATACTTGGAGGGTGATGGAGAATCTCTTCCTGATGCACCTTGATATGGTAGAAGTTAATGTTAAAGGGTGTCTTTATCAGATGATGATACATACATCCTTGTAATAGTATATGGAGGAGTCCTAGATGATTAATTATAAGTTATAGTTTAGTTGTGATTGATTTATTTTTGGTGATTCCCATGAGGGGTGGTTTGAGGATGATCAGCATTGAGTGTTGTTTCATGGGAGGATCTTTGTTCCTTTAGTGATTCATGTTAAGGTTCTTCATAAGTTACATAGTTCACCTTTAACCTTAAATCCTGGTGTTTTTAAGATATATTTTAATTTTTGAGTTTAGTTTTGATGAAGTGATTGGTTTCATAGATTTTCTCTTGGCATTTAGTCTACTAGAAGGTGATGGTCGAGCATCGTGTTCATGGTGGTTTTCTTCGGCTTCTTGATGTACCCCAATGGAAATGGGAGGAAATTTTGATGGAATTAGTCACTAGTTTGACTCAAGATCAAGGTGTATGTTATTCTATATGGGTGAACATGGACCACATGATGAAATACGCTCACTTATTAGTGATTAAGGTGTCTAGCATAGTGGATATTTTTTCAAGGCACTATATGGAGGAGGGGTGAGTCTTCATGAAATTTTGAAGATGGTCCTATCTGATTATGACCCTCATTTTATCATCCAATTGGAGAGGTATCTATCATGATTTCTGATCTAAGTTATTCAGTAGAATATACTTTCATACAAAAATGGATGGTTAGACATAGTGGATTATCCATGCTTTAGAAGACATGGTGTGTTCATGTGTTTTTGATTTTGGAGGTTTGCAGGTGAGGTAATAACCATTTGCAGAGTTCTCTTATAATAAAATTTATCTCTCTACCATTCATATACATCCATTAAAAGTTATTTATGTCCAACCAAGAATATCTAAATTGTGATGGACTAAGGTTATAGAATCAACTATTCTTGGATTAGAATTGGTGCAAAGTATGATAGAGAATGTGCAGGTGATTCATGAGTGAATGAAGTTAGCACAAGATCATTAGAGATTCTATGATGATCATAAGAGGATGCCTCTATAGTTTTATTTGGTATATCATGTGTTCCTAAATATATTTATATTGATAATTCCTTCAACTTAACTATCCTTTAAAATATCAAAAGAATTCATTCTAGAATCACCTGGAGGAATTTGATTCGGAAAGGAACTCTCCCAACCTAATGTTTTGAAACTTGATAGAAAAAAAATTCACCTAAATCTCCATACTAAGTTGAACCTCACTTTAACCCTATTTACATAAATAGAAATAACAATAAAAATAATGTAAAGTAAATATAAAAAAGTAAAAGAACACTTTGGTTTTATGTGATTTGTATAGATAGACCTACATCCATGAGAGAAACATTATAGTATTTTCTTTCTATGGAAATAAAACTTTAAAACTTAAAGACTAATGAGTCACTCAGAGTTACTAGAACAATTAAACTTGGTTAGTTAACATGTATAATCATAGCTTCCATCATATAAATAGAGTCATCTAGTTTCACCAACCTTAAAAAACAATGGAATACATTCATTATAATATTACAACTACTAATCTTCTATATAAATATTTAAAGTGAATTCCCCTTTCGATAAACCAATAATTCTATATTAAAATTGAAAAGATCACTAAATTTTGGAAGTACAAGCTGAAACATCTGAAACTCGACCACCTCCTCTGAGAACATTAAAAAGTGATACTTATGAACCATCGTCCTTATAGAAACCTCATTCTGGAATAATAAAGGAAAACCACTAACACTGCCACAACTTTAATGAACTGAAGAACATTTGGAAACACACCTTCTATTCATCTCTTTTAGATTAACTAGATTATACTTCAAATTCCCAAAAATCTATCACTTGAATATTTCTTCAGAGAAAACATCACAGTATCACCTTTAAAATTCAAAAAAAAATCCTTCTCTTTCTACTACATATGTTCCTCCAGCTTTTTCCATTCCCCCAAGTACTACTAAGGATTTATATAGCCTCAGTAATTATATACTCAAACTCTTGGTAAACATATTAGCTATATTGTTTTCTAGCTACCTACCATAACTTCTACTCACAACATTCTAGCATCTTTCAGATGTAATGGTACTTTATACTAATAATTTTAGTTATTGAATAAAACATTGGATTTTTATCCAAATTAATTTCACTCTTATTATTTCATTAGATAAATATTTTAACCTTACTACAAAAAAGTTATTCAACTAAAATTCTTAATTATACCATCTCTTTTTTCGGTTACATCCACATACTTCGTTTCTGTTGTAGAAAGTGTTATCATCAATAGTAATCGGGACATCAAACTCACTACAATTCCTCTAAAAATGTAAATATATCTGATTATTCTCTTCCAAGAATCAAAATCAACCCCAAAATATGCATCAACAAAACCAATAAATAAATAATCATCTCAAAAATAAAGGGTTGTTCCTTCCATTCCATTTAGATACTGAATAATCCACTTTACAACATCCCAATAAACCTTTATTGGATTTTATATCAACCGAATAACCACTCCCACTACATGATAAATACAATGTGTAAAAACCATAACATACATCAAGATTATAATTTTTGAAGCATAAGAAACTTTCAATATGTACTTCTTTTCTTCCTCTATTCATTGTGATTGTTTCTTCAGGATTTTAAAGTGACCAGTGAGAGGAGTTGAAACTGGCTTACATCCACTCATTATGAATCTTTCAGTGATCCTCTAAATGTACCAATTTTGTGATAAAACCAAAATTTTGATTTTACTATCATTTTCAATCCCCAATACCAAGATGTTCTATTCTTCACCAAGATTTTTCATTTTAAACTTTCCATAAAATTCTTCCTTCAACATTTAAATCATAGGAATATTTGGAACTACCAATAGAATATCACCCATATAAAAATGTAATATTATAAAATCATATCTTTTGAACTCCTTATAATAAAAACATTTATTAGAGTTACTCCATATAAAACATATTTCTTCCATAAATGAATCAAACTTCTAGTTCCAACATGTTGGTTCTTGTTTTAAATGATTGAATATCCTTCTTAGTTTGTACACCAAGCCTTGATTTTGATTTTCTATGAAACTAAAAGGTTTATTCATACAAATTTCTTTCTATAAATCCCCATGAAGAAAAGATATCTTTACATTAGTTTTTTCAAGGAATAAATTTCTGAAAGCATCCAAACTTAAAATAATTCATATGGTAGTATATTTTACTACCATATAAAATATATCTGAGAAGTATATACACTAATTCTTCTAAAAACCCTTCAAAACCATCCTAGGTTTATATATTTTCCTTCTATATGGTTCTTCTTTCAAGTGGAATACCCACTTATTATCAAGTTCCTTCTTTCCTAGTGGTAATTTTATTATCTATTAAGTTTTATTCACTTTTTGTGAATCAAAATCCTATTGTATTGTTAACTATCACCTTTGATAATATCAAAAAGTAGCTACTTATTATATACTTTGGTTATCGTAAATATATTTAAAGTAATTAATTAAGATCAACTCCATACCTTTACACCATCCATATGATTCTCAAAGATATTCACACATTAACATGTGAATCAACTTCTTCTTAAACTAAAATTTATAATCTTATCCTTTCATTATTTCTCCTTCCAAAACTTATCCTTATAGAACTCTTGTATGAGCTTCCCTAGTCCATGAACTTCACTCTGAACTTCATTATGGAATATCTATCTTTTTTTAGATTCATATACATCTAAACATTTTGGAATATGTGATCTTCTAGAACAAATATTCAGATCAACTTGAAATTAATTTGAATCATTAAACTCAACTTATTTCTTCATAAAGTTCTGATCTTTCCATGAGGTCTCCTCATTGAATAACATATTTAAACTTCTAAAAAAATCTTATTTTCATCATCTCAAAGCTGAAAACCATAGTATTCTTCTTCATATCCTAAGAAGAAACATGCCTAATGTTTTTCTTCCATCTTATCTCTGTCTTTGACACCAACACCTATATAGGCTAAACATATGAAAACTATGATGTGAGATACTTTTGGAACTTTTCCTGACCAAATTTCTTCAGATAATTTATTTTCAACTAGTTATAATGATCCTATATTGATTAAGTAAGTTTTTGTTCTTAAATTTTATACCCAAAACTCCTTAGTAATTCTAGAATATAGAAACATACTTATTTTTTCATTCTCTCAAAAAAAATTGCTCAGGTGTTCTAGGAACATTTTTCTCATGTCAGATTCCTATTTTCTTGTAATAGTTCTAGAAACTACTTCTCATAAACTCACCCCATTATCCAATCCTAGACATCTCGCCTTACTTATGGTTTCTATTTACACCATATAATTCCATTTAAAAAAGATTCTAAACAATTCAATTTTATATTTCAAAATGTAAACCCATTATTTTCTTATGGAATCATCAATTAAGGTTAAAAAAAGTACCCAGATCTTCCATAAAAATGTACTATAGTAGGTTCCCAAACATCTGTATGAAATAATTTTAACTTTTTTCATTTTTTATTCCTTTTAGAAATATTAAAAGAAACTTTCCATTTATTTTTGAGTATACAACTCTTGGACCTTACAAAGTATGATTGATCCAGCTTCAGTATGCCTTTATCTACTAGAATCTTTATACTCTTCTCACTGAGGTTCCCAAAATTGTTATTCCAAAGTTCTAAACTTCCATAATATTTCATTATGATGAGTCTATCTACCACTACCATTTCAGTTAGATACAAAAAAGAAACCCCAAGTAATATTCCATAATCCTTCAACAAATATCATTATAAAACCTATTTCATCTAGATGATCCACTAAAATCACGTTCTTATAAAGTCCTAGAATATTAAAAACTTCATTTAGTATAAGAGAATTTCCATTATCCAACTGAACATTCACTTATACCTTTTCTAAAATGTTGAGATTTCCATCCATGACAATATGAACTTTGCTAAATTTTCTAGAAACATAATTTGATAAAATCCATTTTCTCCTATGGAATATAATAAATCTCTAAAATCTATAATCCAATATTTCACTTGAGTTGGAATAATTGAAAATAAAGTTACACTAATTTTTTTTGAAATAGTCAACTCTATGGAAGAATCCCTTCTAAAAACTTTCTTCCTATCATGATAATCATTCTTGAGGTTGCCTCTCTTTCTGCAATCCTAACATACATTCCCACTTCCAAAAGACTTTACACTACACTTCTACCTTGATTTCCTCCATAACTACTTCGTATTCTTATTATGAGGTGAGAATCCCCTTATTTTTATATTTAATACATCATTAGAATATTTTGAACTCTCTTTCCATATGATATCCTCAATGAGAATCAAGTTCCAAAAATCAATAAACACAAATTATTCTTTCCACTAAAACTATTCATGAATGTTACCGTGGATTCCCAAGACACTAGTGAATATGATAACAATAAAACAACTCATACATAATCTATGAATGTATCCTTCATGGACTCTAGTTATCTCTAAATTAAGTTGAAATCATTCAAAAATTCTGACATAGATCTTCCTTTTGATAACCTCATGCTAAATAATCTTCACATTAAGAAAACTTTATTCATTTTTGTAGGTTTCTCATATATATCTTCTAGTGATTCCATCAACTATACTTTGGTTTTATTCTCTTAAATTTTTAAATCCATATTATGAACTAAATACAATCATAGTAAATCAATTCCTTCTAATCTAGATTTTTCCATTCATTTTTTTTAATTTTCATTCAGTTTGACACCCTTTAATGGAAGTTCCATATATTTAGGAATGATATAATATTATATTTACATTTTCTATAAATTGAAATATGTTTCATGAAATTTTTCAGTATGAACCATTATTTCTTCTAATTCCATCCTTCTAAAAATAATTACTCCAACTGATATTCAAAAAAAACATCTAGGTTAAAGAAAGTTACATAAACCGATGAGAAAATTGTCGATCCTCTTGAGTACCTTGATTTTCACCACTTGTTGATAATTACATTAACATAAATACTCTTCCAAAAAAATATAAAAATTAATCATTCCAAAATCACCAGGTAAAACCTAATTCTTGAAGGATCTATCACAACATAATATTTTGGAACATGGTAGAAACAATGTTTTCCCAAATCACCACACTAAGTTGAACCTCAATTCAACACAATTCACTTAAACATATGTAACATTCAAAAAAATTATTGTAAATATAATAAAACAAAATAAAACTTTTGTTTTACGTGGTTTGGATCGATACTCCTACGTCTGAGGGAGAAAAATTGATGAATTTCATTTACCTAGAAAGAAATATTTGCAACTTAGTAACTAATGAGTCACTCTAGATTAATAGAAAAAGTAATCTTAGTTAGTACACATGTATAAACATAGATGGACTCACCCAATTTTATAGAGAGAGTCATTTTTTCATCTAGTTTCACCAACCTCCAAAAATTATGAGCATCCATATGTTCCACTATTCCAACCGCCAATATCTGATAGCAATCTTCAGAGTGACTATCCCTTTTGATAAACTAGAAATTCCACGTTAAAACTTAAATAATAGAAAACTTCTAGAATTAAAATATTAAACTTCTAGAACCAAAAAATCCCTATGAACATTTAGAATAACTCCTTCTAAGCCATCCTCCTACTAGAAACATCATTCTTGAAAACCAAAGTAAAATTGTTTCCCCTAAAAAAACATCAACAAATTAAATAACTTCAAGAATCACTCTTTCTGATCGTCTCTTTTTAATAAACTAAAGTAGAATTTACAAAATCAATAATTTAAACTTCCTAGGAAATAAAGTTTTAGTCATGGGAGCAATATTTCTCTCTAATTTATTTGTACTTTAAAGGTGTGGGTGCATGTTAGAGATGAAACATATCAATTAGAAACTATCCCATAGATGATCTAAATTCATGAAATATTTCATGTATCATTGATTTCGTGGTATCTTCATGATGATTCTCATGTCATTTACTAGGGTGAGATAGAAGTTAAAAATTATGTGACCATCTAGGAACAACCTATCGAGATCCATAACCATTATGATAAAGTGTTACATATGCATACTATTCCTTTGGTTTTTGTCTTATGCTGGAACTATGGCTCGGAAGAGTGACCTTGGGGGAAGGGTTTGTATATGAGAACTCAATATCCCAATTTTATTGATGTTTTATAATTTTATTGAATTCTATGTATGAAATTTTTTGATTTATGATATAGAGGATGATTTTTCATGTTTATACACCTTTTTCCTCTAATATGTTAGTTGTTTTCTTATTATATTGATATCCTTGATAGGTATTTTATTGGGTGGTTATTCTATTTTCCCCCTTCCTTTATTTTATAGGTTATGGTTTAAATTCTAAAGTAATATAATTATTTTAGATTTATATAATGTAAGGGTCTGGTTATTCTCGATCCTATTGTGTTTTTTGGATGGTTGTACGTATCTATAAAAGGATTGAGGAGTGGAAGAGTGGTTTGAGATAAATTAGTATCCATAGAAGGAGGCTTGAAGCATTGTAGTAGTCCTTGTGGTGTGGAGGTTAATATGTAGAATTTTGAAAAAGGGAATGAATCTTATAGATTTTCCATATAGCGTGGAAGGTTGGAATGTTTCATGAATTCCATGTCTAAATTCATATAAATAATCCTTACATAGTTAGCTTATGGTGTGTTATGATCCTTCCAGCATGGAGTCTCTAGATAAAGGTTTTGATGTTTTTGTTGTTTCAAGGGTATCTTTAGTGTGGTGATCATAGTTTCATTATGGGGTCTTAAAGTTCTAGACCTTATCTCTTCCTTTGTGAGGACTACTTCAGCCTAGGGTGTAGGTTATGTTGTGTATCCCCATTGGTTGAGACCTTGTATCTTCCAATTTGGGGGCAGTTGTGGCATGGTGTCTTGGGTTATGTCATAGTCACATCCTAGGGTTTTGGGATTCGGGTTTGATTGAGGGTTCAAACGGGGAGATAGATTGGATATTTCACCATGGGTTCTAGATTCCATGTACTTTACAATGCAGCCTCCGTATTTTTCACTGTAGTTTTGGTGAAGAAATGTAACCATTGTGGTGTGGATTGGAATGTTGCATCATGGTCTTCTTTTTTACATCTTGCATAAATTCAGTCCCACCTATAAAATACACTTATTTTCTTCTCCTTCAAACCCTAGGTGACCCAAGGTCCTCTTTAAAATATTTTAATCCCACATTTCTTGGATTCAACCCCTAAATTTTATATATCATCTGTTTAGTGATCTGAGGTCAGTTTTATTCTTCTTTGTTGGTTATGCTCTCTCTCATTCTCTCTTTAAATGTTATGGAAAACTGATTGATTTGATTTTCATGGGGTTTATTTTATTTATTGATGGTGTATTTATGGTGTCATAGTATCCTTATGAAACATGAGTTCCTCATGGGATAGCTGATCAAAAATCGATGCTTTTTATTCCATTCTTACTCGAAGAAAATTGAAAATTTTATCACAATGTAGTGGATTTTGTGACTTATCATTATTTTATGTGAAATTTTGGGATTAACATACTTTATATTATTGAGGTAGTGGTATAATTAGCCTAATAAAGATAGTAATTCATAAATCTATGTAATAAATAAATATGGAATGGGATACAGTGATTGCATGTGGATCATGTTATGATTGGATGACTCGTGATATTTTATTGATAATGGTAAATTTATTGATGTGATTATTGTTGTTCCTTGACATGGATAATATGATTAAAATTGGATAAAAAATGTAAATATGGAAAAATAAAGTGGATAAAGAAATATTCCTGTGAATTTAATTACCGTTATTTCTTAAAAAATTGAACATGGAAGTATTGCTTGATCATATTTATGGTTGATTCTTACCAATTTTTAACTGATGATTCTAGGTATCTTGTTATTGAAACCTATGATTAATTAATCTATTAATTCAAGATAAAAATGAAAACTTTTTTTTAATTTAATTATATGTTTGGGGCTATTAAGAGCTTATTCTTGTTTGTTATAGGCTTGTATTCCTTGGTTTCATGGCCTCAGTCCTTGAATTTTCTATAATAAGAATATGATTGTTATTATATTTATACCTTGAGATGTTATCAAACCATTTTTTTTGTATTTCTATGTAACTGGTATGGTTAATATATTATTTGAGGGATATAAAACACATATTGAAATAGTGGATTTCTTGTTACTTATTATGGTGATAAGGTTGGTATTGGGATGGTTGGTGGAGGTTGAGATCAGGGATTTCTAGTTGCTGGATTATTTCATTGGGATATTGATTGGTCAGTTGGTATGGGTTAAGAGATGGGATTTCCCATCTTTCCTATTTTTTGGTTCTTGGTGGTTGGTTTTGTTGATGGTTTTTTGTTATGATTTCCAACTACATATTGCAGTTGGACTATGCACCATTAGTGTGTCTTCCTTATCATAGTTTCGGGAAAATGATAAGAGTTCTTAGATTATGGAATGGTAAACTAATTATAAATAACTCATCGTATGGGTATTGATGATGATAATGATATATGTTAAATAAGAACCATGGGATGGTTGGATTAATTCTTTATGCGCATGGGGTGGAAATTTAAAAATTGAAATATAAATTATTAAATAATGTTGTCTTGTGATGAAATAAAATGATTAGACAAGAATTATGCAATGAGATTAATGAATGGATGATAATTAAAAATCACTAAAAAGAAATTATTAATGAGTTTTAATCTTGGTACTTGTGTGTTTATATGAAATCTAGTTTTCTAGAACTCTACAGTGGCAATTGGGTATCATGGGCGACAATAGTTTCAGCTGATTCTAAGGTTAGGTAGTTTTCCTTTTTTGGTTGTGTGATATACTATTCATTATATTTTCAAATTTCATTTACTTCATAACCCTAGTAAGGCAGGAAAACAACACCCATATTTTTTGGGTTCTAGATGTTTTCCCTAATATTTATGTTAATGAGGGGATATATAACAGACTACTTCCTCTTCCCCACCCTCCCTTCATATTTGGTATGATGTGTAGTCATATTTAAGTTATAATGGATTAATGTATAGGGTATGTTTCTAAATGGGTTTTGATGGCTCTCAGTCTCACCATACATATGTTTTCAGGCTGTAGCTACTTGAGGTTATAATATATACATGTGTTTTGTAAATATTAAATATGGTTCTTATGGGTGTACTTGTATGGGATGTGATGTCTTGAGGTAAAATGCATGATACATGGGTTATTATGGATTCTATACTTACTATAGGTTATGATATGTGGTTGAGATGTGTGTGAAAAGGGTCAGGAATGAGATATTATTGTTATATGATTTACTGAGGGGGCAGGATGACTTATAGAAGGGATTGGATCACATGATGCTTGATTTTGATTCATGAGAGTGACAAATTATTGGGGAAGTGGATATAAGGTAACTTTATTATGTATATGGTTTTGATAGAGAATGTATTATTTCTATGTGATACTTGGTGAGCGATCTTGGAGAGGATGATTTCTAGTTTTACTTGTTTAGGTAATGAGTTTCTTTAATATTTTATTCATCGGGCTTTAGTATTCTTCTTTCACATTTTATGAGAGGTTTTAGGGAGGATCCTACTAATTATATCTATATTATCACCACATATATAAATATATAAATATAGAAACTAATTTTTATATCTTCAGGAGTTGGTTGTTGATCAAGCTAGAAGTTAGTAGCACGTAGACTTATCCAAGAGCTATTAGAGTTTTTGGTCACTACCTAGGATTTTTTTTTGATATTTCTAACTATTTTTACTTGTATGACATTACATTCATGTATTGGGATGATTTATTTATTTAGGTTTTTGAGTTAGTTGGAGGATCTCATGTTATAACTTTTCCTTATATATATATATTGAGGACAATTCTTCTAATCTGTATGGATTATATACCCATTATTCTAGTCTCTATGAAGCGAACTAAGCATAACATACATAGATATTATATTATTTTATATAAATATTCAATAAATACCACATTTATACACATCCCAAAACTATAAAATTTTAGTGTCTTTTAAGACTAGATATATAAAAATCTTATTTAAAAATTAAAATTTTACATCTCCTTGAAATTTCTTTTATCATAGTACTCTTATTAGAAATACCCTACTTAAAAAAATTTTAAATTGCCTAGGGAAAATGGAAACATAAGAAAGGGTGAGATTATTTGACCAGCAAGGATAAACATTTGAGATATCAATCAATGATTATAAGAGATAATAAGAGTATGATAACATGATCATAACATAAGAAATTCATGCCCAATAAATTAAATATATTTAATCATGATTCATGGAATAACTTTATCATAAAAAATATAATAGACAAAGAGTGAAAATCATTAATATTAAATCATGATCCATATGTTCATATCATAAACAAAATAATGTGTCAATAACTGAAGCTTATAAAATTATGAACATGTATAAATAGTAACAGGTCCACTCATTAATTTAAGAAGATGAAATTAGGTCATCAAATATACTTATGGACGTGAAATAATGTCTATACAGAAACTTATGGAACTAAAACCAAGTACATACATAAACTTATGAACCTGAAATTAGGTCTTCACATAAAATTTTTATCATGAAATCAGGTTTAGGCATAACATAGTTATCTCATGAGTTATCCATCTCTACTCAATGCATTGGAGGGATATATAATTATGGTCCAACCCATCAAATAATGAAATCCGTACATATATGTACCACAAAATCATAAAATATTCTTCATATCATCATTTCATAACCCATGTAAATGAAATGGGTTTCATAAACATTTCATAATTTCATCATAATATATCCTGTGGAAAATGAATGAGTTTCATAAAGGTTTCATCATAACTTAATTAACATAAGGTAAAGAAATTAGTTTCATAGAATCATCCTTAAATCATCATCATAATAATCCCTCCATAGAAATAAATTGGATAGTATCATAAGATAAAACCCCTAGTGAAGCATAACAATTTTTAAAGGATGTTTATATAGATGAAAAATTCCTTTAAAAATCATTTGAACCTTTCTTTGAAAATATTAGGAAAATATCCTTTTCTTTTGATAAAATTTTAACATAAAATTCCCAAAATATTGAGAAAATAATATTATTTAAAAATAATCATGTAAAATTATAAATTAATATTCAAATCAAATAATAGTAATTATGATGGTAAAATCCATTCATGTTTTATACATTAAAAGAAAACATTCCTTTCACACTTTTATAAAAAGTCAAAATGAATTTTTTGGAAAAAATTATTTAAAAAATCATGTTTAAACATTTTTAAATAAATTAAAATTTAATGAAATTTACCTTTTTAAAAAATTTAAAGTAAAATTAATAACTTTCATAAAAAAAATTTGAAGATTATTCACATGGAATAAAAATCTTGTCAACCAAAGAGTATATAAAGTTGGCATTTCTTTTAAAATATTTTCTTGATAATTTTAAGTACCAAAGAGATAAAAATTAAACTAATTCATAAAAATTAAATGAATAAAAGGTGGATAAGAAAATTTATTGTGTTTTAAGGATAAAATCCATATAATTTCCCTCAATGGAAATTTAGCATAAACAATACAGAAAAGAAATGAGACTGTATCATAATTCCATTACAGCTTTAGTAACTTTTGAATCACAACCACCAAAAAATAAATAATTTAAAATAAAACATTAAATACCCTGAATATAAGTATATTAATGATATATCATATAAAATGGGTATTATAAACACCACATGAAAGAAACAAGTGTTGAATATGGCATATTTTTCATTGAAACAAAAGTGAGATGAGAAACCATTACCTTAAATTCGTCTTGATTTATACACATTCAAATATCCTTTATAATAAATATATATTTATTATAAATATATTATAAAACCATATTCATATATAACTTAATAATCATCATTCATTTATTAATTTCTAATTATCCTTTTATTAAAAATTTCTTCATTAAACTGAACAATCATGTGAAAACTAGTCTATTTTCCATACATGTTTTAGTACGATGGATCTGGTACTTGCAACTTGTTCATGGTTTCATCATATATAGAATATTAATAATGAAATAATTATCATAATTATTAATCATATATAATTTTATATCATTTATATAAAGCTTTGATAAAAAATAAATTAAATTTCTTCATGGAGACAGTAGTCCGTACGTACGCACGAGTGATGTCTCAACATATTGATGGATAAAAATAAATAAGGATAAATAATAATTCAAATTTATTGAATAATTATTATATAATAAATATAATATACATTCATTAAATCTATTATTATTATCATCCATGAAAATCATAAATGAAAAACGAATCACATTGCTTCTTGGAGGTGGTTATCCACACGTACGCATGAGCAACATTATCATTTTACAATGGATGTAAAGGTAAGAATTTAGATAATATTTTATAATTAAATAATCATAATTATTTAATAAATATAATATATAAATATTAAATCCATCATAAAAACCAACCATGAAAATGGTGATGGAAAAAGAATCACATCGCTTTGTAGAGATGATAGTCCACACAAAAGCACAAGCGATACTTTCATTTGTCATTTGATGGAAATGAAATGGATAAATATTATGAAATAAACATAATAACATCACATAATATGGTATATAATTATTTTATTATATTATAATGATTAGGAAATAATTTTATGAGGTAAAATAAAAAGTAAAATGAAAGAGATCAGTTATGATAATTACCTCCTCTTTGAGAAACCTCCTTTAGATCTCTTCTCAAGGACACCATGCATGGTATTTGAGGATATCAGTACCTCCATAACCTGGATAAGTATTTTTATAGGAGTTTTTTAAGGTTTTTGTTGAGATAAGTGGCTCAAGGTGGCGTGAATAATAGTGGAGAGGTGGTGTCCTTTTATAGTGAAGGAAAGGACACACTTTGAATTATTTAAAAGATATAAATATAATATGTTTCTTTTCATGTGAAAGTGGAACCAATTTTCCAAATTTTAGAATCTAATATATTTTATGTTTTAAATATATTCAAACAATAAAAAATGGATAGTTTAATGTTCCATTTTAAACTTTATTCTTTTGGTTTAACCCATTCATTAACAAATGTTTTCCTTAATTATGGTAACAACTTTTTCAATACTAAAGGTTATTAGATTTACTTATAAGGTAAAAATAAGCTCAAAAATATCAAGGGATAAAATTTTGGACCATATAAAATCATCATTTTTCTCATTCAATATATTTATGATTTTTAATAATTTAATAATATATTATTTAACATAAAATACCATTAAATTCATTTTAAGAACTATTAATTTAATTTGACTAAAAAGACATAAATACACCAATTTAATTTGAATATAATCAAATAAAACATCATTTATAATGTATAATTAACTATTAAATTCGTGTTACACCATAATTAATCCAAAAAATATTTATTATATTTTTTTAAAATCAATTACCTTGATTTTTCCACTACTTTCGCTAACATTGTATTGTTGTTGCGTAATCATTTAAGGTATTATATCATCACTAAAAATTAAAAATAAATTTATATAATAAATATGATTTTTTAATATTAAAAATTACCATTTATAACTGATCATAACTTCTTTTTATCCCAATGAAAATATATTAGTGATATTAAAAGAAGGAGAGTGTCATTTTGTAATTTTCATAACTTAAAATAATATAAATGTAATTATCAGGTGGAAATAGCACAAAAATGACATATATTAGATTTTAGGATATATATGGCATGATTAATCCCATAAATTGAAATAATGTAATGTTTTGGGTTGATTTTGAGACTTTATATCATATTTTTAAACTTGTTTTACAAGTTTTACCTTCACTGTAGTGATAGATATTATCATTATTACAATTCATAACGCCTAAAAATAAAAGAGATTTATTTTTAAAAAAAATAATCTAATGATTAAAAATATAGAATAAAATTTTCATGATTCAATTTCTGTAAGTGGCTGAAATAAATTTCAATAAAAATGTTTCAAACACAATGAAGACTAGTTTTTAAAAAATTGTGTTTTAAACAGAAAAATAAACTTATAACAAAATAAAATATAATGTTGATTCATTTGGAATTATATGTATTGTGTTTAAAAAAATATAAATTATTTTACATTAAAATTAAATTTAAAATATATTGACACTTTCAAATTACTTGACTTAAAAAAATGACAGTTTTACAATAATCGGTATTTTTCACTATTCACTGAAAATTAAAACTTTTTAGAAAAATTCCAAAAATTCACCCTAAGATAATATTTATATTATGATTTAATAAAATATATTAATTTACTCAAAATAAAATTTCTAAAAATTATATAAATTAATTATATTCTCTACACACAAATTGCAATAAAACCATTTTTGAATCATAAATTGACTTTAATAAAAATTGGGAACTTATTTATTATGAATTAATGAATATATTTAGATTAAGTAATATATATATATATATATATCATAATGTGGTTTTTCCTATTCATACCCGTCAATTTAACAACTAGGTTATAATATATCATAGTTTGTTTTAAGCTCGGGGTTGTGTGTCAAGAAAGTGATCAAACACTTACAATTTATTTAAAGAGAAATATATTCTGAAATATAAAGGTGTTACATTATACCCCCTTAAAAAAATTTCCCTCATAATTTTAATTATCACTTACTATAATTAGTGTATCATGACATAGTAATAAAAGTTGATATAGATCATATCATGATAACAAAATTCTATGTCACTATTAGGAAACATAGTATTTCCTAATTAAGTATTTATAAAACCAATTATATATCATTATAAGACTCGTGAGTTTCCAAAAACATACCTTGATAGCTGATTAATACATTCCAGATAAGACTCGATAGATTTATCTGCCTCTTACTTGAGTTAAGTAAATCTTTTTTTTCAAGGTTGGGGTTGAAGCTTCATTTATTATTAAAGCAAAGAAAATACCTCTTTTAACTGGGTAGAGGGAAACCCATTACATAGCCCGAAGGCCCAGTGGGTATTTATCTCATTACTTGTCTCATAGGCCCAAATTTTTGGCCCAAGTCCCATTTTGTGAATAGTACTGCTAAAGTACATGCCTGCTATAGTACCACACAGTACCAGCCACCACTACAGTGACATGTCGCCGCTACAGTGACTCGTCGCCGCTACAGTGACCTGTCACCGCTACAGTGCATTTCACCACTACAGTATTGTTGCTTCTACATTATGATATAGTACCAGTTCTCAATGGGTTTTGAACCCCCATTTTCATGTATGATTATGGTGTGCTTACGACTAAGCCAAACCCCAACAACCATCGTTATAGAGAATATAATATAACATACTTACTTGATTTATTTCCACACCATAAGAATAATTTCATCCTTTTATTGTGGTTCAAGATTCTTTACATCCCTGATTCATCTAATATTCCATATGATAAATAACCATGATGATTTTTTTCCATGCATGGAGAACTAAAAATTACTTTTACCATATCTTAAGATCCATAAAAGTATGCCAATTCATTCCTCCTGTCTCTAGATATTTACCAAACTAAAATGGATATCACAATTTATCCAATTTGATTAAATCATCATACACAAATATCGTTAATCTACATGATAACATCCAAAGTTAAACTTAAACTATTCAATAAATAGTTAACCTTAAGATTCCTCCAAAATATGTCTGCCCAAATTCAAAACCCAAAAATCTAAAAGATTTAATCACATATTTTTTCCAATATCAACTTTAACATTTATCCCCAAACAATATAAATTAGATCATAATTTTACATACCAAAAACATGAATACTATAATCATATATTCTCTTAGAATATGCTAATAATATCCCAAAATAACCTGAATCGCCATAAAACCACAATAAAATTATATATTATTCCATAAATTAACTCAAAATTAATTTATTAAATAATTTTTACCTTAATCATATAATGTTCCCAATATATTGTACTTCTTCAAAAAACAATATAAAACACTTTTTCACCAAAACACTTTTCAATCCCATGGTTATTTATATGATAAAAATATGTTCCTAAAATGTAATAACACTTTTTTCCCAATTAGCCACAATTACCTCAACATAAATGATCATATTAACACTAATGGTTATCAATAACTTTAAACTTATGTCCAGGGAATATAAAATCAGTATTCCTAAAATAACGTTTTCAATAAAATACATAATAAAAACAGGACTTTATTCCCATAAATTTCTTCCAAAATATCATTAATCATTTTAAAATCCAATCACATAAATCCTAAAAAGGTGTATCTGTACTTATAAACTTATGTTAAACCTTATAATTATCAACCTATGACACTTTAGTTTTTTCCCAAATCAATATGGAATATCATTAGTTTCTATATGTTTTATACTCTCATTCATTATAATGGTTCATAAAGAAAATGTGAATTGGCCCAAGAATATCCCCTAGCTGTGTCTATCCATGTGTGCAGTCATAGGTGCACTCATCATGAACTAGTGATGATTGAGTTAATACCCAATTTTACCCTTTTAGAGATTTTACTCCAAGGTTCATCTTTTCCACATCCACATCCACATTCCAATATCCAAATAGTGATGTATTTTATAATAAAACCACACCCATTTATTTACCATAACTTAGGATTTTCTTCAATACTTATCCATGTCCTAAAGGTTCTCACTAATGTTTTCTAATTATAATATTCAAAAGTAACTAAACCATAATCTGATACCAATTGAAGTAACCTGAGAATAACATACATATATATTACATCATTTTAGATGAATATTCAATACATAACACAATTATACACACCCCATAACCATAAAGGTTTAGTTTTTTTGGATACTAGATATATAAATATCTTATTTCATAAAGTATCTTCAACATATCCTATTAATTTTCTATATCATAGTACTCTTATTAAACATATCCTACTTAAAACCTTTCTTTATAACCTCAGGAATATGAAAACATAAGAAAGAGTGAGCTTAGATTCTCAGTAAGCATAAATATAAGATATATTAATCAATGCGCGTAAGTGAGAATAACGGTATGAGAACATGATCATAACATAAAAAAGTAATTCCAAATTAATTAAATATCTTTAATCATGATCCATGGAATAAGAATTTTTCATTATAAAATATATAACTAATAATAGTGTGGAACCATCAATAATCAATCAAGAGTCATGAGAGCATATCACAAATGAATGAATGTGGCAATGACATAAGCTTATAACATTTTGAAGATGTATAAATAGTAACAAGTTTATTCATTTAGTTGAGGACATGAAATTGAGTACTCGCATAAAATTATATACATGAAGGTCCATGCATAAACTTATTAACATGAAATCAGGTCCACACATAAACTTAAGGAAATTAAATCATGTTCATGGATAACATAGTTATCTCAGGATTTATCCATCTTTACCCATTGAGTTGGAGGGCTATATAATTTAAGGCCAACCAATCACATAATGAAAAGCATACATGTATGTGCCATAAGTTTATAAAGCATTCATCATATAATCATATCATAACCCATGAAAATAAAATAGTTTTACTAAACATTTCATCAATTCATTATAGTATGACCAGTTGAAAAGAAACGAGTTTCATAAAGGTTTCATCCTAACTTTTTTAACCTGTGGGAAAGAAACGATTTTCATAGAATCATCCTTAAATCATCATCATTATAAGAAACCAATAGAAATAAATTGTATGGTATCATAAGATCATATACCTAATAAATAATAACAATCATTAAAGTATGTTGACATAGATGAAAAATACATTTAAAAGATCATTTTGAACCATTCTTTGAAAACATGAGGAAAATATCATTTTCAATTGATAACATTTAAAATTAAAATTCTGAGAATATTCAGAAACAGTTTTTGTTTTAAATTAAATATGGAAACTTTTAAATGAAACTTCAAATAAAAAGTGATCATGATATCATAAAAATCTGTTTATATTGTATATGTTAAAGAAAACATTCCTTTCATGCTTTTGTAAAAATTCAAAAACAAATTTTTAAAAAATATATTTAAAAAAATTCATTTTCATCCCATTGAAAATAAATTAAAGGTTAGTTAAAATTACGTTTTTACAAAATTTTGAGTATAGAATATAACTTTTATAAAGCAATTTTGAGGAGTATAGACATGGAAGAAAAATTCTATCAACTAAAGAGGAAATAAGGTTTTATTTTTGTTAAATATACTATCTCGATCATCTTAAGTACCAAAGATAAGAATATATAACTAATACATAAAATTCCATGAATAACCAGAGGAAAATAAAATGTATGGGGTTTAATGTTTAAAATCCATATAATTTCCCTCAATATAAATTTTTTATAAATAATCTTTAAATGAAATGAGATCATATCATAATTCTCTTACCACATTGATAGAATTTGAATCGTATCACCCATGAAATAAATAATATAAAATAAAAATTTAAATTCCATGAATATAAATATATTAATTATATATCATATAAAATAGGTAGTATATACACCATATGAAAGAAACACATAGTAAATATGGAATATGTCTCATGAAAACAAAAGTGAGACGAAAAACCCTTACCTCAAGTATAAATTACATCATAAATATTCATATATCCTATATTTATGAATATATTCCAGAAACATATTCATATATAAATTACTTTCTATCATTCCTTTATAATTTCCAATTTTACTTTTATTAAAAATTTCTTCATTAAAATGAACATTCATGTGAAATCTAGTATGTTTTCCATGCATGTTTCGATTTGATGTTCTGGTACATTCACCTTGGTCATGGTTTAATCATCTAAAAAATATTAATCATGAAATAAGTATAATTTTTATTCATTATATATAGTTTTATAGTCATTCATATAAATTAGTGATGAAAAATTAATTACACTACTTCGTAAATATGAAAGTCCTTACTTACGCATGAGTGATGTTTCCACTTTTCAATGGATAGAATGAAAAAAAGATAAATGAGAATTAATATTTCCAAAATCATTATTATATCATAAATATCATATATATATATATTCATTAAATATGTATTTATTACCATCCATGTAAATCGGAAATGAAAAACGAATCACATTGATTCGGGGAGGAGGTAGTCTGCACGTACACATGAGCAACGTTATCATTTTCCCACATATGAAAACGTAAGAAGGTAGATAAGATATTATGATTCTAGAAGAATAATTATGTCATAAATTTCATATATAAACTTTAAATCCATCATAATAACCAACCATGAAATATGGTGATGGAAAATGAATCATATCATTTCATGGAGGCAGTAGTCCGCACGTACATATGAGCAATACTTTAATTCACCACTTTATGATAAGGAAATGAATAAAGTTTATGAAATCATCACAATAAAATCCTATTGTATGGTCTATACTGATTTTTTTATATTGGAATAGTTAGGATAGAGTTTAAGGTGTTAAAAGAAGAAGTAAAATTAAAGATATCACACTACTAGATATTGACCCTTTAATAGCTTTCAAAAAAGGACTTTAATAGTTGTAAAAAATCATTTTTTTCCATAGTGTTGTTAAAATGGGGTCCCTTTTATCAATGATAAAAAAATCACTCATAAAGGTCAAAAAAATATTTTTAAAAAACAATTTTTTTACAAATCAGAGGGTGGACACCCCCCCCCCCCCCGCCTATCAATGCTCAATCCCCCTTCTAACATCACTCGTCTAACCTATGCACCCCCCCCCCCAAAGAGCTAGCCTCCCCCACCCCTTTAACATTGCTAGGAACTCACTCACATGCTGGTGTGCCCCTGCCTTTGTTAGGTTTCGAACCTAAGACCTCACCCTTATATGCATGTGCCTCTTCTACTCCCCTATATTGTTTTTTGTATTATATGGTATATCTATATATTTATATATATATTGTTACATTTATTTATCTAAATATTTATATATATATATTTATTTATTTATTTATTTAAATACATATATAAAATATGTTTTGTGTGTGTGTATGTGTGTGTTTATAAATACATACATATATTAATATATATGTGTGCATCTATAAATATAATTATAAATATTTATATTTATTAACATATATTATATATTTATATTTATATACATATATTATAATATATATATAAATATATATCTATTTTTCAATAAACACACAAATATATTTATATATATAAACATTATATATACATTAATTATATATATATATATAAATATTCATAACTTTTTATTTTAAATAAAATGGATATTATTTATTATTTATATTAGTTTTATATATTTATAAAGATACTTTACAAGTAAATATGTTTACATATATATTTATAAAATTAAATATTTGTGTGTGAATATATACAAAATATGAGTATATTTTTATATATTTGATTATAAATAAATCTACATTATAAAAAATGATAAAATTTTAAAACCATGATATCAATATGAATTTAATAATTGGGAATAAATTCAATACCCACTAAAAACGGGCAAAAATACCCCCTTAAATGAGGAAGAAAGTTCATTTAATGTTAAAAAATTGGGGTACCCAGACTAAAAACTCATCTTTGGAGCCCTTCTCAGCCCTTTTTACCTCGAAAAAATGTAAGGGGGTCCTCTTGGGTCACTGATTCATAGATCTCTTTTTATGATTCTATTTAATATATGGTATATCCCAATCAAACATATGGATCAAAAGTTATGACAATTTGAAGTTCGAGTCACATTTTCAACCTATTTTAGATCGTTTATTAATTTTTTTTATTTTTTATATCTAGAAATTGTTATTAAATGGCTATTAATCGATAATAATTAGAAAATTATTAATTAATATTATATTATTAATTCTTTTATAATCCATTTTTTCACTAAATATCTTATATATTGAGTGTAAATGCATATTTAGCCTTATATAAATCATATTTTATAAAATATATTATATTAATATAAATATATTTATATTATTTATATATATATATCAATATTTATATATATATATATATCAATATATTTATATATTAATATATGTTTCTTAATGATAAATAATTTTTTTATGAAATTTACCTTTTATCTACACTAAGAAAAGCGTTCATAAAAGTACCATTTATCAGCGTTAAAAAAGTGATGATACAGGGGAAACTTTTATCAGCACTAAAAAACACTGATACAGGTCACTTTTATCAGATCTTTTTTAGTGTAGTTAAAAGCACCTTTTAAAAGTTCTTTATTTAGCACTAATAAATTTACCCGCTTTATTAGTTTTTTTTCAGCTCTATTAAAAGTTGGCACTGTGTAAAGTAAATTTTGTGGTAGTGTTAGTTAAGACAATTACCTCCTCTTTTGAAAAATCTCCATAAGATATCTTCTCAATGACCCTAGCGATGTTCATTTGAAGAGATGGGAACCTACATAACATGGATAAGGATGTTTATAGGAGGTTTTGTAGATATTTTCTTAGCTGAATGGATCAAGGTAATGTGAAGAATAGAGAATAGGTGGTGTCCTTTAATAGTGAAGGAAAGGACACACATGGCATTATTTAAATATAATAAATTATTTTTCATGTGAAAGTGGCATAAATTTCCAAAATTTCAAATCTATTATAGTTTAAGGTTTAAATATATTTGATTGATCAGTTTGGGCCTACATGTCTCAGGGCCATTAGGCCATCATAGGGCTTCAGGCCATCGAACCTCCAGGCCACACAGGACCAAGAAGCTTCATAGTCAAATCACATAGGAGCAGGACCTAGAAGAGTATTTAAAGAAAGAATCATCTGCCAATTATAGCTAAATGGATTTGAAGGACAAGAGGATATGAAAGTTTTCAACGGTTCCAGGGGAAATGCTAGTCGATCATCCATGTGAGGTAATGAGCTAGATTCCTTCAAAGATGCAGATGCTGGGGAGGGGCGATTTATATGTTGTTGGGTCTTGGGCCTTCGGGTCAGGTATTAGGCATTCTGCATTGGGCCTTCAGGTCATGTAATGGGACTTGTTCCTATGGGTCTATAGGTCATGTAAGGGTTCACCCTCAACCCATAAAAGGTGGATTATCCAAAAATAAATAAAAAATCTTGAACGCCCTTCGAGCTAGTTTGACCGACACCTTAAACATGACAAGAACTTTTTCAATACTAAAGGGTTTTAAATTTACCTCTAAGGTAAAAATTGGTTCATAAAAGGTAAAGGTATGAAATTTTAAACCATTTCCCATCCCAATTGTCCTATTTAAATATTTTATGATTTTTAAATCATTTAATAATATATTATTTAACATAAAATACCATTAAAGTCATTTTAAGAACTATTCATTTAATCTAACTTCAAATACATCAAGATAGTAATGCAATTCAAATATAAACACATTTAACATCATTTATACAATAAAATTACCTATTAAATTCATGGAATATTACAATTAATCAAAAATATGTTACATCCCAGGTAATGATAGAATAAATGATTTATATAATTATTAATATTAATTAGATAGTTATATTATCTCTCTTTTTTGGATTTTAAAGAATGCTACTTTATGGTTGAGTTGTAACCAAAACCCTAGCAGTGGGATCCTAAAACAATAGCAGGTGAGATTAAAAATTCAAAATTTCAAAAAATAACAAAATCCCATACATAGATCCCAAAGCGATCTTGAGCCATAATCATGCAATGTTAGGCATAGTCGAGTCTCCAGCCTTCATGATTACAACCAGTCGTTATCATCACCATAACACCACTAGGGCGGTTAATCAGAGAAATTTTCTAAGAAGGAGAACCAATAAAAAGCTTTAACCCACCATCATTGAATACAACTTCACCCTCATTTTCATCAACACACTAATGATGTCTCCAGGATCCAACACCAAACAAGACCACAACCATATAAGACAAACACCTTTGAAAAAATCTGAAAACAATATGAAACAAACCATGATCATCGTCGATGGTCACGTGCCTTGGCATCATACCTTTATCCAACCTATATTCCGGTATCAAAACACACCACTAAATGAATTTATCGCCCCCTGCAACATCGTTATCCACTCGAACAACACATCCCAAAGATTCCTTGATAGCCACCGTGCCAGACCGACCATGGGAGGATAGATGGAACACGAGTTTAGGGTAGCATTGAAGTAGCTTGAATCCTCCACAGAGAGTGATGAATTTTTCAAAGAAATATATCAGTAACACAATGAACCAAACCAAAAAACAATCCGCAATAGATACCATTTGAACAAAGCTATAATGGTTGAAGAAGAAGACAAATTCAAGAAGGAAAACATCATAGGAAAGAACCTTCAAGCAGCCGAATAAAATTGAACAAAAATTATGATATGAATGATCTAAATCCAAAGAATAAAATGGATAATACCATTTTCATTCCCCCTAAAACACCATCATAAGATGACCCAAAAGCCTCATTGAGCCAAACCATGAATGCGGTCGAATGTGATGGGTTGACCGACATGGGAAGAGGAGAGGTAGAACACTGGATTGAACCACCGACGCCAACCCAAACCATCTAGAACACCCACACACAGACACAAAATGGAGGATTGATGTATATGGATATACATAAATTGGGGTGATGAGATACATCTAGTATCCATACTAGTGAACAGCTTATGCCAATAATGGGGAAGGAGAAAATGAGACCAGGAAGAGGATTCAAGCCTTAGTGAAGTGAGGAGCGTCATCACTGCCAAAAGAAGTCGCAAAACCCTAGGAGGAAGAAGGAGGGACGAAAATGAGGAAGAGGGAGCACTAAGAGAATGAAGATTAATTGAATATATATAGAAATACCTCCTTAGATAGATATATTCATTTTAAAATATTAATTATTTTTTTAAATCACAAAGGAAATATTTTTAACAAAAATCTTTCTTATAAGTTTTTTATTTAAAATATTAATTTATAAATTTTAGAAATTTAATTTGAAAAAATTGATTTCATTTTTTAAATAATAATATAAAAATTAACTTAGAGTGTAATTTTGGTTTATCTCAAAAAATATTGATTTTTCAATGAATATTGAAAAATAGCGATTTTTGTAAAATGATCATTTATTTTCAATAAATTAAGTAAATTAAAAGTCCTATTATGTTTTGAATTTTATTTCAAGTAAAATAAGTATTATTTATTTATATTTAATCTAATTAATTAAATTTTTAATCAACATTTTTTTTGGATTTTAGTATAAGTGTTTTTGGGTTTAAATTTTGTTTTTAAAAAATAGTTTTAAAATGAATAATGTTCCTCCATTTTAATTAATTAAAATAATCCCTAATTATGAATATTTTAAATTAAATTTATATATTATATATCAATTTATATTCATAAAAATATTATTATTCACAAATTTAATAAAAAAATTATGTTTTTCTTGAAAAATACACATCTTGAAAGCCCTTTTTTCATCACGTCTATGGGTTTAATTTTAAATTAAAATTTTCCACTTATGTGTATTAAATTTAAAAAATATATTAAATATTTTGAATAATAATAACTTATATTATCTAATAATTTCAACTTAATTTTTGACTATAATGAATTGTGAATATAGTAAAAATTAATTATCACAATTAAGGTAAGAATGAATTTAAAGTGGGTTAAACTAAAAGAATAAGGGTTAAAATGACCTAAAAACTTGTATAAAATATCTTTTATAGCCATATTTAAACCATATACTTATGAATTTATAATATAGGGTCATTTTAAAGCTTTTTTCATGAGAATTACTTTAAAATTTTGGATTCTTTTGGTAAATTTCTGAGTAGTTTCCATGTGGGTTCCTTTTGCCCACTTATAAAAGGTCACCCCCTATCATCTTCTATTCACACCTTCAAAGCCATTTTTATATGCCAATAACTACCCAAATACGTTCCTAACTTCCCTAAACATGACATAGATCCCTTATTTTGATCAAAAATTCATTCTAGGATGGTTTTTGATGGTTACCTAAAGAGGTTGTTCGAAGAAGAGATATTGTACTTTACTGAGAATCGTTATTTTATTTCTTATTCCACCTCATTAAAATATACATAAATTATGATTATATAATAAAAATATTATTTTCCATATAATGAGATGTTATTATGTTAATTTCATAACCTGGATCCTTCCACTCTTCCATCAAATGGGATTCAAAATCACCATTTGTGTGTACGGTAGACTACTACCTCATGACCTGATGTCATTTGTTTTTCCGTCATCGCCTCTCACATATTATTATAATAATGTAGTTATATATATATTATATTTTTAACATATTAAGACTTATAGAGTTATTATATCACATATACCTTCTTACTTTACATTCTTTGAAAGATACGACAATGTTGCTCGTGTGTACAGCGTACTACCTCCTCGTGAAGCAATGCGATTCGTTTTTCACAAACACTTTACATGGTAGATAATAAGGATACTTTTAATGAATATATGTGATATAAATGAAATAATTATGATATTAATGACATATTTATCATTCTAAAAATATAATATATCATTTTGTTTCTCGCACTGAAAAATGATAATGTCATTCATGTACATGTGGACTACCGCCTCCACAAAGCGATGTGACTCTTTTTTTCATCACCACATCACAAGAATGATATATAAGAATATTTAAAGTAATAATATGTAATATATTATATTATGATGATTTTTTAAATAAAAAATATTACTTACATTATTTCTAGAATGATCATTTAAAAATAGAAATGTTACACTTTCATACATACAGCCTACCGTCTCTATGATCATAACGTAATTCATTTTTCATAACCATATTTCCTGATTGTTATAAAATTATAATTTATGTATAAAAATGGCAATTATTCCATTATTATTATTCTATAAATGTTAAAATAATGACCTCTTAGATCAAGAGTAAACCTATCGAAGTCATTTTGACACATAAGTCAAATATCGTTGAAACATCCAAAATAAACATAATTGATTAAGTAGTTAAATATGGCATGGTAATAAGTGAAATAAAAAGGAATAATAAAATTTAAAAAGGTTCTTAAACAAGTAAATAATTAACATATGTTTATTATTCTGGAAGATGAATAATGAACATGACAAATTGAACTTGAGGTAAGGGACTTCGTATCAATTTCCTTTCATTGAGGCATATTTTGATGTCACGCACAAATATTATTATATGAGGTGTATATAAATCCTTTTTGACATGTTATATCATTAATTTATCTATTATAATTATATTTAATATTTTTTAATGTTATTCTTTCATGGGGATTACGATTCAAATTCTTCCAAAGTGGTAAAATAATTTTCTTTAAAAAAATCCTCTTCTAAAATTTTTCCGTCCAAACATTATTTTTCTTCCATGTCTATTATTTTTTAAAATTATTTTATTATATAGAATTGACAGTTTTATGAAGGAAATTTTTTTCTTTCTTTAAAATATTTTCAAAAAGGAATCTTTTTATGAAATGTTTGGCTTTCTTTACAAAAGACAAAAATAATGTTCTATTTTAATGTATATGGTGACATTGAATTTTTATGACACCACAACCATTATTTGAAGTTTGTATTACTTTATAATATTTTATGTTTTCTTAAAATAAAAAACCCTCCTTCCCTTTTTATGGGTATTTTGTTATTTAAAATGGGTTTTTGAAAGAAAAGGTTATTTTGATATCCAAAAGTGATTTGCACACAAGTTTAAAAGAGTTTTTCAAATGTTTTATAATGAAAATGTGCAAGAATAAAAAAAATTATTCATGATATGGTACTTGATAATTATATGAGAAATGGGATAAAACATATTGTTTCAGGTGATCTTGATATAGGTTATATGATGGGTGTGTCCATATAACATCGGGTGAGCCTGATATAACATATACAATGGTTGAATCCAGATAATGTTGAGTAATCCTGATATAGCTTATAAGATGGGTGTGCCTAGATAGTTCTAAAATCCATTGGGAATTTTTCCTTTTATTAATAGGAAATAAGGAGGGAGTTTCCAAATAGTTTCTCCTATGGATTTAACTGGGCTCCAATTACTTCTGATGTGGGTTTAAAATGGGTTATGAATGTAATGATCAAAGTTTCCAAAACAAAAAGATTTTTTATTTTCATGCTATGGATTTTAATGATTTTATTTGAGAAAAAAAAGTTCATTTTTCATGTTAAAATGATTTATTACGTTATCTAAAATAAAATTTAGATAAAGGTAAAAGATTTCATGGGTTTTCATGTTTTTCAGTGGACTAATAGTTTTTCTTTATTTTTATGTCCCTTACTAATATTTTTGTGCTCATCAAACATTTTAAAATTTTTTTCATAGGGTTTAAGGATGAGTAAGGGAAAGTAATATGTCAAGTTGAAAGTCAAGAAGATTTTCCATGAAAATAAATCATGCTTTTTTTCAAAGATTTACATTATGGGAAAAATGGATACTAATCAAAAGTGTACACTTTTTAATTTATGTTTTTTGTTATATATGAGTTATAACCTAATTCTCAAAAAACTATAAACTTAATAAGATCTTCAAATTTAAGAGAATGAATCATTGAATTAAAACTAGAGTATATGTAATGTTTAAGTTCGGGTCCTTATAGTTTGTATCATATGTTGGTTTAGATAAATTTAGATTTTAGGGAAATGATAGAAGAATACCCTTAAAATATTTCACATTATGGTTCTTTTGAAATGATATAGCATATAAATTTTAACATGTTTCTTCATATAAACTATGTTTATTCATAATGGTTTTCTAAAGAATAAATAGGGAATATGTAGTATGAACTCATCAATATGAGAATATCCTTCAAAATTAGCAACCTGAGATGGTTAAAATTGGAATTGAATAGTTTTTTATAGTGATGGATCTTTTGACAGAAGATATTAATAGTGGTGGTATCCATGATAGAGAGGAACCTGGTGTACCATGAAATAACATGTCTAATGTGGTTCATTTAATTAGGAAACAACCCCCATCATTCGGTTGATAATTTGACCCTGTGGTAGATGAAGGATGGATGAATTCCCTAGAGAAGATATTTGAAGTCATGGGATATTCACAAGATGAAAAGGTAACCCTTCCCATTTATTGTTTTGAAGGTGATGTTGGTCGATGGTGGTCTTTAGGTAGGATACTAGAGAGAAATATGATATTAATACCATGTAATGGGAAACATTTAAGAATGTTTTCCTTGAGAAATATTTTACTAAGGTTTTATAGCTCCATATAGAAAAACAATTCAAGGAATTGAGGCAAAAAGATGAATATTCTATAGATGCATATAATGAAAAATTCATAAGATTGGCCAGGTATGTGCCAGATTTTATTTGGGACATGGATAGTAAAATTAATAGATTTTACTTAGGGTTGAAGTAAATCTTATGAAGACATTTTTCCACAATAGAATTTAAAATTTGTGAGAAAATATTTTGTTGTGATGAGAAATTTTATATGGAGTTTGTTAAAACTTATGTTTCTCGATATGAAAATAGTAAGAAAATATCAATGTGGTAGGAAAAAAAGAAGATACCAGCTAATAAGTCTAGAGATAATCCCCAAAAAATGTTCCATGTGTGGTAAATGACATTTCCAAGAATTTTTGGTAGGATCTATAAAGTATTTCTGGTGTGGTCAGTTTGTTCACAAGGCTTGTAACTATAAAGAAAAGAGTCATAAACAAAAAAAGAATGGGGTAACTGATAACCATCCAATGGTGAGGTGCTTTAGTTGAAATTAGTTGGGTCATTATGATAACATGTGTCTAAATTTAGTTAAATGGGATAGAAATCGTCATGATCAATAAAAAATAAAGCTGTAGAAAAGTCATTTGCTACTACAACAGTTGATGTTGGACCATCGAATGAATTGGTGAAAAGTATGATACTTGTTTATTTGAATTATGAAAATGAACTATATTACTCTAGTTATTCACATTATTTAATTTCTAATATATTTTCAAATAAAATGGGAATATCACCACATGAAAATAAGATAAAACTTTTAGTTAAAACTCAGGGTGAAAATATTAAAACACCCAAGATTTATAAGAATCTTCCTATTGTTATCAATGGGATGGTCTTTGTTATAAATATTGTTGAACTGGCCATAGTAGAGTCTGATATCATTCTTGGAATATATTGGATTTTATTTTATCATGCTAATATAGATTACAAAGTTAATAAAGTTATGTTTAATGATTTCATGCCTTTGGTAAAATACCAATAAGCTGATGAATTTATTAGAGATGGTAGTGAAATTTATCTAGATTATATTATTTAAAATAAATAAAATTTTCAAATTAGTGATGTTCCAATAGTGGATGAATACATGTTTATATTTCCTAATGATTTTTCTAGTTATATTTATATTAAGGAGGTTGAGTTTACTATTGAATTAATGCTTGATTATAATCATATTCCTGAACCCCCTTATCAAATGGCTCAAGTAGAACTTTTATAATTGAAAAATAAATTACAGGAGTGGTTAGATAAAGGTTTTATTTGACCTGAAACTTCAACATGGTGTTCTCTTTTTTTATTTTTTATTTTAAAAAAAGTTGGTTCAATGATACTTTTCATTGATTATAGATCCTTGAATAAAATCACTATTAAGAAAAAATATATGTTTCCTCATATCAATGATTTGTTTGATTATATCTAGGGAGATTACTATGTTTCAAAGGTTGATATAAGGCTTTGGTACCATCATCTAATGTTTAAAAAGGATGACATCCTAAAGACTTAATTTCAAACTAGATATAAGCACTATGATTTTGTAGTTATGCCTTTTGGATTTTCTAATGAACCTAATATATTTATGGACCTTATGAATAGTGTTTTCCATGGGTTCTTGAATAAGTTTTTGGTTGTGTTTATTGATGAAATTTTGGTGTATTCTAAAATTTAGAAGGAACATGAAATACACCTAAGTATTTTTTTTTGAAAACATTAAAAGAAAAAAACTATATGGGAAATTTAATAAGTGTGAATTTTTGGTTGCATAATTTTTTTTCCCTTGGACATATTGTTTATAAAGATAGAATGAATATTGAAACTAGTAAAAAAAGTTATTGAAAATGGTCAAGACCGAAAAATATCATGGATATTCATAGTTTCCTTGGATTATAAGATTAATGATAGTAGTTTTTTAAAACATTATTCAGTTTTCTCGACCACTGACTAAGTTAACTTGAAAAGAAGTTAAATTCAAATAGAAAAATAATGTGATGATTCCTTTTTGGAACTAAAAACAAGATTGTTGAACACACCAGTTTTAACCTTTATTTGTATAAATGGAGAATTCATCATCAATAGTGATTCTTTGTTGAAGGGACTTAGTTATTTGCTAATACAGAATGATCAGGTAATTTCTTACACTTCACATCAATTGAAACCTCATGAGTTAAATTAACCTACACATGATTTGGAATTAGTGGGTGTGTTTTTTTCTTTAAAAAATTAGAGGCATAATTTTAATAGAGTAAAGTGTGAAATATATAATGATCACAAATATTTTCAGTATATATTAACTTAGAAAGAATTGAACATGAGATAGAAAAGATAGTTGGAACCGATCAAGGATTATGATTACATGATTCATTACCATCCTGAAAAAGAAAATAAATTGATTGATGATTTTAGTTATAAAAATAATACTTCCTTAATGATGTTACATTTGGAGCATGACCCATTGGTTAATTATTTTAGATGAATTTTTTCTTAGAATTTGTAGATGTAGGGACATCCTTTGTTTTTTTTAAGGTTGCAATTCAATAAACTCATTCATAAAGAATTAAGAAAGATCAAAAGGTGGATCATGATTTATAGGAAAAGGAAGAATTAGTTAAGATGGGTAAGTTTTCTAATTTGAATATTAATAAAGAATATGTTGTATGATTTGTAAAAAGATTATGTGTGTCATGTGATTCACATTTAAAGAGAGAGCTATTGAGTGAAGCTCATAGTTCTCTATTTTATGTTCATCTAGGCAACACTAAGATATACAAATACATTCAAGATTATTACTGGTGGGATGGAATGAAAATAAGATATTGATGACTTTATAATGAAATGTTTGACTTGTTAGAAAGATAATGTGGAATGATAATTACTGAAGGGAATGATTTAACCTTTTCCAATGCTGAGTGGAAATGGGGAAATATATTAATGTATTTCATGGTGGGATTTCCAAATACTTCTTGAGGTAATAATTTGATTTAGGTTATTGTTGATTTATTGATTAAATTTGTTCATTTCCTTCCAATTTGAGATATTATGTCTCTAGATCAACTTTCTCAACTATATCTAAAAGATATAGTCAGGTTACATAGATTTACCCTCTCTATTGTATTAGACTGTGATATGAGGTTTATATTTAATTTTTGGAAAGGACCTTAAAAGTTGTTAGGTACTGAATTAAATTTCAATATAGATTTTCATCCTCAATCCAATGGATAGTTCAAGCAGACAATTTATACCTTGAAATATATGATTTCTTCTTGTTCAATCGATTACTAGGGAAGTTGGGATCATCATATTTCATTGGTTAAGTTTTCTTATAACAATATTTTTCATTCCCTTATATAGATGTTTCCTTTTGAGGCATTATATGGAAAGTGGTTTTGAATGATAACTTTTTGATATGAAGTAGGATAAAGTAATTTAATGGGAATATAGTTGGTAAAGAAAATGGACGAGAAGGTTTATTTGATTTAAAAACATCTGAGGATGGCTCATATTAGGAAAAAATGTTATTCTAATAACTAAAGGAAATTTTGTTTTTGAGGTAGGTGGTCAATTTTTTTCTTAAACTATCTCCATGGAAAAGTGTTATGTAGTTTGGTAAAAAGTGAAAGATAAGTTTAAGGTTCATTGGACTATATTAAATTCTAGATAAATTTGTATCATTTACCTATCGAGTGGAATTACCCCTAGTTTATCCTAGGTACACAATGTTTTTCATGTTCTAATGTTAAGGAAATATGTGGCAGATTCGTCGCATGATTTGAGCCCCAAAGTAGTTCAGTTGGAAGAGAACCTTTCTTATGAGGAATATACTATTTAGATTCTTAATCTTATATATAAAGTGTTGTGGAATAATTTGATTCGTCATGTTAATGTTTCATGGAAAAATCATATGGTTGAAGAGATAACGTAGGAATATGAAAATGCTATGAAGGAGAGATATCCCCACTTGTTTAATAAGTGAATAAAATTATGTAGATGTAATTTAGAAAAGGGGGGAAGAATGTAACAACTCAAGTGATTATAGAATAAATTATTTACAGGATTGTTAATATTATTTAGATAGTTATGTTCATTATAAATATATTAAGTATCTTTTTAAATAAAAAAGGAAATAGTTTTTACAAAATTCTTTTCTTATAAGATTTTTATTTAAAATATTAATTTATAAATTTTAGAATTTGAATTAAAAAATTATTTTTTTGAAATTAGCATATAAAAGTTAACTTAGGGTAAAATTTTGTGCTTTCTCGGAAAATATTGATTTTTCGATGAATAGTAAAATATAGATTTTTGGTAAAAAAGTCAATTATTTTCAATAAATTAAGAAATTTAAAAGACTGATTATGTTTTGAATATTATTAAACATAAAATAAGTGTTATTTATTTATATATAATCCACTTAATTAATTTTTAATCAACTTTATTTTTTGATTTTAGTATAAGTTTATTTTTGGGTTTAGAAATGGGCATTCCTAAAAAGTTTTTAAAAATGCATAATGTAACTCCATTTTATTTAATTAAAATAATTTTAGATGATGAATATATTAATTGAAATGTATTTATTATATATCAATTGATATTTATATAATGATTATTATTAGTCATATAGTTAATAAAAAATAATCTTTTTCTTGAAAACACTACTACAAAAAGGTCTTTAATAGTGATAAAAATTTCCTTTATCAGTGCTAGAGATGCACTGACTACCAGAGTGAGATTAAAATCCCTAGGCTTTTAACAGACCTAAAAAAGTGTTAATAAAGGGGTCATTTATCAGCGCTTTTATAAGTATTGATAAAGGACAACATTTATCAGTTCTTATAAAAGTGTCGATAAAGGGTACCCTTTATCGGCGCTACTAAAAGAACCAATAAAAGACCCCTTTATCAGTTATATCAAATGCATTGGTAATGGGGCATATTATAGTGTGCTGTAATAACTCACTACACCACCAGAAACACCACTAAAAATCAAAAAAATCAAGTACCAATACAAAATTAAAATGAAATAAATTTTACAACACAAATACAAGAAAAAAACACTATATTATAGACATTTAAAACATTGGTTTATAAAATTACATGTGTAAGTAAAAATTATTACATGCATTCAAATTCACCAATGTTCCTTTGTCTTTTGACCCTAACCCTGGCTCATGTTATTGCTGAACAAACCACCCTTGATCAAGAAAAAAACACACCTGTATAAGAACAAAAATTATGTTAGTAAAAATATAAATAAATAAATTAAATAGAAAGTGTTAATTTTAAACTAAACATTGAGTCATACCAACAACACTATGTATCATATTGAGTTGCAGATGATTCTTGTACATCACACCATTTCTTATTCATCATCAAGAATTATCTCTATGAAAATTAAATAAATAATTATAAGATAAAAATGATAATAAAATGAATTAATTAATACAAAATAGAATGATAAGAAAAAATATATGCTCATTTGCTCAGTTTGTCTGATGTGATGCTCGTTTTGAACTAAAATTACACTTGAAAAGATTCACATGGAGTCATGTCAATCACATTGTACATTATATTGAGGTTTTGTTGATTCCTACACATCCTAAATGATTTATGGATCTTTTTTATAAATTATCAAAACAATATGAATTCATTTTCTAAGTTTTGAGTACGTCACTAGTCTTTTTTACTAAAATAACATTTTAAAATGGAAACACACACTTTGAGACATATAGGTCACATCATGTGTCAGTTTGATTTGATACTAATTATTAAACATTACAAATGACTTATGAATCATTTTCCTAAATTATCAAGACAATCTGAGCATGTTTTCTTGGTTTTCAATGAGTGACACTTTTTGAACTAAAATGTCAATTTTAAACTGATAATGGACAATTTGAGTCATACCGAGCACATAGTGTATTTGATTGAGGTCTGGATGATTCATAAACATCAAAAATGACTTATGGAAAATTTTAATAAAGTATTAAAACAATCCAAATATGTTTTCTTGGTTTTGAGTATGTATGTTGTCTTATTTACTAAAAATAATCTCAATTTTAAATAAAAAGATGCACTTGAAGTCAAGAAGTCACACCGTGCTTCAGATTGAGTTTTGGACAATTATTACACATACCAAATGGCTTATGGGTCATTTTTCTAAAGTATCAAAACAATCTAAATGTGTTTTTGTCAGTTTTGAGTATGTCACTTTTCTTTTTTACTAAAATATCATTTTAAAATGGAAACATGCACCTTGAGACATACCAGTCACATCGTGTGTCGGTTCTATGAGATAATGATTCCAAAAAAGTAAAAAATGACTTCTGAATCATTTTCCTAAATTGTTAAGACAATCTGAGCATGTTTTCTTGGTTTTTAGTGATTGAAACTTTTTGAACTAAATTGTCAATTTTAAAATGATAATTGACACTTTGAATCATATTGGGTACATCGTGTTCTAGATTTAGGTGAGTTTAATACCTACATGTCAAAATTTTATTATTGATTGTTTTCCTAATTTATTAATACAATTTGAATAAGTTTGATTACTTTTTAGTATGTCAGTTTTATTTTTTTACTAAAATTAATGTCATTTTTAAATAAAAAGATGCACTTTGAGTCATACCACTCACATCGTACATCAGATTGAGGTGAGAATGATTCATACACATCCCATGTGACTTATGGATCGTTTTTATAAAGTAATAAAACCATTTGAAGGTGTTTTCTTTGTTTTGATTATGTCACTTGTTTTTTTACTAAAATGTCTTTTTAAACTAGAAAAACGTACTTTGTGACACATCAGTCACATCATGTGTCGGTTTGATGTGAGAATGATTCATACACATCAAAAATAAATTTTGAATCATTGTAATAAATTATCAATACAATAAAAGTTAATTTTCATAGTTTTCAGTGAGTGACACTTTTTGAACTAAAATATCAATTTTAAAATGATAACGGACACTTTGGGTTATACTGGGAAAATCATGTATAAAATTGAGTTTCAAATGATTATTACATGTCAAAAATGACTTATGTATCATATTTCTAAAGTATGAAAACAATCCAAATGTTTTTTCCTTAGTTTTGAGTATGTCAGTTGTCATTTTTACTAAAATTAATGTCAATTTTAAATAAAAATACACACTTGGAGTCATTTCGGTCACACCATGCATTGAATTGAGGTGAAGCCTATTCCTACAAAACAAAAATGACTTATTGATCATTTTCCTAAAGTATCAAAACAATTTTAATGTTTTTTCTTAGTTTTTAGTACATCACTTTTCTTTTTTAATAGAATTTCATTTTAATCTAGAACACACACTTTGAATAATATCAGTCACATTGTGTATTGGTTTAACATGAGACTGATTAATACATGTTACAAATGACTTTTGAATCATTTTACTTAATTATAAATAAAATTTGAGTGTATTTTATTGGTTTTTAGTGAGTGACACTTTTTGAACTAAAATGTAAATTTTAAACTGATAACAGACAACTTGAGTCATACCAGGCACATTCTGAATCAGATTGAGGTATAAATGATTCCTATATGTAAAACATAACTTATTAATCATTTTTATAAATTATAAAAACAATCATAATTATTTTTCTCAATTTTTAGTATGTCAACTGCCTTTTTTACTAAAATTTTTTAAATTTTAAATAAAAAGACATACTTTGAGTCATATTAGTTACACCGTGCTTCATATTGAGGTGAGGATGATTCCTAAAATTATAAAATGACTTATGGATAATTTTCCTAAAGTATAAAAACTATTATAATTTTTTTTTATTAATTTTTAGTATGTCACTTTTCTTTTTTACTAAAATGGAATTTTAAACTAGAAACACGCACTTTGAGTCATAATGGTGACATCGTGTATCAGTTTAACATGAGACTGATTTCTACAGATCAAAAATTACTTATGAATATTTTTTATAAATTATCAAGGATATATCAATGCATTTTATTAGTTTTCAATGAGTGAAACTTTTTGGACTAAACTATTAATTTTAAACTAATAACGGATACTTTGAGTCATATCGGGTACATCGTGTATCAGATTGAGGTGCGGTCAATTCCTACACATTATAAATGACTTATAGATCATTTTACTAAAGTATCAAAATAATAAGAATTTATTTTATTAGTTTTTAGTATATTAGTGGTCTTTTTTATCAAAATTAATGTCAATTTTAAATAAAAAGAAGAATTTGGTGTCATACCGGTCACACTGTGTGTCGGATTGAGGTGCAGTTGATTTCTCAACATCCCAAAGTATTAAAAAATCCCAAATCCCAATGTTACCATGCTTTAAATTTCCTTTATTTTCCAAAATTACAAAACTACATATTTATTCATTGTTCTTATCAAAAAAGGTTTTTAGGATAAGAATATTGACTCAATATGCAGTGTTGGAAGTTGGATAATGAAAGGTAATGTAAAACATGGTAACATTGGTAGAAAAGAACATGTTATATCTTTTGTAGCTTGTTTTAGATAGTTAAATGAAAAATATTAATTCTAAAAATATATATGAAAAAAATAAATAATTATTAGATAAAAGTGATAAGGAAATTAACTTGAAAATAGTAGATAAAATGATGAAAAAATTTGTAAATACCCTGACCCCAGTAGCCCGGATCATGTTTCTTACTTTATTACATTGTCATAGATACAAGACAGTAATCCCAAAGGACCAATAAGTTTATAAGTTTTAGAATCTAGATTACATACATGATCATTATATTACAACTTGAAAGGAAAAACAATATAGAAACTTCATTAGAAATAACCATAAACATCTATTTTATCTCTGCAATTCATTCATAATATACATATTCACATCCAATGGAAAAATAAAATATAAGAAAGGGGTGAGCTCAGATGCTCGGTAAGGGTAAGTAATATAGTGGAAGATAATATAAAAAATAAGGCATCGTAAATGAATAAAAACACATGCCATTAAAACATAATCTTGAGCATAATACGGAAATAATAAGATATGAATAGATAATTCCATGAAAATAATCACATGAGAATGGAGCTTAACCATGGATATTATACTAGTCAAATATTCATATGGATTATCAATTACTAATATCATAATGATGGAATACATAATTTCAGACATCTGAAACATATCGTTGAAGTCTCAGTATATACATATGAAAATAAATGGTTAAGGCCTCAGCCAAACCCATATATGTTTTGTCTCATGAGACCTACAAATGCATTGAGGGGCTATAGAAGGCCCCGCCTATCACTTACTAAGCTTTAAACATTAATCATATGTAAAATAAGAATATATCTTTAAATCAAAGTTTCACATACCACTTTGAAATATTTTAATCATAAACATAGATGAAAGTAATCTAAATAAAATAATTGAGATATTCTTGAGAGAAATACCCTTTTTACATTTGGAAAGAAGAGTTATTTTGAAAAATCATTTATATTTATCATAAAATCATATTATAAACATTTCTATACCATAAAATAAAATGGAGGAAAATTAAATTATATTTTCGACATAAATTATTTCCAACTAAAGTGAAAACATATAAAAGGAGAATTTAAGAATCTTTATAAATGAGCTTCTTTATTATGGTTTAAGGAAAAATACTAAAGAGTATTTAAAATAGAAAAAGAAATAATTTTTAAATAAAAATTGGAATGAACAAGGATATTTTTTTCATGATAAAAATATTTATTTTATAAAAATAATGGTGGATTAAAACATATTATGGAGTGCACTTGAAAATGGGTAAGAAACTGGAAAGTTCCGTTTAATAAGGCTTTCTTATTGAGAATAATTGAGAATGGAACCTTAAAAAATCATGTATTACCCTCAAAGAGGGATGAAATAATCTAGATACATGATTTTTTAACATATAAATAGAACAAATAATAATAATATAAAAAAATTAAGAATTACATTGAGGTAAAGGGATAGAAAGCATAACCCGAATGAAAAATATAAGTTCGGGAAGAATATTTACCACTTTGTGATCAATAGAATGGAATTACCCATAAAATTAATAGTAATAAATTAAAAAGTTTAATACCATGAAATTTAATATATTTTTGATATGATACATTAAAGTTAATTATACATACACAACACACAAGAATTAGCAGTGAATAAGGCATATCTCACAGAAATAAAAGTGAGATGTGAAAACCCTTAACATATGTCCCAAAGTGTTATTCACTTTCACTTAATGTCATGGATAATCAAATTAAATCCAATAATTAATTAATTAATTAACTTCTCAACATTTCTTTTATTTATTATAATTTCATTAAGTTCATTTGTGTTCTTTTTTATGAGTTATAAGATATAATTTTATCGTTCGAGAGCGTTCGTCTCCTTGGTTTTCACGATCGGTATATTTGTATAGATGTATGGAAGATCATGTAAAATCGGATTAGTTATACAGAATTTAAAATATATGTTATTAATGAACTTATAGAATCTTAAATGGTTATATAGGTTATTTGATTATTTTTGGTGAGAATGAATCATTAGATAAGACGTTAGTGATAATCGTTTAGATTATTTTGGCGGTTTTTTTATCATCACAAACTAGTTTTGTTTTATTAATTAATATCATGAATATATAATGGTTATATAACATTAAATAATATTTAATAAAAATCTTTTAATCTGTTTTATGCATAATTTTTTTATGACCAGCCTTGAATGTGTTAATGAAACACGTTGTCTACGAAGACGGTAAATCGGCACCTCACAGAAGATGTTTTCATTTTTAGAATAAAAGGAAGAGGATAAGAGACTTGATGTTTTATTTTCTATTCAAATAATAACATTATAGTACATATATGATACTATATTTTTTATTCTTTTTTGGATAAATGAGGTGAGGAGAGCATAAGAAAATAAAATAAGTTGAAAAGAAATTAAAAGAAAAGGAATGAGGTTTTTACCTCTTGAATTCTTCTCCTTGAGAACCTCCTTAACGAAATTGGTTTGGTCTTTTGATGAGACCAAGGGATCATAAAATTGAAGTAGGGTATTGGGAAGAGTATTGGGTAGAAATTGGACAAGTATAAAATCTTGGAAGGTGTGATAAGAACAGGTGGTGAGGGGCGGTATTTATAGTGGATGAGATGGGTGTTTTTTTTGAATATTTTAATCGTTTGTTTATTATTTTTGCACAAGAATATGAATAGTGTAGATTATTGTGACTAAATACAGTAACTAATGTGTGTGAGTTTTAACCAATGGTCACTTACATCATCTATGACTTAATAATGACTCAAAAATAAATTTATTTACCTTATACTGTAAATTATTGTATTTCACTATTCACCAAAAATTCAACTATTTTAGAAAAATCCCAGAAATTAAACTGAACCATTTTTTAATGTGTATAATTCAATAATGAACATTTTTTTATTAAAATAAATTTCTAAATATGATAAATTTAATTTTTAGTTAAAATCATCATTTACTTGGAAAATACAAATTTTAAAATTATAACTAATTCTAAATAATTTTGAAAAATTAATTAAGGTCACATAAAATTATCTTATAATAATAATACAAAAAAATATTAATTTTTGAATACATTTTATGAAAATAAATTTTCTCTCAATTCATTATAATAATTATAAAATTGAAAATAATCATTTATGTTTTATAAAAACATCAACACTTAATTAATAATTTCTAAAACATTTATTTACTTATTATATGATATAATTATATAATATTAACATTTATAAGAATCATAAATTTTATTTTTACTTTAATAGGTGATTTTATTATTCTAATGGCCACATTATTATTCCTAACAGTCACATTATTATTCAGAGTCACATCACTATTTGTAAAAAATGAATCTTATGAGAAAAATATCAAAAATTTAACCAAAGTAAATTTTGATATTAATCTTTCAAAAATAATGTTTATTTTTTCTAATATAATTTATAAAAGTTTCAAAATGTATATTTAAAACAAGTTCTCCATTAAAAGTCGGTAAAACATCATTTAGAAAAATATATCATTTTTATGTATAAAATTGGATTATTTCTTATCTTATGCCTCTAAAAATATTTTGGATGAATGTAAAAAAATTTATTTAATATATAATATATAAATTTAATTAATATATTTCACTAATAGTGATTAAAATATCATTTTTGGGCATAAAAATAGTTTTTATAAAAATACATCTTTTATGTTTAATTGGTTTTCATTTCTAATTAATTGATAACTGATGATTTAATTTTATAAACATGTTTAATCTATATTATCATAATTTACTTAATATCATTAATTCACAGCATCTAGAAGATAAATATAATAATTAAATAATAATATTTAATCTTTTTTTAAGCTCTTAAGCTATCAAAGAATTTAATTTTAAAAAGAGTCATAACATAAAATATTGGGTTTCTATATTCTCCCCTCCATCAATAAATTGCATCCTCACAATTTAAAATTGCACTTAGAAAAACAAAGGTTGATTCTTTACGATTATTTTTGGTAAACCCACATCATATATAGGGTTAATAAAACATCCTCTTAATAATAGGTAAAAGGGAATGTGAAGTTCATAACAAAATTAGGCTTTCAAATAGGATAAAAATAGTGTGAAGTAAAAACTTGGACATGGAAGAAAAATATAACTATCACGTTTTTTATGGAGAGCGATATATAGAATGGTCATTATAAATTTAACCATCATAAAACTATAAATATTGTGATAGGTTAAAAGACTATTTATTTCCTAGTAGGAAAAGTAAACAGATAACGTTTTTGTTACAAAATACTTTTCCTATAGTTAAGGAACTTATTTACATCCTAGACTAAGAACATAAGGAAACATAATTACTTTTCAATTATCATTTCATCCATTAATAAATTTCCAACACAAAATCATCTTTTTCTCTAAATGATGAGTATTTAAGATCATTTTTTCATGCCTAAAAATTTCGAAACAACTTCTACGGATCACAAAAGTATAACAATATATTCTTCTTGTCTTTATTCCAAAACCAAAATGGTTAGGATAAGATTAGATACTTTAATAAAAATTATAAACCTTTATATAATGAAAACAACTTTAATCTCCAAAATTAAATTGTAAAACTCAAAGTTCAGCATTTATCATTTAGAAATTACTATCATTCCTCAAAAATATTCTAGACTATGACCCAAAAATCATAAAGATTTGTTCATGTAGGCTTCAAAATAACATCAGTCGATCGTAATGTCTTATACCATAAATTTAATTTCCCTTATCACATAATCTCCAAGATATTCTATCCATTTACATAAATAACATGAATCACCATAAGTCCACAATAAAATCCAATTTGACTCTAAAATACAATTCAACATTTATTCCTCAAAATATTTTTTTAATATAATCTTATAGGATTACTAAAATAGTGAATGTATTCTGAAATATCATTAATCACTTAATCACCAAATCCTTTTCCAATCCCACAATTATCTATTTTTATAAAACAAATATACCTAAAAAATAAGCTTTTCCATTATATATTTTAACTAAAAAGGTCATGAAAACTAGGACTTCATGTAGGATAGTGGTAGGTGATGCACCCTTGACCCCCTTTGGTTGTGGGTTCAAACCCTACAGCCTTACCGGATGTGACGGGTTGTCACCCAGCCTGTGGCTTGACCCTTTTCTAAAACTATATTAATATAACTTCTAAAATAAATATAATGGACATCCTAGAAATGATTTTAGTAACTACATATCCTTTTAACTAATTTTTTCAATACAAACCCAAAATATAAATACTTCATCTATTTATTTCTACATAAGTCCTTCCTTGGTCTAGATTTTTTCTTATAAAAGAGAGAATTGACTCAAATAATGCCCTGGTTCCCCACATTTAAGTAAATGGACTGGAAATGGATTCTTAGGATGATTTTTATTTCCTTTCATCATACTCTTCATTTTTACTTGGAAATTATTTTCTTTATGTCATTATTTTCCACACATAAAGCATTTATCCATTTCATTGAGACACTTTCTTGGGTGTCTCCTTCCAAATTTCTTACATGATGGAAATATAGCCTTCTTTTCTCTATGGTCTCTACCACTGGAGATCTTAGAATACATTATCCTTCTCTTATTTGGTGTGTTTGGTAGTTGGTTAAGGTATATGTTGTTAATAATATTTTGGAAAAACTGATTAGGCATGAACACAATATCTTTCACTCTTATAAAATCCCATTTGGTTTCTCATCACCACCACCTTGTCCATCATGTTCAATGTTTTCATGCCTTCTTTGAGTTCTACCCATTGACTAAAACCATAAATCATTGTGTGAGTAAAAATATTCATAGTGATAGAAATTTATTATCATGTATAGAATATCATGAAACCTTATTTTCAATATAGAAAACCCTAGGTTATTTATTTTAATCATATATTCAAATACTTTATAATGGTTTGTAAATAAAATGTAAATTATCCAAAGAATATCCTCTGGGAGTGTCAAACCTGGTGTGTAGTAAGGCTCATTATTGTGTACTAGGTTACCCCAAGCCAGGAATGGAATACCTTTTCAGATTTGTTACCCCTAGGTACAATTGTACTAGAACCAATTCCACATGTAGTATCCATATAGGGGTGTATTGTATGGAAAACCCACATAATCTCTACCTTAACAAAATTCTAGGATGTTCTTCTATTTTTATCCTAAAATAATATCATATTGTTATGTTCCTTGATCTATGCTTTCTAAATCTAGTTTTAAAGGTTTCTTCAAAACTTTTTCTGATATAAACTGTAAATACCCCAACCCCGGTAGCTTGGATATGATTCCTTACTTTATTACATTGGCATAGATACAAGACACAAATCCCAAAGGAATGATTTGTTTAGTATTTTTGGAATCTATATTACACACATGAACATTAAATATCAACTTGAAAAGAAAAAAATAACAACTCTATTGGAAACACCCATAAACATCTAGTTTACCCCTCCAAGTCATTCATAATATACATCTTTGCATCCTGGGGAAAAATAAAACATAATAAAGGGGTGATATCAGATCCTCTATAAGGGTAAGTAATACAATGGAAACTAATATAAACAATAATGTAGGGTAATTTACTGAAAACACATTACATTATAACATAAACTTGAGCATAATATGGAAAGAATAAAAGATGAATATATAATGCTATAAAATAATCACATAATAAAGGATCTTAACCATGGATATTATAATTATAAAATATTCACATGGATTATAAATTACTAATATAATAATGATGGAATTTGTAATCTGATACATCTAAAAAATATCATTGAGTCCTTGGCCAAGACATCTAAAAATAAATGGTTAAGGCATCAGCCAAACCCATTTTTGTTTTGTCTCATGAGACCCACTGATGCATTGAGGGGCTATAGCAGGCCTTGCTCGTCACTTAATAATTCTTATGAATTCATCATATATAAAATAAGAATATGTATTTAAATTAAATTATCCTATAATTCTTTTAAATATTTGAATTATAAACATAGATGAAAGTACCTTAAATAAAATCATCGAGAAATTCTTGAGAGAAATGCCCTTTTTACTTTTGAAAAGAAGAGTTCTTTTGGAAAATCATTGGTATTTTTCATAAAATCATATTTTAAACATGTATATAATATAAAATAAAAGGAAAAATTAAATTTTATTTGAGGCATAAATTATTTCCACTTTAAGTGAAAACATGTAAAAATAGTATTTAAGAAACTTTATAAATGAGTTACTTTAGTGCGATTTAAGGGAAAATTATTACGAGTCTTTAAAACAAAAAAAAATAAGTAATTTTTCTATAAAACAAGGAATTAAAAAGGATATTTTTCATGTTATAATGAGTTATTTTATAAAAATAATGGTGGATTAAAATATATTATGGAGTGCAGTTGAAAATGGGTAAGAAACTAGAAAGTTCTTTTTAATCTGGCTTGCTTATCAAGAAGAATTGAGAAAGAAACCTTATAAAATCATGTATTCCAGTAAAATAGGGATGAAATGATCTAGATAAATTAGTTTGGAAAATATAAATATAATTTATAAGAATTATATAAAAATAATTCATAATTACATTGAGGTAAAGAGAGAGAAAGCATAACCCGAATGACAAATGGACGTTTAGGGAGAATCCTTACCACTTTTTTATCAATCGAATCGTGTGCCCCATAAAATTAATAAAAATAACATGAAACATTTAATACCATGAAAATTAATATATTTTTGATATGATACATCAAATGGAAGTATACATACACCACACATAATAAGTATCGATCAATAAGGCATATCTCACAGAAATAAAAGTGAGATGATAAAACCCTCACCCTATGTTTGAAAGTGTTCTGAACTTGTGCTTAATATCTTGGATAATAAAATTAAATCCATTAATTAATTATTTTAGAAATATTTCTACATGTATTTTATTTATTATAATTTTATTAAGTTCATTTATGCCATTTTTGATGAGTTATAAGATACAATTTTATTGTTTGGGAGCGTTCGTCTCCTTGGTTTTCGTGATCGGTATACTTGTATACATGTATAGAAGATCATGTAAAATGGTATTAGTTGTCTAGAATTTACATTATGTGGTATTAATGAAATTTCATAATATTAAATGTTTATATAGGTCATTTGGTTATTTGGGGTGAGGATGAATCATTAGAAAAGAAATTAGTGGTAATTGTTTAGATTATTTTGGTGGGTTTTCAATCATCACAAACTAGTTTTGTTTTATTAATTAACATAATCGATATATAATGTCTATATAACATTACATAGGATATAATACATATATTATAATCTTTTTGGACTATAAAAATGATTTTATGACCATCCTTAAAGGTGTTAATGAAACACGTCGTTCACGAAGGCGGTAAATCGGCACCTCGCAGACGATATTTTCATTTTTAGAATAAAAGGAAGATGAGAAGAGACTTGATGGTGGATTTTTTATTTAAATAATAACAATATAGTATATATAAGATAATTTAGTTACCATGAAATTTTGGACATATGAGTTTAGTATAGCATAAGAAAAGAAAAAAATTGAAAAGAAATTAAAAGAAAAGGAAAGAGGTTTTTACCTCATGAATTCTTCTCCCTGAGAAACTCCTTAGGGAAATTGGTTTGGACTTTTGATAAGACCAAGTGATCCTATACATGGGGGAGGTGGTTTGGAAGATCATTGGGTAGAAATTTAACAAGTATCAAATCTTTTAAGGTGTGAGGAGAAGTGGTGGTGAGGGGTGGTATTTATAGTGGAGGAGAGGGGTGTTTTTTAAATATTTTAATCATTGGTTTATTATTTTGGATCAAGACTATGAATAGTGTAGATTATTGTGAATAAATACATTAAATAATACATGTGAGTTCTAACCAAGGTCCACTTACATCATTCATGACTCAATCATGACTCAAAAATGCATTTATTTACCTTATTCCGTAAATTACAGTATTTCACTATTCACTAAAAAATCAACTATTTTAGAAAAATCCAACCATTTTTAAAAATAGAGAATTCAAAATGAACTTAAATTTTTTAAAATAATTTTATAAATATGATAATTTTAATTATTAATTAAAATCATCATTTACCTGGAAAATACCGATTTTAAAATTATAATTAATTTTATAACACTTTAAAAAATTAATTAAGGTCTCATAAAATTATCTTATAATCATAAGACAGCAAAATATTAATTTTTAATACTTTTTATAAAAATACTTTTTATTTTAAATCGTTATATTAATTATTAAATTGAAAATATTCATTTATGTTTTATAATAATATCAACACTTAATTAACAATTTCTAAAACATTTTTTTACTTATTAGATGATATAATTATATAATATTACCATTTATAATATTTATAAATTTTATTTATACTTTAATAGGTTATATTGTTATTCTAATGGCCACATTACTATTCCTAACGATCACATTACTATTCATCAAAAATGAAACTTATCAGAATAATACTAAAAAATTTAACCAAAGTAAATTTTTATATTATGATTTAAAAACTAACGTTTATTTTTTCAAATATAATTTATAAAAGCATCAAAATTTAGATTTAAAAAAAATCACCATTAAAAGGTGGTAAAACTACGTTATGAAAAATATAGCCTTTTTATAAGTAAAATTGTATTTATTCTTATCTTATTACTCTAAAAATATTTTGGATGAATGTAAATTTTTTTATTGAATATATAATATATTAATTTCATTAAGATCTTTCACTAATAGTGATTAAATGTCATTTTTGGGCATAAAAATTGTTTTTATAAAAATACATATTTTATGTTCAATTGGTTTTCATTTCTAATTAATTGATAACAATTGAGTTAATTTTATAAACATGTGTAATATATATTTTCATAATTTACTTAATCTCATTCATTCCCAGCATCTAATATATAGATATAATAATTAAATAATATAATTTAATCATTTGTTAATATCATAATTTATCAAATAAGTTAATTTAAAAAGATGCATTCTGTAAAATCATGGGTTATTAAAAAATTAATTAATTAATTAGTAGGAATTAAGATTTTAAAGATTTTTGTATACATTCTTGACTCATTTTATTGTTTTTATTGTCTCAGTTGTAGCCTCGAAGTCTAATCTCTCACGATCATGAGAAGCTTCAAACAAACCACCCCAAATTGAACAAAATAATCCACCTGTATAAGAAAATAATTCTTTTGTGAGTAATACTAAAAAGAAATAAGTTAAACATAAATATTAAATAGAATATTAATTCTATAAACTATGATTTTACTATGCAAAATCAAGATTACCTCTATGATTAAGCATCGGCATCATCGTTTATCTTCCTCCAAAGAAAGTAGAAGGAACTTGAAGGAAAGTGATAAATGCCAACACTACAGGGGTGAACAGGTTTTGGGGGAGAAGAAGTATGTGGAAGTTTTTGTGTAGAAATGAATGATATATGGATATAAATATTCTAAAATAAACGACATCTACAAGGAATAACAAAAATTAAATCAACTTTTCATTATAATTTTTTTTGTAAAATATAGAAAGTATACTGTAACTTTACCATTACATATTCCCAAAGGGTTTACTTCATTATAGTCAGTTCTTACAAGGGATTAGTAACAAAATCTTATGCAGAAGACATTTTCTACATGAGTAGTGAAACATTTAATTTATATTATGTTAATTCAGTAGATAATAGATAATATTATGAGTAAAAATATATTATATTAAAAAACACTTTTACCTTCTCATTGAAATCTTTTTCTTTTTTAAAATATTTTAGAGATTTGGATCCTCTATAGAGAATATGAATCCACTCTTTGTGGTCCTCTATAATATATAATACATTTTCAACATTGGGACTGATATGAAATGATTGTGATCTCCCAATGAATGGGAAATCCCCAAATTAATTTTCATCTAAATCGACATTTATTTAAGTTTCTGGTAGTACAATTTACCAAATCGTATTTGTTGGATTAGAGAGATAAAATACTTTCACTACTTATGATTACATTATAAATATCTCATCTTTTTCACCTTCTATATTGAAATTCACCTTCATAAATTCCATTTCATCAACATTCACTAAACTCTTATTGTCAACCCATTTTCAATGGAATATCGATGCATGAAATGTTGTAAAATCCAACTTTTATATCTATTAGATAATAAAAAAATATGACATATTTTCATAAATTGGATTTCTATCCTGAGAAATAGATATGTGAATCACTTTCTCCACAAGCATAACTCCATTATTTTGCATTATACTAAAATCATAATGTTATTTTTTAAAGAACATGTGACCATCGTAGCTAAACATTGAAGTTTATTGCAAATTGAATTCGTATTTTCATATAACTCCATATAAATTTGATCTCGGAACCATCTTATAAAATGTTTATTATGTATAATTGATATCCATCCTTCATCCCTTGATTGATTCAAATCTATAAGAATTTATTTGGGGGATTCAAAGTATGGATCAAAATCCTCACTATAATAAAATTTAAAGGTTTTCTTGCTCCCTCTCTATTAAGGTAATTGTAACAAAATCTCTTCTAGAAATCCATTATCTCATAAGGCCTCCGTTGTGATGTGAGTTTGGAAGACTGATGTTTTTAACATATGATAGGTAATTGGTATAAGATTCAAAATCTTATTCAATAATATATCATTCTGCAATACAACCTTCTGGACAAATTTTATTCTTGACACACCCTTTGAAAATCTTTACATTTTGTTCAATAGGGTACATCCATCTGTAATGGATAGGACAACATAGTTGAACCTCTCTAACAAAGTGAATTATCAGGTGGACCATTATATCAAAAAATAATGGTGGGAATAACATCTCTAATTTACATAATATGACTGCAGCCTCCTTATTCATGATTAAAAACTTTGTTGGGTTTATAGATTTACTGCATATGGATTTGAAAAGGAAGCAGAGTCTAATTAATGTATGTCATACATTTTGATAAAGAATGTAATAGGAAGAAAAAAGTATCAAATCTTGAATCAAAACATGATAATTGTGTGATTTTAGTCCCTGTAACCTCAAATTAGTCATTTAAACAACATTATTGATATTTGATGAATACCCCTCTAGAACTTTTACACTATTAAGGAATAAAATGTAATTTTTCCTATCTGGATAGAGAGTAATCTTCTAGAGGAAGAAAAGTACACCCTTTACCCTTTACGGGTTCCAACTCTTCCCCTGTCCCCATGTCAATAATGTCTAACCTATCCTTGATTCCATCTTTTTTTTTCTAGGAATATTTATTAATTCACCAATAAAACTATCAAATACATTTTTTTATAAATTCATGACTTTAATAAAATGTCTTAAGTACAAAAAATTACAATATAGTAATTCCAAGAAAATATATCTTCTCTTCCAACCTGATTTCATAAGTTTTTTTGAAAATGGTTTACCAAAAATAGTGTCAATATATATTACTTTATCGAATAGTTGATCACCCATTAGTGGAGATGTTGTTGGACCTTGTTTGATATTCCCATTGAATGTTTTTGTATAGGATCGGTATTTATGTCGTCGAGGTAAAAATTTCTGATGTCCTAAAAACATAGTCTTCGAGGAATGTTTCAATAGAATTGAGTGTGTGTATTCTTCACAAATGGACCTCAATGTGAATTCTCCACTCTTATGAGCATCATAAATTATAACACTTGTATCCCACATCAATTTCAAATCTTTGATCGATGGATGCAAATAGACATAAATATCATTATCGGGTTTCCATGGTCTAGATATAGGTAGAGACAACATAATGTATTTTTGCTTTATGTATAATCATGGTGGAAAGTTATAATTTACCAATATGAAGGACCTTGTACTGTGAGTAATACTTTGTACACAAAAAATATATTTATTCCATATATAGATAACGCAATAAAAATATTCTTGATTCATGTAAAGACCCATACTTTCTATGTAATTTTTTTAATTATATGGAATTATTACAAGTCTTCGAAAATTGATGGTGCGTGATTCTGAGGCCCGGTGTTCCCGAAATAAATTTATGAACTTTTTTTAAAGTACGTTCAATAAATGTGTGGGCGGCGTTTTCTATCTTTTAAACCGGTGCTCGGATAAAAATCTATGGGTACCGTTAAATCCACAGCATTGAGATTTGCTTAAGGGAGACTTCACTTCTACCGCAGTAGGTCGGGATAAAAGGATAGATTTTGAACTTTTAAAAGAACAATAAAATAACATTGTTATTTTATTCTTTTCCTCCAACGAACAAGCGGCAGTGGTGGGACCAACGAGGTGTCAAGCAATTAAATGGATTGACTCCTCAAATCCTTTGTAACAGAATCATTGGAATTAAGAAGGTTCCTATTAAATGAACCATCATTAATTCCATGTGTGTTACTCACCCTCCCACTATCCTATTTATATGGATCTTGAGGAGGAGTGTTGGCACAACTTAACCAAGAAATGAAGCACTGGAAAAGTACCGCGATGCCAATCACTTAGAGTATGAGACCAGTACCAGCGGTCAGTGACGAGCAGCACCGATCGACGGACCCAAAATTTTCCTCGAAGACGACGTACTCCAGCAATCTTGAGGTAGGGTTTTTTCTCATTTTTTTTCAAGATATTGTTGAATCATATATCCCCTCCTTTGTTAAGATGCAAACACGGAGGGCATAGTCCAAGAGAACAAGGCCAGGTCCCTCTGCCCTTGTTGATCTATGCGTTCTTCACAGAACTTTTTATTCGGATTAGACTGAACTCGAAACGGAGGTCCAAGAGACAAAGAGGGCATCCTGGGGAGGCCATTGATACCTTTAGGGGCCACCCGAGCTCACCCGGTGACCCATGGAAGACTGTCGGCGTGGCATCGGCATGACGGCACCAGTGACCCATGCTGGCAGGTGATGGCAGCGCGTTGTCGTGCACCGCAGAGGAGACCATGACGGTCAGTAGAGCACCTAACATCGGCCGGCCGCCGAGGTGGTGTGGCGCACAGTCGCGCACAACTGGAGGAGAAGGCTGCGGCTTTCCAGCCGCGGTGGTCGAGTGGGGCAGCCGGCATGAGACGTCCATGAAGGAGGAGGCAGAGCGACGCGCTGTCGCATGCCACTGGACTTGACCTCAGCACGAAGCCATGGTGGTGGAGGAGGGACCCCCACTTACGGGTCCCACAGTGACCGAGCGGATCCATGTGGCGCTGACGCTTCTCATCCTGAATGGCATAACCATTCGAGGAAAGGGGGAAGGCGATACCCCTAGTGCCAACTGGGGTGGGCCCCAACCAGTGGGCTACACCACTCTGTGGGCCAAGACGGATGTGCCCTGCGGGCTGGGACGTGCGAGCCCAGCGGGCCATGCCCCTCCGTGGGTCGGGTCGTACCAGCCCAGTGGGCCGCACCGCCCAGATGGGTCGGCCCGGTCCGCGGCCCGATAGGCTGAGCCGCCGCGGCCCATCCCAACCGAGGTGGTCTGGTTTAGACCCAAACTAGGTCAGTTCAACTCAAAACAAGTCGGGTCGGCCCAGACCGGGTTGGGTCGGGTCGGGCCCAGACCCTTCAAGGCCAAGTTTCGCTCAAGGAGACATAACTTGAAATTCGAGAATCCGTTTGACAAACTGTCTATAGCACTAGGACATTTGGAGTGAGACGGTCCTTTTGGTATACTCCACTTGAGTTTTGGAGAAATTTGGAGAACGGTTGGGTTGGATCGAACCTAAATCCAACAGGTCCCTTGAAACTAAAAATTTTATAAGTCATAGACCGGGCATCTGATTGACGCGTCGTTTATCGCGTTGGAACCTTTACGACATGGAGTTCCTTTGGGATACTTCTTCATAGATATTTATGGTGGTTTACGTATGAATAATGTGTCATGACCCGCCTTCACCAAAATTATGGAAGGGTCAGCAGATTGTTAGGCCCTTCATTAATTAAGTTGAAGGAGAGATAATGACCCCCGAAACCCGCCTTCAATAGGTCCCGGAGTGGCGACCAATTCCAAGGGTATAGAATTACACACTAAATGGAAGGCATTAACCTTTTTCTTTTAATAGGATTGGGAGATAAGATAGTAAATCCCACAACACCAAACTGAAAGTGTAAATACGACTGAAAATAAACAACTCCCATATGCATGTTCAAAAGTAAAAGATACAAGTCACAAATCCCCGAGGGTAAAAAGAATACCAAGAAATGAAAAACAACAACAACAACTATCCCAAGGTTCTAAGCTAGTATGGTCCCGCGCGATCCCCGAAGTCCTCCTGGAAACCTGAAAGAAGTTTTATATACGTAGGGTGAGTATACAAGTATACTCAGTAGAGAAAAACCAAAGAATCTCATGCACAATTGGGGAGGCATGCTAATGCCCTGTGAGAGAATAGATAACCAAACACCTACCAAGGAAGATAACCACCAAAACCTCACTAAGGCACACTCCCCAAATAATGAAAGTCAAGTAATGTATAGTAATAGCACATCAATGTTTGGGTACCCCGAGCCACTTTCCCACTGCTTATTGAAGACATCCTACACATCGAACCAATCCCGCCATTCTCACTGCAGTCCCACTGCCAAACCCCACCCGCACACACCTGGGCCATATCCTCACACAGTTCCACTACCAAGACCCTCCTGCAAACACCTGTTCCAAAACCACTATCCCGCCCGTAGACACCTAGGCCACAACTGTCACACGTAACCATGCCTGCAAACACCTAGGCCAGAACAACCACTGCCACGCCTGAAGACACCTGTGCTAGAAGATCTACTACCATGCTTGAAGACACTTGGGACTCATCCTGAAGACACTTGGGAAACCACCTACCCGCACACACCTGGCCCAACCACCACACAACTTTGCCCGAACGTTCTTGGGCTAATAATGGACTTCAGGCCATCACAGCCTGCCCGAAGATACTTGGGCTATCGGGAAAGGGAGCAGAAAGGAGCTAATAACCAGCCACTAATATAAGTGTTGGAAAAAACACCCTCCCCCATGAAATGGGGGGTGTTCGTCACTATGTGCTCAACTCGGGTGGGTTACGAATAAGAAAAACAAAAACTAAAAAGTATATATATAAGTAACAGGAACTCGCTCAAACTAGGTTTTTATTCAGCCAACCTAAAGAACACCAACAACACCCGTATCCGAGTCACAACTCAAACCACACCAAAACCCATTTGTCTCATCCTTGTTTTCATGTTCAGTAATAATGTTTCAATAAATTCTGCACCTACTTAGGAAACTATCAAGCTTAAGCACAAGCCAAGGGAAAAGCACACCCAACAGAAATTTAAGAATTTAAACCTGGTTCTCTGGTAAATCCACAACAACAAAAGGGTTAAGAGAGATCCCTCGAAGTTCTGGAACCAAGGAAAACCCCAAGATACAACCCCATGTTCCCAAAATCTCGGAGCCATTGGTTTCTCATCAATAGAGGATCCCACTCCAATTTGTGATAAAATTAAAGTAACCACACAGCCTTAAATTCACAACCATAGAAACCATACCAAGAGGGGATCCCATCCCCACCCATATCACTCAGCAATTGGCCCGTGAAGGAAAAACAACCCAACCACTAACACCATCACAAGGCAGGTCCATGCCGGTATTTTCAGATTTAAATTATTTAACATGCTCCGTGATTTCAAATTTCGTTGTGCTTTAACTGGGTTATCATGGAAAGGATTGATCCTGGTGCATTCAATTTATTTAGCCAGATATAGGCAATTAACCAAATTCGTATACACAGCACGAGTTCACAATCACAAAATAAGCCACTTAATCATCACCACAGATAAGGGTTCGTTAGTGCATAGAGAAAGACCACCAACGACCACGATTTTCAGTAGGTGTAAGCCTGCACAATTTAGAAATCATTAATCAAGAAAGAGGATAAAAACAGAGCAGCAGCATCGACCACGTCCCTCCCCTTTCATCTTTAGAATCTGTTTATTATCTTTATTAGAGTTTGTTTCATCCAATTCTACATAAATAGTAGCATACCCACCCATCAAGATACACAAAGAGAGAGACACAGGTGAAATTCTCTACTTGATTGATCAACGATTGAAGCTTCTCTTCACGCGCGAGGAACAGGGGATGTGCAAACTACACGGTGGGGCCTCGGGAACTAAGGACGAGTAGACGAAACGGTGGGAGGATGATCTAGCCAAAAGAAACCCAAGGGATAACCCTTCAGTTTATAAGTGCCGAGGACGGTTGAGATAAGAACGTGAAACCGCGTAAGGAATGGGGTCGTGGGTTGACCACGCGGCCCCATGCGTTATTAAAGGGTCCTCGTCCTTTGGGGAGGTTTAAACAGATGCATGACAGGGTACCTATTTAACCAATTAATTAATCGCCATTAATTGGCTTTAAAACAGGTTAAGGTGGGTCAAAACAGGGTTTAAAATCCAATTCGCACAAAAATGAGGCGCTACTGGAAAACCCATAGGAGGGGGGCATGAGCTTCCGGTAGCCGAGCTACCGGTAGACTGTGGCTACCTGTAGACCGAGCTACCTATAGGCTGAGCTACCGGTAGGCCAAGCCACCAGTGGGCTGAGCCACCGGTAGGCTGAGCCACATGTAAGCCGAGTCACTGGTAGGACGATCCCCCGGTAGGTTGCGGCTACCGGTAGGCCGAGCTACCGGTAGGCCTACTGTTAGGGTGTCAAACTTCTCCAAGAGCCTCGATAACTTTCCCAGATCAGATTTTTACTAAGTAATGGACCCAAAAACCCGGGTCATTAGATCAGATACCTCTCAAACTATTCTCACCCTCGAGAATTAAAACAGGCCAGAAGGAAAGAGAGGGTCCGAACAACACCTCGAAAGATACCTCTCAGAAGTGAACCTCATTGTTAACTAAAAACATCTTCCTATCAAGAACCAAGAAACATACTAGGTCAAACTGCCCAGCCATATGGGTTGGGGTGTCTCTTCCCCCATGTCAAGACACTGTCTGCTTTGGGTGGCACTGACTCGCCCGCACGGGTTTAATCACATCCACCTTAATGCGTCTTGATTAGGGGTTGGGTCCTCCTCTCCCCATAGCCAGGACTTTTCACACACATTCAAAGGAAAGATTAACCCCAAATTTTATAGACAACAAGGTAAAACGTTCCCCCACAACAAGTATAAACAAAACAACACAAAACTCAAAAAAATTCTGGGTACTGGGCTCGCCTCTGAGCTTCCCTCTCCCACGTACTCTCCTCAAGCCCACCATGTCTCCATAACACACGAACCAAGGGAATAGTTCGCCCTCAAAGTACCTTCTCCTTACGATCCTCGATCATCACTGGTGTCTCCATGAAGGTCACGTCATCCTTCATGTCTAGCTCTCCCCAGCCGAGGACATGTGAATCGTCGTGCAGATACCGACGGAGCTGGGACACATGGAAGACATCATGTATCCTTAGTATCGGGGGTGGTAGCTCTAGCTGATAAGCCACCTCGCTGACCCACCGCAACACTTCGAAGGGTCCGATAAACCTGGTAGAAAGCTTACTCCCCTTGTCGAACCTCCATTGTCCATGCCGAGGGGAGACCTTCAAGAACATGTAGTCTCCAACCTCAAACTCCAATGGCCTTCTCCTGCTGTCAGCATACAACTTATGTCAGTCTTGGGCCACCTTCATCCTTTCCCGTATAAGCTGATCCTTCTCTGTCGTGCTCTGCACCACCTCCAGGCCAAGGATTCCTGCCTCTCCAACTTCGGTCCAACACACAGGAGAGCGGCATGGCCTCCCATACAAGGCTTCAAACGGGTCCATAACAATGGTAGAGTGATAGATATTATTGTAGTCAAACTCCACCAAAGGAAAGTGTATCACCCATGATCCTCCTGAGTCCAGAACACATGCCCACAGCATATCCTCCAAGGTCTGGATGGTGTGCTCTTTCTGCCCATCTGTCTGGGGATGGAAAGCAGTGCTAAGACGTAGCTGGGTGCTAAAAGCATTCTACAATCCTCTCCAGAATCACGAGGTAAACCGTGCATCCCTATCCGAGACTATGGACCTTGGAACTCCATGTAACCGCACAACCTCATCCATGTACCTTCGTGCTAAAGCATCCACTGCACTCAACTCCTTAATCGCCAGAAAGTGAGCCGATTTCATCAACAGGTCCACTACTACCTAGATGGTGTTGCATCCCCCTTGAACCTTGGGTAGTCCCGTGACGAAATCCATCGAGATGTCCTCCCACTTCCACTCGGGGACATCTAGAGACTACAGTAGGCCGCTTGGTACTCGGTGTTCAGCCTTCACCTGCTGACACACTAGGCACTTGGCCACTAACTCTGCCACTGCTCGCTTAACTCTAGGGTACCAGAACTGTCTCTTCAAACCACGATACATCTTGGAAACTTCTGGATACACTGCTAGGGGTGAGTTTTAGAACTCACTAAGAACCCTGCCACGCACCGCCTCTAGAACAAACAGCTTTCCCTGGAAAAGAATCCGGTTCTGACCATCCTCCGTCCACCCTTCCGGAGCATTGCCCTGGTCAACTCGGTCACACATCACTTTTCACTTTGGGTATCCCCATTGAGACTCCTCCACTTGCTGAAACAGAGAATACTGCACAGTCATCAAGAAACCTTTACCGCCATCTGTCCTTGCATCCAGGTGCAAGGAAGCCAACTCCTCCATCACCTTCCAGGCATCTGCCGACTCTTAGACCGCATCCTTCTACGACCTCCTGCTCAAGGCATCGACCACTACATTCCCCTTTCCTGAAGTGTAGGAAATCTCAAAGTCGTAATCCTGGAGGAACTCCACACACCTTCCCTGAGGTAAGTTTAGGTCCTGCTGGAAGAAGATATACATCAATATTTTATGATCCGTGAAGACCAAAAAGCATTCTCCGATGAGGTAGTGCCACTATAAATTTAGTGTGAAAACGGCTGCTGCAAGCTCCAGATCATGGGTTTCATAATTACACTCATGAGGGCATAGCTGCCTAGACCCATAAGAGATAACCCTTTTACGCTGCATCAAAACACATTCCAGGACTTTCCCTGAAGCATCACAGAACACCTCGTACGCCGCCCTTTCTTCTGGTAGTTTCAGCACTGGGGCACTAACCAACTTCTTCTTCAGATAGCTGAAGGCTGCCTCACACTGCTCACTCCACAAGAAAATCCGGTCCTTCTTGGTCAAGGTTGTCAAAGGGGCCACAACTCGGGAGAAGTTGGGTACAAACCTCAGATAGTAACCCGCTAGTCTGAAGAAACTACGAACCTCTGCCACATTCTTGGGTGCTACCCAAGAAACGACTGCCTCAACCTTTGATGGGTCCACCGCTACCCTCTTCTTAGACACCACGTTCCCAAGGAAGTGCACTTCTCGCATCCAGAACATACATTTCGACAACTTCCCATAGAGATGTTGCTGTCGGAGGACCTCCAAAACCGTCCTTAGGTGCTCCGCGTGGTCCTCCTATGATCTTGAATAGATAAGGATATCATCGATGAACACAATTACGAACCGATCCAGGTACTCCCGGAAGATGGAGTTCATAAGCCCCATAAACACAACCGGGGTGTTTGTAACATCGAAAGGAATGACTACAAACTCGAAGTGTCCATATCTGCACCTGAAGGCCGTCTTCAGGATGTCACCCTCTTTCACCCTCAACTGGTGATACCCAGACTGTAGGTCGATCTTTGAGAACCATCCTGCCCCTTTCAGCTGGTCAAAAAGATCTTCTATCCTCAGAAGAGGGTAATGATTCTTGATCGTCACCTGATTCAGCCTTCTGTAGTCTATGCACAACCTCAGACCACCATCTGCCTTCCTGGAGAACAAGACTGGAGCACCCCACAGCGATGCACTTGGTCGAACATAACCTCTCTTCATCAGATCGTCAATCTAAATCTATAACTCCTGTAGCTCTGAAGGTTCCATCCAGTAAGGAGCCATCGAAATCGGATGGGCACCAAGCTGCAAGTCTATCCCAAACTCGATATCACGTCGAAGGGGTAGAGTCATCACCACCTCAGGGAAGATGTCCATAAACTCATTGACGATCCCTGGTATCTCCACCATCTCAGCATCTACTGACTCTACTGACAGCTCGGCTAACAAAGAGAGGAAGGGTTCCTCTCGACTGCTGCCCTTCTGGCCGCTCTTCTCACTAGTGAAAGTAACACACCGGCCACCCAAGTCCAAGAACACAACCCTTCCTCGGGAGCAGTCGATGATGGCACACACAGAGAACAGCCAGTCGATGCCTAGGATTACATCGTATGGCTATATCTATAGTAGTAGTAGATCTCTGACCTACTGATGTGGCCATATCATCAGTCTGCATCCTCGATAGACATATAACAAGTCAGTCTGACCTCCGACCAGTGTGCTCAGCACTAAGGGTACTGGAAGTCTCTCGGCGTCTAGACCCAAAGCACGAGCTAGACTAGGTGCAACGAAGGAGTGTGAAGCTCCTGTATCGAACAAAGCGTAAGCAAGGGTGATAAAAAAACTGATCGTACCTCGAACAACCTCCAGTCCTGCTAGAACTGCTGCCTCGGTGGCGTGAAACTGTCCACGCCCAGCTCCCCTGCCCCTCGGCTGTCGGCCACCTCCCCGACCGCGCCCTGGTCGAGGTCCCTAAGTAGTGCCCTGAGTTCGGCCTCCTCCTGCAATGTCTGCCCTCGGAGGAGAGGGAGCTCGCTGCCCCTGCTACATCTGGAAAGGCCTAGCTGGAAGCTGCTACTGGGGCGGGTGTTGGGTCTGTCCGCCATCGTCATACTGTACTCGGTCCGGGAACTGACTTCGGATATGTCCATAGCTCCCACAGACAAAGCACCTCGGTCTCGGGCACAAAGGAAGAGGGCGAGGACCGGGGGACCGGAACTGGAACTGGTGTGGCCTGCTCCCTACTGGTCGGAACCTGGAGGGTCCTGGCGCTAGGGGCCTGGTGCTGATGGCTTTCCCCTTCGATGATCCCAACTGGATCCCTTCTCGTGACACACCTCCTAGGGCGTGCATCCTCTCCACCACTTCGGCCTTCTTCTGGACCTCTAAGTACGTCGGCATGGTAAAGGGGGTAACAGCGTACTGGAGGGAGGGTCGGATCACCTCCTCTAAGCATCTTGCTCGAGACACCTCATTCGGAAAGAGGTCCGGAGCAAAACGTAGGAGGTCCTTGAACTTGATTCCTAGCTCCCTTACTGACATACTCCCCTACTAGAGGGAGAGTAGCTCCTGCCTCTTCTCCGGCTTCATTGTAGAAGAGAGGAATTCCACCCATAACTCCTTCTCAAAATCATCCCATGCCACCTCAGCCTCTCTCCTCTCCCCTAGGTAAAGTTTCCACCACTAACGCACCACTCCCCGCATCTGGCTGATGGACAGAAGAACCCAGTACTCAGTCGGGGCCCAAATCAGGCCGAAAGCTATCACTAGCTCCTCTAGAAAGCTCTCCGTCTTCATGTCAGAGGTGTTTCCCTCATACTTCTCGAGGGTCTGTCACTAGAAGGCCTGAAGCATCTTCTGCCACTGTTCATCCTCCTCCTCTCAATCAGCTCTCTGCCGATCGACCATGGTAACCTCCTGGGACTCGATTTCCCGCACCACACGGGGTCACCTCCCAGGTGCCATAGCTACACGGTAAACATAGAATGCCTAATCCCAAGTAGTGAAAAATATTGTTCTTTAAAAATTTCTTAAACTTCTTATTGATTTCAATTCCCAAAAACACCAATGAAACATGAGAACACAAGTCATTATGATGCATGTACCTTTCTTAAGGTCTCTACCCTGCAATCAGCGTGGCCTCACTTGGTCGTTAGGTAGGCCTAGAGTCCTTGCATCGGATCGCGGGGGGGGGGGATAAAATCTCATGTCCTAGATGGTCTTCCCTGGCCTAATTCACGCACCAAGATCACCCAACACTTTTTCCCTACCATCCCATGCAATACTTGTTTTTCCTAACTCCAAACTCCATCCTATCTCTCAACCACACCACCTCTAATACCATTCTATCACGACCCTCCTTCACCAAAAGGAGGGAAGGGTCAGCAGATTGCCAAACCCTTCCTTCTTTATGTTGAAAGAGAGATAATGACCCCCGAAATCCGCCTTCAATAGGTCTCGGAGTGGAAACCAGCACCAAGGGTATAGAATTACACACTAAATGGAAGGCATTACCCTTTTTCTTTTAATAGGATTGGAAGATAAGATAGTAAATCCCACAACACCAAAACTGAAAGTGTAAATACGACTGAAAATAAACCACTCCCATATGCATGTTCAAAAGTAAAAGATACAAGTCACAAAACCCCAAGGATAAAAGCAATACAAAGAAAGGAAAAACAACAACAGCAACTGTCCCAAGGGTCCGAGCAAGTATGGTCCTGCGCGATCCCTGAAGTCCTCCTAGAAACCTGAAAGCAATTTTATATACGTAGGGTGATCATACAGGTATACTCAGTAGGGAAAAACCAAAGAATCTCGTGCACAAGTGGGGAGGCATGCTAATTTCCAGTGAGAAAAGAGATAACCAAACACCTAGAAAGGAAGCTAACCACCCAAACCTCACCAAGGAACACTCCCTAAATAACGCAAGTCAAGTAATGTATAATAATAGCACATCGATGTTTCGGTACCCCGTGCCACTTTCCCACTAGTTATTGAAGACATCCTACGCATCGAACCGATCCCGCCATTCTCACCACAGTCCCACTGCCAAACCCAGCCCGCACACACCTGGGCCATACCCTCACACAGTCCCACTTATAAAACCCGCCCGCAAACACCTGGTCCACAACCACTCTCCCACCCGTAGACACCTAGGCCACAACTGTCACACGTAACCATGCCTACAAACACCTAGGCTAGAACAACCACTGCCATGCCCGAAGACACCTGGGCTAGAAGATCTACTGCCACTCCCGAAGACACCTAGGCCTCATCCTGAAGACACTTGGGAAACCACCTGCCCGCACACACCTAGGCTAACCACCACACTACCTTGCCCAAAGGTTCTTGGACTAAGAATGGACTTTAGGCCATCACAACCTGCCTGAAGATACTTGGTCTATCGGGAAAGGGAGCATAAAGGAGCTAATAACCAGCCACTAATATAAGTGTTGGGAAAAACACCCTCCCCCATGAAATGGGGGTGTTCGGAACTATGTTCTCAACTCGGGTAGGGCGTGAATAAGAAACACAAAAACTACAAAGTATATGTATAAGTAACAAGCACTCACCCAAACTAGGTTTTTATTCAGCCAACCTAAAGAACACCAATAACACCCGTATCAGAGTCACAACTCAAACCACACCAAAACCCATTAGTCCCATCCATGTTTTCCTATTTAGTAATAATGTTTCAATAAATTCTGCACCTACTTGGGCAACTAGCATGCGTAAGAACAAGCCAAGGGAAAAGCACTCCCAACAACAATTTAAGCATTCACACCCAGTTCTCTGGTAAAGCCACAAAAACAAAAGGGATAAGAGAGATCCCTCGAAGTACTGCAACCAAGGAAAACCCCAAGATACAGCCCCATGTTCCCAAAATCCAGGAGCCATTGGTTTCTCATCAACAGAGGATCCCACCCCAATTCATGATTCAATTAAAGTAACCACACAACCTTAAATTCACAACCATAGAAACCATACCAACAGGGGATCCCATCCCCACCCATATCACTCAGCAATCAGCTCGTGAAGGAAAAACAACCCAACCACTAACACCAACACAAGGCAGGTTTATGCCAGTATTTTCAGATTTAAATGATTTACCACACTCCGTGATTTCAAATTTCATTGTGCTTTAACCGAGGTTATCATAGAAAGGATTGATCCTGGTGCTTTCAATTTATTTATCCAGATATAGGTAATTATCCAAATTCCTTTACACAACATAGGTTCACAACCACAAATCAATCCATTTAATCATCACCACAGATAAGAGTTTGTTAGTGCACAGAGAAAGACCACCAACGGACATGATTTTCAGTAGGCGTAAGCCCGCACAATTCATAAATCATTAATCAAGAAAAAGGATAAAAACAGAGCAGCATCATCGATCACATCCCTCCCCTTTAATTCTTTAGAATTAGTTTATTATCTTTATTAGAGTTTGGTTCATCCAATTCTACAGAAACAGTAGCATACCCACCCCGCAAGATACACAAAGGGAGAGACAAAGGTGAAATTCTCTACTTGATTGATCAACAATCAAATCTTCTCTTCACGCTCAAGGAACAGGGGATGCGCAAACTGCACGGTGGGGCCTCGAGAACTAAGGACGAGCAGATGAAATGGTGGGAGGATGATCTATCCAAGAGAAACCCAATGGATAACCCTTTAGTTTATAAGGGTCGGGGAAAGTTGAGATAAGAACGCGAAACCGCGTAAGGAGCGGGGTCGTGGGTTGACCACGTGGCCCCACACGTTATTAAAGGGTCCCCACCCTTTAGAGAGGTTTAAACAGATGCACTCTAGGGTACCTATTTAACCAATTAATTAAACACCATTAATGGGCTTTAAAATAGGTTAAGGGGGGTTAAAACAGGGTTTAAAATCTAATTCACGCAAAAAAGAGGCGCTACTAGAAAACTCGTAGGAGGGGGGTATGAGCTACCAGTAGGCCGAGTGACTGGTAGGCCGAGCCACCGGTAGGCCGAGCCACCGGTAGGTAGAGCCACCGATAGGCGGAGCCAATGGTAGGCTGCGGCTACCGGTAAGCTGAGCTACCTGTAGGCGGAGCTACCGGTAGGCTTGCTACCGGTAGGCTGAGGCTACCATTAGGCCTACCATTAGGGGGGTCAAACTTCTCTGAGATCCTCGATAACTTTCCCAGATCATATTTTTACTAAGTAACGGACCCAAAAACCCAGGTCATTACATAATGGCTTGAGGAGAGGATCCTCCTGGAATCAAGCGTGCTTTGAACAGGAATCTAGTGGCTGGCAGTGAGGCGGAGGTTGGAGACAGATCATACGGAGGTTAGTACTGAGCGATCCTGTATGGGTCAGCACTTACCAATCATGTGTGGGTCAGATCCTATGTGGGTCAGCACTCAGCAATCCTACATGGGTCAGCGCATACCAATCATGTGTGGGTCAGATCCTGTGTGGGTCAGCGGGGGTTATTACCTTTCGATCCTGTGTGGGTCAGACACTGTATGGATCACAGCAGTGCCTCCCGATAGAATAAGATGATCTAGATTCTCGACAAATCATCTGTACTTATATGATTTTATTATACCTAGTGTGAGCTGAGTCATTACCTTTGTGGTAATTTTACCTTCATGATGTTACCTTCGTGGTGTTACCTTTGTGGTACATTTACCTTCATGGTGTTACATTCGTGGTGTTACCTTTGCGGTATTCTTCCTTCATGGATCAGTTGTACAAATGGATTAAATGTTGGAACCTTATGTTTCCTCATGTATGAGATGAGTATATTTTGATAAATTAGGTATATGTATGGGCATATACCTAAGTAGAGTTGATGAATGCTTCATGCTTTGTGATTGGGGTCTTGCTTTTTTGTTTTTCCATTATGGAACTCTGGAAGACCTTTAGGGGTCTCGGGGTCCCTAATGAGTATTGTTATACTCACACCTACACGGGATATGTCTGCACCTTGTTGTGTCTTATGCAGACGATGGACAGCTTTGATCGAGACTAAGGGATCTAGGACTGGATGGTTCTCAAAGGTGGACAATTTGACGTGACGTGTTGTAGTGAATAATGATTGTGAGTTGTACCTACCCTTCAGGTATGATCCTTGGTGGGTGACCCAAGAGTTATTCTCTCTTTTTAGTTATACATTTACATTTCAGTTGGTCTTGTATTCCAGCCCTTTTACTTTTAGTACACTTTTTACTATAGAAGTTTTCATCGTGGTTGCTTCTTGTTTTGTTCTTGGATTGTGTGTTTGTACAGGTTTAAAGTCAATACCTTCCCTTTATAGGGATACGCCTTTCCAATGCTAGTATCCATACCATGTCCTATGGAAGGCTAGCTTGGGGTAGTCAAAGCATAGTCCTCGGGGGATGGGTCGTCACAAATTGGTATCAGAGGAGTCGGTTCTACCGAATAACTAGGACTCTGATCTTTTCATTGTGGCAATAGTGTTAAGTGTTATGAGTGTCATTTTTAGTTTGGGGAATCCAGTGTTGGGGCGGTGACCGACTGATAGAACATATATTTTCAATTATTTTATTCTGAATTTCAATGTTTTTAATCCCACTAATGTGTTATTTCAATGGAAATTGTCACATTTTATAGTTTTAGTAGTATTTTTTAGCTTAATTGAAAAAATGGATTATTTTGGATTTAAACAGTTTTCATTTATTTTAGTGTTTCGGACATAACATTTTCTAAACTAATACAAATTGAAAAATTCTTCTTTTATAAGTTTCTATGTTCGATGAGATTAATTTTATCCTGCTAAACCCAAAGCTCTATCAATCATTTGGAAGCTCAAATCCAGCTCACAATCCAGGCCTCGAAAACTGTGTACAAAACTGGAGAATTTTGTTGTGGGTACCATATCTCATAAATGGAAGAACCATTGGAGATGCAATTTTACATAGATCTGGAAAACATCAGTAGGAAAAACTTTCATTATGATTGAAGCGTCTGTATCAATCATTTTCAAGTCCATTAATGTGTTGGAACTCGGTGTGTTAAAATACAAACAGTCAGCATGGCCAGATTAAATGTCATTAATGAAGAAACCATATCTCTCTACAAAATTGTATAATAAATCTGAAATTTATTTTTTAGACATAAGAGAAGTATTGTAACAACTTTCAAGAAGTGTTAATTCCCCAATTCTGTCATTAATGAGTCCATCCATGCCCATAAATCCAGTGGAAAGATTTTGGAGCCAAAATGTCATCCCCTCTCCTTATAAAAGAGTGTTTCCTTTTCATTTCAAAGGGTTGGAAACTTAGGAATAGCCTTTGTTGGACATTTTCTATAGTTTAGTATTTTGTTTTATTTTGTTTTCATTCTGTAATTGCATTCCATATTTTAATTCAACTATTCTCCTTTCTCTCTTTTCTTTCTCTCTTATGTTTTCTTCCCCCGTTTTCTTCATCACTGTGAACTCTTATGCTCGTGATCATGAGTATCTAACCTGAGGAAGTTCCCATGGGAGTAATCCAGTGATGAACCCAAGTCCTTGGAAATTAATATTTTATTGTTTCTTATTTACTTAGAGTTAGGCTAAGGGGTATCTTAGTGGGTAAGGCGCCTTTGTGTCTCCACCTACCACCCGAGGCTAAGCTTTCACTTCTGTCACATTCTCCCTCGATCGAGGAGGTGGATGTACGGTCTCTCGGAAATCATTGAGAGTGTCTTATATTCACAAACATAGATAGAAGGGTATGTTCATGCATACTATGGAGCATGCGCATTAATTATATTTGAAACTAAAAAAGAGAAAATGAAGTTTCACTCTGGATAATCTCCTAGGAGGATCTCCTTTCTATCTAACATCATTCTGTTTTAATTAATTGTGTTTGCATTGCATTTTTATATTTAATTTTAGTATTTCATTCTCATTTCTAAAATATCATTTTCATTTATTTATTTTCACGTATATATAAAGTGAATTATAAGTAGTGAGTGATTGAATTCAAAAGGCTCCTCAAGAGATCGACCTAGGTCAGCTACTGTGCTGCACTTAGTATAAATATTTTTGAGAGCGCGCACGACAACGCTTCATCAAATTTGTGTCATTTCCGGGGAGGCGCAACACTTTCACACACTGTTTTTCATAAAAACAAAAAAAAATCATAAATTTCAAAAACTATAAAATATCTTTGTTCATGATGAATTTTAACTCAAATTTTTATGCATGGACTGATGAATCTTAGGTGCCAGAAAAAGTTTTAGATCATCTTGATGATAAATATAAAAGGATTAGTAATGTAGTGGAAAAATTGGAGAGTCAAATAGAGTTGATTGCTGAATATGTACATGCTTTTCAAGAGACACCGGAACCAGAACCTAAAGTTGAACGTGTGGTGGAAGAGATTTCACCGATCATTTTTTATGTCAAAGAACCTTAGACTGGTGAGAAAGAGCTACTAAAAGATTCAATAATATCATATCGTACTCAACCATTGTTCGAGGAGGTACCTGATATAAACATGATAGCTGATTCACTTATGAGAGATCAACAATATTTGGAAGAATCTTGGAATCACTTTGTTGAAGATAACCTGAAAATTGATCTTTCCATCTTTGATATTGAAAATTCCACACCTTTTGACCTCTCTCTTTATTTGGAAGATAATGAAGAAGATGAACTTGTTGGGATGGAATTTCTAATGTTCTTGCCTAAAGAGATCAATTTCCAAGATGTCTTACTTGAATGGGAAGATTTCTTTATTGATTCGTCATGTTTTAATTTTATTCAAACTGAATTGTATTTTGACTTCTCCTTTCCTGAAATTTCTGATATAGTATAAATGGAGCAGGCCTTGTATGTTAAATAAGAGTCCATCCAAGTGGTGGTGACTGAGGAAGAAGTATTGGAGAAGCTGGTAGTGGTGCGACTGCCTCCTTTACAACAAATTTCATACCATTTGGAGGACACCACAGAAGTTCATAGGGAGAACCCCTATTTTCTTTTCCCTCCAACTCATGAACTCAAATTCTATATATCTTATTTATTATGGGTTGGTAACTTTATTATTTTCTTTAGGTTTTTCTATTCTTGGTGTTTACTGATGGATACTGGGAAAAGTCACATGTGGTGTTTTATCTCAAATAAACCACATCCACTATCCGATTGGGGATAATCTACTACAACTGCCTGACTTGGGGTAGTAAAAACCTAGCACCCTCTTGGGGGTCAAACCAAGAATTATCCCTTTTCTATAACTTTTCTCTTTTTTTTCATTTATTTTTATTATTTTTTGTCATTTCTTTTGTTTGTTCTTTCATTTTATTTTTCATGTTGTTTTTTTTGAAATTTTCTTGTTTTCCTTTTTCATCTTTTTGGTGTGTTTTTAGGAATCTTGAGCTGAATAGAATACTTGGGGAAATTAAAACCATCTTGGTATTTTTGGCACATTTCTTGATTTGAGTATTTGAGATTTTAAATGATTTCTGAATGGATTTTGTTTCTGATTTCTGATCTTTTCATTTGATGAAGTTTGATTAATTGTGAAACTCATGTTCACTAGTGCTGTCCAAATTGAAAATCTTACCCAAACCGAGAGGTTTCTAAACCTGTTTGACATATTCTTATATTTATCTTTTTCTTGAGAGTCTTGAGACATGTTGCGTGATCCAGAACTTTCTATTTTTATATTTTTTCAAAGCTGTTAGAGTTCATGGAATGTGTCAAGTATGATTGAGGCATCACATTAAAAGACCCCTTTTGCATTGAACTCTTATTTTGGCCTACCTTTTCATTTGAACTAATTTAATTCCCCTGTATACATGAAATACCTTTTTAGGAAGACACATTACATGTCATTTATACATTTCCAACCTTCTCTAGAAGTTAAATTCATGATAATTGTTGAACTCAAGTGTGGGGGAGGGAGAAGATGGGTTGTATTTTTCTTTCCTGAAGAATCTTTTGAAGCTGAATTGAAAGCTTTTCTATATTTATTGCTGATTTGGTGGATGAAATTTCATGATGGAAAGATGGATGGGTGGCCCAAAATATCATTACATAGATGGGTTGGGTGTTTAACAATATTTAAAGATTAAATGTTTCCTCTCTTTTCTACAAAAACATGATTCTAAAGAGAAATCCAGATCTAAATTCAAGCTAAAAAATGCTACAAATGGGGAAAAGAAGGATGAAAATCATTTATTCTGAAATTATAAGTGTTAACTTCCAAAAATAAGTGGTGTTTGGAGGTGATTAATTTTTGTGCTGATTGAAGTGCACACCATTCTTGAGCAAAACTATTTTCAAGCATTTACTTCACTTTAGAGCTTTTCCCTCCTCATTCTGCCACAGATGTTTTTACATTTTAAACTTGCCAACCCTCAACCTCAGAACAACCCATGAAATGGACCTAATGATTTATACATTTTTGACTCTGTGAAGTGGAGATATTAGGAGGATATCAAGCCTATGGAGATCACACATGTTCTCAAGAATGTGAAATACTCCACATTAAATATCCTTGAGTGAAGAGAGAAATATTTTTCTGGGGAGGTAGGTACGACATGTGTATGAGGATTAACATGATATTGAATAAATTCATATGATTTTTGAGGAGTTCTGAAATTTTTATCCATTTAGGAGGCATGATATTTTCTTTGATATTCTAATTGAGTTGTGCTATCATTTATGCTTTGAGAAGTTTGTTTTCACCTTGGTATAAGATGATTGCCCAAGAGTTTAATGTTTAAGTGTGGGAGAATTGATAGAACAAATATTTTCAGTTATTTTATTCTTAATTTCAATTTTTTAATCCCACCAATGTGTTATTTCAATGGAAACTGTCACATTTTACAGTTTTAAGAGTATTTTTGAGCTTAATTGGAAAAATGGCTTATTTTGGATTTAAACAGTTTTCATTTATTTTAATGTTTCGGCCATAACTTCTTCTAAATTGATCCAAATTAAAAAAATATTAATTTATAGGTTTCTATTTTTGATGAGTTTCATTTTATCCTTCTCGACCCAAAGCTCTATTAATCATTTGGAAGCTCAAATATATCTCATAAACCAGGCCTCAAAAACTGTGTACAGAATTGGAGAATTTTATTGTGGGGACCATATCTCATAAATAGACAAACCATTGGAGATGAAATTTTACATGGATCTGGAAGAAATCCTTATAAAGAACTTTAATTAATATATCCATGTCTAGATCTTTCATTTTCAAGGCCATTAATGCATTGGAACACTATGTATTGGAATATGAACAGTCAGCCTAGCCAGATTAAATGTCATTAATGAAGCAACCATATCTCTCTACAAACCTGTCCAATCAAGCTGAAATGTTGTTGGTCGACATAGGAGAAGTATTGTAACAACTTTCAAGAAGCATCAATTCCCAAATTCTGTCATTAAGGAGGCCATATATGCGCATAAATCCAGTGGACAGATTTTGGAGCCAAAATGTCATCCCCTCTCCCTATAAAAGAGTGTTTCCTTTTCATTTCAACGGGTTGGCAACATAGGAATAGCCTTTGTTGGTCGTTTTATTCTGTTTAGTCTTTTGTTTTATTTTATTTTCATTATGTAATTTCATTCCATATTTTAATTCAAGTGTTCTCCTTTCTCTCTTTTTTTTTTCTCTCTTTTGTTTTCTTCCCCCGTTTTCTCCATCACTGTGAACTCTTATGCTCATGATCATGAGTAGCTAACCCGAGAAAGTTCTTGGGGGAGTAATCTAATGATAAAATCAAGCCCTTGAACATTCATATTTTATTTTTTATTTTTTACTTAGAGTTAGGTGACGTATGCCTATCGTAGGGCATGGCAAAACAATTATTTCCCAAGTTAAAATAGAGTAATGTGGTTTACCTAGGATGTCTCCCGAAGAGAAGTGCACACAAAATGGGTTGTCAGTTTAAAATGGGGGTAAAAATGTTGTGATTTTGAAAAGAAATTTTAAATTCAAATGATTGAAAAACTATGATATTAAAAGGGTGATTAGGTCGGGGTCAGTTTCCTAATTGTAATGCTATCCTTGTTCAATTTAATTCAAACCTCTTTTTCTTAGTTGATTAAAGTGAGTTTTCACAATCGTTTCTTCTCACTTCCTTGGTGAAATTATTATTGTGAGAGAAAACCTTACCAAGATCTCAGTTTGGTCAACTTTCCTTCCATGTGTAAAATAGTTTTATTGAATATCCTTAATTGAAATGGGAAATACCTGAACGGGTTTTGTTTATCCCAAACAATCAAGAACATTCACTACACCTTTTACATGTACTGACGATCGTCGAGTACTTCACCACTAATTCCTGGTTTATTCTGTCGTATATAAACCAGAAATTAGTGGAGGGAGATTATGATTATTTTACCAAAGAAAAAATCAATAACGGAATTAATATTCAAGAATGATCGCACTTGATAATAAAATCTACTATAAGAAATTGAAAACAACTTTGAAGAAGAAATAATTTTATTCAATTGCATCCAAGAACTCAAGAATTACAATGAAGAAAACCAACCCATCCCCAAGCACTCCAAATGTTTACCCCACCATGGTAAGGGTAATCGAGATGAATGGGGAAAAAGAAGGCATTAAAAACTATTAAAAAGAAAAGAAATAAAAGATAAATCTGAAATTTTCTCCTTCTTGGTGTCCCAGAAGGAATGGGGTGCTGAATGGGATGCCTTGAGAGGGTGGAGCTCTCCTCCTTTTATAGACAGAATTTATCCCCCGGATGTCGACGCGTTTTTGCCCCATTAAATGACTTTTTCACACGTTGATCCCTTCTTGAATGTTGTTCATAATTCCCTTTTCCATGTCCCCTAAAAATCTAAGTTGATTTGGACAGGTATTTAGAGAGTTATGTCCGTTTTACTCTGAGCTTTAATTCTGTCTAGTCAGACTCTCCAAAACTAAATTGTCCGGATTAGGGTGATTTAATAACCCCTTCAACTGCCTATTCATGCGGACCTTCCTTCATTAAAGATTCTTCAAAACTCCTTTCGTGTCCACCCACCAAATATCACTACATTTGGGCCCACAATGAATGAGTTATGAAGACCACACCAAAACTAGGCAGAACTGCAAATAGTTTTCTTACTCCCACTTGTGATCTTCTTTTGTACTTCTATATGGCCGATTCAGCTTTAAGTCCAAAAATAGTAAATGCATCTATAGATGTGTAGAATCTGGAAAACAAAGAATTTTTCAATTGGGATCGTTGTAGATAATGTTATGACTAATCTACAGAAATAATTTAAAATCGTTAAAAATTCAAAATGGCAAATTTTTACTATTCAGCTCAAAATAACACCAATATCATAAAAATGAAACAATTCATCTTAGAGGAAAACTTTTGTGGGTTTAAAACAATGATATTCAATATAAATTAATTGAAAATATTTTCTCTATCAATTCCCCCACACATAGCACTTGGACTCCGGGATAAGTAAAAATCAAATCAAATCAAATCCAAAACACATATCAATGAGATCTACCTAATCAATTCCAAGAAACAAAAAGATATAATGCCTCATCAAAAACAATTATTTAAAGTTCTAAATTTTATATTTTAATATATTTACACTTTATTTCTTATCCCATGCACACAAAACACCTACCTCGCATTAATTTTCTCTCATCTCACAAATGTAAATGCTCAACAAGGATTTTCTCATCCAAACTCACACAAGAGTCACCATAGACTTGATAAATTCCTACTTCTCCACCCGATGTGATTCAAGGAAATTGTTTCTCATGAGGACTTTTCAGGGTTATTTTGTGGCTTCCGGTTGGTAGTATTTAGATGTTAAAAATTTTGAGGCCGAAAAAGGAGGGCTTGGCTCCTTTTGAAGAAAAATTGCAGGATTCTAATTTTCACTCAAATATGGTCTCCTTCTCTCCACATTTGTAGAAAATAGGCTCCATCATCATTCAATCAGCTCAGGATTTCAGCAGCAAAAATTTCAATCTTTTCAAACATGATTTTTCTTGAAAGCTCCAGATAGGCACAATTTTCTTTTTTACATCAGAAGCTCCAGAAAGGCACAACTTCTCTTATCATTGAAAGCTCCAGAAAGGCATAGCTTTTAACAAAATGAAATATTCAGTAGGAACATCAGCTCTTCAACATTTTATATTCCTCTAAAAGTATCACCAAATGAGGTAGTACACCACAATACATTTTCCCCCACACTTAAGTTCAACTAGATCATGCAATTTCACTTCAAGAGCAGGTAGGATACGGAAAACTGGCTTGTATTGTGGCCAAACTAATATGCTATTCATGGCTACTAGGGGCTACAATGAAGGATAAATGTAAAGGTGGGCCATAATGAAAAGGATTATTTTGAAAAGGGTGCTTAAAACCAAATAAATACCTCAATCATTTAAAACACACGTACCCCAAACCCTCAAGTTTTGAAAGAAACAAATCAAATTTTGGTTTAAGCAAGCATGGTCTGGTTCTCTCAAGAAATGAGGTGAATGAAAAGAATATGACAAAAATGGTTTAGAAGCCTCACAGGAAAGTGATTTCAATGATATAGATAGTGAAATATGGCATGAGATTCAAAAATCAGTGTACTTTTCATGAAATTCCAAAAGATTTGAACTTGAAACAAAAGTAATTTCAACATTCATTTAAGCTCAGTTTCATGAAATAGATTGGTTCACTCATTAACATCAGTTTCAAAAATGGTATTAATAATCATTTCAGCTCAAAAGTTTCCGAAACACACCAACATCTAAAAAAATAAACACACAAAAATTTTAAAACACACAAATTTTTTAATTTTTTAGTTTTTTAATTTTTTTTGGAAAAACAAACACAAAATGAAAATCCTAAACTAAAAAGGTTCCCTCCCCCACACTTAAATGATGTAGTGTCCTTAATGCATTCAAGTGGATTTTACATGTAAGTATATTTCTGATTGAATCACAACAGCAAGAAAGTGTGAAGGAGAGGTACAACCCGATGGATCTTATTGATAAATAGGTTGGAGGAGCGTGATCTCCTCCACTGGATCTGATGGCAGGGTCCCAAGGAATTTCTTCAACCTATGTTCATTCACAGTAAATGGATCCTACTCTCCATTATTTATTATCTGCACAGCACCAAAAGGATATACATGAGTAACTATAAATGGACCTTCCCATCTAGAACGAAGTTTACTTGGAATCAGCTTGAGTCTTGAGTTGAATAATAACACTTTGTCTCTAGGATAGAAGTCTTTTGGTCAGATCGGCTTGTCATGGGACACTCTTGTTCTTTCTATGTAAATCCTTGAATTTTCAAAATCTTCCCTTCTTATTTCCTCCAGATCTTGCAACTTAAATCTTCTTTCCTTCCCAGCACTTTAAAGGTCTAAATTCATTTTCCTCATAGCCCAATATGCCTTATGCTCCAATTCCACAGGTAGGTGGAAGATTTTCCTATAAATCATCCTATATGGACTCATTCCAATCGGGGTTTTGTAGGCTATCCTATAAGACCCTAAGGTATCATCCAACCTTTGGCTCAAATCCTTCCTTTTTGGATTAACGGTCTTTTCCAAAATTCCCTTGATTTCCCTGTTTGAAACTTCAGCTTTCCCATTAGTTTATGGATGATAGGGAGTTGATGTTTTATGATGCACCCCATACTTCTTCAACAAAGTCTCTATTCTCCAATTGCATAAGTGAGTCCCTTGATCACTAATGATTTCTCTGGGCACTCCAAACCTACAAAATATGTTAGACCTGACAAAATCACAAACAACTTTAGCATTATCAGTTCTGGTTGCTTTTTCTTCCACCCATTTGGAAACATAATCAACTGCAAGCAAGATATTAGAAATTCCAAATGACATCAGGAAAGGTACCATAAAATCTATTCCACAAACTTCAAAAATGTCACAAAAAATCAATGGCTTTTGGGGAATTACTTGTCTCTTTGAAATATTTCCTGAAAATTGGCATTTTTCACATATTTTGAAAAATTCATGAGCATCTTTAAAAATGGTGGGCCAATAAATTCCAGATTCTAAAACCTTATGTGCTATCCTTTGAGGTCCAAAGTGTCCTCTACAAGATAAAATGTGACAAAAATCAAAGACAGATTTAACTTCACTTTCAGGTAAACATCTTCTTATTACTTGATCATTGAAAATCTTCCAAAGGAATGGATCATCCCAAATGTAATATCTAGATTCAGCTTTTAGTTTTTGAATTTGGTGAAAATTGAAATGAGATGGGACCTGAGATGTTACCATAAAATTGACTATGTCAGCATACCAAGGCACTTCTCCTTCAATCAAGTACAACTACTCTCCCGGAATTTGATCATTCAGTGGGTCTCTTTCTCGAACTTCAATTTCAGCAGTGTTTGGTAGTCTACTTAAGTGATCAGCCACTTGGTTCTCAGATCCCTTCTTATCCTTGATTTCTATATTGAACTCCTACAGTAGTATCATCTATCTCACTAACCTTGGTTTATCATTAGCTTTCTTTATAAAGTACCTCAAAGATGCATGATCAGAAAACACAGTGATTTTAGTTCCAAGAAGATATGATCTAAATCTTTCTAAATCAAAAACAACTGCAAAGAACACTTTTTCCATGGTTGTGTAATTGAATTAGGCCGCATCTAAAGTTCTCGAGGAATATGAAATGACTTGTGGTCTACCCTCAATTCAATGAGAAAGGACTGCTCCAACTGCTTGGTTAGAGGCATCACAAAGTAGTTCAAATGGTTCTTCCCAATTCAGAGGCCACATCACGGGTGGTGAAATCAATCTCTTCTTAAACTCATCAAAGGATTCCCTACATTCACCATTGAAACAAAAATCAGCATCTTTCAAAAGTAATCTAGAGAGAGGGAGATAAATCTTACTGAAATCTTTGATAAACCACCTGTAGAATCCTGCATGTCCTAAAAATGATCTAACATGTTTCACACAAGTAGGGTCAGGCAATGAATTTATCACTTAAATTTTTGATTTATCCACTTCAATTCCATTTTGGAAAATGACATGACCAAGCACAATTCCTCTTTGAACCATGAAATGACACTTTTTAAAATTTAAAACAAGATTTTTTTCAATGCAGGTTTTCAAAACTTTTTTAAAGATTTTTCAAACAATGATCAAACGAATCTCCAAAAAATGTGAAATCATCTAAGAAAACGTCCAAGCAATTTTCAATGTGATCAGAAAATATACTCACCATGCACCTTTGAAATGTACCTGGAGAATTAAATAATCCAAATGGCATTATTTTATATGTAAAAGTACCAAAAGGGAATGTAAATGTCATCTTCTCTTGATCCTCGGGAGCAATGGGTATGTGGAAGTAACCTAAAAATCCATCCAAAAAGAAATAATGATTTCTCCCTGCCAATCTTTCTAACATCTGGTCAATGAAGGGGATGGGAAAATGATCTTTTCGAGTGACCTGGTTCAATTTCCTAAAATCAATGCACACTCTCCAGCTGTTTATAATTATCATAGGGATTAACTCATTCTTTTCATTCCTCACAGTGGGAAGGCGAGCTTTTTTTGGAACGACATGAATAGGGTGGACCCATAATGAATCTGAAATGGGATAGATGATCCCAGATTTCAAGAGATTCTTGATCTCCTTCTTCACAACCTCCATCAAGGTGGGATTGAGTCTTCTTTGGGGCTATCTAATGGGTTTGGAATCTCCCTCAACAAAAATTCTATGTGAGCATATTTTTGGGTTTATTCCTGGGATATCACCTAAGCTCCATCCTATTTCCTAGACATTCTCTCTCAAAAGCTCAATCAATGATTTTTATTGGGTTTTAGAAATATTATTAGCAATTATCACTGGTAGTTTCTCTCCATCCCTAAGGTATAAATATTTCCAATCAGTGGGGAGTGGTTTTAGTTCTAGATTAAGGGGATGCTCAAGGGATGATACTAAATTGATGTTTTCCACTTCCAAATTTTGGACCTCCTGCACACAAGAAACCATATCATCTTCCTCATTATTTAACAAATCATCAAAGAAATAAGATTTTACCTCCTCCTCCCACATGAAGTCAGGATATCCAACATCTTCAGCATCCACATGTTCAATGATATTTCTAAGTGAAGAAGTCTCTCCTAAGTATAAGAATTCATAGAGAATACCTGATTCTTCAATTGGTTCCACACCAACTTCATGGGAAAGTGAAAAGAGGGAGTGATCATCCGATGGGTGCCTCATGGATTCAAAAATATTGAAGTGGACCGTGCTCTCTCCAAACTCTATGGTGATTGTCCCCTTATGGACATTAATGATGGTTTTCACTGTCTTTAAGAAAGGTATCCCCAAAATTATGGGTGAATGTGATGGGATCCTATCTTCTTCCATATTGAGCACGTAGAAGTCATCTGCGAATAAGAGATCTTTGACTTTTACAAGGACATCCTCCAAAACTCCTGCAGGGAAAACTGTGGATCTGTTTGAAAGCTGGACCACCACTATTGTGGGCTTCAATTATCCCATCTGCAAAGAAGTGTATACCGAGTGAGGCAAAACATTAATTAAAGCACCTAAATTACACAAATCATTAGTGAAATTTAATGAACCAATGGTGCATGGAATGGAAAACATCCATGGATCTTGACATTTGGTTGGAATATGTGGTGTGATAAGGGCTGAGACACTTCTCCCCAAGTTGATTCAATCATTCCCATGAAGCCTTCTCTTTTTGGTGAAAATATCTTTCAAAATTTTTGCATACCTTGGAATTTGATTAACAGCTTCACGTAGGGGGATATTGATTTCCACTTTCTGAAAGGTGTCCATAATTTCTTTTTAAAGTGCTTCTTCATGCAATTTTTTTGATTAGATCATCCTTGTTGGAAATGGTGGGGGTAAGTCTTTCTTCTCCCTCTATTTTCTTCGCATTGGTGTTTCTTTTTTCTTATTATGTGGCATATCCTTCTCCTCCTCTTCATTTTCGTCTTCTTGGTGGATTTTCACAAGACTTTCTGAATCATTCTCCCTCAGAATAGTTGGTATTATTTCAGGTTCAGGGTTGGATAGAGGTGGGATTTGTTTTCCACTTCTTGTTATGATTTCACTAACATTCTCTTTAGGATTTGGCACTGTTTGGGATGGAAGATTCCCTGGATTCTTGGACATTATTTCAACAAGACTTCCCACTGTGTCTGCCATCTTTTCAACCTTATCTACTAGGCCCTCATACTTGGATTGTAGCTGTTCTATACAAGGTTTTGTGCTGGTGGATGGTTGTTCATATGTCTTTCATTGGAATGGTGGTGGATGAAAAGATTATTGTTGTTGGAAGGGATATTTATGAGATTGTTGGAAGGGAGGGGGTTCTGGTATTACTGTTGGTGGTAAGGAGGTTGACTGGGGTGCTTGTTAAATGGTCTCATCTGGTTTTGTTGGTTCCCATATCCTTGTTGGGCTTGGGGTTGATGCAGTTGATTTTTTTGGAATTGTCTTAGTTGAAAGGCCACAACACATTATTCTGTCACATGTATCTCAGGGCACTGTTCAGTATAATTAATGTAAGAATAACATAAACCACATACCTGAGCTGAAGCTTGTTGTCCATTTTCTTGTGTTACAGCCATTTGACGGAATAACCTTGCAAGGTCATCAACTTTGGTTTCAATCAATGTAAATGAATCAGATGTTTTTACCTCATGTATCCCCCTGGCTCCCATTCCTCTTAGTCCAAATTTTTATGAGTTTTGAGCAATTTCTCAATTAGTATTCTGATATCTGCAGGCAACTTGTCAATCAGGGACCCCCCTGATGAGGCATCTAGAAGATTTTGATCATTATCCATAAGTACTTGGTATAAGAACACAAGGAATTGGTATTCCTCCTTTTCTTGATGTGGGAAGCTGGAACATAGCTTCTTGAAGTGCTCCCAGTACTCGTAGAGGATTTCTCCTGTTGATTGTCGTATGATGTAAATCTCCTTCTTGATGGCAGTGCTCCTCGATGTGGTAAATAATCTTTGCATGAAACTTCTTTTTATGTCTTCTCAATCAGTGATCACCCCTAGTTGCAGGTTATACAACCATTCTTTAGCTTCTCCTTCAAGTGAGAAGGGGAATTCCCTCCATTGAAATTGGTCTTCGGGTGCTCCTCTTGGCCTGAAACTTGAGAAAGTGTATCTGAATTCTTTCATGTGCTGATTTGAATCTTCTCAAGCAAGACCATGAAACTTTGGAAGCATAGGAATCAAATTGACACGTAATTCAAAATAATTTGGTTCAGTGGGTGCAATTAGTTGGTTATTTTGAATGGAAAATTGTGGTGCACATAGATCACGTAGGGTTTGGTTGGGATTTCTATCCATGATTTCAGGTTCAAATTGAACACAACGAGTTTCACTTGAATCTGAGAGATCTATTTATTAAAAGATTTCTAGTAGATTTCTTTTTCTTAGTTTGGTTAATGTTCTTTGAATTTCATGATCAAATTCAATTAATGGTTCTTTTGAGTTGCAGGTCATCCAATTTTGAATTATTTTTTTTGTTGTTACACTGCCTCCCCAGCAACGACGCCAAGTTTGACGCACTCCTGTCATAGGTCATGGAAAAACAATTATTTCCTAAGATAAAATATAGTAATGTGGTTGACCTAACATGTCTCCCAAAGAGGAGTGCACACAAAATGAGTTGTCACTTTAAAATGGGGGTAAAAATGTTGTTATTTTGAAAAGAAATTTTAAAATCAAATTATTGAAAAACAATGATATTAAAAGGGTGATTAGGTCAGGGTTGGTTTCCTAATTATAATTTTATCCTTGTTCAATTTAATTCAATCCTCTTCTTCTTAGTTGATTAAAGTGAGTTTCCACAATCGTTTCCTCTCACTTCCTTGGTGAAATTATTTTTGTGAGAGAAAAACTTACCAAGATCTCGGTTTGGTCAACTCTCCTTCCATGTGTAAAATAGTTGTATTGAATATCTTCAATTGAAATGGGCAATACCCGATTGGGTTTTGTTTATCCCAAAAAATCAAGAACATTCACTACACCTTTTACACGTACTAACGATCGTCAAGTACTTCACCACTAATTCCTGGTTTATTCCACTATATATAAACCAGAAATTAGTGGATGGAGATTATGATTATTTTACCAAGGAAAAAATCAATAACGGAATTAATATTCAAGAATTATCGCACTTGATAATAAAATCCACTATAAGAAATTGAAAACAACTTTGAAGAAGAAATAATTTTATTCAATTGTGTCCAAGAACTCAAGAATTACAATGAAGAAAACCAACCCTTCCTCAATCACTCCAATTTTTTACCCCACCATGGTAAGAGTAATTTATTCTCACTCAAATTTACCCAAGAGATGAAGGTAGAACGACCCTTGTAGTTTAGCTTGGGATATCGAATCTCAGAGACCTAAGAAGTAACCTACAGACACATACATTATATGGATTGTTTTTGCCTATGAAGTGGCCATATTGGGTTGATTTTAGATGGGTTTAAAGGATATATAATGGATTTAAGTGAATTCAATTTAAAATAATGAGTTGATCCTAGGTTATCACTTGGGGTGGATTGGATGTATTTCCTTTTCAATGATTTCAATTTCTTATATTTGAGATGGGTTCATTTAAGAAGATAAAACAAAACATCATCAATTATAGTTTAATACCTACACCCTTTAATACTAATCACCTATACACTTGAAGGATCAATGTTTTGAGCACTTCAAGGTAAAGTTTCGTATTAGCACTTGAAGTGTGAGGCCTTAAATTCAACAAGGACAATGGAGTTTAAAACTCATCAAATAAAAATCTCAATTAAAGAAGTGATTAGGTATTAATGGGGTGGTATATAACCTCCAATTCATCCCCTTGATACTCCCTTGGATCAACCCATAAGTGGATTAGCCCTCCATTGATTCTATGGTTTCAATGGAAGCAGAAAGTAAACACATGAGGGAGGAAATGGAGGAGTAAAAAAACAATGAAAAGAAAATTATCACTCCACCGTTGTGTGAATAATTTCACAAGTTTTGGTGTGAATAAATTCACAACTTGAGGCAAAGGTATCAATGTGAGATGGAGAAAAATAGATTAATAATAAAAAGAAGAGCTTTTATTAATAAACTAAAGTGAATTTAACAACTTACATGTGAAAGACAAACTTGAGACAACAAAATCGCAGCATACCATTATAATTGAACAAAGCACCAAAGATTACTATACTCCTCCACCACCACTGCCTTAAATAGGCATTTTTGGAGCCTTGGGTCGAGCCTCCAATAGTACAAATCATCCCACTTGATTATGGTAGGCCTAGTGTGGTGGAAAGCTTGTGGAACTTGGACATTTACACACTTGACCCGAGGTGGCAGCCAGCTTTCATCCACCGAACAGACGCGCTTGGATGACCTTCTATATGGCCGAATCACAGTGGTCCATAGAAGACATAAATGAATCCCCGGATATCCCCTAACTGCCTGTAAAATTTCAGCTCAAAATAATAAGCCGTTCACGAGTTATGATATAAATATTGGGCTGTTTTTCTGGGCCGCAGAATTTGGCCTAGAATTTTATCTCTGACTTGGGCCGCCTAAATGACCACAATGGAGGCTGAATTAGCACTGAATCCTGAAGAATGATTTTTTCCCTCTATGTATTATAGCCTCCCACAAAATTTGGGCTTCATTGGGTTTTTAATGTGGGTTCCACATTCTCATCAGTGGGCTGGTGTCCAATCTGCCTTCTCTAGAATTGCTTCCATTCATCTCCAAATATCCTCATCTTCTTCTACGAATTATCCATTGATCCCTGAATGAAAAATTTTCATATTTAAGTTTAGATCAATTTCACAAAATATCAAATTATAATTTGAATAATTACATTCCTTATAATCAGATGACTCATTGGGCCTAAATTGGTGTACATTAGGCATGAAGTGCACAAATTATGATATTGGATGTTCAAAATCAAAATCCACTAACTCAGGCCCATAAGATCAAAAATGAACATTTAATACCATTAAAATGTAATTAACATATGTGTTTTTTATTGTCTAATCACCCCCCCAACTTGAAATTTTCTAGTCCCGAGCAAATAATTCAATGATTTTATTTGAATTCATTTCTTCAAACACATTATAACAATCAGTGTTCACAATGTAAATTGCACACAAATATATCTTTATAACCTATCAAAATAATTTAAAACAAGATAAATTTAAAAGTATATCTCAATCCCAAGCCCATTCCTTTTATCAAATCCATCATCATAATTCATCCAACTCAATTCGGTGTAATGATGTGTTGTGAATCACAATAGATATGGGGGTTCATTTTCATTCAAGGGGAAATCATGGAATCGCTAGGTGGAATAACATTTAATCCTAATACGAGTATTCATTATTTTTTTTTCTTTCACTATTTTTTTTAATTTTTCAATGTTGCCATACTAATTGAGATTGCAGTTAATCAAATTAACCCATATAGCGAGACTTTGCCAATGACTCCCAGGCTCAAAGGCCTTAGGGCACCAAGTGAAGCCCACATACTCGGGCATCATCTCGAGTTAACTTGATCAAAAACAAAATCATATTACCATAAATAGAGATATAGTGAAAAACTCAGGTCTAGACAACTCTGGAGTCACAATCCCCAAGTGCCGAAAGCCTCACATTTTATCAATCCATTGCTCTACATGAAATTTTTTATTTTTTATTTTTTATTTTTTTTGAATACTCATATTATTTATAAAAATAAAACCAGACTATGCTATTTACTATGGGACCCTAAGAATTCAAATTATTACCCCACGATCTAGGGGACATGCATTGTGGCATTTTGATTTAATAGATGAAATTAAAAATGATGAAAATTCTCATTGGACAACCAAACTTCCAAAATCCATGCTTTTAAACTTAATCATGAATTTAATTAAGAGTCAAGGAAATAAAAATTATTTTCTATGTAGTTTTAATGTGATCAAAGATGTTATTATATAAATGATAATGGAATTTTAATTCTTTTTTATCATTGTTTTTTTAACAAACATTTTGTTTTCACACCCCCCAACTTAGAATGAAACTATCCCTAGTTTCGTAAAACGAAAATTTAAAATGGGGTAGATAAATAAAAGGGAAGTTCAATAAGGAAATTGAAATATGAGGATCGTGGAATGAAGTCACCTGGTGGTTGAAGTTTGAAGTTCTTACCGCTCCAATTTAGTCCTTTGATATCCATGTCGCTTGCAGAGTTACCTAGTGGAAAAAGGAAAACAAACAAACAAAACAAAATAATATATATATATGTGTGTGTGTGTGTGTGTATATAAGTAAAATATAAGTATATATATAAAAATTATAGAATAAGTAAGCACATTAAGCCGTAGGTCAATGGTAAGCGTGTGCCCCTGTCTCCCTTCAGTCCCGGGTTCGAATCCCCACAGCTTCGCCGGTTGTGACGGGGTTTTCCCCACAACCTACGATGTGGCCCCCTTTTTTGTTATTATATTTTTTTTATATTATATTTTTTTTATTTTTATTTTAACCTAAAAAAACATAAAAAAAATAAATTAAACTGATGATACATTGTCTTCTTTTTAAATTTCTGGGTAAGGTATTACTCAAGGATCACACCATGTGACACCGATGAATACGGCGCTCCCCTTTCGTACCCATCCATACTCATTATAGAAGAACAGGTCAATAGTTTTTTTTCAAAATATAAAAATGGTTCATTAATGTAAAGTTGATTAAAACAACAAAATGATTGGAAACTTGAAAACCATGGGTTGCCTCCCATGCAATGCTTTGTTTAACATCGTTAGCCCGACATGGATCCTAAATCTATTAATTTTTTCCTGGCTCATAGGTTGGCTTAGTTAACTCAACCTCTATTTCATGTTTATTGAATGATTCAATGAATGGTTTTAACCTTTGACCATTGACCTTGAAAATGTAACCACTAGTGGGATCTTGAATCTCTACTACCCCATGGGGGTAAACATGATGCACTATGAAAGGACCTGACCATCTAGACCTTAACTTTCCCGGGTGTAAATGAAGTTTTGAAATATATAAGAGCACAAATATTCCCAGTTAAAAATGTTGGACTTTGATATTCCTATATTGGTAGGCTTGAAATCTAGCTTTATTTATCCTTGAATTTTCATAATCCTCCATCCTAAGTTCCTCAAGTTCATTAAGATCTAATTTCCTCTTTTCTTTGGCTAAATAAATGTCGAAATTCATTTTTTTGATTGCCCAAAATGCCTTATGCTCAATTTCAACAGATAAATGGCATGATTTTCCATAAACCAACCTATATGGGGACATTCCTAAAATGGTTTTATATGTGTTTTGATAGGCCCAAATAGAATCTAAGAGTTTCTCAGACCAATCTTTCCTAGAGGGGTTGCCAGTTTTTTCAAGAATTTGCTTAATATCCCTATTTGCTAACTCAGCTTGACCATTGGTTTGAGGATGGTATGCAGTGGACACTTTTTGAGAAATACCATACTTAGACATGAGTGAAGATAATGGGAAGTTGCAGAAATGGGTTCCTCAATCACTGATTATAGCCCTAGGAATTCCAAATCGAGAAAATATGTTCTCTTTCAGAAATCGAATCACAACTTGATGATCATTGGACTTAGTGGGAATGGCCTCAACCCATTTTGAGACATAATCAATAGATGGGAGTAAGTGGAATTTGATTCCTTTTTGTGATGGACCCTACTTGTTAACACCTAGGACAGCTTTGACAAAATGTGTAAGAGTCCCTTGAAAGGGTGGGCCAGAAGAGACCACATTGAAGAATCTTAACAGATGTTTTCTTAGAGGAAAAGTGACCTCCACATGCCTCACTATGACAGAATTTAAGGATGGATTCTTGTTCAGATTCTGGGACACACCTCCTAATGACTTGGTCAGGGAAGAACTTATAGAGGTATGGATCATCAAACACATAATGTCTAGCATTAGAAAGGAATTTCCTTTGAGCTTGAGTCCCGAAGAATTTTGGAATGACTCCTGTAACTAAGAAATTGGCTATGTCGGCATACCAAAGGTAGTCACTCATAGAGTATAGGTGTTCATCAGGAAATGAATCAGACACAGAAATGTGATTTGAGTTGTCTTTGAATTCCATCCTAGAAAGGTGATCAGCTACAACATTTTCAACACCCTTTTTATCCTTGATTGTGAGGTCAAATTCTTATAAGAGAAGGACCCACCTAATCATTCTAGCCTTAGAATCTTGTTTTTGGAAGAGGTATTTAAGTGCAGAATGATCAGTGAACACAATTATGGGGGATCCTAAGAGGTAGGACCTAAACTTCTCTAAAGCAAACACAATAGCAAGTAACTCCTTTTCAGTAGTGGTTTGGTTGATTTGAGCATCATATAAGGATTTACTTGCATAAGCAATGACATAAGGAGTTTTATCACAACTTTGTCCTAACACAGCTCCTACAGCAAAGTCACTGGAATCACACATAAGTTCAAAAGTAATGTTCCAATTTGGAGATTTCATAATGGGAGGAGAGGTGAGAGAGGATTTGAGGGTTGAGAATGAACCCTCACAACTTTCTGTCCAAACAAATGGAGCATCCTTTACTAGGAGAGCACAAAGGGGACGAGAGATTGAACTAAAGTCCTTGATGAATCTTCTATAGAAAACAGCATGTCCTAAGAAAGACCTCACTTCCTTGACAGTTTTGGGTGATGGAAGGTGTCGAATGATGTCAACCTTGGCTTTATCAACTTCAATCCCCCTACCTGAGACCAGATGGCCTAGAACAATTCCCTCTTTAACCATGAAATGGAATTTTTTCCAGTTTAGGACTAGATTATTTTCTTCACATCCTGAAAAAACTCTCTCCACATTCCTCAAACATCCCTCAAATGTATCCCTAAACACAGAGAAGTCATCCATGAAGACCTCAAGACAATCCCCTACCATGTCTGAGAAGATTCCCATCATGCACCACTGGAAGGTTCCAGGGGAATTGCATAACCCTAAGGGCATGCGTTTGAAAGCAATGGTGCCAAATGGACATGTGAATGTAGTCTTCCCTTGATCCTCTAGAGAGACCTCAATTTGATTATACCCCGAGTACCCATCTATGAAACAGTAGAAGGCATGACCTGCCACTCTCTCAAGGACTTGGTCAATGAATGGTAAGGGGAAATGGTTCTTCTTGGTGAATGAGTTTAGCTTCCTATAGTCAATGCAGACCCTCCATCCACTACTGACCCTTGTTGGAAGAATCTCTCCATCCTCACTGGTTATCACTGTGATTCCAGCCTTTTTTGGAACCACTTGGATTGGGATCACCCATTCACTCTCAGCTATGGGATATATGATTCCAGCTTTTAACAATTTCAGAAGTTCTTTCCTTAATACCTTCATGAGATTAGGATTGAGTTGCCGTTGAGGTTGACGACATGGCTTTGAATCAGATTCCAGAACAATCCTATGAGTCCCAATAAGTGGGCTAATCTGGGGAATATCAGACAGGGTCCAACCAATGGCTTTCTTATGTTTCCTAAGGACATATAGAAGCATATTCTCATGATTGGCTTCAAGAGAAGAATAAATGACAATAGTATGTGTTTGATTGTCCCCTAGGAAGGCATACTTTAGTGCAGTAGGAAGTTCCTTCAATTCAAGATCAGGTTGGTTCATCATTTCAGCAGAAGATTGGGACATTGGATCACGATCAATTTTGTTTTCTAATGTTTTAGATAGGATTGATTCCTCACATGTAGAATTTTCGGCTACTAGATTGGCCTAAACATATTTAGGGAAGGAAGTTGTAGTGGTCTCCATGAAAGTGGTTTCATGAAAGGTTTAACTGATTGTTGGACCTAAGAATTCATCATAAGAGCAATTTAAAAATGATTCAAGCCAAAGAGATAAAATTCCTTCATATGAACAAAGGAAATCAATCTCATCATGACTTAAACATTCATCAAATATTCCTTGATGTTCTATGGATTCATTATCAATTCTTCCTGTCATGTTTACTTCATGAATGTCCTCATCATCCCTTATTTGTGAGCTTGCATTATAGATGTTCAATTCTAGACTCATGTTTCCAAAGGTGATGGTCATGTTCCCATTTCGGACTCAGATAACAGAGTTGATTGTTGCAAGGAAAGGACGACCAAGGATGATTGGGGTTTGTTCTTTATTTCCTATGTTTGGATGGTTGTCAAGGAAAATGAAGTCAGTAGGGTAGATGATGTTTTCAACCTTTACCAGAACGTCCTTTAAAATCCCCTTTAGAACCCTAATGCTACGATCAATAAGTTGAAGTGTGACAGATGTGGGTTGGAGTTCTTCTAGGCTTAACTGGAAGTACACAGCATAGGGGATGAGATTGACACTATCAACTAGGTCACACAAGGCCTTGACAACTTTGCTCTCTCCTAGTTCAACATTGATGTAAGGGTAACCCGGGTCTTTTAACTTTAGGAGGAATGGTTCTTTGAATGGCGGTACTCACATTAGCAGCCAAAAGGAAATGGTTTTTATGTGAAAATTTTCTTTTAAAAGTGTGAAAGTCCTTAAGGTACTTTGAGTAGGTAGTTATGTTTTGGATTGCATCGATAAGGGGAATGTTCAACTTGACTTGTGAGAAGATTTCCCTCAATGTTTCACTCGGTTCAGGCTTGGTTTTCACCCTCATGCATTGAGGAAATGGTGCAGGTTGTGGGGTTGTTTGTTGAAGAGTTGTTTCTTTTACAATGTTATCATGTTTTTTATTTTGATCATTTGGTTCATTTGAATTTTCATACAATTTTGAATCTTCAGGTGGGTTCTGAATTAGTTTTTCGGGTTTCTCAATTGATTTTCCACTTCCTAAAACAGTCACAGCCTTTAGTTGTTCATGAGTTGTTTGAGTAAAACTTGACTCTCCCCTTGAAGTTGAGGATGGAACCGCCTAAGTAGGCATGGGTGCTTTTCCAGTTTTGATGGTTTTAAGTTCTTGTTTAAGAGAAGAGAGTTCCGAGTTCATCCTCTAAATTTGTTTGCACAGTTTTTCTAGTAGGTTTTGTGGAACAGTTTGGGTTGGTGCTTGAGAAGATTGGTTTATCCCGGGGGGGGGGGGTACTTTGGGGGTGGTATGGTCTGTTGAAAATGGACCAGCGGCTATTGGTATTGGATAGGTTGATTTTGGAACTGGTTATGGGTTTAGTAGTTCTAATGGGGGTAAGGATTTTGTCCCTATGGTTGGCTATATTGTTGGTTATCTTTCCAGTGGAATCCTGGGTGGTCATTATACCATTGGGTTGAAGTTATTTTGGTATTGAGGCTTTTTAAAGTTCAAATCATTTACCTCCACTGGGAGTCCTCCTAAAATATCATCCTTGATGAATGGAATGGTTGGGCAGTTGTCTGTCTTATGGTCATGTTTGTCACAAATTGTGCAAACAAGGTCTGCAGTTTGGATTTCATAGACTTTCCTAAGGTCTATTTCTTCAACCTTCCTAGAGAGTGTTGTGAGTTTAGCCCTAAGGCTTTCATCTTCTATAATTGTATGAATTCCATTAGTTCTTTGTGGCTTTTTAGAATAAGGGGACGTTCCCCATGTTTGGTTTTGTTCAGAAATTCTTTCTAGATACGCGTATGCATTATTTGGGGCTTTGTTTTTAAAGGTTCCATTACACATCATGTCAATTAATTGTTTATTCCCTGGACCCAACCCTTTATAGAAAATTCTCACTTGTTCAAGAATAGAAAAACCATGGTGTGGAACCATGTTTAGAGTGTCTTTTAACCTCTCCCATGTTTCATAGAATGACTCTCCCTCTTTTTCAAAAAAAAATTGGATACTCTTTTTAAGTGCAATTGTTTTGTGGTGGGGAAAGTATTTTTTGTATAATTCTCTTTGTAGTTGGTCCCAAGAGTTTATGGATTATGGTCTCAAATTGTTTAGCAAATTTTTATTTCGATCCTTTAAAGAAAAAGGAAATATCCTCATCTTAGCTGATTCTAGTTGATGTGGGGAGACATGGTTTCTACAATGTCATTGAATTCCTTAATGTGAAGGTAGGGCATCTCAGACTCCATTCCATTGAATGTGGGAAAGTGGTTTAGGACATGGGATTTAAATATGTAGTTAGAATCTCAAAGGGAATTGTGTCTAATGAATGAGGGGGAATTGGTCCAAGATAGAGTAAGGTAGACATTCATGGTTTGATCGACTACATTCCCTAGGTTTTTAGCCTCTTGGTTTTGGTTCCCCATTTGATTTCCCCCAGGATTTACAATTTGATTTCTTGGAAGACCCTACATTAGAATTGGTTCAGTTTTTGATTCTGGAGTATTATGAAGATTAGAATCTAATGGATACAATCCTCTATGTTCACTTGACTCCCCTATCCTAGGACTTTCCACCCTAACTAGTTAATTTGAATTATCCTGGGTGTAGGCGAACATGCGCTAAAGAAAAAAAATGAGAAAGGGACAAGATAAGAGATCTTGGGTGAGAATAAAATAATGGAGGTGAGGGAAGAAGTTTGTTGGTAAATGGTACTTAATTTTTACCCAGCAATGGTGCCAAAATTTGATTCTCGCTCAAATTTACCCAAGAGATGAAGGTAGAATGGCCCTTGTAGTTTAGCTTGGGTTATCGAATCCTCAGAGACCTAAGAAGTAACCTATAGACACGTACATTCTATGGATTTTTTTTTCTATGAAGAGGCCAACTTGGGTTGATTTTAGATGGGTTTAAAGGATATATAACAGATTTAAGTGAATTCAATTTAAAATAATAAGTTGATCCTAGGTTATCACTTGGGATGGATTGGACGTATTTCATTTTCAATGATTTCAATTTCTTATATTTGAGATGGGTTCATTTAAGATGATAAAACAACATCATCACTTCTGGTTTAATACCTAAACCCTTTAATACTAATCACCTATACACTTTAAGGATCAATGTTTTGATCACTTCAAGGTAAAGGTTCGTATTAGCACTTAAAGTGTGAGGCCTTAAATTCAACAAGGACAATGGAGTTTAAAACTCATCAAATAAAAATCTCAATTAAAGAAGTGATTAGACATTAATGGGGTGGTAAATAACATCCAATACAACCCATTTCTACTCCCTTGGATCAACCCATAAGTTTTTTATCACTCCATTGATTCTATGGTTTCAATGGAAGTGGAAAGTAGACTCATGAGGGAGGAAATGGAGAAGTAAAAAAACAATGAAAAGAAAATTATCACTCCACCGTTGTGTGAATAATTTCACAAGGTTTGGTGTGAATAAAATCACACCTTGAGGAAACGGTATCAAAGTGAGATGTAGAACAATAGATTAAGAGGAAAATAAGAGTTTTTATTAAGAAACTAAAGTGAATTGAACAACTTACATGTGAAAGACAAACTTGAGACAACAAAATCGCAGCATAACATTACAATTGAACAAAGCACCAAAGATTCCTAAACTCATCCACCACCACTACCTTAAATAAGCATTTTGGGAGCCTTGGGTCGAGCCTACAATAGTAAAAAGCATCCCACTTTATTATGGTAGGCCTAGGGTGTTAAAAATCTTGTGGAACTTGGACTTTTCCGTAGTTGACCCGAGGTGGCAGCCAGCTTTCATCTACCGAACAGACGCGCTTGGATGACCTTCTAGATGGACGAATCAGAGTGTTCCATATAATAGTTAAATGAATCCCCATATGTCCCCTAACATCGTCTAAAATTTCAGCCCAAAATAATAATCATTTCGTGAGTTATGATATAAATAGTGGGCTATTTTTCTGGGCCACAGAATTTGGCCCTGAATTTTATCTCTGACTTGGGACACCTAAATAACCACAATGGAGGCCGAATTAGCACTAGATCCTGAATAATTATTTGTTCCCCATATGTCTTCTAGCCTCCCACAAAATTTGGGCTTTATTGGATTTGTAATGTGGGTCTCACATTCTCATCAGTGGTTTGGTGTCCAATCTGCCTTCTCTCGAATTACTTCCATTCATCTCCAAATATCCCCATCTTCTTCCATTAATTATCCATTGATCCCTGACTGAAACATGTTCATATTGAAGTGTAGATAAATTTCACAAAATATCAAATTAAAATATGAATAATTACATTCCTTATAATTAGATGACTCATTGGGCCTAAATTGGTGTACATTAGGTATGAAGTGCACAAATGATGAGAATGGATGTTCAAAATCAAAATCCACTAACTCAGACCCATAAGATCAAAAATGAACATTTAATACCATTAAAATGTAATTAACATATGTGTTTTTATTGGATAATCAGTAATCAAGATTAATGGGAAAGAAGAAGGCATTAAAAAACTATGAAAAAGAAAAGAAATAAAAGAGAAAGCCGAAATGTTCTCCTTCTTGGTGTCCCAGAAAGAATGAGGTGGAGAATCGGATGCCTTGAGAGGGTGGAGCTCTCCTCCTTTTATAGCTAGAATTTGTATCCCAGGTTTAGACGCTTTTTGGCCCCATTAAATGACATTATCACGAGTTTATCCCTTCTTGAATGTTGTTCATAATTCCCTTGGTCGTGTCCCCTAAAAATTTCAGTGGATATGGACAAGTATTCCGAGAGTTATGGCCGTTTTACTCTTAGCATTTATTCTGTCCAGTCAGACTATCCAAAACGCAATTGTCCAGATTAGGGTGATTTAATGACCCCTTAAACGGCCTATTCACGTGACCCTTCCTGCATTAAAGATACTCCAAAACTCCCTACGCGTCCACCCACTGAATATCAGAAATTTTGGGCCCACCATGGATGAGTTATAAAGCCCACACCAAAACTAGGAAGAACTACAAATAGTTTTCTTGCTCCCACTTGTGAGCTTCTTTTGAGCTTCTATATGAACGATTTGGCTTTAAGTCCAAAAATAGTAAATGAATCCATATATGTTTATAATATGTAAAAGAAAGAATTTTTCAATTTGGATCAGTGTAGATAATGTTATGACCAAACTACAGAAATAATTTAAAATTGTTAAAAATCCAAAACGGCCAATTTTTACTATTCAGCTTAAAATAACACCAATATCATAAAAATGAAACAATTCATCTTAGAGGAACACTTTTGTGGGTTTAAAACAATGATATTCAATATAAATTAATTGAAAATATTTTCTCTATCATTAGGCTAAGGTGGATCTTAGTGGGACAGGCGCCTTTGTGTCTCTACTTGCCACTCGAGGCTTAGCTTTCACTTCTATCACATTCTCCCTCGATCGAGAAGGTGGATGTATGGTCTCTCGACGATTGTTGATATTGTCGTATATTCACAACCATAGACAGAAGGGTATGTTCATGCATAAGATGGAGCATGTGCATTAAGTATATTTGAAACTAAAAAAGAGACGATGAAGGTTCACTCTGGATAATCTCCTAGAAGGATCTCCTTTCTGTCTAACATCATTTTGTTTGCATTAAATATGTTTCCATTGCATCTGAATATTTACTTCTAGTATTTCTTTCTCATTTCTAAAATATCATTTTCATTTATTTTATTTTACATATATATAAATTGAATTATAAGTAGTGAGATATTGACTGCAAAAGGCTCCTCAAGAGATCAACCTAGGTCAGCTACTGTGCTGCACTTAGTATATATATTTTTGAGAGCGTGCATAACAACGCTTCATCACCGACGTATCCATACACCAAGACCCTGAATTATGATTTCCAACTCAACGCACAAAAACACTGATTGTGTATGTTTTGAAAAAAATTTCTTATGATTTTTTTGAGTCATCTCACTAGATATAACTTAATGTTTATGGAGAACCTATTTTCTTTTAGGATGTAGCCACACAGATAGCCAGCCAGGATTCCCAACAGAGTACATGATAACAGCCCACCGAGCGATGAGGGTTCGGTGTAGGGCCCTCTTATAGTGATAGTGTCATCGGGTGGTGCACCAGTAGCACCACCACTCGTTGGGTAGCAGATGCCACCAGCCCCACTAGTAGAGGGTGCACGCCTACTGAGCGTGTTGCATGAGATTCAGTGTTAGAGGCCTCTGAGGTTCTGAGGTGAGACGGATCCGCAGGTGGCTAAGGACTTGTTGGAAGTTGTGGCCAAAGTTTCTCACTTAGTTGGGACACCAACCAATCTGAAGGTGATCCTAGCTACGAGACTCTTCTAGGGAGAAGCTAGAAGATGGTGGAGTTTGACACTCCAGTTACATGATGAGGTGACCCTAACTTGGGTGGACATCGAGGGCCCTTTTAGGGTAGAGTACTTCCCAGCGACCCTATGCTCAGTGAGTATACAGGAGCTGTTGCACTTACAGCAAGGCAGCATGATCGTGGCCTAGTACTCGGTGAGGTTCACTAATCTCTCCTGCAAATCAACTGACATGGTATAGGACCCTTTCATTAGGGCCCAACCCATTGAGAAGGGTCTCTGATGGGATATTAGATCATCAATGATATCTCTCATCATTCCAACTCAGGTTGGGGTGCTATATCAAGAACTGTTGGTGGAGAACTTTCTAGATAAGTAGGCATCGACAGGGAGAGACACCACCAGACGTCAGGTAGCAAAGTCATCTGCAGCAGGCAGTAGATGGATGACGTAGGGGCCCATGTGTTCTAGACCTTCTGGTGGATGACCTCAGGATATAGGGTCAGTGGTGCGGGGCTCACAAGACAGAGGAGGACAGTTAAGGAGAAGGCAGTGCTACTCGTGTGTCGGGCAGGGTCATATGGCTCGCGACTACCCGACCCGCCATACGGACAACTAGAAGATGGTCAAGGGACTGTTGAGGAAGAGGTAGAGGTCCAAGCGAGGAGGTTCACAGGGCAGCATATGTGGTAGAGGAGCTCGCCATGTAGCAGGCGGTGGGCGGTGATTCTAGGTTCTACCGCCGCCACCTCCAGGTGGTCCACCCCCGACCACAGGGAGCAAGAGGATAGGGACGAGCTCAGCTCCAGGTAGTTTAGGCCTACGACCATGGTGCTCTGGATATGATTAGAGTTATGATATATTTCTACTCCACTTTAGTTTTAGTACTTATAAACACAGGTGCAAGTCACTCTTTTATTACCACGACCCTCGTTCGAAGCTCGGAGATTCTGATGGAGCCGTTGTCTCGATCCTTATGGCTAGAGACTCCTACAGTAGGGGATTGTATGATTAAAAACTTGTTCTGGTAGTGTGATCTTACTCTAGTAGGCGAGAGATTCGGCTGGGATCTTCTAGTAGCGGCATCGAGGCCTTACGACATTATCTTGGGTATGGACTGGTTATCCATAGTCCATGCTCATATTGACTATATTAGGTGTAAAGTGTGGTGTGTCCATGAAGATTAGACCAGTTTTTACTTCACTGGTGAGAAGGGAACCTTTACATCACATGATGGGCTTACCCAGAGGAGGGTGCAGCCAATCACTCATCAGTTTTCTAGCCTTACCCTCAGAGCAGTTGATGTCAAGAGTCCAAGCTATCCTATAGTGGTGGACCAGTATGCCAATGTCTTTCCTGATGGTGTTCTCGGACTACCTCCATGCATAGAGGTAGACGTTTACATAGACCTATACTCTGGGATGACACTGATATCTACACCAGCATATCGGATGGCTCTCGTAGAGCTTCTTGAGTTACAGGTACAATTAAAGGAATTAAATAGGAAGGGGTTCATAAGGCCTAGTGTTTCTTCATGGGCAAATCCGATTTTGTTTTCCAAGAAGGAAGATAAGAGTTTGAGACTATGTGTGGACTATCGGCACTTGAAACAAGTGACCGTGAAGAACAAGTATCCACTTATGAGGATTGATGATCATTTTGATCAGCTGAAGGGATCTTGTTGGTTCTTGAAGATAGAACTCAGATTAGGATATCATCAGCTTAGGGAACGAGATGAGGATGTGCAGAATACGACCTTAAGATGTCGGTATGGAAACATTGAGTTATTTTTTTTGACATTTGGCATGACCAATTCCCCAGTGGTGTTCATGGGAATCATGAATAGGATCTTCCATCCATAGCTCGATCGCTTCATTGTGTTCTTCATCGATGACATCTTGGTGTACTCAGCAATAGAGGAGGAGCATGCCTATCATCTGCAAATAGTTTTGGATATACTCCAAGAGCACCAGCTTTATGGTAATCTATAAAAGTGTCAATTCTGGATATGGGATTTCAAATTTATGGGACACATTATCTAAGAGGCTAGAGTTGCGTTAGATATGATGAAGATAGAGGTTGTTCTAGATTGGGAGCCACCCAAGAGTGTGACCAAGGTTCAGTGTTTCTTGCGATTGGCTAGGTACTACCAGAGATTCGTACCTGACTTTTCCATAGTTGCATCACCTTTTTCAGTGTTGACGAATAAGGGATAACCCTTTGTATAGATGAAGTGATTCCACCATAGTTTTCAGAAGCTGAGGCAGAGACAGACGAGTGCCCCCATCTTGAGGATACTAAAAGATGGCATTGGGTATGTAGTCTACTGCTATGCATCAGGGACTAGACTTGGATGTTTTCTGATGCAGGAGAGAGTAGTGATCGCTTATGGTTCACAATAGCTGAGACAGTATGAGCAGAACTATTCCACCCGTGACCTGGAGTTAGTAGGAGTGGTCTTCACCTTGAAGACGTGGCAACATTACTTGACGGGTGAACATTTTACAGTCTACTCTGATCACAAGAGTCTTAGGTATATCTTCTCACAAAAGGAACAGAACATGAGATAGAGACATTGGATGGAGTTCCTCCAAGACAATGACTTCGAGATAGTCTACACTCCTGGTAAGGGGAACATAGTGGTAGACGTACTCAGTAGGAGGTTTGTTCTACAGTTGCTGAGTGAGGTGACCGAGTATCTAGTCGTGTTGCATATATCTTTTGTGGATAGAGATGAAGAAGCTTACCTCTAGTCTATGACTATCACTCCCCCACTTCATCAGCGAGTTTGGGAGGCACAACTAGGGGACATTGAATATGAAGCTTGACGTGATCAGATATCCATAGGACAGGAACCTGATAGATTTTTTAAAGTTTAGAAGCACATCATTATATTCATAGGATACACCATAGTACTAGTGGCACTACGGGAGGAGGTGTTAAGGGAGTTCCATAGGTCCCCTCTCAAGGTGAATCCTAGTGTGGAGAAGATATACTAGGACCTCCAAAATCAGTACTGGTGGTCATGGATGAAGAAAGAAGTGGTAGAGTTTGTTTCAAGATGCCTCACTTGTCAGTAAGTGAAGGTCGAGCATCAGGATCTAGTAGGCTTAGCGCAGCCATTAGAGGTGCCAGAGTGGAAGTGGGATGGTATCTCCATGGACTTTATGAAAGAGCTTCCATGTACATCCAGGGGACATGATTTCATTTGGGTGATCTTTGACCAACTCACCAAGTCATCCCACTTCTTACTCATCTAAGATCTGGGATCAGTAGAGGGATTGGGACACCTCTAAGTACATGAGATTTTACGACTTCATGGGGTGCCATCAACTATCTTATCTGACTATGGTGCACATTTTACATCCCAGTTGTGAAAGGGATTATAGGAGGCATTTGGGACTCAGCTATGTTTGAGCACCGCCTTTCATCCTCAGACGGATGGTTAGATGAAGTGAACCATTCAGACACTAGAGGACATGCTTCGTGCTTGCGTCCTAGATTTTGGTCGTAGTTGGGATGATCACTTTCTCTTGGTAGAGTTCACATACAACAACAGATATCACTCCACCATTGGTATGGCACCATTTGGGTCCTTGTATAGTCGACCCTGCAGATCACCTTTATACTGGACAGACCCAGAGGAGTTAGCACTTATGGGTCCAGAGTTGGTATGGGCTACCACTGAGAAGGTGCAGGTCATTTTGGAGTGGATGAAGACTACATAGAACAGATAGAAGTCTTATTCTAACAAGAGACAAAGACCTTTGGAGTTCGAGGAGGGAGACCACGTCTTCCTACAGGTCTCACCTCGATGAGGCTTGCGGAGATTTGGATGGGGCGGCAAGTTATCACCGAGGTTTATCAGACCATTTCTGATACTTTGGAGGATTGGTGAGGTGGCATACTGCTTGGAACTAACACCACAGATGGAGAGGGCACATGAAATCTTCCACGTATCCCTACTGAGGAGATACATGCATGACCCATATCATGTCATCAACCACTGTGAGATGGAATTTGATGAAGGTGTGACATTTATAGAGGTTCCAGTGGATATTTAGGATTGATAGGAGCAGATCCTTCGTGGACGATCGATAACTTTGGTGCACATTTTCTAGTAGCATGGGAACCTCTAGGAGAGAACTTGGGAGCGGTAGGCTCAGATTCATGTTCAGTACCCCCATTTGTTTCCTTAGTCTATGTTATGGATTTCTTGGATGAAAATCCCTAAGTTGGGGAGAATGTAAAGACCCGAATTTTCCATGTATTTTTTCTAATTATATGGAATTATTATGAGTCTGCAAAAAGTGATGGTGCGTGATTCTGAGGCTTGGTATGACTGGAATAAATTTCCGAACTTTTTTTAAGGTACATTCAGTAAATGTGCGGGCAGCATTTTCTATCTTTTAAACCAGTGCTCGAATTAAAAATCTTATGGTACCGTTGAATTCGCAGTGCTGGGATTCTCTTAAGGGAGACTTCACTTCAAAAACAGTTGGTTGGGAGAAAAAGATAGATTTTGGATTTTTAAAAGAATAATAAAATAACTTTTTTATTTTATGCTTTTCCTCCAATGGACAAGCGGTAGTGGCGGGACCAATGACGTGTCAATTTATAAAATGGCTTGACTCCTCAAATCCTTTGTAACAACATCGTTGGAATTAGGAAGGTTCCAATTAAAAGAACTCCCATTAATTCCATGTACGTTACTCACCCTCCCCCTCTCATATTTAAATGGATCTTGGGGAGGACTGTTGTAAATACTTCACCATGTGACGGAGCTCTAGAAAATTACCACAACACCAATCACTTGGAGGACAAGACCAATTCTAGTGGGCGATGACGAGCACCACCGATCGACGAACACCGATTTTTCCATGAACGCGACATTTTATAGTGATCTTAAGGTAGGGTTTTGTCTTGTTTTTTTAATATATTGTTGAATCATATTTCCCCTCCCTTGTTAAGATGCTAACATGGAGGGTGTGGGAAAAACGAACAAGGCTTGGTCCCTCCACCCTTGTTGATATATGCATTCTTCACGGAGCTTTTTATTCAGATTGGACGGAACCTAGAACGGAGGGCCAAGCGACGAAGAGGGTATCCCAGGGAGGCCGTTGATACCTTCGGATGGAAAAAATGGGCCACTGGAGGTCACCCGGGGACCCATGGAAGACTGGAAATGCGGCACCGGCATGGCGGCACCGGCGATCCATGTCGGCAGGCGATGGAGGTGGCTGACACCAGCCTGCTGCGATGGAGGCAGTGCGCCATCGTGCGCCATAGGAGGAGGTCGCAGCGGTCGGTAGAGCATCCAGCATCGGTCGACCATGGAGGTGGTGCGGCACGCCGTCTCACACCATTAGAGGAGAAGGTTGTGAATTTACAGCCACGACGGTCAATTAGGGTGGCTGGCATGGTCCGACCGCGAAGGAGGATGCGGAGCAGTGTGCCGTCACGCACTACTAGACTTGGTTGCGACACATAACTACGGTGGTGGAGGAGGGACCCGCCCTTACGGGTCTCGCGGTGACCGGGCAGCACCACGTGGCACTACTGCTTCTCATTCTGAATGACATAGCCATTCGGGGAAAGGGGGAAGGCAATACCCCCCATGCCAGCTAGGGAAATCCCCAACCAGCGGGTCATGCCCTTCGGCAAGTCAGGTCACGCGTGCCCTGTGAGACGCACCTCTAGAGGGTCGTGACCCACTGCGATCCAGGCCGCGTGAGCCCAACGAGCCACACCCTTCGGGGACCAGGACACGTGAGCCTAGTGGGCCGCACCCCTCCGTGGGCCAGGTCGTGCCAGCCCAGTGGGCTGCACCACCCTGACAGGTCGGACCGAACCCAGACCCTTCTAGGCCATGTTTCGCTAAAAGAGCCATTACATGAAATCCGGGCATCTGTTTGACGAACCGTCTGTGATGCTGGGACCTTTGGAGAGAGATGGTCCTTTTGGTATACTCCACTTGAGTTTTTTAGAAATTTGGAGTACGTCCGGGTTGAATCGAACCTGAATCCAACTGGGCCCTCGGAACTAAAACACTTATAAGTCACAGACCGGTCATCCGTTTGATGCGTCGTCTATCACGTTGAAACCGTTACTATGTGGAGTTCCTTTGGGATACTTATTTTTGAATATTAATGGTGGTTGAGGTACAATATATGTCTTGAGGAGCGTATCCTCCCAGAATCAAGCATGCTTTGAGCGGAAATATAGTGGCTGGTAGTGAGGCAGAGGTTGGAGATAGATCCTACGGAGGTTAGTACCAAGTGATCCTGTGTGGGATAGAACTTACCGATCCTGTGTGGGTCAGATTCTATGTGAGTCAGTTCTCATAGATCTTATGTGGGTCAGCACATACTGATCCCGTGTGGGTTAGATCCTGTGTGGGTTAGCGGGGGTTAGTACCTTTTGATCCTGTGTGGGTTAGACTATGTATGGATAGTAGTAGTACCTCCCGACAGAATAAGATGATCTAGATTATCGACTAATCATTGGTACTTATTTTCTTTACTTATACCTGGTTTGAGATGAGTTTTTACCTTTGTGGTACTTTTACCTTTTTGGTACTTTTACCTTCATGGTGTTACCTTTGTGGTATTCTTCTTTCATGGATCAGTTCTGAAATGGCTTAAAGGTTGGATCCTTATGCTTCCTCATGTATGAGACAAGTATATTTTGATATCATAGGTATGTGTATGGGAATATACCTAAGTAGATTTGATGACTGCTTCATGCTCTGTGATTGAGGTCTTTGTGGTTTTTCATTTTTGGAACTCTAGGATATCTTTGGGGGTATCGGGGTCCCTACTGAGTATTGTTATACTCACCCCTGCATGGGCTACACCCGCACCTTACTATGACTTTTGTAGACGATGGAAAACATTGATTGAGGCTGAGGAAGCTAGGACTGGATGGTTCTCATAGGTGGACCATTTGACATGACGTGCTACAATGACTTCTGATTGTGAGTTGTACCTACCCTTTAGGTAGGATCCTCAGAGGGGGATCTAGGAGTTATTCTCTCTTTTCAATTGTACTTGTACTTTTCAGTTGGGCTTGTATTCCGGCCCCTTTACTTTTAGTACACTTTTTTACTATAGTATTTTACTTTGTGGTTTCTTCTTACTGTGTTCTTAGATTGTGTGTTTGTACAGGTTTAAAGGCAATGCCTTCCTGTTATAGGGATATGCCTTTTCGGTGATAGTCTCCAGCCCCTGGCCTATGGAAGGTGGGCTTGGGGTAGTCATGGAACAGGCCCAGAGGGACGGGTCATGACAATTCATTTCCAAATTCCAGATACTCATAATCAATTTTCTTCCACTGAGGAGAATCTGTTGGATGATGTAGGTTCCCATATTTAATTATTTTATATTCATACCATTTCAATTATCTTGTGGTTTCTGGATATCCAAATAGTTTTATAAACCATGGAATGATAGGAAAGTACAATGCATCTTTTGAAGGACATGACCCATTCTTTTTGTATCAATCCTCACCACACTTAGGTAATTTTATGAGTGATTCATGGTCTATGAAAAACAATATGAAATCATTTGGAAAAGTGTGTATTTTTTAGAGATCATTCCCATTGAATGTAGAATTCATTTAGCATCATATTTTTAACATAATAGTTCATTTTCTTCTGGAATCATATCATTCAAGAGACCAAGTGTTCTTTAAAGCTTTTGTCACTCCATCCACTTCCATATTTCAAATTATATACCTTAAATACTGTTTTCAATGTTGTGTATTTAGTACAATCGGTATACAATTGTCTCTTAGCACAACTATTTAACTTCTCAAACAAATTTGGACAATCATGAAGGCTATCACCAATTTCTATTTTCATTTCTTCCATGCGTTCATCATCATCATTTACATTTGTATTCATATCAAATGATCTATAATCCACAATATCATCCCAATCGGTGTGTACGTTCAGTTTTTCCCCATGTTTAGTCCAAAATTTATAGCTTTGATCTATTCTGTGACAAATAAAATGTTATTCTAATTCTTTCAGACTAACTTTTCTTGAATAACAAGAACATAAACATGTAAAATGTATTCGATAATTTTCTTATTCAAATTCTATTTAAAACTTGATAAACTCTTTAACTCCATCTTCATACACTTTTTTCAAACGATTAGTGTGCATCCATTTTCAATTCATATCCATCCTATTAGGTATATAAAATATTCATTTTTTATAATAAATAAAAAATATACATAATATATTCATTATCAAATGTGAAAGTTATAGATAATTCTTATAATGGAAACTCAACATTTGATTGTTTCAAATAATTTTAGTATGATTTTGATGGAAATGGGTAATTGAATTTAAGAAAATAATCACTCCGTTGTGGTAAGTTTTATCCTATGAATTCATCCAAAGTTAAAAGTTATAGACAACATTCATCCTCATAAACTTCATCTCCCAACCAATTATTATTTCTTGAGACTCATCCTCCATATCTTGTGGACATGCACCGATGTTTATTAAACTACTCTAAGTAGTAGTTCCCAATGGCATGACTACTGCTCAGAGTGGTTCAAGAAACATAAAAGAGATGGGGGATGAGTATTGAGAAAAAAATTTCAATAATAACTGTTTGGGAGATTATGCTGATGAGGATGACATTTGTACTCCATGGTGTTCTCTAAAAGGGGTAATTCCTCCCATTTGTGATAATTACACTATTGTCACTAGTTGTTAACCTGTTTGTAATTGAATGTGGTATTTGGTGGGTATACATGATCCAATCTATGACTCAGGGGGTCTCTATGGGGACATGTTATGATATATGAATTCTTGAGGCCTCTATGAATTATATATTTATAGTATAAATCCTGATTTTAATACTTTCAATCCTCTAAATAAAACTAGTCCTACCTATAATAAAATGAGCCATAAATTATTTCTTAAATCACTTAAATAAATGAAAATATAATATAGAAAATTAAGGTGTAATAAGAAACCCAAATATGATAAACAAGAATAATAAACTCTTATTCCATAAACTAGAAGATATAAAAATGTATTGATAAAACATTTTAATAAATAAATAGTTATTTCATATACATGGATGGTAATTATAGATTCCTAATGGTGGAACCAATACTTGTAGACCTAAAATGATGAATACCTAAAAATATTTTCTAATAATTATTCCAACATATATATAATTTGATAACCTCCATTCTATTTTTTGGAATAAGTGATTTAAAAACCTACGGAATTATTACATTTAATATTAATGGTATATAAAATATCATTAATCTCCATAACTTCTCTTAATAAATATTTTCACCTTAATAACTAATATTTTTTATAATGAAGATACTTATAGACTCTGTAAATATTCTATGGTTCTTGAATATTCCTCTTTATGACCATACTCATGAAGAATAAAATATAATAATAAAATGAGACATTAGTTAGAAAAATAAATTAATCAATACAACCAAATGAAAAATATAAAAAAACAGGTCACATTATAATGGATCAATATTAAATGTGGATTAAGTCAAAAATAATATACATGTAAATAGTAGTAAATTAAGCATATGTAATCTTGGGAAATTCCAAAACATCCCATGGGGTGACTCTGGACATACATGGGTAGGAACCATCTATAAGCATGATGATGAGTTCCTATGTTTATAACCTTCTTAAGACCCACAACTAGGCTACCTTTTTGGAATACCATATGGACTTTTATACAAGTGGGACCCATACAATCTAATCAAGACTACATTGTAACTATTTTTCATCCCTCACTAAGATTCATTCGATTCCTATTATGATAGTAAGGGGAGGTATGGTTTTCTTTTTAGAAAACATATCAATTGACAATCAACATAACCCAAAAATGTTTATTCAAACATTCTTACAATAACCATCAATACCATATCTTTATTTAAAATAAAAATACATTACCTCATCAAAACTAATATAGATAGCTTCCATTTACTGTGATAATTTTTTATTAAAACCATTTCATGGTACCAACAAGGTCATAACACTTGATACTACTACTAATTCTCAACAAAAAACTTATTTTATTCAATATTATTCAAAATTACAAAGTTAGATTAAAATTAATTTTAAAGAGTTCCAAACATGCCTCAAATCCATAATTTAAAAAAACATGCATTAATAGTCCCTCTTGGAATGCATTTTTAAAACCCAAAAAAAATTATTGTCTGCTTTATTGAATGAATCCTATGTATGTATGTATGTATGTATGTATATGTAGATTTTAAAATTGTTATATATATATATATGGATGTTCATATAGGATATCAAGAAATAGACAAAGAGATAAAATTCATGACACTTTACATAAAATAAAAATCTCGATGTAATACCACTAAATCTTTAAAATAGAAAAAATCTAAACAAACCACACCTCAAATTCAAGAAATAATTACATGAAATAAATTTCAATTTCATAAATAAAAATCATGGGTATAGTTTTAAAAAATACTTTTTTTGCATTATTTCCATGGAAGGAAGTTCAAAACATTTAAACTTAATACGTTATACGGATGAAATTGGTGTGTGGAATTCTTAATACGCAACAAGGCAGCAAGAAAATCCCTTAAAAGGTCAATAAAAACACAAAATCAAAGAAACACCTAATTATAAATTCATTATAGAAGGAGAATCAGTGATGGATAATGAATAGAAATAGAAAGCAAATAGATATCTCCAAACAAGCAATCAACTAGTGAGGAGGAGAAGAAGATAACATACCATGGATTGAAGCTTTGAATCATCTGAGAGAAAGAAGAGATATCTCTAAACCTTGGATTCATTTGATCCTTGGATTCATTTGACCCTTAAATCATTTGATCCTTGTATTCGAGCCTTAGAAATATTCGAGCCTTTATTCAAGCCTTAATTCGAGCATGGATTTGATGAGGAGAAGCGTCGGCAGTAGGTGGCTTCCATGGAATGATTCGAATATCATGATAGGTTCACAATTGGTCGGGGTTCTTTAAATAGATCGGGACACTTTTATTAGCACTTCAAAAAGAGCATTGATAAAGATCCCTTTTATCATGGCTAAATTAATAAGCGCTGATAAAAGGAATCTTTATCAGTGCTAAAACTTTAGCACTGATAAAGGATTTATAATTATAGTTATAAATAAAAATTTTGTAAATATATTTATATAATTATATATACATATATATAATATATATAAATATAAATAGAGTAAATATATTCATTATTTAAATAGATTAATTATAATTTTATAATTATTTAAATGTACAATTATTTATTTATAATTATATAAATACTTTTCAAAAAATAATATTTATGTGTTTATATATTTATATCATTATATAAATTTATATAATTATATATATATATATATATATATATATATATTTAATAAATATTTATAAATATAAATTTAGTAAATATATTCATTATTTAAATAAATTTACTATATTTTTTTAATTATTTAAATGTATATAATTATTTATTTATAATTATATAAATATTTTTATAAAAAATAATATTTATTTATAATTATAAATATATAAATGCATAAATATAGTAAATATAAATTTATAAATATATTTATTCACAAATATATTTTTAATATTATTAATTAATATTTAATCTTAAGTGCATGCATGCTAAAAAAATGAAATTGAATAATTAAAAATGAGAACACTTTAACAATATTAAAAAAATGGGTAAGTTTTATTAATGAAATATAAATTATTAAAAAAACAAGGATATATATTGGAATAAAGATGAATTCATATTGAAAATATTAAAACATAGTAAATAAATATATAAAAATAAATAATTGAAAATGATTAATTTCCAAAAAAATAAAAAAATAAAAAATATTAAAAATAAATTAACACTTAAATGTAATAAAATTAAAATAAATAAATAAAATTTAACGATTAAAGGCATAATATATTAAATGTATCATGTTATAATGATGTTATAAAATGAATACTAAAATTTGATTAAATTACATAAATATTAGGTGTATGTGTTTCTATATAATATTTCATTAATTATTAAAATATTTACCAAAAATGTCAATCCATGAGCAAAGCTCTTGGTTATTTATTAAAAGAAAAAGAAAAATATAACAATAATAAAGGAGAACATATGGGTTCAAACAAAGATACAAGCCCTCATCTAGAAAACCAGTATAAGAGTCATAAAAAGAAAAATCATTCTCCTAGCTATAGTCAGAGTCAGCAGCACTTTCCCACTCCGACCATGAGTTGGATTGATTAAGAATCCTAAGTATGGTTTTCTTGGACCTTTCCTACTCCGAAGTGTGCTTGACCTTTGATGTTTTTGAGGATGATCTTGTATAATCATTCCTTGTCATAGAGGAATAATCCTTTTGTGGCCTTCTTTTTAGAGGATCCATATTTGACTCTTCATTTCCACTTGTATTTCCCTTACCATTTATGATGTCATCCTTAAAATAAAACAGCTCCACCACTTCCAATAGGTCGATTAGTGTCCAATAAACTTATCTGATGCTCTTTATATCTTCCATCATCTAAGATATTAACCCATTTATCAATTCTTGTAGAATTAGAATCTTTCCAAGAATTCTAGATAGCTTTGTGGAAATCCACAACCTCAAACTCGTGTTAAAGTTCTCACCTTGCTAAGCATGTTGAGGATTCAAGGTAGTAGTAAATCAATATCAACATGCTCAGTATTAGAAAAAAGTCTCTCCTCCTGACTAATTCTACCCCCACCTATGCCACCTCACCCAGAAAATCCATAGTAGAAGCAGCAGTCCTATCCGAAAGCCCCTTTGGAAAACTAGATCCATCTTGAATATTAAAAACCCATCCATCCTTAACCACTTCATATACATCTCTAATCTAGTTTCATCCAATTATATAGAAGAAGTATTGCAACCATTATTTTGTGTTACTTTCTCTGCAAGATCTACCTAATCATTAGAGGGTCCACTATTTACACTAGTCAGAGACTGCTCATTCACCAGCTACCCCTTTCCCTTCAAATTATGTATTTGATAATTGAATTTCTTAGAGATCTTCACATCAACCCCTTCATTAAAGGGCCTTCCAGACACATTTTCAACGTGATCCAGGGGTTTTGACATAGTAGAATCCTTCAATTTTGGCATCCTGTGATAGTGAGAAGCTAGATGACCCTTCAACCCACACCTCTCACAGGACACCTTCCTCTGGCATAAGTTCATCGAGTGTCCAATGGCCATACAATCATTACAAAATAGTGGATTTCTTTCATATTCAACATTAATCTAGATTTAATCAGTGAGATTAGATAAATTTACTTCATAAATAGTTGTGGAGCTAAGATCAATCTCCACTAACATCCTAGAAAAGTTCCCATACTGCACATACTCAGTTTCCTTATCAAGACGGATGGGAATCGCAGTAGTCATGCCCATATCATACAGAATTCTCAGGTGATAAAGGACCCAATCAAGTCCATAAAGATGAAGCCATACTTGAGAGAAGGAATTTCATGCCCTCGAGATTTTGAAGTCTAAAGAACATTCACAAAGATGAATCCATATGGGATTCAAGAATAGATAACCAGCACTCCATGCCCACAACTTAGAATAATCTGAAGAGAAGAGATAGTGAAAAAAACTACAACCAAGGGAGATGAACCTCTAGCCTGAGAATACCCACAAAATTGAGATCTGATGAACCAATTCATCTAGAATCCAAGGCTTCTCTCCTTTGGGTAAAAAAATACATGCAATCAGGGAGTTTTCCCCAATTTCAAGTCTCTCAGAAAATGCTTCAGAATTCACTTCAACATGAGTTGTAGATCCCTTTAAAAGGATTCTACCAGTGCAAGAATCCTTGAATTAATCCAAATATAGTTGGACATCATCTGATTTCAAACCTAAAATCACACCCATTATTCCATTCAATGAAGAATCAGTCAGATCCGGTCGAAGCAGAACATCTTCTCCATTCACCATCGCAGCACCTGTTACCATCATAGATTTATTCATGACTCCCACTCTCATTGATATCACATCATACCTATAGGAATCAAGTAGTTCTAATCGACACACATCATTCTTCCACACAACAGTCGAACGATCTTCCACATCCATAGAATAATTTGGGCCACCCACTATGATTGGTATCAAAACATCTTTCTGATACAGATTTGTGGTAGTCAAATGATTTTCTACCATTGAAAAACAACGCACGCCACCCATTGTGGTTATAAACACAACATCCCTCAGATAAATAAGCAGATTTGAGCCTCTAGTCAACACAATTGTTGAACGTTCTACCATCATCATTACCACATCGTCACCTCTAACCAAAAGATCATGTCCAAGGAAATGGGGGATCGATAATAGCGATTTACACTAGATCACGCTAGAATCATAATCTATATTTCCATCGGGACTCTTCTCCAAACCCTCTATGCTTGCCATAAAATGTTAGTCTATTGACTAATTATGTAAATATTTCTTTGTGTGTGTTGTATATAAAAATGAATTAATTATGTATATGTATGTGAAATAAATATAACACACATTTGATATATGTTAAACTGAAAAATCAAATAACATTCAATTATATCCATAACTAGATGTAATTAGTCAGTATTTTTAATTCATATTAATTTTTAATTATAAACCATTCCTTACTAAATATATGACTTATTTAATTTAAAGCATAAGTATTTTTTATTATATAAATCAAATTTAGAAAATTTTATATATATTCATATATATCTATATTTAATATATACTTTTTATTAATATTTATAACCTATATATATGTATATAAAATTTATTCATTTTTATCAATAATAATTTAATTAATAAAATGTTTACTATTTTTCTTACTTTACTTGTTTTTAATTTTTATATATTTAATTATTTTATTTTACATATTTATATATTTAAGGTATACAATTTATTAGTATTTATAATTTATATATAGTATATTAAATTTATTCATTTTTATCATTAATTATTTAATTAATCAAATTTTTAATATTTTTTTAATATACTATTTTTAAATTTTTATTTATTTCATTATTTCATTTTATTCAGGACCTTTATCAACACTAAAAAAGTGCTAATAAAGAATCCCTTTATCTGCGCTAAAAATAAAGCGATGATAAAGAGTATCATTTATAAGTGCTGAAAATAAAGCATTGATAAAGGAAACAATTATTAGTTCTTTTTTTCTAGGGCTAATAAAGGTTAGCGTTGTTAAATGCTTGTTTTGTAGTTGTGAAAATACCCTTCTTGAAAGCCCTCTTTTTCATCGCGTCGGTGTGTTTAATTATAAATTAAATTTCACCACTCATTTGAATTTAATTTCATAAAATGAATTAAATATTTTGAATCAAAATATTTTATATTATATAATAAGTTTAACCTAATTTTTGGCCATAATGAATAGTGAAAATAGTAAAAAAATAATTATCACGGAAAGGTAAAAATGGATTTATCAAGTGTTAAACTCAAAATATAAAGGTGAAAATGACCTAAAAACTTGCCTAAAATATATTTCTTGGCCATATTTTAATCTTACACCACTAAAGTTCTAATATAGGGTCATTTTGAAGCTTTTTTCATGGTAATGAGTTTATCATTTTGGATTCTTTTTGGAAATTTCCATGTAGTTTCCATGTGGGTTCTTTTCCCCCACTTATAAAAGGACACCCCCTCTCCTCTCCTCTACACACCTTCAAATACATTTTTCTTGGAAAATACCTACCCAAATAACTTAATAACTTACTTCTCCATGACCTATAGCCCTTATTTTTACAATAAAACTATTTTAAGAAGGCTGTTGGTGCTTACCTAAGGAGGTCATTTGAAGAAGAGGTAGTGTGTTTTACCGAGCGTCTTTATTTTATTTATTCTTCCTCCTCCTTAAAAACATCTTAAATTATTCTTATATAACAAAACCAATATATACCATATATTTATATGTTATAATCTTAATTTATAAAACTAAATCCTTATCCTCTTCCATAAAATGGGATTTGAAATCATCATTTGTGTGTACGGTGGACTACCGCCTCGCGAACTGATATCGTTCATTTTTCCATCATCGCATCTCACGAGTTGTTATAATGATGGATTTAAATTTCATATATGATATTTGTAAAATATTTATACTTATAGATTTATTATATTACATATAATTTCATACATTCTATTTCGTGGAGGATACGATAACGTCGCTCGTGTGTACGACAGGCTACTACCTTGCGAAGCGATGTGATTCATTTTTCAATAACGCTTTACATAGAAGGTAATAAGGATAAAGTTGATAAATATATGTGATATATATGTCATAATTATTATATTAATGAAATATTTATCATTCAAAAGGATAATATATCATTTTATTTCTTACACTGAAAAATTATAATGTCGTTCATGTATGTGTGGACTACCGCCTCCATCAAGAAATGTGATTCTTTTATTTCATCACCACATCACAAGAATTATATATAAATTTTTTTTAACAAATAATATGGTATATATTTTTTGGACCACTTTGTGTATAAGTTTTTATTTTTTGTCAACAGTTTTTAATGAATATAAAAATGAAGAAGGAGGTGAAGGAATTCACGTTATAAAGTGATCACGAAACATCTTAATGTTAAAAGAGACCATGAAAGAGCCTACATGAAGAGACATGAATTGTTTCATGAGGGATCATGTGGATATTTGAAGATTTATGAATGATCATACAAAGTTGAGAAGATGACTCCAGTCATATTCAGTGTTGACTAGAAAGACTGATGTTGCTGGAAGATAGAAAAGTTGTAGTACTTTCCCTGGATAATCTGACGATGATTAAGGTGATCGATCAAAGAATATATATCACAACAGATAAGATATTTAAGGTGGTAAAATTTCCTAGTATTTTAAAAAAAATTGGACCTCAAAATCGTGATTTTTTTTGGAAATGGAAGGATGTATTCATAGGAGTGAACGAGATGTGGATCGGCGAAGGAAATTGGTAAAAGAAGAAAACTACATACCTAGGAGCATGGATCACGTACCGTGTTCTGAGAATGTTTTGAGGTTACATACATGGTATCGTAAATGGTATGAAGAGTGGTGAGTATAACCAAAAATGTTTTGTAGCGACGATATGCGGTGAAGGTGTGTGATACGCATAATGTTAACAGTTCCCCATAGAAAGATTTGTGGTATGTGAAATGGCTCGTCATTGGCAGAAGAGATGCAGTACCCAAACCGAAAGACACACGATACGCAGTGAAGGTTTGTAGTTCATAGGAGGGTCATAATATGTAGACCAATAGGCTTATGGTACATGACTGAAGGTTCACAAGATTTCTTTTGTTCGCGAAATAGGAGCGGTACGTGGTGGAGGCTTGCAGTACGTGGATGGAGTTCAATATGTGGTGTAGTTTGTCCCAAATTAAAAATTTCGATAAAATGGATTATAAAAAATTACAGAATTATTTTCCTATATAAGGAGTGATAATATCATTATTAAGATAGAGTGAGTTCGATAATAAAATATCATCATTTTGGAAGAGCATGGCTAAGTCTGAAAGCAGTACACTGGTGAGATTCTGTGTAAGATGAAATGGTATGCGAAAGGAAAAATGGTTTGAAAAATTGGAATGAGTAGTCCACATAATAGATTTTTTGTAAGAAAAAGTGGTATGCGGGAGATGAAATAATTCACTGAATTTGAAGAAGAAGTTCACGGAAGGAAGAAACGGTATGCAGATGCGGTACGCGAAGGTTCTATGCGAAGGCTGTCTGTGAAGAAGGTATGTGGAGCAGACACGATACGTGGAGCAGGCACAGTACAGAGAGTAGGCCTGGTATGCAAAGAAGGCCTCGTATGTGGAGCAGGCGCGGTATGAAAAGCAGGCGCGGTATGCGAAGCAGGCCCGATACGTGGAGCGGGTGTGGTACGCAGAGCAGGCGCAGTACACAGAGCAGAACCGATACGTAGAGCAGGCACAGTACACGGAGCAGGCCCGGTATGCGGAGTAGGCATGGTAGGTGGAGCAGTCATGGTACGCGGAGCAGGTGCAGTACATGGAGCATAGGTTGTACACGGATCAGAGACGGTACGCGGAGTAGGCGTGGTACGCTGAGCAGGTGCGATATACGGAGCAGGTGAGTTACGCAAACTAGGTGCGGTACACAGAGAAGGCACAGTATGTAGAGAATGTGTGGTATGGAAATTAGAGACAGTCTGCATAATCAGGTACAATTTGGGGAAACTAAAACATCATAAACAAAGTTTGTGATTTTGGTGAAAAAAAGGAAGAAATTCTAGTGCATTCAGTAATTTCACTAAAAGAGAAAAATGAATATAAAAGATCATAAATTCAAGACTTCGATGCAAGTAGTGTCTCATATTAAAAAATACAAAGTCTTTTCATGCCAATCTGTTGAAGCGATCTTCAAGTCGATAAACTGAGTGAGACCTCTCCCAAGGCAGTGATCCAGGGGGGTCAATGGAAGTGATCTGAGGGAAGTAGTGATATATCCCTGGTCCTTTTTAAAGGCAGTGTGTTTGGGACAGAGTGACTGTGCCCGAACCTTTGTAATCCATTGCTAGATAAGATTAGTGTAATTTGGTACCATCAGCAACCAGTCAGCTTATGCTCCTTGGACATAGCCCTTAGTGATGAACCGAGTAAAAAGTGTTGTGTTGTCCTTCTTCATGTGAATGTTTTAATTACTACACATATCCATCATATAGGTATTAAAAATGGTTTCTAAAAATGTGGGAACAAGATCCAATAAAGACGAGAAAAAAGCTGACACCCGGATTCACCCCCCCTCTTAGGGTGGTCTAGGGTCCTTCAATTTGTATTAGAGTGTAATGTTTTATGTATGTTGGATACTCTTCAGTAATTATATTTAGAAGAGGAATTGAGTTTTCATTTTTGATTCAACAATGAAGAGCAGTCTTGATGAAAGTTCAGTTATATCTAAGAAGAAGTCTATACCCAGAAATACCATGATGAATAAGAAAAATAAAGCAAAGAGACAGTTGAAGAATTCCATCTTATCTAAAGAAGAGGTAGGATATGGTTCTCCATGCCATTTGTACAATGATGATGTTTCAGTCCTGGAAAGAAAAATACAAGGAGATCGGGAGGTATGGGTTTTCACCCTTGACCAATCATCAGCCTTAGATGAAATTGATAGACTACAAAAATACCTTTATGATATCTTCGAAAATAGAGTCATCGGTATTTATAGAATATTTCAAAGTATGCAGGAGGAAATCACCTAGCTAAGAAAAGAAGCATACTCTATAGAGGAAGGATTGGTAAAGAAAATATCACAATGCAATAAGATCTCCAGAAAGATTGAATCTTTTGAAGAAATGAGGAAACATGAAATAAATACATCAAAATGGTTCAAAGAAGTTGAAAAGTAAGAGAGACTTAAAAAGGCTCTTTAAAAAAAGATCCATGTTCTTGAAGTGAAATTGAAAAAAATCACTAATGTTAAGGGTCTACAATTAGAATGGATATCCAAGAAGATCAAGTAAAATGACAGTTTGATTAATAATAAAATGATGTTTCATGAGGAAGAAGTTGTTATAATGAGGAAGGCTTGTGAAGAGAATGTGATTATGATTAAAGATCAGAAGGTCATTCTCAATATTAAATGTCTAGAATTGGATGCTCAGTTGACTAATCTTGAGAAGGAACATATTGAGAGTTCACAAAATAATGAAACATTTTATTCTAGTACTCAATGCTCACTGGATGATTCTAAAGATGAAATACCTCCAACATGTGATAAGAATATTATGACAACTCTTGAGTATCCATCTCAAGAAATAGTTTCGTTTTCTACTCAATGCTCACTAGAAGATTCTATTGTCAAAATAATTCCAACATGTGATAGGAAGATCATTATTTCACTCATTGATCTATCGCAAGCAGCTGAGAAAGTGAAGGTACCATCCATACCAACTTGTACTATTGTTTCTAAATATGTTTCTACAAAAAATTCCAGGATAGAAGAAAATTTATAAACAAGTATGGATGAGGAAAGTTGAAGAGAACAAACCTACCACCATGGATAGGGTGGATATGAAGAATAATCTAGAAGATGGTTCCCCAGATAGAGCACAACACATTAAGAAAAAGGCCCAAAAACCTTATACAAAAGATATCAAAAAGAGAAGATTTTTTGGTCAATATTGGTGCTACAATAGATTTGGGAATTGTGCACAGGATTTTTGGTACAATATCTTAAATGAAAAAGCATAGAGAATGCCTATATCCAAGGGAAGAAATACAGAGAATAAGAATCAACATCTGCAGGTCCAGAAGCATCTGTTTACCACAAACAGATTTGGAATGCTTGATAACATCTGTGATGTATGCAATAGAAGTGGTCACAAGGTAGGTACATTCCCATCTCAACATGCATTCATTTTTTATAAGAAAAACGACCTCTGATGCCGGCTAAGTATGAAGCAACTATCTTGGGAAGAAATCAGAAGAATATTGTGAACACACATTTCCCCAGGAAGATATCATCTAAGGAAGCTAAGAATACCCAGGATTTTAGATCCATGAAATTGAAGTTCTATTAATTAAAAATAGAAAATAAAAGAGATGACACTCAGATGAACCCGTGTGGAATATCTAAACCTACTGAAATAGTACCAAATGACATGTTGGTCATCTGGCCAGAATATTTGAAAAGAATAAGGAAACGTGAAGATGAAAAGGCTAATGCTGGTGATAAAGGAAAAGTAAAACTTTCATATGATGAAGATAAAGTACATTAGATAATGAAAACCAAATTAACCACATGTGTTAAAGAAGTTTTGCGTGAGAAATGTATGAAATATTCCCACATTACAAAAGTTTTACTAACCTTAATACCAGAGAAAGAACAAATCCTTAAGAGGAGTAAGAATGTATCATCCATGATGGATATTAAGACGAAGAACAATTCTCCGTGCAATGAAGAAGTGAATGTGAAGAGATCCATGCCACATCAACACAAATTAGAAAATATGTTTAGATGTCCAAGCATTAATACTGGAGTAAATGGAAGAACTTGGTTGAGAAAAGCATCTCAACGATGCATATCATATTGAAGAAGCAAGAAGGAACCGCCTTATTTCATACATCATTTTTGTATTCTATTTGTACTGATAATACATGGAATTGAAGGTGAGGCATGATCTTAGGTGGAGAACCTGAGAAGTAGTGAATGTTGTCAACTCTTGATAGCTAAGCTGAAGAAATTTCCATCATTAGAAGATTTTTCAATTGATACTCAATGATTAAAATGATGAAGGATCATCCTTGATAAAGATGATGAGTAGTGTTTCCCTTAAGGGGAGACAAATGAAGAATATTCCATAATTATTTTTCCAATCAGTATCAACTCCAGTTGGTATTAAATTCAATTATTATGGAAATTACATAAAGAACATGTAATTGGAAAAGGTATGTCATTTCTCAATATCTCATCCTTGGTTACTCAGAATAAATATCATTTTATAAAGGGGTAACTGAATTAAGAAGTGACATAAGAAGAATGGAAGATCCCCAAGCCCACTTATCCTTCCAATTGCAAGTGAATGTTTTTTATCTATTTTTTGAAGTGATTTTAGGAGTTTCAGGTTGATTATTCCCTATCACATTCAATTTCTTCATCCTGGAATGAAAGTGGAAAACCCTTAAAGACAAAGCACATGATTTCTCATCTCATGAGGTATTATGATCAGTGAATAATGGACAACCTTGTTGTCTAAATCAAATCCTCTTGTTTTCTACACTGGTCATTGCTCAAGTAGACTTAGAGGGAAATGATTGATGGAGAATTTCTTAATAAATAACTAGTACCCTTTTCCTATGAAATGTGTATTTCTTATCAATAAGGGGGAGAGAAAGTGAAATGAAAGTTTGAAAAGTGAGAGATAAAGAAAAAGAAAAGCGGAAAGGGAAGATTATCATTTTGATATTGAAACATTCATTTGAGGAGGAATTTATGGTATTAACAACAAAATACAAAGGGGGGTTGTTGGGAACACTTTGTATATAAGGTTGTATTTGTTTTCAATAGTTAATGAAGATAAAAATGATGGAGATGAAGGGATTCATGTTATAAAGTGATCATGCAACATATCACTATTCAAAGTGACCATGCAAGTGCCTACTTAAAGAGACATGAATTATTGCATGAGAGATCATGTGGAAATTTGAAGATTTAAGAATGATCATACAAAGTTGAGAAGATGGCGCTAGTCATATTCAGTGTTGACTGGAATGACTGATGTTGCTAGAAGACAGGGAAGTTTCATTACATTCCCTGGATAATCTGATGATGCTTAAGGTGGTCGATCAAAGACTATATATCACGATAGATAAGATATTTAAGGTGGTGTAATTTCCTAGTGTTTTCCAAAAATTTTAACCTAAAAATTGGGATTTTGTTTTTAGTAATGGAAGGATTCATGCATAGAAATGAACGACATGTGGAACTAAGAAGGAAATCAGAAAAAGAAGAAAATGGTGTACCTCGAAGCATGGACTGCGTACCATTTTCCAAGAATGGTTCACAGTTTCATACGGGGTAGTGGAAACAATACACGGAGTTGTGTGCAGAATTGAAAATGGATTGTAGCAATGGTATGTGGTGAATGAGTGTGGTACGCGTAATGTTAATGGTTCACCATAGAAAGAGTTGTGATACGTGGAATGGCTCATCGCTGGCAGAAGAGATGCAGTACATGAACCGAAAGACACACGGTACGTGGTGAAGGTTCATAGTTCATAGGAGGGTCATAGTATGCGGACCAAGAGGCTTACAGTATGTGACTGAAGGTTCACAGGATTGTTATAGTTCATGAAACAGGAGCGGTACGTGATGGAAGCTTGTAGTACCCGAATGGAGTTCAATATGTGGTGCAGTTTGTCCCACATTGATAATTTGGGTAAAACGGATTAGAGAACTTTGAGGAGTTATTTACCTATATAAGGAGTGTTAATCCCATTATTAAGACAGAGTGAATTTGATAAGAAAATATCATCATTGTGGAAGAACTCGTCTAAGACTGAAAGTGGCATGCTGGTGAGATTCTTCGTAGGATGAAGTGGTACGTGAAAGGTGAAACAGTTTGAAAAATTAGGAGTAGTCCAAAGAAGAGATTTTTCATAATAAAAATTGGTATGCAAGAGATGAAATAATTAATATAATCTGAAGAAGAAGTATATAGAAGGAATAAATGGTATGCGAAGGCGGTATGTGAAGGTGGCACGCAGAGCAAGCATGGTACGCAAAGAAGGCGCGGTACATGGAGCAGGCGCGGTATGTGGAGCAGGTGCGGTACGTGAAGTAGGTGCGGTATGTGGATCAGGAACGATACGCAGAGCAGAGGTGGTATGTCGAGTAGAGGCGGTATACGGAGCATGCGTAGTATGTTGATCAAGCAAGGTACGCAGAGCAGGCAAGGTATGCGGACCAGGTGCGGTATGCAGAGCAGGCGTGGTACGAAGAGTAGGTGTAGTACGCAGAGCAGGAACGGTACGTAGAGCAGGCACAGTACACAGAGTAGGCTTGGTACGTGGATCAAAGATAGTTTGCAGAATTAGGGACAGTTTTTGGAAATGAAAACATCATAAACGGAGTTTGTGATTCTAGAATAAAAGGGAAGAAGTTATAGTGCATTCAGTTTTTCACTAAAGGATAAAAATGAATTTAAAATATCATCAATTCGGGACTTCGATGCAAGCAGTGTCTTGTGATGAATAAAGAAAAATACTTTTCATGCCAATATGTTGAAGTGACCTTCAAGTCAATAAACTGAGTGAGACCACTCCCAAGGTAGTGATCCACGAGGAGTCAACAGAAGTGTTCTGAGGGAAGTAGTGATCTATCCCTAAACCTTTGTAAAGTTATTTTCCTGAGATAGAGTAACTATTATCAAAACTTTATAATCCACAACTAGTAAAGATTAGTTGAATTTGGTACGACTGGAAACCTGTCAGCGTATGATCCATGGACGTATCCCTTAGTGGTGAACCAATTAAAAAATGTTGTATTTTACTTCTTCACGTAAATGTTTTAATTACTGCACATATCCATCATACAAGTATTAAAATGGGTTTCTACCAACATGGGAACAAGATCTAGTAAAGAAGAGAAAAATTTGACACCCTGATTCAACCCCCCCCCCCTTAGGGTGGTCTAGGGTCCTTAATATATGATATTATTATAAATATTTAAAGATAAAATATTACTTAAATTATTTCCATAATGATTTTTGAAAAATGGAAACGTTACTCATGTGTACATATGGCCTACCATCTCTATGATCGTAACATAATTCTTCTTTCATAATCATATTTCATGATTGATTTTAAAAGTATTATTTATGTATAAAAATCATAATTATGACAATATTATTATTCTTTATATTTTTAAATAATGACCTCTTTGACCAATATTTAACCTACCGAAGTTATTTTAACATGTAATCCAAATATTGTTGAAACATACAACATAAACTTAATTGATTAAGTAATTATATATGACATGGTCACAAGTGAAATAAAATGGAATAATAAAATTGAAAATTTTTATCAATAAATAAAATAATTAACATAAGAATATTATTCGGGAAGATAAATAACAAATGTGATGAATTAAACTCAAGATAAGGGACTCCATATAAATTTCCTTTCATTGAGGCATATTTTGATGTTATAAACCTATATTCTTTTTTCAGTTATACATAAAGATCCTTTGATATGTTATATCATGAGTTTATCTATTATTATGATATGTAGAGTTTTTTTAATGTTATTCTTTCATGGGAATTGTGAATTAAATTCTTCCAAGTGGTAAGATACTTTTCTTTAAAAAAATCATTTGTTGATGTTTTCCTTCCAAAAATATCTTTGTCTTCCATGTCAATGTATTTTTAAAATGATTTTATTATATGGACATGATATTTTTATAAAGAAAAATTTTGTGTTTGTTTTCAAGGTTTTCAAAAAGGAATCTTTTTACAAAATGTTTGAATTTCTTTACCAAAGACAAAATGAATGTTCTATTTTGACGTATATGAAAACACCAACTTTTTCCACCACCAAAACCATTATTTGAGGTTTGGATTGCATTACATGATTTCATTTTTTCAAAGAAAAACCCTCCTTCCCTTTTTCTGGGTATTTTGGTATTAAAAATATTTTTTTAAAATAAAAGGGTACTTTGATATCCAAAAGTGATTTGTATAAAAGTTTAAAATAGTTTTTTAAATGTTTTATAATGAAATAGTTCACGCATAAAATGTTTTATTAATGATATGGCACTTAAGAATTTATGAGAAATGGGTGTGCCTGGATAGCACTAGATGAGCTCGATATAGCTTATACGATGGGTGCGCCCAGATAACGCTCTAATGCATTGGGTGGTGTTCCTTATCTTAATAGGAAAAAGTGAGGGAGTTACCAAAGGGTTTATCATATAGATTTCACTAGGATCTAGTAACTTCTGACATGCGTTTAAAATAGGTTTTGAATGTGATTCTCTAAGTTCCCATAACAAAAGGAGTTTTTATTTGCATGTTATGGATCTTAATTCTTTTATTTGAGAAAAAAGTGAATGTTTTCATATAGAAATGTTTTATTTATTTCGTTTAAATAAAATTGATATAAAGTTTAAAAAAATCATGGGTTTCATGTTTTTCACTAGACTAATGGTTTTTCATTATTTTTATGTCCTTTACTGGGATTTTTGGGCTTATCCCACATTTTAAAATGTTTTTCCACAAGGTTTAAGGATGGGTAAGGGAAAGGAATAAGTCAAATTAAAATTCATGAAGATTTTTATGAAAATAAATAATGATTTATTTTAAAATATTTACATTATGGTAAAAATGGATACTAATAATAAGTGTCCACTTTTTAATTTATATTTTTTTATGTACAAGTTATGACATAATTCTATAAAATACTAAACCTGAAAAGATCCTTAGAATTTAAAAGAATGAATTATTTACTTAAAACTAAAGATTATGCAATGTTTAAGGTTTTTTCCTTATAAAATATATTTATTTTATTATTTTTAAAATCATTTACCTTGATTTCTCTACTACTTTCACAAACACTATTTCGGCATTGCATATGCATTTAAGGTAATTATATTATCACTAAAAAATAAAAATAAATCACTATAATAAAAAATAATAATAATATTAAAAATAACCATTTATAACCAATCAAAAATTCTTTTTATCCCAATGAAAATATATTATATATATTAAAAGAAAGAGAGTGACATTTCTTAATTTTAACTTAAAATAATAAAAATTTCATTATCAAAGGAAAATGAGAGAAAAATAATACATATTCGAAGTTAGGATGGATCTGGTCTAATTATTCCTATCCAATGAAATAAAGGCAAGTGTTGTGTAACTCCCTATTACCGTTCTGTCAAGTATGTTGTGATCTTTTACTTTGGATTCCCTTTTTCATTAGGTGAGTATTTTCATCCCTAAATTGGGAGGATACCAGTGATGGTGAAGTCATAGAATTGTTGGATTTTTATATTTTTCTTGGTATTTTTATGTTATTCATTGGGCAGTTACACAACTTGTAGTAGGGTTTCACGATGTTTAATGCCAGATAGAATCATCCTGTGAGTTTAATTCACAACGTGAATTTTTACACGTCGTGTAATGTGAAATCCAGTTTTTAATTCAAAAAGTTGATGAGTTTTTTAGAGTAACTTAAAATTAAAGGGACTCATAATGTGAAAAATATTACACGCCATGTAATTCCTATAGTTCTAATTTTTAGGGTGTTGTGTGGATGTTTTAGGGCTCATTTGATTTTTCAGCCTCCTCCACTTGGCCATAGATCTTTCCCTAGGAATTTATGGGTGTCGTTAATCCATCCAAATCAATTCATTTAGTGATTTATTGGTAGAGTTAGGCACTTTTTCTCTCCAGGTAAGTTTTTCTCTCGATTTCTCTCTCGTTTGTGGTTGTGAAACCATTTTTTATAGGTATTATTTATTATATTGTTTTTTATCAATCCTTTTTAGTCTTTGGTTGTGAATTGTCTTCTAAAGACAGATCTTGTGGTTTACAATCCCTGTTGTCTCAGGCTGTTAGGTTTTCTATGCTATTGAGGTAGGTGGATCTATTTAATTATTCTAATTTCTTTAATTGATTATTGTTCATATTTATTCCTTGATATTTGAAATGGAATTTCATGTGTTAAAATTGAAAGGGGCATGGGTTCATGTTTTAAAGGGGTTTTCCCTTGAAAATGTAATTTCCTTGATTTGACATAGAAAATGGATTTTCAAACACTAAAGAAGATTGGATGGGATTTGAAATTGTTTTATAAAAAATGTGAGCATGGTTTTTAAAATAGAAATTGACAAACATTGCATGGCGGGAACCATAGTTTCATTGAGATAGATGCACGGGTAGCTTAAGTGTGTGTGACACCACTAGTAGGTAACCTCTTATATGTCAATGGTCTATAGCAGGCCTTGATGTTATTTCAAATCCTACTTTATGCCTTATTTGTATTGTGAGTGTATAGTAAATATTTTCTCATAGGCTAGATCCTGAATTGTAGTTGCATTGTTGTTTCTGGTTGTTTATTACATGATAGTTTATTTCATAGTTGTTGGCTCATATATATATTTACTTTTTAGTATATTTACCTACTTTGTTTCTATCTTTGGCAATTATTATAACACCCCCAATATTTTTCAAATAAATTTAATATTGAATGCATGAAACACTATGTCTCTAAAAAACACCACTTTATTATAACCTATCCAGTAAACATAATTTTTCCACCTCTGTGATTTGAATTTTGAAAAACTAACCTACACAGTTGCGTTCAGTAAGATATTTAGAGTCTGGTAAGACAAACTTAATTTTTGGTGAATAGTAACATACCCTTATCAATAGTAATATGAATATTAAGATGAACCTTATGAATATTAAATCATATTATTATTTTATTATCTTAAGTTTATAAGATAATTATATCTTGATTGATTTTTCAAGGTGATATAAAACAAATTATAGTTTTAAAATTGTTATTTTTTGAATAAATTGTAATTTTATTTAAAAATTAAATTAATAATATTTAGAAAATTATTTACAAAAAATGGAGTTCATTTTTGAATTCTACACATTGAAAAATGGTTAGGGTTGATTTTTTAGATTTTTCTGGAATACTCAAATTTTTTATGAATAGAAAAATACAGTAATTTACCATATATATACATTATCAGTTAAATTAACTATTCCTAGAATCATGGTTGATGTAATCACACTTTTTTAAACTCAAATGAAAATATTACTATTATTTTTCACAATAATCAATACTATTGGTTGTATTTGGAAAATAATAAAATAATGAGTAAAATAATGTGAAAATCCTTCTTTCCTCCACTGTAACCCCTCCCCCTCACTTCATCTTCTCTTCACTCCTCTCAAGCCTTGTGACTTGTATAAATTCTTTGAAAATATCTTCCCAAGCTCTTCCCTCATGTCTATAATCCCTTGGTCTCATAAAAATACCAAAACCTCTCCCCTAAAGAGGCTCTCAAGAAAGATTACATCAAGATATAAATTCCTCTTTTCATTTATTTTATTTCAAGTTCCATTCTTCTTTTTTTTTCTTTCCTCAACTCCTTTCATCCAAATGTTTTTATGACTCCAATACCTTACATGTACTTGAATTTTTTTATGATAAGGTAATAATTCTTCATCATCTATCATTTCCCATTCTTTTATACTAGAAATGAAAACACCATCCGAGATGTGTTAATTTATCACATTCAAGGACGACGGATTTTCAATTTCTATTATAATCTTCAATTATGGTCATGAAAACATTTTCATCTTTGAAAAGGACTATAATATATGTATTATAAATTATTTAATGTTCTTAAATACTTTTTTACACATGATATTAATTTATAAATCAAAATGAGTTCGTTGTGATCAAAAAAATGCCAATTAACCCAAAAAAATGTAATTAAAGTTGTATATAATGATTCATCTTCACTACTAATAACTGAAAAAAAATTATAACCATGTAATATTTTGGTTTATCACTAATAAAATAAAAATTATATTCTTTGAAACCATTCTCATTCTACATGTTTATCTGTACATTAATATAAGTAAATCAATCATGAAAACCAAGGAAGAAAACGCTCTCAAACAATGAAATTGAATCTCTTAACCCATTAAAAGGCCATGAATGAACCTAATAAGGTTATAATAAATCAATCACATGTAGATTATTTTATGTAATCATTAATTTATGAACCTAAATTTTATTATTCTGGTCATTAATATCAATTCATGAAAACCTTTAGACTTAAGGTAAGGTTTTTCCACCCGAACCTCCATTTTCATTCAGGTTACTTTTATTATCTACATAAATCAATTAAATTCTTATTAATTAATATGTAATCCTCATAAATTTTGTTTAAATGTTCTATATATGTATACCAACCATAATATTACCTTCATTTATGGTTAATTATATGTTTTAAAAGGATATCTAAAAAATTCTTCCGGAAATACAAGCCCGATTCAAGGGAATTTCTCAAATTCTTACCTATTTTAAAGGGAACTATATAATATATTTTTAGAAAACATTATATTTATAAAATAACTCATTTTATTATGAAAATACTATCTTACTTCATTTATGTTTCTATACAAACACTTTTCTAAAAGAACTCTTCTTTTCAAAGTAAAAGAGTATTTATCTCAAGAATTACTCGATGATTTTATAAGAGTATATTCATTTGTCTCAACACTCCTATTTATTATTATGTATTATTAGGATTAATATTTATGATATCATCTACCATATTTAATTTAATGGTTTATTATTAGTTTGAATGTGGATGTGCTATCTTAGAATCATTCACCAATTTACTCTGAATGGTTAGTGTTTAAGTTTAATGTTTGGGAAAATTTATTTACATTTCATATGTTAGTTTCAATATGAATGTGTATGTTGTTTATGTTTATCCCCATTAATATGAGGAATGCATTGGACTTATTATGTGATGGTTGGGTCCCTCTATAGCCCCTCTATGCATCGGTATATCTCATGAGACAAATATATATAGACTTGGCTGAGGCCTTTCCCATTTTTAGATTTGGTTTTAGCTGAGGCCTTAATCATTTTTAGATGCCTTGGTAGAGGCCTTGATGGAATGTTTTAGATGGTCTGGTATATGCATTTCTCTCATTATGAAGCTATAAATTCATAGTTCATGTGTTTATTTGACTAGTATAATACCCATGATTATGTTTTATTATGGAAATAATTACTCAGCTCATATTCCTGCCATAATGTGTTCAAGTTTATTATTTTTAAAGGAATGTATTTTCAATTATTCACCATGCCTAATGTTTATATTTATTACATGTTCCACTATATTTATTACACTTAATGGGCATCTAAGATCCCCCCTTATTATTTTTCATTTTTCTAGGACATGAAGAGATATATTATGATTGACTTGCATGGATAATATTAGAGTTGTGGATGTTCCCAAAGGAACTTACTTGTTGTTTTTCATTTCAAGTTGTAATTTTGAACTTATGTATGTATCTATATTTCCAAATCTACTAAACTATTCATTACTTCAGGATAATACTTTCTTGTAATCATGCCAATGAAATGTAATAAGGAACTAGCTCTGGGAAACTAGGGTCAGGTCTTTACAGTTATAGCATGAAATATGTGAAAAACTCAAGGGTTATTTGAAAAATGGATTTAAAATTGAGTTGTTTATTAAACTAATTAATTTTTTTAAATCTTGGAATTGTGAATTCTTGTTATTAGATCTTTTAGAGATATTTTTGTTGTATCTTATTGGGATCTTTTGTTCAAACCCTACTTTTATCTATGGCCAGCTATAGACCTTTTTTGTAGGATTCAGGTTAAGGGAAGATAATTCTCTAGCATGCAGGATTCTCTTTACAATGTTGTTTTGTTTCAAGATAGTTTGGAGGTGATGCTTTGTCACATGGAGACTTGTTGTCTAGACTTGTCATGTTTTTCTATTTTACCCCACCCTATAATGGGATGGATCAGGTGAATGGTCTGGTTGGCCGAGGTTGGTCTGTTATAATTTGGTATCAGTGCTCGTTACTCAACTTGAAGTGTTTCAATACTACCTGTGCTATTTTGGTGTCTTGGGTATACAGGAGTAGGATCATCAGAATTCATATAGTAGATGTAGAAAAGGGTTCTCTCCAGCTCATTCCCATAACTAAATCTGAGTTACCATGGGTGGTCAGAAAATATTCACTAATCCCAAGACTGAGTGCTTAGGCTCACTTGAATAAATTTTATGGGAAGTTTATTTAATTCATACTATCTAAAATTTATGAGTAATTGGTGTGTTTAAGTTAGTTTGAATAAACTAAGTGGGGATTTTATTTAGGTATACCTATTTCGTTCAAAAGGTGTTGTCTTTTTGTGGTAGAATTCATAAATGATTTGAATTATTATTGTTTTAAGATATTTTTTTATTCTTGTATTAAATTTTTATGGTTTTTGAATTTTCTCATGGATAATTGGTTATTGTCTTATGTTTAGTAGACAATGCTGCCTAGAATAGCTCTTCCAAATACAAGAGGGGAAGATGTAAGGTAGGTTCCACGTGAAGACCCTCCAGTGGACCCCTATTTGGTTAAATTAGTGATCCATACCATTTAGACTCTAGGGTTAGTAGGCACAGTGAACCTGGTATGGGTTGTGTATCATGGTTCGTAATTTACCAAGAAGCATCCACCCATCTGTCACAGTGAAAAATAACCACAAGAGTCAAAGGATTTTATTGAACATATTGAGAGTATCTTCAACTTTTTTAAGACTCCCGAGTATTCTCAAGTGGGGTTTTCCACATATATTCTTGAGGGATAAATACAAAGATTGTGGGATTCTATAGTGAAAACTAATTTTCACAAATTTTTTTACCTAGGTCTCTTTCAAGAATATATTTAATTGGTAGTTTTATACTAAAACTTCATGTGAAACAAATACCTGATATTTTCTGACATTGGAGCAATGGGATCATACCATTCTAGAGTACTCCACCCTTTTTTTGAGTTGGTGAATCTAGAACTGAATCTTGTCCCCAATAATTATCTGAAGTCTTAGAGGTTTTTGATGGGGTTGAGGGCCAATTTTCAGTCGATGCTAGTTATTTTTTTCCTTACAACCTTTGTAGAGGTAGTGCATAAATAATATTTGGTAGAGTAATACATATCTAGAAGGATAGTCTTGATCAGAGCTCCAGTGGGTGCATCGATTATCTAGAGTGCTTCTTCTAGTCAGAAAAGAAAGTGCAAGAGTGGTCAGTTTTATATAGGACCAGTTTCAAGGGATTATATAATGTAGAAATAAGTTATTTTCTACCAATGTGGGAAGATTGTTCAAACCAGGACTCGGTGTATGGAGGCTCCTATAAATTTTCATCTTTGTGGGAGATCTGGCCATCTAAACCATTTCTATGATAACATTCCCTAAGGCAGTAAGGCGGGATCCACTTTCACCAAGGGATCAAACGTCCATATTCATGCTTCTAGGGATTTTGGGTCTCATTATTTGGTCAAGGGGGGTGTTTAGGTTCCTAAGTCTAGATGGATTTATGTAGTAGATTGTGTGCTAGAGTAATCTAAAGTAGGTCCAGCTACAATCAATGGTACAATGTTTATTTCTCATTCTATGGTTCTATCTTTATTTGATATAGGTGCTACTCATTCTTTTATATCTTCAAAGTTTGTTGAAATGTTGGTTTTACATTAAGATATTATTTTTTCCTTGTTGGATCTTTCCATGCCTTTGGGAAAGAGGTCTAAAAAAGGTTTCAGTTGTCCCACGTGTTGGGTGGTGATTGGTGAATTTGAGGTGGTTTGGGACTTCTTAGTATTTGATCATGAAATCTTTGAATTGATCATTAGTATGGATTAGATTATTAGAATAAAGGACTAGATATATTGTTATCATCTTTGGGTATAGTTATAATCTACCAATGGGGTCACTCGTGTTTTCCAGAGTGAGTGGGACTCTAGATCTGTAAGGGAAGAGATGGTTGTTCCTTATATTGGTTAAATATAATGATAGTTCTTAGAAATGTTTCTTGATTAAATTGACCCATACTTGGGAAGTAAACTACATGCTATCATGTGTTCATACCCTGAGGTCTTTCTGGATAATTTTTATGGATTACCGCCAGGGAGAGAGGTCTAGTTTACTGTTGACATCTAGCCTG